>JAVKLA010000042.1:8668861-8756498 GCA_034782735.1 Sagittarius serpentarius | reverse complement strand
GCGCCCCTCGCTGCACGCGGTCCGCAGGGAGCCGGGATGGGCGAGCGGGTGCTGAGGCCTGTGGGTAAGCAAGTGTGTGTGACTTCAGTCGCGCTGCAAAGGAAAACCAGTAGCATAGCGCTGTGCTGTGCCGTGCCGGCCCTGGGAACCTGAGCTTGTGAATTAACTTGTTTATGGGACCAGTGTACTGGCCCCGCGTCTCTGTATAGTGCATAAACAAAACATGTATAAGTTGCTCCCTCGCCGAAGGGATAATAGTTTCCCCCAGCTGATGTCAAGACTACTTTTAAGTACTTTAGAGATTCATTTGCTGACAAGGCGTTTATATTATGCTCACTGAGGGTTATTTCTTTATCATTTCTAAAAACCTAACCCCTCCAAGAAGTCCAACATGGAAGAGTTTAAAGATGCAAGTCCACCTGAAGAATTACTTGATCACTTAAAGCTTTCTGATCATAAGTCTTCAGAGACTGGCCCCAAAGATGCACAGAATCCCAAAAACATTGAAAGTGGATATACACCATCTTCAGCCAAAGATCCCACAACCGCAGATGAGTGTTTCCATGACTGTCACGACTCCTTTGAGGCAAAAGAACCTGTGCTGGATGACGAAGGGAATTTACAAAATGATGAGAATAGCTCAAGGAAGCAGACAGAACTAGATGAAGAATACTTACTAGAACTAGAAAAAGATATGCCAGAGGAAGAAAAACAGGTAATCCAAAGTACCAGTGCTGAATATAAAAAGATATATTTTCAGTGTCACATTTCCGAATGGTCTGTGGCTGGCATGAAAATGGACCTTTAAAACTCTCTTATGTGTCTAGTTTTACTGTTCTTAATTTCTTCTTTTAGGTAACAAGTATTTTTGTGAGCTTTCCTTGCTGTTCTTAATCATCACATTCCGTTGCAGATTTTTGTCTACTTTCACCAGTGTGTAAGGTTAGTGTGACTCAGAGAGATTATAAGAAACAAAAATCTCCTTGTTTCATGTTATTTAGTTTGTGTGCATTCATTGTTTTCACCTGATTAGCTGCAACGTGCTTTTCCAAAACTCGGAGCAGTTTTCAGGATAGCTTTCATATCTGAAAGGCTAGTTTATGTAATACAATTAATTGGGATTGAGTTTGAAAGTTTGAAATCCCTATAGATTACTTAAGCTTTAATCGAACAAAACACATTAAATGTCTGGGTTTGTTGACTTCCAGTGCAGTTATATTGGTCAAAATGTTTGGGTAACAAACTGGATAAGGTTGTG
Organism: Sagittarius serpentarius; assembly: GCA_034782735.1. Classification (NCBI taxonomy): domain Eukaryota; kingdom Metazoa; phylum Chordata; class Aves; order Accipitriformes; family Sagittariidae; genus Sagittarius; species Sagittarius serpentarius. Next base: position 8,755,240 of record JAVKLA010000042.1, on the reverse strand, counting down.
GGGACTAACCAAAAAGGTCTTAGGGGAAGTCCAACGGCCTCTGTAATGGTGTTTACTCCCTTGTAAGTCTGTGTGAACCATTTTTTTTGATGCTTAGTCAGTGGTGTCAGTTGACAGCATTTAGTTTTCAGAGTTCTAAGATATTATGGTCATCAAGTAGTTAGAAGAAAAGAATTTTTTTTTTTTTGTCTAACTTTGAGGAAACATTAAATCACTTGCAGGATTAGACTCTCTTCACTTGAGTAATGCAGTGAATTTCTGCTGGTAATTATGTTTTCATAGCATATGGTGGAGGTCTTTCTACTGATTTATGGATTTTTTTTTTCCTAATTTTTTTCAACTTTAGTTTGCATTTGGTGGGGGATTTAAGGTATTAAACAAAAATGTGCGTCCTGACCTACAACTTATGTAATTTTTTTTTTTTGAACACTCTATTTTTGACAAGTTATATAGCTTGGCCTCTTGCACAGATCATGTTTCAAAGAACTGATGTAGCCTCTTAAAATCTAATTGAATTAACCAAATGAGCAGTTACTTGTAGTGAAACTTGAAATAGTGATGAAAAGTACCACTGTATTCTTTGGCAGGTGGGAAAGAGGTGGTATTCTGATGTATTGTAACTTATGTGAAGGGAAGATTTCAGCAAACTTTATTTTATAGTCCTGTAGGCATGAATTAGATCTTATTTTAATAAAGGAAAGAGAGTCCTTACTGGAAGGGTAGCTGTACAATTTGGATCATAGGTAACACTGAATTAACTGATTATGATCAGGGAAGGAGAGAGTAGAGTAAGAAACGGCAGCTGACAAGAGAAGGTAGGCAGCATGTTAGGAGAGCATTACTTCATAGGGGGAAGATAGTGTATTGTATAGCTGTATAGTTTTTATTCTGGAAACTCCCAAATCACCAGGAGCAGCAGAAGAAATTTACTTCTGTAATGGACAAGTACTACTAAAATGAGGCATTTGATGAAAAAGAAGAAATGAAGGGTGATATCAAATTTAATTTTTTTAAAAGTGCTTACAATATTATGAATGTTTCAGTGACTTTATAGGGGCTTATTATTCTTTTGTACAGGCAGGCTGATCTTTTCTAATTCAACTGACTTGGTAGAGCTGGACCATGCTTTCTTAGCTGTTGGCTAGCCCTGTCTGTGTTCTATAAGTAAATAAATGGTGGCTATACGTTGCCCAAAGAAGTCGGAAAGAGGGAGGGGCTTGGCAATAACTTGACTATGCCATGGTCTTACTGTCAGCTACTGTAAATAGAGAATGAGGGGCAGAACTACGCAGAGCTAAGATGCCAGAGGCAACCAAAAGTATAAATTGTTTGTTACAAACCAGTATACAGAAATTTAATCAAGTTGTGGCTCAGATAGTTCCCTTGCTGGTAGGGTGGGATTTCTGACCAAAGTACGGATAGTTTTTCCTCTATAGTACAGATTGTTGTATTAACATAGAAGTTCCTTGAGATGGAAAAGCAATATGGGACTAGTGGGGAGGGGGAACATGGAATATAATCTCCTTGAAGTAGGAATGAGACTAAACTTAACACTTTGCTGCTTGACCTTGTGGAAATCACTTCATCTCTCTTTCTGTCTCAGTTTTTACATCTGTAAAATGGCCATAATGATGCTTGCCAATTGTCATATGTTGAGATCTAATAATGAATAATTGGAGGGGGGGGGGGAATCTCAAAAGGTTATCTGGTGCTTCCTTTGCCCCAAAAGGGCCTCTTGAAGGTCATCTAGTCCAGCCCCCTGCTCGAAGTCAGATCAAATAGATCAGCCTGCCCAGAGCCGTGCAGATCTCTCAGAGCCTGGAGACTGCACAGCCTCTCTGGGCCTCTGTTCTAGTGTTTAACTGCCCTCATGGTGGAAACTTTTTTCCTCATATTTAATTAGAATTTCCTTTGTTGCATGCCTACAGAAGGGTCCATCTCTGTTTTTTCTAGCAATGAAGTCTCCCCTGAGCCACCTTTTCCTAAGGCTGAACAAACTCAGTTCTCCTAGGCTGTCTGCCTAGGTCATGGTCTCCCTTGTCCTGACCATCTTGGGGGCCCTTTGCTGGACTCCCTTTGGGAGGTCGATGTCTTTTTTTTTTTTTTTTTTTTTTTTTTTTTTTTTTACATGGGACACACCAAAACTGGGCAGTCTCCAACTGCATTCTCTCAGGTGCTGAACAGAGAGCAGGAATCACTTCCCTTGACCTACTCACTACACAGAAAAAGCATCGCCCCTTGTGTCTTTTCCAGTTTAGACTAAACAGTCCCTTTTTGCTACTTGTATTTATTGCTTATACAGCAAACAGCATTGTCATCATGAGTCACAATGAGGCTTCTGCAGCAGCCTATAACTTGAAGGCAGCTTGAGAGTTTCATAGACAAAATACTAAAAACTGTGGGGAAATTATGTCACAGAAGTAAACTCTAGGAAGAGCAGCAGGCCTGGAAATTGGATGTCTTATTTTTCGTGCTGCTCTTATTTCTGTTGTGTTGTTAGGTAACCATTTAATTTGGCACATCAATTTTTGCCTTCTGTAAAATGAGCGAAAGAACTGTGAACGTTGAATACTTGCATTCAGCTTTGTGGAACTCCATTGAAAGGTGCTATGGGAGTACAAAATAGTAACTGTTTAAAGCTGGAAAGATTTCCTTAGAGAAAGTATTGAGACAGCTGCAGTTCTCATCTTTCTGTAGGTTTATTTCCAGTGGTATTGAGCAATTGTGCCCTTCAGCTTGGTTTATGATTATACCTAAGGAAATGGAAGGATTCCATCTCTTAGTATCACCATAACTATTAGATTGGCAATACTTACATTGTGGACTTTGTTTATGTTCCATAGAGAGCTTTCTGCGTGGATTATATAAGCAGTCTTTAAAATATGGATATATTGTTGGTATCTTTTATAAGCAGAGCTTGAGAAATCCAGAAACTAGAGAGGGATTAGAATCTTACAGCAGTTGTTACAAGTATTAAAGTAGCCTGTTTCACCTGCATCACCTTACATTCTCTGTGTAGTAAAACCATGGGGATGGGTCATTCCTGAATTGGCAGTCCAACTTTTCTCATCGTGCTTGGAATTGATGGCTACAAATTTTATTTTATTTTTATTTTGAGAAGTGAAACATTCTATATATTTTGATTATGAAAAAAATCTGTTAAATGGTGCAGCTTTTAAGAAAAATATACTGCAGTTACGGTCTGAAAACAGCTGCTGTACATCTGTTTATTCAGAGTTTTTCAAACATTTTAAACCTCCTTCCAATTACTCAAAATGTCATTTTTGAGAAGGGCAACATGTCGGGGTTTTTTGTTTGTTGGGGTTTTTTTTTGCAGCTGGAGAAAATGAGGCAGAAATATTCAGAACTTGTTTATTTGGCTGTTTAGGTTGTAACCAGACGCTCAACAGCAGTGCTGTGTTTGCTACTTAGGCAGCCCTTGATCAGTTATTCTGAGCCCCCTGCTGCCTCCTTCATTGTGCTAGCACACCTCTCTGTGTGAATGTGCAGTGAACCAGTTACGGGGAATGATTCAGATGAAAAATAATGCTGTATTTTTAGATCAAGGGCAGTGCTGGTAAAAGTAGACATCAGATGGCAGCCTCGTGATGGCATACAGGAGTAGATGGATTTTCTTGAATTAGACTACTTGCCTAAATAAGAAAAACTTCCTATGAACTGTGATTGCAGCACCAACCATAAACTATGTACTCAAGTCATAAGTAGAGCTGGATGTTAGCCCTGCTCAAATCAAATTTATGGAGCTACACCTTAATAGTATTTTTTTTTTTTTAACTAAGCCCATTGTTGTGTTTTAGCAGCTTTAATAAATGAGTTCTTTTGAGCGATGTTCTCCAATAACTAGGCTGTAGAAAAGAAAGTCTCTGATTTATTCTGGGGGTGCAAAGACAGATTCTGGTCCTTGCTCTGTGTAGTTATGCATACCTTATGCACAAGCTTTCATGATAGCAGCTCTGCATAGAAATTCTCACTTGTGCAGAAGCTGCTGCAGAGATCAAAGTGAAGGAGCAAGCAGTTGTGTATTTTTTCTCAGTTATATTTCAGGAGCCCCATACAGTAAGATTTCTAATTTTAACAGGAATTACTTACAGGGGGACAGTACCGATCCTGTAAGAAGTTTTCTGCACAATGAAGCAGAATAAGTACTTGAAGGGATGTTAAGGCACAAACCTGCAAGAAGCATTCTTAAAAACAGACATAGCATAGAGCCTGGTTACTTGTCTGGACTTGCAACTCCACAGTTAAGCAGCCTGAAACAAAATTCACTTTTATAAGATGATGATGATGATGATGATGATGTTGTTTCAAAAGCATGCTGATTGCTGCCTCGGCAGAGGCACTGAGCAGTAAATTGCTTTTGATGCATTACAAACAGATTTTTCTGGTTGGTTGTCATTGACAGTGATGGCTTTGACGTTGCTCTAGTCTGCAGAATTAATCAGAAGACACCCAACAGCTGTTACATGGTAATTGTTTCAGTCTGACCTGGTCCTCTTCTGGAGGGACACCCATTAATTATGAGTTTATCCAGCAGCAAGATTCTGAATCCCTGGTGCTCTTCCATCATGACAGATGTCTTGGGTTTTGGGCCTTGTCTGGCAAAGACTTAAGCACCTGGCCTAGTAAGCTCTTATTTTGGATATAGAACACTCCTTTCTAGCTGCTGTAAGGCCCTGGAATAAATATCTAATATTCCCTTCTGTTGCATGTGCTTTAGAGCTACAGCTGGCTGTAATCATGCTCAATGTCTCTTTTAACCCTAGGAAATGTGTCAGCAAGACAAGGAACACAGCTCTAGTAGATGAGATTCTTCATTAGTATCTTGTTAGCAACTCTAAGAATTAAGTGAAACTGATCTTTGAGAAATAGTATTTTTGAGTTATACCTGAGATTTTTTTCAGTTCTGGGCTAAAGAGTAAAGCTTCCCTTTTTTCTTTCTTTTTTTTTTTGTTCTGTTTTCTCCAGAAGTTCTAGGATGTGTTAGAGAACATTGTCTTAATCAAGAAATTTCCTTTAAACTGCTCCTTCTCTCACCCTTTCTTCCCTATGCTTTAGGTTGATCCCATTGTTCTTCCATAAATTCTAGCTTCTGTATAGAATTTGCTTTTCCAGGGGTTGAAGAACTGATGGGGGATTTCTTCTGAGATGGGTTCTCAGGTGTAGTCATTCATTTCAGCATTTGGTGTTTTCCTAGTTCCATCTGTCCAGTATAGTATAGTAACCTTGACTCTGTCAAAAGTTGCTGGTTTTTTCTACAATGTTTACAAAATAAAAGCTAAGGTACAAAATGGAAGAGGGATACAGCGAAATGAGTCATATTTTGGAGCAGTCCTTAGGTGTTCATCACTTGGAGATGGTCTCAGAACTCTTCCCAGGAAGAATTATGTGGTTGGACAAAAAAAAAAAAAAAAAAATCTGATTATTAATACATGAGGCAATCCAACTGGCTGCGCAACAGTAAGACTTACTACATAAATTACTGACAAATATCGATAAGTAATACACCTTTTGTTAACAGTTCTCATCAGCATTCAGAATTATTGTGTAGCAATAAAACTTGCAAGACAATTGGGTTTTGAAGGCATCACAATGCAATCTTATGAAATATAATAGAAGGTGATCCCCTTATTCAAATGACCTCCTTTAGTAATCTGAATCCTGTATACAGTACAGCACCAATACTAAATATGCTATTGTTTTGGTCGAATTGGAGGAAAAGATGGATTGCTAGACTAAAACTGCGTGGACTTATGGCTTGCAAAATAGAACAAAGCACTCTGTTTTATTTTCTGAGTTAACCAAAGCTTTGAGAAGTACATTGGAGAAGAATATCTATATCTGCTATAGTAACTAAATCCAAGTGCTGGTGAGAAGAACCTGGATAAAATCTGGAGTTATAATCTCCCTGTGTGATTTATAGTTCTTTGAGTTAGTTTTTAAACAAACATAAAAGTCTTTTGCTGGATGGCAGTTTAATAGGAGTGAAAAAGCATGCCTTCATCTTTCTTTCAGTGCTGCTATCTGATTTTTGTCCTATATTCATTTTGGCATTTGTCTGGAAGATGCTGATACTGGCAAATGGAGACCTTTTCGACTTGTGGTGGTGATGTATTAAGTGGTCAGCTCCACTTTTCCACCTGAGGCTCCTGCCTCTGGAACAGGAACGACTGAATGGCATGTATTGTCACTCAGGAATAGTCACAATTAGTCTGGCATGTTGACTTAAACTGACAGTCAAGGATGGATGTGATTTATTGGCTCTGGAAGAGCTGCTTACAATTTCAGGAAAACGTAGTGATTTGGCAGTAGAAAGACTAATGGGTCTTTACCATGGAGTTACAATGAGCAGAGATCAGCCAGTCTAGCAATGCTTGTTACTCTACCTCTTGAGTGTAGAGGGCAGATTTGGTACAGTTTTCAAGTGACAACTCTAGCAAGACTTGAAAAAGTATTTTTTGAGTGACTTAAATTGAAATTTAAATCCTTGAATGCATGATACCGCAATAGCTTCACAAAACTCCAGGGGGAAGCAGATGACTACTAATGGATGACTTAGAAATAGAATTGGTATTTGAAGCTGAAAAATATATTCCTTATCTGTTTGAATTCCTTGCTTCTGTGCACCCTTTGAACTCCAGTAATTTTCAATTGACTACTACTTGGTGACCTTACAAAATGGTATACGAGATGCAGATGTGCATTGTCACACTGTATAAATAGCCTTACAGAGAAGAGAGTATGCATTCGCGGCTCTCGACAGAACTGGAGCCAAGAACAGTTCCCTAGCAAAGTTAAATCAATTGATCAAATAAAATGCATAGGAACCACCAGAGGAAGTATAGTTGGAAGCATTACAAACTGAGGGTGTTTGTCCTTCAGCTCTCACCAGCTATATTTAAGAATTTCACTTCCAGCACTTTTATTATATTGGTTACTTCCAAAACAAACAGTGAAAATGTGGAGGTTGCTTTCTTCTATAATAGTAGAATAATGCTTTAATGCTTTTATTTTTAACACTGAGCTTTTTGGCAGAGTAGCTGAGGTCCAGGGACTGTATTTGATGGCCTTTCTTTTGAATTGTTGTACTTTATTGTCAGAAGGCCAAGCTGTCTTTTCTCGTTACTTCAGATCAGGCCTTACTCTTCAGTGCCTCTTCCCTGCCAGGCAGGTTTATGTTAGGATCCTAATTTCTTCAGAATATGGACAATTGTAATTCAGTATCCAAATCTGGAAACATTTCTAGTCAGATCCTTTAAGAATCATATTACTAGTTAAATGTAGTTATTTCTTCTGGACTTTAAAAAAAAAAAAATTACTTTGTACATCAAAAATTAATGCCTGCTACTCATAATTTGCCATCTTTATGTTAATAAAATTTGCAAAAAAAACAAAGCTTAAGATTTTGCTGACTTTGAATAATCACAATGGAGTGTAAGTTGGGGAAGTTGTGCCTGACCCCAATGTCATATATGAGCAGCCTCAGGGAACGTAATGGGTCAAGATATCTTTTCCTTAGGCAGAGCATTCTAGGAGTTCAGTCTGACCTACTTCCCTTGCTGAGGAAAGGGTAGCCTGCCCTGCAGCTACTTAAATCTTTTTCTGAAAAATGAGTGGGTAGGGACACTGAAATGACATTGTGCAAAATTTGTCCCAAGGACAAATCACTTGCAATTTTTTCACTCTAGACTGATATGATCACAGTAAACTGATGACCAGGCAATTTGCAATTGTCCATTGAAGCTGGAAATTTAGCATACTGAATGAAGAGATTATGTCTTCTAACAGCAGTTTAGGTTTTGGGGAGGTTTTTTTGGTTTGGTGTTTTTTTGGTTTTGTTTGTGTTTTTTTTTTCACCCTGAATTTGAATAGAAGAGAGTTTCTAACAGCATGGTTGGACCGGTCCTTTCAGGTTAAATGTAAATTCATCCAAAATAGTTGACTTTCCACTGCTTTTGTGTTAGGATTTTCTGTTAAAGAAGTGTATATATGGAGGACTAAACGATGTATTTATTTCACAAATACATGGTGTGATGTGCTCATACATGTGCGTTTACATTTTGTGGGAAAGCCAGAGGAATTTGCTTTTAGGGATAGTCTGCTACTATGTACTGCGTATGGGTCATACTTCAAATGCAAATCCACAATGATGCATGAGGTACCCTACAGACTTTACCTTTTTTAAAAACACTGTGAAAACTTGTACAATTTGGAACTTAAGTGTCAACCTGAAACCCCTAATACAGGGGTACTATGAAAATGTTGGTCAAGCTATAACAGAAATACTGGTGTTGAAGCAGGACTGACTGCATTGCTGCTTTCTAGGGCACCGAGTAAGCTGCAAAACCATATACGGTGTTCTTAGCAATGCTGCTGGCTTCTGAAACGTGCTTAGACAACACCTTTTCTGGTCAAATAGTCAGAAGTAACCACAGGACTGTCACTGACATTTGTATGTCTGTAACAGTTATGTGGCTAATAGTCCTCTCTACTTCAAGTTTGTCCAGTTTGATTTGCAGGCAAGAAGACATACCAAGGAACAGGCTTTCGGAGAAGAGTTGTATGAATCATCAGCTTCCCAGTGTGACAGTCCTTAAACTCCTTAGTTGCTCATAACTTTCATCTGCCCACGTTTCCGCAGTGAACATGGCCATACAGCCACCTTGGTCTTTCTTCTGTGCTGTTGAGACTCTAGGTCACAATCTTCTTGGCTATCTAAGAAGGAATCCCACAATTGAAGAAATTTTTTTTGTTCCTTTCACTCTCTTTTTTAAATATAAAGCTTCTTTTCCTGAAGCCTTCTTGCTCCAAATCATTTTTATATTAGTATTTAATACTTAACTGGGGTTAAATGTGTAATATTTTGTAATCATTTTAATAAAATGAAACAAAATAATGATAATACAGGTAAAGTTTTCATCTAGTATTCCTTGATTTTAGGGTTTCTGCATCAGGAGTACTGTGACCACACTGTACTTTTCATTTTATATAAAAAACAAAAATTCTTCTGTTATTGTAGAGTTATAATTCTACCTTATGCAACAGTGAATCAATTAATGGCACTTAAAGGGCAGTTCTAAATGGGTCATGAACGATGAAGTCAGTAGGGCTAGTGTTTCAAGCATTTCTTTTCTTGAATGAGGGTTGTCTATGTAGATCTTTCATGCTTTCCAGTAGGATCATCATCTCCAAACCTGTTCTGTGCTGAAATCTGGCTGCTTTGTTCACTGGTGTGAAAATTACTTCTGTTGTGCTTTGACTCTATATGCATTCAGGATGTTTTAAAATTTTCTTTCTGTGGAGGACCAACTGTGCATGTGGCAGTGACCTTGCTGGAGCTGTTTTTTGTGGCACTTTGAAAGTTTAGGTACAGCTTTCAAGTGTGGTTACATGCTCCCTGTGCTGAACAGCAGAATCCTGCATATACACAAAGAATTTGTGCTTTTAATGTAGCTTGTGTCTTAAGTGGTTAAATTTGTTTGTATGCTCATATTTAGAAAGCATCAACTGGCTTGTGTACATTAGTGCAAGTGACATTGTGGAAGGACTTGTGTAGGTTTGTCAGTCCGCCTTGGAGGAAAGCCAGTTTCTAAATAGGGGTGCATGTTTTGTCTGACTTATGTTCTGGGTGGGTGGGTTGGTTGGTTGGTTGGTTTGTTTAAATGTGAGGAGCAATGAGTATTAGAAGACATATTTAATAGGTGACAGGAAAAAATTCAGTGATCTAGGCCTGTATCAAAAGGGTCAGATGATACTTTACTGTGTAATTTTGTGTGTCACAACTGAATGCCATTCCCCTGAGCCTAGTTTTCAGAGCATTGTGATCTGTTATTAATAAAGACGGTGACAACGGTCAGGTGAATTACTTTCCAAAAACCAGTAAAAGCAAGAGGAGAGAACCTCTGATTTTGTATTGTTTGTCAGCTACTCGGCATAGCTGTGAGATGGTGCAGCACTCCACAAAGGGTACTATATTTAGCTGTTTCCAAGGAGATGTTCTGTGCGATATTGATAATTGCATTAATCCTTGATTTACACAATCTGCAGGAAAGGAAACTGCTCCTTTTCCTAGTGTTGGCTTTTTAATTGCTCAGTGATCTGTAATTTATAGACACCTTGATTTAAGTCTTTTGTGTATGCATGTGTGTTGGTAGCAAAATCAGTGGCCAAATGATTACTTTTCTACCATAGAAATGACTCATGAACATGAGCATTTCTTCTTGATGTTACTGTCTTACTTATAGTGCTTTGTTTTTACTTGTGTGAGATATGTCTGCATGTGAAAGACTTCTATTGTAAATAGGCTGAAGAGATGGCTTGATGACATCCTGTGTTTTCTGTGTTAAAGGCTAAGAGAATTCATGTCAACTTCACTTGTGCCAAGAGTACTGTTAAGATATTTATGGCTGAAAACACAACTCTCCTCAGCATGTGCAATTTTGAATGTATAACAGAACAATCTGCCTGGGTCTGATGGTTTAGTCACTCTGCATAAGAAATCTTTCAGTATTATCTATGGACCTGTTTCTAATGTAGTCAGCTCAACATGCTTTGTACATCTCTGAAAGTAACTATGAATTTCTGAGGTGGAATTATTTCAAGCAAAACTTTTGAGACTTTACATCTAAAATATATTCTACGTAGTTGACCTGCACTGATTGAATTACATTGAGTTGGAAAGGAGAAGAAAACAGCCAGCTAAAAAGCTAATGTATTAGTTTAAACCATGTAATTCACTATGAATGCACTTTCTGCATACTGTTCTCCATGAACTGGAGCTTTTTAATTGCCTTGTTGTTATACTCCAGTGTTTCATGGATATATAAAGTGTATCATGTCAGTGACTACAAGCAAGCAATATTGGTACTAGTTAAAATTCTTCAGGTTATATTTTGTTCCTATTTCCGTTCATACTTTATTTGGAACTGCAGCTGGCCTACTTGTTCATTTCAATTAAATACTTTGAGACATTGTCTTTTCTTTTGTAGAAAAGAAGAAAGGAGAGCACAATGCTGAAGGAGAAAGGAAATGAGCAGTTCAAGAAAGGAGGTGGGTTGATAATCTTTTAACACCGTATGGGTGTTACAGAATCTTAAATTAATACTTAGTCATCATGGCGATGTGCAGAAAACCCATAGGAAGATCTCACACCTATCATTGTTCAAACTTATAATCTATATAATTTTTCATCCAGCTCTAGAGAACAAAGAGATAGCAGACCTCCTTAAGAGTTAAGTTTAAATCACAAAGACTTGGATTACTAAAGCAGGATTCTCATGAAAGCTAAGTGTTTAAATCCAAGAACATGATAGAGAATTGACTGCCTTCCAAGTGCCATGGTTTCTTTTACTAAATCCAAAAAGGCTTCCACTAGGCTCTGAGTTTTGCTAATGCGTGGGCTCAGAATTGGTGCAGAACTCTGCCTCAGTAGCTCTCTCCTACCTTTGTACGTTTGCATGTTTCTTTTTATCCACCAACTCTATCTGTTACACATTTTATTTATGTATGTATGTATACGTATACATACAGGCATCTATATATACATATACACACATATATGTACATCTCTATGTACTTACATGTACATATATATACACATACACATATATGCGTATATAGAGATGTACACACACATACATATATTAAAAAATCTAGAGGTATGTAAATTTCTAGCTTATGCCAGAACTGGACATGTTCTGAACATAGTTAATGCATAACAACAGGGTTGAAGTAAGTAATAAATAACTGTACCAATGCTTTTAATTAAAAAACACAAAGGGAGAAGTGATTTTGACACCTACCTTTCATTTAATGTTCTGGTGGCTAGAGGATTCACAAAGAAACCAGGAAACACAGATTCATACTTTCATCGGTCAGCTGGGACGCAAGTAACTTCCCCTTCCCAGAAGTATACCATGATAACTAGACAGTGGCCTTCCTGTTGGAGGTCTCTTATTGTGGGCTAAGAGAGCAAGTTTCCTGGGGAATGATTTACCAATTCAGGCAAGCATCAGAACAGGCAGAAGGGAACTGCTCGGACCATGAAAGCAGCAGGACTGTAATGTTGGCTGAATCATCTTGTGAAGTCTCATCCATAGCCTCTTGACAAATACTTTGCCAGATCTTTTCAGTGTGCCTGTGCCTGCCGAAGTGCTTACTAATCAGAAATATACAACTTTTTAATCACCTGGATGGTCACCAGCTAATGTTCACAGAAACAGTTGCTCTGTTTTAAGGACAATGCACTTGTCAGCTGGCAGGGCATTGTTCAGAGTCAGTATAGGGCCTTTTCACTCTTGACTCTACCTTTATTAGAAAAATAATAACTTGATATCCCATGTGGTTTACCACTGGTCCTTGCTTTAGACCAGACTTGATGACAGATGACCTTTGAGTGATAATGGGTTTGTGGTGACTGACCTTTAAGTCAGTCATTGAAGATATGGCCAAAAAAAAAATCTCCGTAGCTACTTTGAACAGGTATCAGTGCAGTGACGTGTTTCAGCACATGCTTCCTTTCAGATCAAGGATATGCTTAATCTGAAGAGATTCTACCTCTAAGGCTGGTACTCAAATAGAATGAAACAATTTCAGGGATGAGAATTATATACACGTCATGCTGCACTTGTTACGTTAAGCTCAGGACTATATTTCTACTTTTACAAGGTGTTGATTTTAAAATAGTTGTCACTGATCTATGTACTGCTTAGTAATGTACTTTGTCTGGGAGCAGCTACTGATTCTGGTTTAATATTGCATCATATGTTGAGAAATGTTTCCAAAGAAATCTTAGCCATGTGGTTCACTGACTGTACTGCCATTTGAAATAAATGGTCTGTTTTGGTTTTTTTTTTGCTATTGCATCTGCAGACTATGGAGAGGCAGAAGACTCTTACACGAAGGCTCTGCAGATTTGTCCAGCCTGCTTCCAAAAAGATAGGGCTGTTTTATTTTCAAACAGAGCTGCTGCAAAAATGAAACAGGTGAATATTCTTTTTATTTTGTGAAACACTATGTATTGATAACATGACAAACGCAATAATGAAGTCACTAGGGGTGCATAAAGGAGGGCAAAGGAATAAAGCTGTTTGCAGGTTTTGCTGCTTGCTGAGTCTGTCATGCTCCCAGTAGAAATGCTGGTAGGCTTGGTTTTACTGAGGATGAATACAAACCTGAAAGTTGCAATTGGAACAGCTGTTCAAAGTTGCTCGGCTGCATTATGTTTGAAACACTGACTTTTCTTTCATTCTCTCTATTTTAGTGAAATTCAAAGTTCATGTAGAACAGATGTCTTTAAGCATGTTTAGTGTATGCAGACCATGTATTAGAATGTTTCGAAATGTAGCTAGTTAATGTTTTTTCTGAAAGCCTGAATTGTCATATACTTGTCTTCATTTAATTGGCTCAAATGCTTTGAGGCATAAGCAGGACTTCCTCACTATAGCTTTATTAATTCAGTTGGTCTGCTTGCTTCACAGTTGCAAGGACAGACCTATATAGTAGGGCATGGTCTGGATAGAATGGATGCAGCTTTCTTCATATGTTTTCTATTCCTTGACCAGGGACAGGTGCCCAGATGTTACCAGAATCAGCAATAAACTTAAGTAGCATGGAAGGCATAGAACTCAGTCTGTCTGAACAAAAACTTTCACTTCTTTAGAAAGAGGAGGTACTAAGAATTCAGGAGAAATTACTCCCTATTTTTGCCTTTGTTTTTAAGATTAAATTATTATAGAAAAATAGCACAGTTAACTCTTATCCTCAGTTTACCCTCCAGCAAAGGGAACTTTCTTGCAGTTTTCCTCCAGTATTGAAATAGATGAAGCTCTGTTTAGAAATGTACCTTGTAGCCATATTTAGGCATAAATAAATAAATTCTTACACAGCATAGAGTATTCTTTTTTGGCTAGAGTTATCTAACTTGCTGTTGGGATACTGAATTGTTTGAGCAGACAATGAAAAAATAGAATAAAATCTGTAATAACAGATGCTGGAACCTTTCAAATATGAAAGCTGTAAACTGGAAAATCTTATAATCCAGATGTTAACTATTCACGTCACTGGGAAACTAATCCAATAGTCTCCAACGGAGCCCAAGATGATAAGGAACTGTGCACAAACTAGTGTATCTCACCAGTATAGATCAGTGGAACCTGACAGACAAATACATTACTCTGAAAATATATTCATATTATTAATAACTTTCCCCATTAGGTTTGTTCTTCCATGCTTGCTGCACCCATTTGCTTTGCACTACAATAAAAGCTTGTGAGGCATTCTTCTCTGAGATTGGTTCTGTTTTATGGAGAGAAAATAGTTCCTTGGGTATAGAAAGATTACTACCACTTAGATCAACAATACAAGCACAGAACAGCCTGACTTTTGTTTCTTTAAAGCCCTTTTAGTTTGAATGAAAATAGGATCTCTGTCTCAGCTCTTTTGCTTTTTTTCTTGTTTCATTATAAGCAGATTGTCTGGCTCTCATCTTCTAACTATGGTTGTTTGGATGCACTAAAATCTTGTCCCTACCGCTTCTGGAAGTCTCATGCATTGTCTCTTGTAGAGAAAGCTGTATTGGTGCTAAAGGCAGTCTCTGCTTTCCAAATGTCTTAGCTTGTACAGACGAGAATTTATCTGGGACTCTTGGGAACTGTCTATTCCAACCCCTTAATTAATTGACAAAGGTAGAAAAGCTGTAGCTCGGTTAAGCCAAGGCCTGCAGATGTGACTCAGCCTTTTGACTGTAGCTCACTGCCGGCTGTTCAGTGCAGACCGATTAGTGGGGCAGCCGTGCAATTTGGAAACTGGCAGCCTTCACAGAGAGGAAGCTAATCACTGGTAAAGAGCTTTACATCAGAAGCAACGGTATGAAAAGCCTTGATTACATGAACATCACAGTTCCTTGGAATGCCAGACAAACCTTTTTGCTTGCAATTGTAAATAATCTGTTTGCCAAGAAATATAACTTAAATATAACAGAACTGTTTTGTGTTCTAGGACAAGACAGAAGCCGCCCTAAGTGACTGCAGCAAAGGTATGACTTTTTTTTTTTTTCCCCTATGTGCTGCTCTTATGCCAGATCTGTCATGCATAAATTATGCCATTTAGTGCCTTACTGCAGAGCTGTAATTTTGGGCATAAGGATATTTGAAGAATTTAAAGAAAGGAATTATTTATATTATTTATTTTGTAAAATGTCTATCAAAATTTTCCTGTCTGTAATAATTTATTTCCATTCTCTTGTGCCAATAAGGCTGCTGTTTTACTTCTTTTTAATAGGAAAGTCATTTTAAACCCACTTCCACCTGCCATTCCCCCCCAAATCTTGGTTTAATCCCGGATTCCAAAGAACCATGAGGCCTTATAGAATTATAAGCATTATCAAGTCCCTTTTATGCAAGGCTTTTGCTTTGTCACAAGGGTTTATGCTCTTCCATTCTTGTCCTGCATAGTTTTCTTTCTGCAACTTCTGGTGAAATCGTTTCAGCTCTGCGTTGCTTTATTGCTTCTACCCACTCACCCATGCTCGAATATTTGTTAAACTCCCCATGACAGCTGGGGAAAAAAGTCCACATTACCAGTCAGAAAACTAATCCAATGGCTGTGTGCCAGTACTGCTTGTACAGTAAATATGAGTTTG
Source organism: Sagittarius serpentarius (assembly GCA_034782735.1). Lineage (NCBI taxonomy): Eukaryota > Metazoa > Chordata > Aves > Accipitriformes > Sagittariidae > Sagittarius > Sagittarius serpentarius. The sequence continues at coordinate 8,739,582 of JAVKLA010000042.1, read as the reverse complement.
TACATGCTAAGAGTATTCTTGAAGGTAACGAATTCTAGCTGGCCTATGTCACTTTGGGGATTTGCCTTGTTTTGGTGTTGGGGCATTTTGAAAAACACTTCTGCTAATTTTGTTGTGGATGAAAGGAAATTGGTCTGCTTTGCAGCAGTGAGACTTAAACCTACCATTGCTTGACACTCCCCAGGGACTTGGCTTACAAACTGCAATGCAACACTTGGAGCACAGCAGAGCAATTCACACTAACCTGCAACTTGCTGACTGTAGCATTGTCTTTGTCCTTCCAGAAGAAATAAGTTAGAATATTTAGCTAGATAATCCTTGATTTAATTGTCCCAAGAACCATTTTAATGGGTTAGTAATTATAAAATGGGCAGTCTTTCGTACTCCCTCTTTCTGTGATGAAAAATGGATGAAGAAATTCTTGAGAAATTACCATTTGCAGGTTACTGTTAAGTTTAGCATTCAGTCTTAACTGCATCTCTAAACACAGTCATGGCTGCCAAGGGAAAAGGAGATGAAAAGCTTAAATTCAGTCAGTATGCCACTCTGCTGACCTGTAGAGCTAATATAATTGTTTGTGGATTCCCAACCCAATTTTGACTGATATTAAATTCCGAAGAATACCAGTAGTTCTGGAGTTTGTCTCAACTTGAACTGAGATAAGCAGGGAAATGCTTATTTTCCCTGCTATTTGTATCTTTAGGTATATTTAACTTTAGCTGTAATCTAATAATATACACTTATTAAATATACAAAAGCTGAAAAATACCTTACAGGTCCTTAAAATTTCTGAAGCATCACTTAGAATCTCTGCATATATAGCATTGCAAAATTAAATGTTTGTGCATTATAAATCACTTCTATCTGTGATAGATTGTAGACATTAAACGAAATGTGATCATTTACATTAGACTTTCACAGACCAGATGTATGCCTTTTCTGAATTATGACTTAGCTTTTAAACTGTGACTCTGCTTGATGCTGAGCTACATTATAAAGATAACTATTAAGAATTTAATACATACTTAAGAATTCATTTGAGGAGTGTAGAAATGTTTCAGGTAAAATACTGTGCTTTGGTTTTGTTTTCTAGCAGTGGAATTAGATCCTAACTATATTAGAGCTTTGCTGAGAAGAGCAGAACTATATGAAAAAACAGAAAAACTAGATGAAGCTCTGGAAGATTATAAGGCAGTCCTAGAAAAAGACCCATCAGTTCATCAAGCCAGAGAAGCTTGCATGGTAAGCCTTTTCAGTATACTTTGGCCTAACTTTAAACCAAGGTCTTTTCTTTCCTTTTCCAAATATTCAGTGTTGTTTATGTGCATTTTCATGTGCAGTGGTGATAACTTTTTTTTCTGAGTCTGAAAGTGTAGTGTTTTTCTCATCTGATTTTAACATATGGAAGATTACATGAACTGCCACAACTTCTGTGACAAGTCTCGGGTCCATAAAGCATAGTCCTCTTCTTACCTTTGACAAATGAGTGAAAGTAAACGTGTATTCGGAGCTGTAAGCATATAATTACATGTTTAATTGTTGAATAGCATGGGCACGCACACACACTTCATTCTAGTTTTCTGATTGAGGCTGTTAATTGTATTTATGCATGTGCTAGAAAAGGTTGCCTGAACCACTGCTGCATTTTAGTAGCCATCATTTCAATACAGATCTGCAATTTGGAGATCAGAGTACAAGCACCCTATTAACACAGTTCTTGCTAGCTGTTTAATTAGTGGGAGTCTGGTTTTCTTTCAGTAGAATTATTCTTACGATTGGTAAATTTGGAGTCGAATGACTTTATGGCATAATTATAAAATAATTACTTTTTTTGATGACTTGATTATATAACTTTGAGAATGGCAAAGAGACAGGATTCTATCAGACTGTATCTACTTCAGAATGTTGATATTTTTGTTTCTCGATTTAGCTGTTTTCTGTTCTGGTTCTTTGCTATGCCTTGTGTGTCTATTGGCTGCTTTGAGTTGTTTTACTACTGGTGACTGAAGTCTGCTATTAATTTTCAAAAACTTAGCCTTTCATTTGACGAAAAAGGCACCTTGTGGTTGCAAACAGCACTCTCCTGATGTAGTTACTTTCTTTGTTCTAAAAAAAAAAAATCTGCAACTTAGTACTGTGTTCCAATGTCCACTTTCACCACTTTCAATCAAATTACAAATACTTCAGTTGTCAGGATTAAACATTTCTTGCAGAACCTTTGCCGTATCTCTGTAAGTGTAAGGAAATGCTTTAAAAGTTTCCTTGGTCTTTAGGATGTGTCAGCTTGGATAAAAAAGGTAAACCCCTAGCACTTCCTGAAACCCCTAACATGTAAATAATCCCTACTCAATGGGGATTTAAAGTCACTGCCACAGCCTGCTGATTTGAGGTTTTAAGTAATTATTTGTGTAAAATACCAGCAGGAAGTTATTTTTCTAGTGATATTTAGTATGTTAATGCTCAGTGTGGAAAATAGCTGTGGATTTGACAGGTTCAGAGGGTCTTTTCACAGGGGTAGCAAGAAGGGAAATTTATTTTGTGGAGAAAGCTCCTCTTACAGGCTGTTTGCTGTTCTTATTTTTGAGAGGAGGTTACAAAGGCTGTGTTGAAAGGATAAACATGGTAGAGGTGTAGCCAGACAGCCTGTGGTTTTGAAGGAATGTGTGCTAATGAAAGGTAGCCACTATAAAAAGTACAGTGGTGGACAGTTCTTATCAAAGTGGGAGCTTCAGGTCATGGGAAGTGAATGGTTTGCAAGCACCAGAGAGCCTGGGAAGAGCTGACCATCTTCTGCAGGGAAAACAACAGCCAAACTATTCTTTACTTCCATTTTAAGGTAAATGGATGCAATTTTAAAACATAATTCTTAGTTGGGCACCCAAATCCATATGCCAGTACTTGACTTTATTTATATCTGGTTAAATTTTCAAAGGGCATCATTACTTTAGTTCAGCTTCACATCAGTGAACCTGCAACGTATTCTGCCCCATAAAGAAAAAACAATCATTTGCTTCACCTGCAAAATTATCTCTGAAACCACTTTGAATATGTCGATGCAGAAATATTTTTGAAAGGCTTAGGTTTAATTGTTTTAACTCTCCATTTGGGAAAATAAATCATTAGTAGTTATTTCCTTCTCTTTTTCCCCATACTATGGTGTTATAAGTGACAGAATAGAAACTGCTTTTATAGCACATTAGACAAGAAGCCTTGCCTGAAATTACTTTGGGACTGGATCAGTTGCACTGGTGGCAAAAAAATATTCTGCTTAACCGTTTAACTCCTGTTAGTGGTAAGTGTATGGTTTCACAAAGCAGCTAAACTGATCTACTAACTACCTGCTGCTTACAAAGCTGTTCAGTTGCTTTCCTTGTGTTTGTGCTGGTACTAGCTCATGTCCAGCCCTAGGGGATGGCTGGTTCTATGTGTGAGTCTGGCAGACAACTAACACTGCTAAAGGGGAAAACAGCAACAAGCAGACAAAAAAAGCCAGCAACCAAAAAGCCTCAAAGTAAATACTTCTATATTGCCTTGGCTTTTTGCAGTCAGACAAGCCCTACTGCAAATGCTAGTGGGAAGGAAAGAAGACATGGTCAAGGCAGTGCAGGAACTGGGGCCATCCCTTTTGGCAGCATCCACTGACAAGGTCAGTTTACTGTACTGTGAAACAACCCCCTGATGCTTGTTGCATGCATATAGTTGAGAGCAAGAAAGCACTTTATCACCTAGCTCTTGGCAATGGCTTAATAAATGACAAGCTTGTCAAACGTCGTTACTGCATGGGTAGTAAATGTGATGGGTCCATCACAGTCTAGAAAAGAGTATTTATGTTGGCCTTGTTTATAGTCTCCTAGCTGAGACTATGGCTTATTTGATCCAGGAATTCAGCCAAGGAGTCTGCTGAAATTCATAAAGGAAACGATGGGGTTTAGTTTCTGTAGCTTGTAGTCTTTTAGCATTAGACTAGCTCCAGAGTGAGGCCTAGTGTGATCTAGCCAATTACTTGGTAAAATAGCATATAAGGAGTGCATTTTAGCAGTTCATCATACAAAGAACAAATGGGAAGATCAGACAGATTGTTACGAACCACCAGTCAGGACTCCACAGATTAACACTTGGGAACACTGTCAGTAGTAGGTACAAAATGAGAAGAGTTTAAAATACATATATTTGGGCTGATTGGAACCCCCTGAAAGTATAGATACTGTCCTTTATACCTCTTGGAAAACCACAGTTTTATTTCAGTGAGTATGCCTCTAATTATCTCACAAAAGAGCCCTTGCTCAGTAACCAGTGGAGATTTGGGCTAGAAGAGAATCATAAACAGTGCTGCTGTTCTTCTTGGCCATCTTTCAGGAATGTTTTAGAAGGATCAGTAATTTATTCTTAATTTTTGTAGCTGGCAAGTACAGAGGTTGACTGTTACATATACTTTCTGCTCCTTGACCTCATTTTACTAGGCAGAAGCTTTAGGCTCACATGTGGTGCGGAACACTTTGTACAAAATGCCCTCAATTTACACTGCAGTGAGATTTAGGACATTCTGCCCTGAGTTGGTCCTGTTCTTTGTCAAGTTTCAGGGTAGAAGCAATCTTTTGAGACTGAAGCTTAAAACTCCCCTCTTGAAAAATTTTTAAGGAAATACTGACAGCTAGTTTTACCCTTTTTAAAAATATTCGTAATAAATCTCTAAATTTCATAATAAAAAACCAATTCCATCTGTAATGTTGACTCCACATATGTGGTTAATGTATCTAATGCGTAGAACACTAAGAAGCTTTGCTTTATTGTTAGGTAAAGTGCGTTGCTCTTTGCAGAAATACCGCAGCATTTTTTCCCCCTCACTGGTAATGAAAATGATGCATCAAGAGAATCTGCAAATTAGCTTCATTTGCTGTTAGAGCAAATCTCTCTCTTTCCTGTACGTGGGAAATATTTCACATCCTGCTTTAGGGCATGTCATGATCCTGTTAAATGACAGTGTAAAAATATTAAATACACAGTAGTTCTTTGCTTTGATTCCTGATTTGGTAGCTGCTCTAAAATTTCAGTACTGTTTATATTTCAGGAGTACAGTGCTAGTGTTTTGATTTAAATCCTAGTGTCACACACTTTAGTTACTTTTGACATATTCAATGCCAGATTAAACAGTTTGAAATTATAATGTTTTGTGGTCAAATAATCCCTACTGATGCTTTCCCAGAAAGTGTTTAATTATGTGGTATCAATCTTTAGGTTTTGTTTTTAGCAGGTGTGTAACAGTGTTGTGTGAATTTTAGCTTCAGCACAGTTTTTGAGGGATTGGCAGGCCAGATAAACTTATTTACCAAAAGAAGCTGTACTTTGAGGTAAGTATCACAGACACCAGATAAATAGCTGTCCTTATGGACACCTTTCTATAGATAACTAACCTTACAAATACATTTCTGGAGTGAGAAATGCTGAGTCTCTGCAATAGTAGTATTCAGACAGACAAAACACGGAGTATGTATTTCAGATCGAGGATTTGTGTCTTCATTTCTGGCTAAAGCCTAATGTCCAAATGTGAAAGACACACTATATACACCAAACTTGTCCAAGATTCAGCAAATCTCACAACCACAATGCAAACTGAATTTAGAGCCTGCGGATATCCACACATGTTTTCATGCAGGCAGCTTAGGTCCAGATCAGCACCCAACTTAATAAGCCCCTCTGGGGCAGCAGGAGTCAGATGAGGTCTGACTGGGCTAATTAGATCTGGCTCACTGGTGGTGATGCTGGGCCTGGGCTGGTTTCAAGCTTAGCCATCCATGTATAGCTGCATTCTGTTCCTTAGTACTTGTTTTTCTGTTTTTTTTTTCTGGGGTATACCCCACCTCTCTTCCCCATCATTACAGAAAATGAACTGTATTTGCCTGTGTTCACCAGTGTATCCTGCATTAAAAAGGAGAGGAATAGCCAGGCAGCCTTGTCAATGAGCTTTGTCTTGAGGTGAACATCTTATTTCACTGTGGCAGTGATACCAGGATGACAAACCTATCCATGATGACTTGGAGCTGTAAATGACAGGAAGGAACAAGATTAGGAAATGAATTTTTTAACTATGTTGAGAAGCCAGTTATCACAAGGGATGTGTATCAGGAGTGAATTCCACACCTGTTAACATATTCTGCAACTGTAATTAATTTACTGATAGCACCATTACAGCAGGTCTGTCTTACTTGCTATGACCTCCACAAGAAGAGACAGAACAGTTATGCATATAATTGCATGCTGAACTGCCAGAATTATACAGTAATAAACATAGTATAAATGCTTGAAATAGTACTTCTGAAAAATATGAAAAACGTGTATAAAAAATGACTGTCATTCATAATATATTTTGTTTCAATGTTGTATTTAACTGATGTATAGAAAATGCAAAATTCAAATGATGCAATGGGAAATTTAGTTGTAGTGAATATAAAGTTCTAATTAAAAATGATTAGTGCAATCATATAGGAAAATACCAGTACTGTGTAAGGATGGAAGGTGAGTCACAGCTGTTCCAGCCATAAATGGGAATCTCAAATTGTTAGGAATGCATAGACCATGCCGTTATGTAATGCTTATTAGAAACATGTGATAAGTTTGTGATGGCGCAACAGATTTTAACACTGGTGCCAGATCTGAGAAGGGAAAAAGCACATTAACGAACTGTTACTTGGACTAGTACCTTGCTCAGGATGAACTGTTGGAGTTCCCTCCCCATGATGAACTGCCAAATCAAGGCCCCGTTTATAATACCCTCTTGTCCTCAGAACTATGCCGTATATTGCGTCATAAGATGCTGCTCATCAGACTATGTCCTGAAGTTCATAGACAGTTAATTCAGTGATGTTCTGATAAAATATTTGTATTTAGATGATCATGTTTTTACACTGAGGATTTTCCTGAAGTGTGGTGCCACCGAGAACGGACTTTATGGATGTTTTCCTTGTTACACCTGTGTTTATGTTCAGAAGTCAAATGCTGTGCTTGCTTAGTTCATCTAGTGTCCCTTACCAAATTTAATGCATCCAGCAGAGGAAAAAGGGCTAAAATATACCTTAATTTTAAGTCTCTTAAATTCCATAAGCTTTTCAGTTAAAATTCCAAGCAAACAGATCAGATCTCTTTTTCAGCAGTAAAAACGTATGCCTATATGAAACCTGCACTTACACGTTACAACTTACTGTTTATGTGAACTGATGTTATAGGATGAATTACAGGTTTTCAAAATAAGATGAAAGTGTGGTTTGACAAAGGATTCCTTTTAAGTCATAAACAGTGTATCCTGGGTATATGTGTGAAAATTCCGTTAGCTTAACGTACAGTATTATTGAAAGCATGGGTCTGATTCCAATTTTTATCTCTGTCCACAGCGATTACCTAAACAAATTGAAGAGCGGAATGAAAAATTAAAGAAAGAAATGTTAGGTAAGTAACATGTACATATAACTTGCATAATAATCTTCATAGTCTACTAGAAAAATAAAAATGCATGAGTAGAATCTCTTGTATAAAATTTAAAGAGGGTAAATCTTAAAGGAAATACTTGTTCTGTGTTAAACAAAATTCCTGATTTCTTCATAGTTCTCTATTGCTTGGTTTCACCTACAGTAAGTTCTAGCCAAATAATTCTCCCATACAGAAAAGGCTGTTAGTTCAATTTAAAGAAAGAATACTTAAGACCTTCTAAAACAATTTAATATTGATGCATGTAAAAGCATGGGGAAATGGTCTGAAACAGACCAACTGCTCTGCCCTTTCTCTCTGCAAGTAAACCTTCAAAGGAAACATTCCCATGAAAGGGATAAAACAGGGTTTTCACTAAACCTTTACGTAAAAGAAATCAACCAGCTGTAATAACTGAGCTTGTTTGATCCTGTGTCTGAAGAAATAAATTTGGTTGGTTGTAGCACTTCCAACCTATAGACCTCCATGTCTTTATGTTTACTTTGATTTATATAGTATTTCAGTTCTCTTTGTTTGGAGGCTGAATTAGACCTACCTAGTGTTACAAACAGGCATCTGGCCTTGCTAGGAGTGGAATTAGATTTCGTAACTGCGTAGCTCATTGTCTCTTGGCTTTTTACAATTCTATACCAAAGGATACTATTGACTCTACTGGTTTGTAGAAAAGAGAATTTAATTAATATAACTCATTCGAATGTATGTGCCCCCATCATTGTGTTGTGTGGCATTGCTTGGATGATTTCTTAACTGGATTGATCTATTTCAAAAGGATAACTACTTAAATAAGATTTGCCCAGGCAAGATTGATTTTCATGTGTAATATTAAGTATAAAGCACTTCCTTGCACCACTCACAGGGTTATAGTTAAACTAACAGTTTGGGGGGGACCTCCTGCCCAAAAAAAGACTACTGTCAACATTGTCTGCTGTCTTATACTTAACAGGGTTTGTTAATTCTTATAGCTTGAGACACTACATAAGCCAATCTGACATTCTGATGCTTTTTAACATGAGTTTTTATTTTTATATAATCCTTTCATTTGTACGGTTTAGAAAATCCACACAAAAGAGCAAGGACAAATGACAGTGTAAGATAAACTAACTGTACCTAACCTGTTTCAGAAATAGCTTTCAGTAGTTATCTGTTTACTCATTCTAGGTGTGACAAGCAGTAGATGAAATGCTATTTTAAGATGAGTAGGCTTTGAGGGTTTGGGATGGGAAAGGGGAAGACAGTGTTTTGCTATTCTGCAGAGAATCAGGTTAAATAAACTAAGTCTGTCTTGCATACTGTAACACTAATTCTTAAAATATTTTGGAAGAAGAGACTGTTTCAAGGGCTTATGCTGAAGCTGGTTTGTTTTTTTTTTTCTTGCTGTGCAGTGAGTCTGATTTGCTCTTGCTTTGTACCTGTTTTGACCTAGTAAAGTTGCAGTGAGGCTTTCTAGAGCTTTACATCATCAGATTCTGTTTATACCATTGTACTTAGAAAAAGCCATAAATAAAGAAGGTTAAGTGTGATAGTGCTATAAATAAATGACAAATGCAAAAAATCTCCAGAAGGATCATGCCCATTTGTAGGACATGGGATGGGTTTCAACACAAAGTAATATGAAAACAATTACTGATTGTTTTTGAACTCTCCCTTTGTACCATTGTTACCAATGTCTAAAGGGCCTCACTAATCACAAGGCACTACACTGAAACAATAAATCCAGCTTTATAAACTGTCATTACAGACCTAGTTCTATACTGCTAATTTTTGCCTAGATTTCAGACTACATGTGATCTTTTTAAAAGTGTTAATTCAGTGGCAGTTAGGATTTCAGAACTGAACTGGTCTTTTGGGAACCAGTTCAGGCTGTTTATATTGGGATTCTCGAGAAAGGAATCCCTTCTCAATGATGTTACATACATGCAAGGAGATACACTGATGTTTACTGGTGTAAACAGCCAGGAAAACCAGACTAAGAGTGGGGTAGTAGAGCATATAAACCCTGTGTTCATCCACAACCTTTGCATGTGACAGTATTCATATAAATTGTCACTTGTATCGTTAAAGTTACATGGTGTCAATTGGGTAGGTGGTATTTTATTCTTAGCACTGCTTGTGATCACTAGCGTAATACAAATTGAGGAATTTTTTTTCTACAGTACATTCTCTTAACAGAACACTTGAAATTAAGTTCGGAATATGGGCAGTAACCAGACTAATTTTTTTTTTTTTTTAAAGTATTATAAAATTCCCTGTATCTTGTTAGTAAGAGAGAGCATTAGCGTTAGGACCTAACGATGGAGGCACGGGAATGAAATACTTCCCAAGGTTTACAAAATGCTGCTGTTCTGTCTGAGGTCAAGGAAAAACCCTTACGATTGAAGAAAGGGGATTAGATGGGAGTTCTGGACAGAGTGAGAGAAGACAAACTTGATATAATGTGATGGTTAAGAGATTTCTTTGGATTGTTTTTGTTGTACAATGTATTTGTTTTAAGCTGTTTCAACTTTTCTTTTTCAAGAACTTTGTTAATGCTCTTTACCAACTGAGTACTGTGTCAGAATAGACAGTGGCTTGTGGTAATCTGTTAGGAGCTTATCTGACTACTGGTTAAATAGCGCCAGGTGTGCAAGGATTCATTCTTGCCTTCTCACAGGGGAGTCAGCTCAGGTGTCTGGTTGTACCCCAGATTTTTTGGTTCCAGTAGAGCAAGTCAGATGCATCATAATATTTCCAGGCTAGGCCTAGTCCAGGAGCACTGACACTAAATTTAAATTAATCACCAACAAAATCTTTAGAAAGAATGTCACAGTTCACGCTTTGGCTCCTTTGAAGTTTGGATATTGAATTGAATTCTTACTTTAGTTAACGAATCAGCCAGTAACATTGTTTTTTCTAGGCTTTTATTCTTTCAACTAAAACTAAGCCCTGGTATACCCAGCTAACTTACACTGACATGAAAACTGAAGCTTTGTACAAACAAACCAAAATAAATGGAGTGCATCTTCCTTCTTCCCCAAGTGTGTTTCCTGTTTTCCAGTGCTACAGCTCATTACCACATAGTTTGTCAGAAGCTGAAACCACTTCTTAAGTGATTGTGTGTAAATAAATCAGAGTACACATTTTTGGCTGGATTTTTTTTCCAGACTACCTAACTATGAATTCTTGTGTGCAAGTGGTAGTGCATGTGACTGAAGTTGATGTCACTAGAAAAACCATGTTTTGTTGCCAAACCAAGTCCATTTCTGCTATGTGTTCTGCAAGGGTCTAACTTCTCCAAAGCTGGCATTTGTATTTAAATTATTTGCCTGTTTTCCATTCAGCATTTGCAGGTTAGTGCTGCTGCTTGCCACTGAAGTTTGCTCAGTAAGAACTAACCTCTGACTTTCACATTAAAGCAAGCTTAACTTCTAGCATACTTTAAAGAAGCTTTTAAATCCATGGGGCTCTTTCCCTTTATGCTTTCATAATGTGAGCATCTTCTGCCTTAGTAATTGCCCAGGATGTGAACATATACTGACCATTTTCTGTGTCCTTTTTTTATTTCTCTTCTGACTTTAAAGCCAAAGATTTCCAGCTATTGTGCAACAAGCTGGTCTTGTTTAGAGAAACTATAATTATTGTGATAACTAGGACCAGCTCCCTTGGGGAGAGGGTGTGAGAAGAACGGAAGTTTGGAATAGTTCTAGCAAGATTTAGCATCTTGGGGGCTGCGACAACAATAGTCTTCTGCATGGCTAGAGGGGAGCCAAGTATATTGGTTATAAATAAAAGGGATGGAACGTCTGCCAGTCTATGTAACCCATCTTATATACACAGAGTTCATCAAATCTAATTAAAAACTATGAGGACTTTCAGCTTAAGTTATGAGTGCATTCCAGAAAATAGTGAAATGTACTTGATTATCAGTGTGATTAATGTGAAGGCCTATCAGAGTGTATCACCTGGGCCTTTGTGCCAATAAGAGGTTTTTCCAGCTCCTTGAGATCAGCAAAGATATTTATTAGGCTTACTGCCTGAAGAATTAGTTACTTTTTTTTTTTGATACTGAAGGGTATGTTGTATTTGCAGCTGAGCTGCTAAACCCCAATACTGTATAAAGGGAGGTCACTTTAAATAGTTCACACCAGAGCTAATACAGAGTTACATTTAGTTCAGTCCTCACCATTTAGGGAAGGGAAAAGGATTTGCCCTTGCTCTTTTAATTGCTTAAGAAATGTTGTTGGTAATACAGAAAGTTATACAAAGATGAGACCTCATCAGGAAATTTGTCTTTTATCCAAAAAAAATTCTTAACACAAACAGTATCTAGCTTTTCAACTTCCAAACACCACATTAACACTAGCAACTATACTAGAATTATTGGCAGGAAGACTGAAGAGCAGTTAATTTTGGCTGTTATGTCTTAATGTAAATCATGAGAAATCTTTTTGTGCATCTGCCTTTTGCAACAGGATGTTAAATTGCAGTTTATGTGAGTAATGAATCACAGAATTCTGAGCCCTAAATTGATTTTTACCAGTTAGTTTTCTTGTTAACGTCTGAATATTGCTTTGCTGAAGAAACTTAACATGCTGGAGTTCCAGGTGAAAAGTAGACATAGGCTCTCTAAAATGTAAAGAACAAGATCTATGAAAATACGGTCTCAGAGACGAGAATGTGACCCTGCTTGGGGACAAGTGAGCGTTTGATTGCTGGGAACTCTTTGCAGCTGAGTCACAGCTCCACATGCCTTTTTCCTTCCTTCAAGCACAGTCTCTGTTTTAAGAGAGCTTTTCTTTGGGGGGAGGGGGAGGTTGGACTTAACTGCAGATCTTAATTTAGGGATGAAAGGAGAGTGGGGGAGGAGGAAATAGTGCTTTCCTACAATGATGGGTTTATGTGCACCAAGACAGCAGGAGCAGTGCTTTGGGCTTGAGTTCCCGGAAAAGGCAAGGCTGTCTTCTGCTTCATTAACAATTTATTAAATGTGGCTGCACCAAAAGGCATTGCTGTATGTGGATTTTAAGTGACAGAACAGGAAGGTGACCTGTGACTGTATTGTTTTAATTATTCAATCACAGTGAGATGAAGAATAAAGTATTAAATATATCATATGGTCTTTAGCTTCTCCCAAAGAGCTGGCCTAGCTACAAGCAAGAATACCAAGGCAGTTGTTCTGTGTTTATTGGCTCTAGTATGACCGGAAAAGAGCCATGGTACTAACTCCAATTAGAAAAGACCTTTCACAGTTTCCTGAAACAGGCAAACTCATCTGCCTGCTCCTGAGCCAGCTGCAGTGCCTGGATAACTTGTGAACTGTTCACAACTGACTATAGCAAGGCCACACTATGCCAGGATTCTTCCACCAGTTGACAAAGACACTTTTCACCCCAAACCTGAAGCTAAGCAATGACCAAATGTTTGTCTAGAAGTACAATAGCAACTATTTATCCCAGTCATAGAGATGCTATGAACAACTTTATAGTTTTATAACCAAAATGCTTTTAGGTTGCAGTATGAAATTACGAACTTAATAGCTAACTTAGCTTAAGCAGGGTACAGCTTAGGAAAAAACCCAACCACCACCAGTACAAAGAAGCTAATCCTAGCTGAGCCACTCACTGGAATGACTTTGGCCAGATAACTCAATCACCTCATCTGTTAATCCACACATTAAAAAAAAAAAATCAAACTGAAGAAAAATTCTGTCTCACCAACTAGCTGCTCTTGCTGGGTAAGGCTGTCTTTTTTTTTTTTTTTTTTTCCTTCCCTGTGTAAGGCCCCAGGATTTCCATGTTGACTCTCAAAGACCAGTCTTGCACTAAAATAATTACACAAATCTCTGAAAGATACCCAGTTGTGAACCAGCACTTTGATGCAAGATATTAGTAAGTTTGGCATATTTAGGAGTACCATAGTAATGCTGTTAGTTTCTTTATGCAGGACTGAGTTGTTCCTTGGAATAAAACGGTTACATTTTTCCACAGATACTGTTTGGTTTTGTATTTTCTGCAAATGTCTTCAAAAGCTCCCCCTGCCCCATTCAATTTTGGAAATGTCATTGAAAACATAGTGTATTTTGGTTTATAGTGATGGTGTTTAACCTGTCTTGAACTGTTGCTAGATTGTAAGAGATAAGGGGCACACTTCCATGGGATAAGTTCAGACATTTCTGTTTCTGTTTTGAGCATGGTCACAGGCCTGCAGTGTCATGCAAGGCAAATCTTTTGATCTGTTTGTACTCCATTTGTGCAACATAAATGCTGCTTGTCTCTTTCTGTAAAGAACTTACATAGCACATTGCTCCTTATGTTTCTGTATTTCCTTATCACTGCTGTGAAGTTACTGCTTCAGTATGGCTTAGGAACAAAGCCTGAACTAAATTCTAGCTGGTGCACTGTAGTGAGGAAACTTACTTAATAGCGGTAGGGATGATTGCACTGCTGGGCAGAAACAGGGTTTTCAAACAAACAAAAGAACTTAAGAAAAGCAAAGAAACTAAATGGTAAGTGTTCATATGACTTTGCAGTTAGATTCTAATATGTTAGTTTAGAAGTAGAAATAAAGGTGAAGATGACTAGAATAACAGAGACGTTTCTCATGACTTAAGATGGCTTGATGAAAGCACACACATGCAAGTAAGAATAGGTGTGGCATTTACACATTTTAGTTACATACCTGTGACTACTTCAGTTGCTTAGGTGGATTTCCTGTGGGACAGCTATTGTTGTCACTTTTTCCCCACCATGTGCATGCACAAAACTCCCAGCAAAACAAAATCCATTGCCTTGAAGAATCTAGTAAAGGTAGAAGGCTTATTGAAAGGTGGTGTGTAGCCTGTGGATGCAAACCTAGGGTAGGCTTCAACTTGTCCAAACTTCTCCTGTTTGTTCTTTGGGAAATTAGTCTACAATTCTGCAGTGAAGCCAGGAGGAAAATAATGTTGTTCTTGGAAAACTGACCATCTTCCTCCTTTGTCTTGTCATGCCAGGGGCTTAGTTAGCTTGTGTTTTGCCAACATTGAAGTTGTTACCTCTGCTTCTTGTTTAATTTTATGCATTTTATCTAGTCTATCATCTCTCTTATAGATGAGATTTTTTTAAAAGGATGTCCTTTGTTGCCCTTCCCCTTTTATAGGTGGTAGCAAGATTCATTTTCTACAGTCAGAAAACATGTATGATACATAAATATTGATAGAAGCCTTTAGATTTTACTGTCATACCCTATGTATATTTAACAGTGCTTGTTAAATAAGAGTTGTTTAGAGCTCTTAGCAGTGGTAAGTTAGTCCTGGAGAACTGTAGTTTTGAAAGTGAGTTAGTGATGTCATGTCACATGACATCATGCTGAGGTTTTTTGCAGGCAAAATGGCTGTAAAGTTGTATGCTTCAGAGGGAACTGCTTAGTTTGCAGGTGCAAACACAGTTGCAAGGATGAATTTGTTTTATTTTTCCTTATTTCAATATACAGATTGAGAAAGGGGGTTTTAATAACTACAAATGGGCTTTCATTGTGTCTTTCAGTAGTCTAGGAAACTGGGTGGTTATAAAATTATTGTTTATAGAGCTGCAGCCGTGTCAAACATGACCAGAACTGAAACCTTTGTGTTAGAAAATTGAATGTTGGCAGCTATCAGTTACATCCAAGTGTAAGTACGAGGAAGGACCAGTGCTTTCTTGTGAGCTGTTAAACTCTCGTGCCTCAGGAGCTTATAACTGAGGAAATAAGGTGCTTCTGGATAGCTATAACCAGAGCGCCATGACTGTCTGCAGCCACTGGCTCTGTTAGGGCTGACAAACTGTTCAGAATCAGCATGTTGATCTGTTTTCAACCCCAAAGCTGACAGTAACTACATCACAGTTGAGATTTTTTAGATTCATGTTAAGAGCCTAAATATTCAACAAACTGCAGAGATTTCCACAGCATTTACCTTAAATTAGTAGATCTGGACTGTGTAGCTGGGCATAATTCAATGGGCGTTTTCCCTCTGCTTAATACCTAATGTGTTATCTCTCCTTTTCATTGTAGGCAAACTGAAGGATCTTGGGAATTTGGTTCTCCGCCCCTTTGGCCTGTCAACAGAAAATTTCCAGATAAAACAGGATTCATCAACTGGTTCATACTCCATCAATTTTGTTCAAAATCCAAACAACAATAGATAACGTGAATTCAATCTAGTTCGGCTGGCTTTCAGGCTTCGTGACCGTGTGCTTGCACGTACCAATAAAAGGATTCAGCAAACGTTCTTCACGTTCCCCAAGTGAAGATAAGACTCAAGCATAATCATTTACCTGCTTGTGGAATTATTTACAATGTGGATGTAAAGCAAGTCATTTGACTTCTCTTAGTGATAACTGTGTCCAGTGTGTGATTCTTTTTTTTTTTTTTTTTTTTTTTTTTTTTCCCTTGCAGTGTTTGGCTTATCTTAAAGTCAGGTTGATTATTTTTGCCCATTCAATGCTGGCAACAAAATTCTAGCAAGCAATTCAGTTGAATCAAAATGCCCCCACACCTGCAGCCCAGAACAAAGCCTGCTGGTGTCTTGGGGAAATAATGAGTCTAGCAGAAGCATTTCTCCACACTCAGCAGGTGGATATGATTGACAGCATCCATGGAAGCAAGCCACCTTCTTCTGTGGAATAATTTTTCTTTGTAATAAAGGCTTGGTATTTCTGTTGGTTTGGTTTGTGAAGTTCTTGCCTTCTTTGAGTCCTTCCCATGGTGGTATTGTTAAAAGTGCTTATAGCCACCCACAAATAACACACTTGCAAGACACTAATTTGAAGCATTTGATTTTTTTTTTGTCTTGCTTATAGCAGTATCAGTAAATTAACCTCAGGCAACCGTTATACCACAGTGTTTACTTTGTTAATTTTTCTGAAGGCAACAGGAAATTTTATGCCTATATATATGCACACACTTTGTAATGCTACCATAAACTTAGTTAAAGTTGCTTGCCTGAGATTCATTCATATTACAGAGATACCAATAATGGGAAAGAAGTGATGTGAAGTTGATTGCACAGGATCTTCATAATGTACTAGACCTTGAAGACTTTGAAGTATCTCCCTTTCTCTATATAGGTGCTGTTGAAATAGTTCATTCACATTTTGGAGAAGGGGTGTCTGTCTTAATTACTGCTTAGTGGTTTTTATATTGATGCCGAAATGTTTACAGTGGGGGCAGATTTTTCAGTTGTCTCCATGCAGATTTCAATACATGATTTAATTAAATAGTTAGTGGTGGCTGGCTGTTGGCTATTTGTTGTCATCTTGAATTTATTTCAGGAAGTCTCTGTGTGTGTACTTAAGGACTGAAATGACAGAGCTCCAGTCTTTACACTAATGCGCCTTAAAGGAATAGTCTTCCAAGTTAAGTCTCCACTGAGCGCATATTAAGTCTCTGAGAATTAAAATATCATTGTCAAAAGAAGAGAGAAGCCCTAATTCACAGTGAAGCCTGTGCAAGCCTTCAAGTGACATTTTGATGTTGCAGGAGATGTTAAGGAAAGTAACAGCAAACAGCCTCCAGGATTTCCACGTGCTGACGCTGTAACCGTGCCATGCTTTACTAGAGTGAAGTTTCTAATGTGCAAGGCTGAATTTCCTTTACTAATGAAGTTTGGGCAAAGGGCTAGGCGTGTGGATGGGAGGTTGTAAAGAAAGATCTTGCTCGTCAGAGCAGCCGCGCTGCTGCTGGAGCGGGGTTTGCCAGCCAGAGGCTGGGTGTGTCAGACTCCAGGGTCCAGGCCCCAGGGCTGAGCTTACCCAGGCAATCTGGGTAGGAGGGAATGTGCTGGGAGAAAATCCTGCGCACACCCAAGAGGCTGTGCAGGTCCAGATAGGCTAATGAGCTGTAAAACCCCTCTGCTTTCTGAACTGAGCTCTTCAGATTCAGGGAAGGCGTACTGGGACTAGTATAAATATTAATAATCTTTCCTGAAACCTGGAACGCTATGGAACGAAGGTGTCCAAGCTGCTTCAGAGGAGCCCTGGGTGGAGGCAGTGCTGACGCTCGCAGGCTTGGCTTGTGGCCAGGCTGAGGCACTGGGCTGTGTCTGAATGGGTCTTCCGCAGAGCTCCTCGCTCAGCACCCGCCGGGTGGAGGTGTCAGTTCTTGCTGTTGCAGGCTCCAGGCCGCCCGAGGGTGGGAAGAGTGGCTGGCCCTGGAAGCCGAACAATCTGTCTGCACCCCGCGGCCAGGCAGTCCACCGACTCTTGAGTTACAGTAGCTAACTTTCCAGGGAGAAAGGAGTTCATCCCGCGTTTTTCTCATTTACCAACATTAGCACTAGTCGTGCATCACTGAATGTGGCCAGGGTTTCACTCAATTGCAACATGTATGTGCACACACCCTTAGAACATACATAAATGGAACCACTTTGAAGCTACTATGGACACTTTAAATTTTCTATGTATCCTTGTTATGACCAATTAATTGCTGTCTTTACACACACCATGTGTGTGTGTGTGTGTGTGTGTGTGTGTGTGTGTGTGTGTCTCTGTTACTTAACTGTGTATGGCTGTTGCGCAAAGTTAGAAGCAGTGGCTTCTAGGAACCTCCTCCTTCTCTTACCAATGAGTTCGGTGACAGACTTTCTTCCTTCCATTCTGCTCCTGCTCCACTTCTTTAAAGGGCTGGAGGGCTGCAAATATACCTTCTTGGGTGGAGGCTGGTTAACTTATTCTGGAAAATCAAAGCACAACCAAACTTTTGAAATTACTACCTGTTGTGCAAACAACATCAAATAAGTGTGCAACCTCCCTGCCAAATGCCTGATGTGTACCTATAGTTTTAAAATTAAGAACAAATGAAGCTGAAGGATTGCAGCTGATGTGCTTTCCACACTTGTGTTTGTAATTTAATTGCATTGTGTGAAAGAGGCAGGTTAGTGTCACTGGAAACTGGACACACCGTTAGTGAGGACTCAAATCTATAGGTAATACCTACTCAAAGTGCCCCTCTCCAACTAAACCAGAAACCTCTGAAATGTGTTATCTGCCATTACAGCAAGTTCTCCTCGAGGTAAAATTCCAATTAATTGCCTGAAAGAAGTCCTTTTGCATTGTCCAAATCCTGAACAATTGCATTTATTTTGTATTTTATTTTTAAGGGATTTTTTTTTTGTCTCAACTAGTCATCACAGCTGCCACCAGAAGGGTAATTGGTACTTCCTCCTGGTGTAATTGGCCACAATTCCACTGCAGTGCCAGGGTGTTCTGAGTCACACATGTCAGAGGCTTACAACCTCTAACAGGAAAAAAATGTTGTATGAAACATAATCTTTTAAATATAAGTGCTCTTAAACCAACAAGTTCCTTGCTAATCTGTTCCAATAGTTACTCACCCTTATTGTAACATGCACGTGCCTTTTTTCCGCTTTGTCTGTCCTCAGCTCCCAGCCTTTGTTCCTTCTTACTCCACCTGCAAAACAGAAAAGCATTTAGCACGTGGCCTTGTCTCCCTGAACACATTTGCATAGTAATGAAGGGGCCTGTTGGTCTTCTCCACAAGCTGAAGATACAGGGCTGCTTGAAGTCTCTCCCAACAAAGAACTTTCTCCAGGATTTCCATAATGTTTGTGTCTCAGACCTTCCATTTTTTGACATTTAGGAGGGGACATCAGAACTGACACTGAGATTTGTCTCCCTTCTGCTCTCCAGAGAATGTACGGTATTCTTACTCACTTCTTTGCTTATACCCTCAAAGACTGTCTTAACCCTTTTGGCAAGACATGAGCGAAGTTTTAGACCTCCCTTCAGCCTTTTCTGGGAGACCTGAGATAGACTTTCCTTTCCTGCAGCTGTGGACAACTTTTTTTCCCTGTGTTAATGCAGCTAAATGCAAAACTAAGCCACACTTTGTTTGGTAGGCTTGGGTTACTGAGAAATACATGTTTTTCTGTGTGTTTTCCCACCATACTGTTGCTTACAGCATTTTCAGGAGTGACTTTAGATTTGCTTCTCAATCACTGATGAAAGTGTCAAATAGTACAAGATCTAGCAGTGATTTGAGCAGAATCTCACAGGAAACATCCCTGTTGGAAGGACAGTGGCAAATTCTTTGAGATCTGTCAGGGAGACACTATTAATCCACATGTGCGTCATTTATTTTATATTATAGATAGTTAGCTGTAAATATTGC
Organism: Sagittarius serpentarius; assembly: GCA_034782735.1. Classification (NCBI taxonomy): domain Eukaryota; kingdom Metazoa; phylum Chordata; class Aves; order Accipitriformes; family Sagittariidae; genus Sagittarius; species Sagittarius serpentarius. The sequence goes on along the minus strand of JAVKLA010000042.1, from coordinate 8,719,983 downwards.
GTATATTGTAAAGTGCCATGCCAGGTGATGCATCTTTATAATTAGACTTACTAAGCCTGGTTGAATGACAAGGTCTATTTTTTTATGTTTTTTTAATTGCATATTTGCCTTTAATTCTTTATTAATGGATTTCCGATCCTGTTTTCAGATTCCTATCCCTGATGTCAGATTAACCAGCCTACATTTACCTGGGCTGTCATCTTTGCCCTCTGTTGTTCCACTGTCCTGTCTCTGTATCCAGCACACATTAAAGGCAAAGTGGGTGAGCCAGCTGGCCGGTTTTGGGTGAAATACCTGGGCTTGTCAGTCCTGTTACTGTTCTGCCTGTTTGCTAACAGAACAGCAAATACCTCATCCCACTTGCCTTAAATTGAGAAATACCAAACACCAGTACTTTTATGGTGTGCAATAGGCCCCCCCACCCCATTTTGAGCACTCTTTTTGTTCCTAACACATTAAAATTTCTCTTGTATCATCCTTACCTTTGTTAGTCATGTCTTTTTTAAGCTTTCCTAATCAAGACTGTATTCTCTTACATCAAGTTTTTGGCAACTACCTATTTTGTCTTCCCATATGCATTGTTTTTATTTTTTTTTAATTGCTGCCTTCATGTCACTGTTGAACCACTGGGTCATATAGCCAAATATTACCTCATTTTGTAGTTTAAAAAAAAAATTTATATTTCCTTTGTCTAGCATCTTAGAAATTTACATTTTTCTTTTTCATTTTCTTATTTCTAGTCAAGTTTACCCAATTTTTCCTTCTAGGTTTATGGGGTTTTTTAAAGCAGGGCTAGAAATGGAAAAAATATGTACATTTATATGTGGGTAGATACGCATAGATCTGTGGGTAATGCCAGACTGTCTATAACCACCAACTTCCCGGACACTGATTTCTGTCTCTAGACATTATAATATGGCTCAAAGTAACATATGCAGCATCTCATATTAGAAAGCCCTTCTAGAAATAATTTTAGGAAACTGAGAATGCCCAGTATGTCTTCAGCAGTTTATGTTTTCATTACAAGAAGGCTCGAAAAGTAGTTCATCGGCCTTCTGGTGAGCCCTTTCGTCCCGTTTCCTAAGCTTTATCATCACGCCCGTTGATAGGTGCTTGGTAGCCATTTTAGTCTACAGTATTCAAAATTGCTGCTGCTTCTTCCTCTACTTACTCTACCCTTCCCAAATAAGTAATACCCAGTAATTGCCAGTCCAGTCATTCCACTACATTACCATATTCTAAAGCTTATATAATTTTTTCTTCTCATTTGTGAGACTGTGCAAACCATCTTATTGTAAAGGAATATTAGGAGTAAGAATGAAGAACTAGAAACCTTTGTGTGCTCTCTGATAATTCAGTATGGGTTATTTACAACACTAAATTTCAGATTATGTCACGTTTGTTACCTCTGCCTCTTCCTCTTCATGCGTGAAGGGAGTGGGATAACCAAGAGAGACATCTTCACCCTCCATTTCTCTGCCATCACTTAAGCCAGCTCTACCTCCTGAATCAAACCTGGACACAGAGGAAGTTCAGAGTGGGCATTTGGGTTAGCACAAAACCTAAATTACTGAAAATCCAGCAGGTGAGCTGCCCCAGCAGGGCTGGGCCCAGCCCACTCAAGACAACCTTCCCCACGACGGAGCTCTCCATGCCATAAATCCAAGATGTGCAGTGAAGTACGGCCATTTCCAGCATCTGTCTTCATATATTCAAGGGATTAGAAGAATCGCTGGGGTTATTTATAAATAACTTTACAGAGTCCCTGTAGTGTCCGATACTCAGTAATTCAATCTGTTCTCCCTCCCGTGGTTATCCCTGGCAGCAGGCACTTGCTGAGTCTCTGTAACCCACCCAGCCTTGTAACTGCAGCTTGCGTTCCTGCGCTTGCACTATCATGCTCGGTGGCAGCTGACCCGCAGGGCTTCCGAAATCAACATTTCCCGAAGCTCTAATGGGTATACACAGGTTCCTGACAAAGCAAACGCTCACTTAGCCCCAGAAAAAGCCTTGTCTTGCTGTTTCCTCAGTGAAGCACAGCCATCCACCCAGCTACAGAGAAGAGGTCCACAAACCTTGTCAAAATCCTGTTTGTTTTTATTTGATGTCCCCTTGCTGCAGTGGGGGGTGAGATGCCCCGAGAAGGTCTCTTCCCCCAAACATTCACTCTGCCACACCTTGCCACATACCCTCATGAGCAAACCCAACGCAGCATCATGACCAAGTCGGCAGAGGAACAAACCCAGAGTCGTTTCCATCACTGTGCAGCGGGTCCCCTTTCGCTTTTTGCTCTTTCTGCCCTTGGCCCCATCTCCTCTTTCCACCACCACCGCCTTGCTCCTTCCCACCTGCTCTTGCCTTTTGGCTCCTTGATGAGGAGACGCACCGGATCTGTCCCTCTCCCCCACATACGTGGTGCAGCTCTGCGCACTCTCACCTCCCCTAGACCCCAGCATTAAACCACAAACTCAGTGGGCTCCCTCAGCTGCGGCTGCCAGCCCCCACAGGCCGTGCCAGTTCCGCATGCTGCTGCTCCCCTGCCATCACCGCGCACCCCGGGGCAGCACGTTCTGGCTCACCTCTCGCTTCTCCTCCCCCTTCTCCCAGGTCTTCTCTAGGACCAGCGAGCGCCTCTGCTACCAAATTAACGCGGCTCCATCGAGCAACGAACTATCACTTTAGCTCATTTGTGACCATCAGACTGTGGCCGCTGCCCTCAGTGGCAGGCTGGCAGGCAGCTCGGCTGCAGCGCGTCCGGCACAGCTGCCTGCCCTTAACTGGCATTACTGGAGTGCCCAGCTCTGAGGCAGCCGCTATAAAACACAGGACAGCCCAACCCGTTGCAAATCAGGAGTAACCAGCAAAGCAAGGTCCATCAGTTTCCACTAGGAAAAGAATAAAATCAGGTCCACAAGATGAGCTCAGCTTGCAGGGCACCCTCAAGGAGCATAAAACATTGGTGCCCTGACCCACATGGGCTCTGCCATACCGCCCGGAGCACAGTGCTTCTGAGAAAGGCTGCTTGGGCAAAAGCAGTTTTTTCCAGCTAATTTTGGTTTCTGACTGTGACAGTCCTAAGGCCTGGCCTTCAGAGGAAGCTGAATACCTCTAGTTCCCTCAACCTCACCAACGATTTGGGCAATTTAGTACCTCTCAAAAGAGAAAGGAAAAAAAAAAAAGTTCTCCATTCACATCATAAGATGTGTCTCCCAAAATGCCAGCCCCCAGCGAGGCAGCAGGAGGCAACACTCTGGAGTTCAGAAAAGAGGCCGTGGGACTGACATATGCCATGCCCATGACTTACCATGAGCACAGCGCTGCCGATCCCTCCCGCCCAGCTGTTAAGCAGGGATCTGAAATCTCTCTCAGCTCATCGCATCGGGATATTTAGGATTTGATAAAGCACCAAGCTTTGAAGCGGAATCCTTCCTTCCCCGATTTTCACATTTCAGCACAAAACTTCCTTGAGATCTACCCACCTCTGATTAGCACAGACATAGCCGGAGAGAAAGGAGAAGCTGCCGGTCACCAGTTGCTAGGCTTTAATTAGCCGTGTTATTCCCAAGGGATTATTGCAACAGCAAAGCTCTGTTGCTGGCTGCTGCAGCCAAGAACCAATTATATCAAAGTGCCACCTCTTTTTAACAGTAGGTAAAGATGTGTAGGGGCACATTTAATGTGCAGCATTAATACGTTGCTCATTCACAACCTTTCCCTCTTTGGAAGAATCCCAGCATTTTCTTGTTCAGCAGCTTAATTTTTTTTAAACCTATGCAGCCTCCTGCTCGAAAGAATGTAATTGCTGGGGAGTATCTTTTATTGGCAGAGGCTCTGGTCAGCCCATTTGTCTGCCGAGGCACAGTAAATTGTCAGGCTCTTGGCTGCTGTGGCATTAAGCCAGAGTCATTACAGCCTACCCTGACAAAGCAAAGTCCTTTATAGATTAAAGCTCCTAAAACAACTGAAAACTATTAACCACATTTTTCTGATTCTGCATGTTCAGTGGTAATCCCCCAGCTGGAAACTTCACCATCTGCAGCTACGACTCCAGCCTGGAGTACCCATACCTGCCCGTCTCTCATCTGCCGGTTCCCGAGAAGGTGATGTACAAAGCCAGTATTCCTTAAGCAGACGCAGCAGATACAGGTTTGCCTTTCCTAGCCTGACCGACACTGATGCTCTGCTCCTGGCTCCCAGTACTGCCTGTACCGCATCTGTCAGCTCCCTGCAGTGACTGGGCAGGCGCTGGTCTCTGGGTGCACAAGTGTGGGTCCCCTGCGGCTGCCAACCAAGAACGTGAACCTCCACCAGCCACAGTAAATGAGACTTCAAGTGCTCAGGCATTACTCATGGCCGTTCATCTGGGATAAACACACGTTGGTGGGCAGGTTTTTTCTGTTCCATTTCTAACTCTGGCACGTGAAATGCAGCCCGGGGCCGACCCCGGCCCAGCCCTGGGTGCAGCGGGGCGGGAGGCGTTCGTGAGAAACACCCTCCCTGCAGACTGACGCATCGGTGAGGTGAGATGTCAGGAAGAGGGGGGGACATGGTATTATCTAGTCTAGGTGGTAGCTTTGTGCCTGGCTGCTGGAATACCTTCCTAAATGTATTCCTGGAGCGGTGCTGGCGAGTGCCAAGCGATAAAACGGGCCCCTGGAGAGGCAGCAGGGCTGTGGGCTCCGCTTGCCTAACTGCGTTTGAGCACAGCTTCTCACAAATGCACCTTTCTTTGCCTTGGTGAAGACTGACATTTCCATTAGCTTATTTGGCTGTGGCGCTCCATTGTGGGGCACTTTTCTACCTGAGGAAGGAGGAACTGCAGTATTTGGAAACTCTGGGAAAGGAGGAGGCTGGAAGCTGACATTTACTGCCTACGGCTACAGCCCCTGGCCTGCCCTTGAAGCGACAGTTCTCCCCGTGCCCAAATGTACTTGTGTGTCCCTGCTCCAAGCTCAAATACAGCTGAGGCCATGGTATTTGCAGCCAACAGCAAGTTTACTAAGCCAAGATGCGACCGATGGCTTCTGATAGGATTTTGCAGTATTAATGAAAAGGTGCACAATGTACAGCTACCCTAGTCCCTGTTCTCACAGCTCATTTGCAATGTTGTCTTTCTAAAGGCAAACAGAGCAAACTGAGTGAATCACAAGAGGATTATCCATATCTATCTGTGCAGTATTAGTATTTCTGGGATCTTATACTTAACATGGTCCAGTATTGATCCTTTTACACTCTGGAGCCCCCAGCCCCTTCCTCTGATGGCTCAGAGTGCTTCAGTGTTTGAAAGAGCCCTCCAGCAGGCACAGCCTTAGTTTAATATTTAATGACCAAGACAACCACATTTGGAAATTCCAGTCCCTAAGCTCTTAAGACGTGGAGCTCTTAGCTGAAAATCTGGATTTCAAAAGTAGAACTACCCCTCCTGGGCTTTGAATATTTACCCCAAATTCAGAACATCCCAAAAACATCCACAGGGGTGTTCAGCCTGCCCAACATGGAGTGACCACAGCTTGTGCTCCAAACGCAGCAAGGGAGTAAAAACAAAAACCACAGAAACACTCAAGGGAAAAGCAGGAGCAGAATAATAAAAACAGGCTACAGAATGCGAATAAAAACCAGCTGCCAGCAACGTATGAACAAGCAGACAACATCATCCTTTTCCTACTGCCACCCGGCACATGCTGAAGCTCACCATGCGCCGCCCTCGGAAAGCCCGGCCTCCGCTCACCCTCCCTGCATGAAGAGGGAGAACGACAAATCCACCCACGAAGACTTGACCAAGAACAAGTGAGCAAGAGGAAAAAAAAAATGATGGCCGTGAGCGACAGTTGATAGCAAGGCCATATGCACACGGGCTTGTTTCTGCCCTGGCAGTTGCTCACAGGCCTGCTGGTACTGCTGCGTCGTGCTGCTGGCAGTCTCTTTGCACACTCATTAGCATTTGGCAATTTGAGCATTGCTTTACCTTTGATTGAGCAGAGGGATGAGCTGCTTTTCAAAACGGCTCAAGTTGTCTGCCGCACTACTGGTGCTCCTCACAACGCACAACCACACCTCACGTCTCAGAGAATCAGTCCAGCCTGGTGGCATTCCCAACTTTCCGGAAAGTGCAAAAGCATGAGGAGGACCTCGCCATGCAAATCTCAGCCGCCCCTTACACTCTTAGCAGCCTTGGATGGTACCGTCAGTCAGGGAGATTAGCCCAGGCAGCACAAAGGTAATGCGACAGTATCCCTTGCCTGATTTCCACAGCTGCAGATGAGGCATCAGGCAGATGACCGTTTGCATCCTCACACTGCACTCCTCACCACATAATGCTTAAAAATAACAAGTATGTGACAGTGTCTGAATTTACCACATCATCTCTCTGTTACTGATCTACCCGATTTCCTTAAGAAATCTGCCCATTGGTTTCACCCTAAAAGAAATCTACTTCTTTGTACCGATCCCTCACATTTTAGCTGGCAAGCTATCACAAAGCCCTCCTGCGCCAGGAGCTGCACTGAGCAGCTGCTCCGTGCACTTTTGCCCTCATTAAGTATCACCCTTTTGATGCTTCAGGGCAGCAGTAAACACTATTACTGAGCGGCATTGTGTAGGACTGGCTTCATCGCTGAAGGTTGGGTTACTTTTATACTTTTGTCACCGAACTACTGGAGTGAAGATTAATCAACGGAGTAATTGCAGAACCCTGAAATCTGTCTGGCTAACCTCTCTTGTGGGCTTCACAGTCACGCAGCAAATCCAGCAGACTCCCACAGCGAGACGCTACCAACACAATGTCACAAAGGAAAAGCCATTAGTGAGCAATTACATTTCAGCAGGATTTCCCCTCTCCACCACAGCCTAATGAGGATAACCAATTCAAGAGGAACTGCTGCAAGAATGAGTGAATAATGAGAGAAAGAGGATGGGAGTTCCTGTGACCCAGAGAGAATAAGAAACAACCCCATGAAGGAAAAGAAAAACACGTATGTTGGAGCTGTGCTCCAAGCAACAGACAGATGTGGACATTCGCTCAGAGTTACAGGAGGCACCAACTGGTTTCAAAAGCATCATAGAGGCCCAGGGCCAAAACAACAGTCACTGCAGACAGTGCACGTGCACATGATACTTCACTCCAGAAGTTAATTCAGTTTTTGGGAACAACTTCTGACTATTGACAACAGGTCTCTGCAACAAAACACCTTACTTACAAAAGGGTTAGTACCTCTGTATTACCCACTAGTTCCTGGCATACTGTGCGCCATTAAAAAGAAAAAAAAAAAAAAAAAAAAGCTTCCTTGAAATAAGAACCTCCTAGGAATCAAGTTCACCTGAGCAGCTTATTTTTTGTTTAACCTAGTAGTTCAACTAAAATTAGGATCTTTTCTTTACAGTAATAAAAATGCAAGTGGAAAAAAAAAATCTATATAAATGCTACCTTCGATTTAATGGGAGAGTGCAACTCTACAGATTCTGCCATTTGAAGAAATATTTGCCGACGTGGCCCTCCTCAGATGGGAGCGCCGGTGATGGAGAGCTCCGGTACAGGAGTTAGCTGTTACACCACAACTTGCTCCCCCTCCTATAGGGCACCAAGGCAAGATAATGCAACTCTGCGCAAGGCGTTTCTTCCCTAAATGCAGAAATACCCAATTACACTTACCTGCAACGGACAGACTTGTCTGAAACTGTTAGTATTGCAGAAGAAAACAGCCAAAGAAAAGATCAGCGGGCAGTGCGCAGGTATTCAAAGGCCCAGCACTCTTTCTGCGTTTCAGCTGCTTTGTGCCTCGCTGCTGCCGTGACAGCACGGACCTCGTCTGCTCGCAGTGAGATTCACTCTGCCCAGCAAAGCTGGGGGAGCCCTGAACTCGTCCCCAGCTCTGCAGCTCAGCACTCACCGACTGCGCTGGAATTGCGTCTGCAAGGGGCAGCAACCTCTTCCCATGACACACCTTCCTCCTTTAACCCGGACTTAAGTGTGCCTCAGTCGCAGCCATGGAACAGAGCCATCAGGGCTTCTTGGTATCTGCCTCTACAACGTACACATAATCTTTTCTTGCTAATTACACAAGAAAAGTTTTTTCCTGTTGCCTGTGGGAAGCATCCAGCTGGTGGAGCATGACTTGGTATCTTTTAGCCACTGTGGTGAAAAGCAAGGTTGGATAGAGACTTGTCCACGTGATAGACTTCCAGCAGTGGACTAGTAACCTCAGTTTAATCTTTGTTTAATTCGGAAAAAAAATTTTTAATAGAAATCAAAGGCTTTTGGGTCAAGGACTAATAAAACAAGAGAGTTAAGACACCAAAACATTATTCAACATTATTTCCCTTTAAAAGAGCACTGAAAAAAAATCAAGGCTTTATTTGAATAAATGTTACACAACATTCTTTATCATTTACTTCTCAGCAAACCTTAAAGGGTGAATCATATTTTCCTCATTCAAGTCTACAAAATGAAAGAGGCATAGTGACCATTCAATATACAGACAAGAAGGTAGCACGGAGCAAAGCTTAAATATTAAGCAACTAAAGCAAAAAAGTGAAAAGCAATACATTACTGTAATTCTCTATCATTAGAATATCCCTGACAATTTCATTTCAAAATGAAAATCTGGTTTCAAACAAAACGGCTGCAATACTTTCTGTGAAAACAAATGCAAACAGTTAGCTACCTTGTCTAATTCTTATGCTATTCGCTTATATACCCATATTCTCCAATGCAGAGACCTGCATCTCTCTTAAGTGTATCTTTTATATTTCGGCTGCTGTGCACAAGTGCTCACAAAGGTGAGGAACTAAGAGCACTGGTTAAGAGTCAGATGTCACACAGGCAGGCACTACTGGCTTCTACTTACAACATCAATCAGTTTTCAATCCAATGTGCAATAACCCTGCTATTACAGTCCTGGGCCTTTTTCCTGAGCAGAAACTGTTTTGTGCCATGTTGTTTGGTGGCTTCTTTTTTTGTTTGGTTTTTTTTTTGCGGGGGGGTGGGGTGGGGGGGTGGGTGTTAGAAATGTAATTTATTAGGCCAAGACCCTCATTCATTGTCAATACAATCGGGGTTTGGTCTCTGGAGGTGAAAGGCTAGCACACAGACAACATCAAATCGCCTCTTCTTGCCTCAAATCGGATGTCTTAATTTTTCTAAGTTGTAGTCAAATCTCAGGCCACAAACAGGACCAGACTGCTGATCCTCTTCAACTAGTGAAAAGGAAAAGCGTTGTAGAACAAACATTAATCTCAAGTTAAAAAAAATAATTGTAGTTTATTATGAAAAATGGTACAATTTGAACCTACTCTACAGCATTATACAGCTAGTTTTAAAGAAGTAGGCAGTAAGTATTCAATTTCTGGCTTTATAAATGACAAATTTACTTCTGAAGCAGCACAAAGCATGAACTGCCTCAGTATGTGTGCATCGCTGATACGCCTGTCCTGGATTGGGATGCCTGTCCCAGCCTCTCACTTCCCCACCTCCAATTGTTTATCACATATAAACCTGTTGCCAATACCAAAGCCAAACGATAGAGTTGTCTTTCAAATTCTATGTGATTAATTCAGGCTCCATACATGAAGGCTGTGAAACTGTCTTTGTGCTGATACAGATGCCTCTCAGAAAGATATCTCTGTTTTTAGATGATCTAGACAAAGACACTATTTTCTCCAATCGAATCAGGATATTAGGAAGGAGGAAGAGTTTCCTACAAGCCTTTTCACTTCTATAGAAACAAAAATTTGACTTTTAGTAGATTATGTGCACATTTTCATTTCTTCAACACAAATATTTATTTTCCCAGGTTATATAATAAAACCCCTGCTAACAACTTTGTAAGAAATGATACTGCTGAGAAAGTGTGCACACAATGTCAAATAATTAGTGACAAATAAATTAATATTTAATAACTCAATATTTCAGCAGCGTGTCCAGCATTCACAAGCTCCACTGAAATAAGTCTTACCAAACACCTTTGGGGAAGGGGAATAAAATGGATAAAACCCACTGGGTTTCTTTTTTTGATTTACAGCTATTCAGAGAAGTCAATGCAACTCAGATCAACAACCATCAGAAACACTAATAAAACCTTTGCTCTACTAGTTACCTATCTGAAAAATATTTATGTCAAAAGGAAAATTTAACCCATGATTTGAAATAGAAATGCCATTCCATTTAATCGCTCTCCATTCATGATTCCCGTCTTGTTATAGTATTATAAGCAAAATGCTGCTCTCTGCGTTGTAGCCCTTCTTAACATTATTCCACAATTCTCAATTCCCTAAGTGTTACAATAGCATAAATAAAATGCAACCATATTCACACAGAAGGAGTTTTCCCATAATACAGAGATACATGGAGTTTGTGGTCACTGTCCTTTCCATCATCTCTATGGGAAATATTGGTCTCATATAGCAGGACTGTTCATATTTTACAATACAATTGGTTTTGGACATGCTTTTGATCACAGATCACAGCTCTGCTAACACCTGCACTAAATACTAACTAAGCCTCATAGAATGGAAAATTGCAATGCTAAAGTTAAGAATTAAAATAAAAGTTCAAAAGTTACAGTCAACTTCCCAGGCAATTGGCTCCATCACTGGCACCTATCAAAACATACAAACGTGACTGTCACATTACAAAAAACCCCAGTTATTTGAAGTGATTCTTCATACTAATAATTCAAGTGGTTCCTTGCATGTAAGTGTCATATAGTCTTTAATAATTTCATGCGTCATTTATTGCAAAAAAGTTTTATAAAATATTTCCTAACATCTTTTTAAATTTTGAAGAAAATGTACATTAGGTACAGACGCCCTAACAGGGTGTGAGGGGGAGCTTTAACATATTTACCCCCTTTCCCCTTCAAAAAATGTTTACTACTTGGTGAAGATTTCAGAGGAAAAATAGGACAATTCAGTCTCAGATTTCTTTCAGTCCTGATGAGCTGGTGCTCTTCGTGGCAGTGTAGTGAGGTTCCATAAAAACAGCAGCTGACTAGTGTCTCTGAGCTGAAAAGGGGAGAGAAAGGGAAAATGGTTAAAATGCCTTCCAGTATATATTGCAAAAGTAGGTAAGCAAAATCTGAGGTGGCCAGAAAAGTTACCAGTTCACCTGCTTTGTGCACCGTGTGCAGAAGACAAAAAAAATATTTATGTTATCACAAGACATACACAAGTGAACAAACTCCTCAGCTGACTGGAGTTTTAAGAGGAGCTACCGTACCAATCTATGTTATATCTCACCCCGTTTCAGCATCCAGAGAGAATTTCTATTTTTAAAGACATTTAAAGATAGCTAATGAAGGAGGGAGGTTAATATACAAAGCCTATAAAACGATGTGTAGTTCACAATACAAAGCTACATCTGACACTGTAATGCCATTCCAAATGCAAGACCTAAATGTGCATGGGAGTACCGAAGCATAAACCTGCTAATCATGTTTCTTTTCCATTATTGTTTACATTTTCCCATTTGCTCCACAGAAATGGAATAAAATGACAACAAAGCAGGTAGAAGCAGTGCAAGTACTCACTACTGCATGAGACCACCACCAGTCAGTAACCATTTAGGGTAGTGCAGAATCAGCACAGTCTGCACTGACCTGTCTCTTGTGTAGCATGGAGAAAACATTGTTCTAGAATAACCTAAGTTGGAAGAGACCTCTGGAGATCATCTGCTCCAACCCCTTTCCTCAAAAAACACACAGGAGAACAAACAAGGTTCCAACATGACCAGGCCAGTCGTGTTGACTCCTTTTACCATTCCGTTGAGCTTTTGACTGCCAGTATTATTTGAGAGGTACATATACATTTTCCAGTACTGACAACAACATTGTGAATAATACAACCCAATTTTAAAAAAGAGACATGCACATGAAAATCCTAAAGTTCTTTCTAAACAGACAACTCTTCTGAATAATACCTGAAAGAAATATTAAAAAAATGAGAAGTAGGAGAGCGGAGTTTGTGAAAATAGTCCTACCACAAGAGAAGGCAGGGAAGACAAAGAGGATAACTATGGAGTTTCTCAGTTGCTCGGTTGCTCACTGTGCCAGAAAAGGACAGCATAAAACAAAGGAATAAAAAAATGTATATCCTATACAACGCAGTAGAATTAAAACAGGAATGAAACTTTGGGAAAGTTGAAACAGAAGCAATGAGGGCTAATTATGAAATTTAACAGATCCAGGCAGAGATGCACTGAGCTGCCACATGCTGACAGTAGACTAGCAGGCATTCATTCCAGTATCCAACAGGTCCTCATTTGGGTATGATACTCAGAACTGACACACAATTAAACCTGTTTTAGCTATGGTCCACTCCAAGATGCATGAGAGAAACCTGCAGAGCCTCTACAAAGAGAAGGATGCTAGACAAAGTTCCACTGTGTTCAATAGTACTTACTGTTGGTGCACATAACTGAACACCACAGTATTCCAGGCTGCAAAACAACCAATATTGGGTATTAAAGCATATGACCGATAAGAAATTCTCCAAAATAAGATTAATATTAAATTAGCATCATGTATCCATGAAGCCTTTACTCTTCTTACCGTTGAGAGATTCCAGAATGCCCTTACCAAGCACCAGGAGCTTCAATTCTCCCACTGACATTTACACGCCATCACTAGTTACTCCAGAAACACTACCAGTTTTATCCTCTATTATAGTCCAGTCTTCTGTTTTACCAGCAGCAAATCTCAGTTTATAAAAACTGAAACCAATGGACATCAAATATCTAATCCCAGACCTAATGCAACAATATAGTACTGTATCAAACTTTTTAATGTTAATAAAGTAAAAATCATGGCTTCTTCAGGTAAATCAAGCTCCCTTTACAGCAACTGTATGTTCTCCTCACTGCCCTATTTCCTCTCCATGTCAAAAAAACATATGAGACATGCATACATCCATGACAGGTCTAAGTAGCAAATACATATTTGGGCTAGAATTCCCAGTAACATTCAGTATTTGCTTGGCTTTAAACACGTACTTTAAATTTCCTTACAGACTTAGGCACACACTGAAAGCTAAGCATGCTTGTTACGTGTTACCCCCTCAGATCACAGCTTTGGAAAGGGAAAAAAAAACAAACAAAACCAAACAAAGAAAACAAACTTCATTTTCCTAGAAGAGTGGCTCCCTAGCTCTGGTCCATATGTCATCTGCAAGTTTCTCACCAAGATCCTCCTGCTCACGTTTTCAATTCTTTTCCTTGTTTTAGGTACTAAACTTCTCTAAAAAGACTAAAATGTTCTAAATTTTTTCCTGATTTTACTTTTACACATCATCAAAGGCAGGAAGCTGTGCCTACAGTCACAAGCAGCAGATGAACTGCCCACAAGGTACAGCCTACTAGGATGTGATCCACATAGCAAACACGTTTGAGGATTGCTGGCTTAGGAGACAAAAATCTTTATTTTTAAATTTATTTTTTTTTACCTTTACATTATACGTGTCAAGTTATTTAATCTGATCATGTAATGCAAACTTCAAGAAGCAAGCCTAAAGAGAAATTTAGTGGGGATCTTTTCAATAAAATATATATCAATCCTGACATGAGGTTAGGTCAGGGAGAACAGCTGCATCTAAAGTGTTCAAACAGAAGAGGGAAATAAAATAACAGGTAGCTCATTACCTCCGTCCTAACCTGCTTTGCATATGATTAGTTGATAGCATAGTGCACCCTTCACTTAAGGCAGGGCTTAAACCAGACAGACCTGCCAATTTCACTGATAACTTCAGTGCCCCCAATCTGAATCCACAGTGGTCTGTCAGACACTGTAAGGGAGAAGCAGGACTCGTCAGTCTGATGTAAAATGCTGCCATTTGTTGAGACCTATGGTAGAAAAAATCCAGTTAACAGGAGTAAAGAATTGACGATGGTTTAAAAAAGAAAAAAAGTAACCTCCTTGACAGCCTGAATTCTTACCAAGTGTACTACTTTTGCTTTCCAGAAAGCAACATACCATGGAAAGATGCTAAAAACTCACAGAAAAATCAGATACCAACTTTTTTGAGCTTAAATTGGACTTTACCAGAAGAGTTAAAGGGAAATTGCACATCGTTTACCAAACAAACTAGCAGATAGCAAAACAACGTATCTACCTGTACAAACACCCATGCAAACCCTGTACTGCCTACCAAAGAACTTGCGCAAAGCCAGAGCGATACTCTGAAATTTTGCCGGACAAGGTAACTACCTAGAATAAGTGGAAACTGAAGCAATGGATTATAATTCATGGTGATTGTGACCTTTCTATATTTTAGAGTAAAAAAAGCAAACTTAGGGCACTATCTATTCAATATTGATGGTATTTTACATCCATTGTGCAATGCAGCCTATGATAAACCATTTTTCATATACTGAGAAATGCAAACAAGTGTGACAGTGAGGCAGACAACTTGCCATTGCAGCAATACAACTGGTAGTCAAATCCAGTTAATCATTACTTTCTTCCTCACCTTAGATTTGTCTTGCTTTCTAACATGTGAAAACCACCAGCTACTCTTCCCATTTTTAGGACATGGCTCAGATGAGACATGAGTTTTCCCCTCCAGGTAAAAACCATAAAGATGAGATTGTGCCTTCTTTTGGCTTTGTATCTTCACACAAAACTGTGCATGTACACTGTGTTCGTTATGGTCAAACTACCACGAATTTCTTTATTATAATAATTAAATTTGCTTAAAAGAGAAGCAGATGACTTACAGTTGCAGACTATATTGGAGTTTTTGTATTTTGCTTCTCATTCTTTATTACAAATACTATAAAACCTGTTCCCATTTTGTGGCTTACACAGTCTTTAAACTGAAATTCAAAGCCTTCTTGCCAGTGGCATTATAATCTTTGTTGAAGTGATTATAGGATGGAAGAAAACTGAGACAGCAGAAGGTAAAAGAGCAAACAGACCAGTTGGCTTTCATGGATGTTACGATTTGAAGGCAAAAACCCAGGGTAGGAAGCAGATTAAAAAAATGTAAATTTATTAATTTCAAGAGAGTGTTTCTATTGCAGAATCTCGCTATTCCAATACATACTAACCATACACTTGTTACCTGCACGTTTGGCAAAATTAATGAAATATTTTGTGTGGGAACTTTTGTATTGTCACAGTGAAGCTGACTTCAGCATGCTGCATGTGGGTTTACCCCAGACGAGTGAGGAATAACCTTGGGCTGGCTTGCTATAAGGTATGAAAACTGAGTAGGGGATGTCTATTAAAATGTAATTGGTTTTACATTGTTTTATTTGGATCAATAGCAGTGTTTTGTATAGAAAAGGTTTAAGGCAGGAGTATACAAGATTAGGCTCCTCGGATATAGTGACTGAAAAATAAAGCCACACACGCGCAGTCACATATCTTATTCTCCTTGTATCGTGGAGGGAAGTTTCTTACCCTGCGGATTCCCTGGTGTGAAGTATGCGGAGCAGGGACCAGCGACCCAGAGAACAAAAGGTACAAAGAGCAGAGTTGCCACAAAGGATGAACTGTCCCTGGGTCCTCACAGACAGTGCTTCTACGCTTGCAAGCCACCTGCATCGGCTCAATATCCGTGTCACTAAATTCCCTGACCCTCGTGAACTCAGCAAGTTGTCTGTTTTATCAATCATTCAGTGAGTTCATTCACTTCATGATTTGTAGGCGAGTAATAGGAAAGCCTAATTCTGAGGGTACGGCTCGCCTGTGATGTACAGTACGCTCACAGCAGTCCAGACTCTGTTTTGAAACCAGTTTCATTCACCTGCTGGAGGCTATGGAGTCATCACAAAAATTACCACCAGTAATAAATGTAAGTATGTGTGTTAGGACAAGCACGGGCACAGCTTATGACCTTATTTTACTGCTACAGATTCAAATTTTAACTAGTTAAGAGTTAAAATAGGCTTCCCTTCCACATAATGAATTACTAAAAGGAAGCATAACTGTTGCATGCCTCTACAGCCCAAGACAATCTTCAACAACAGGGCCTCAACTATAAGGAAAACCAAGAGCAGTAACACATTCTTCAGTTCACATGCGTAATTCCCTGAAATACATAACACAGTATCAAGAATTTCTAAAACCTGGCCAAAACCAGCTTTTTCATAGAAATGTATCAGAAGAGATTAGGTCTCTAAATCCCTGAACACTTGAAAAATCTCAAGGAAAGATTTACCCCCCGTCCCCGAAAATAATCAAATACTGCTACTGCGATATTCCAATAAAAAATACTCAATGCTCAGAACGTTCAGCTGTGATTTTTAACAGCAACTTGTAGAGACAAAAAAAATCTGGGGTTTTGTTTGTTGGTTTGTTTGTTGGTTTGGTTTGTTATTTTCCCTAGCAAAAATACAGGAAAACAGGTTTGTTTCTTTTCTTTTTGGGGGGAGCAAAGGTAGAGGCGGGAGCTATTTTTAGTACTAAGCCTTCTCTCGTTTTTCTTAAAGGACTCAGGAATCAGGAGTGATTTGGGAGCTTTCACAAACACATTCCCAGTGTCTTTCATGATGTTCAAGTTGAATGAGCATCATGAAACCAGTAACAGTAAACTGATGATAATTTCCTCCTCCTATCGCTCAGACTTCAGCCACTTCTTGTTACAACCCCTAGCAAACACATTTCTTGGTATTTGTGCCAAAACAAAAAAAGTTTGTGTGTCAGAACCAAAATCTCTGCCTACTAAACAAACACTACAGATGGCCAAAAGAACACAACCTTGTTGTCAGTCACCTTCCAACTGAGGTTCCACACATGTCACCAACAGATAAGCAAAAATAACTAGACCATTCCTAGTACTAGCAAACATAAGGGCAAGTTCCTTACCACATTCATCTGCATTCCTGTATGAAGTACTAACTGATTTTAGGGCTGATTTTTAGTGGCGACGTCTTAGAAAAGCTGACATAACATGCCCCTTACTAAAATCAGTACCACAATGACTTCAGTTTTAGATGACTAAAGAACCAGACTACATGAAACAGTCCATAACTATTTATGAAGTGCCCTTCATACAGATACCTGTGTGTCAACTGAAGCATTTAATCAGGTCATACAGAGCAGCTTGAGGCTCTAACCCTAACTAAACTTCTTTGAAAAAATCCAGTTATGGATTTAGTTCCTTTTCACCAGAGCTGATAATTACTAAAACTTGTACCACATGCATTAAAATTCTGAACCACTGCAGAAGCACAATGAAACACTAGTGTTTCCTAAAGTCAAACAAAAATCCTAAATGCTACTAAACAAAAAATGATGCAAAATTAGCACTTAAATAAACATTTGCTTGGAATTGTATCTGCTTACTTTACTGACAAAGCAAGTATCCTCTGCCCCTTTATGCTCTTGTTAAAAGCAGGCAAGGACAATTCTGTCACCAGAATTATGCTGCGTTTCTGTTACAGAATCTTTTAGTGATGGTAACAAG
Source organism: Sagittarius serpentarius (assembly GCA_034782735.1). NCBI lineage: Eukaryota > Metazoa > Chordata > Aves > Accipitriformes > Sagittariidae > Sagittarius > Sagittarius serpentarius. The sequence continues at coordinate 8,702,586 of JAVKLA010000042.1, read as the reverse complement.
CTAGTGAGAACACAGCTTGTCTTCTAAATCACAGATTCATAGCACATGGCTGGCACGTATATGAATATTTCTTATTCATATTGCATATTTGACATCAAAACCATTAGTAAGCAAACATGAAAACTGACCTAGATATATTTAAAAAAAAAAAAAAAACCACAACCAAAAAAAACCCCCAAAACTAATTTAAAGTTGACTCGTTATATAAATGATGTCATCCAAACATTTTACACAGAAGAGGCCCCTGGTAGGAGATGCAGTGCAGTTTAACTACATGTGGAAGCTAAGACTGTTGTTGGAAGGCCATACTTCCACTATACCAAGCGTGACTCCTACACGACTGAACAGGACACAAGGTAGAATCCTTCATTATACGCATATTTCTACATAGATTCTGTTTTTCCAAAATCAGAATTGTCAATAACAAAATTACAGAAAACAGAGCCTGACAGAGTCAGGATAGAGGATCTATTCTATCCCATACACAAACACAGGATGAGTTTAACCCATTCCTGACAAAGGTTAGCCTAATCTATTGTTTTTAAAAATCTGTAATTACAAAAACTAGGCAACTCTCCAAACAAAATGCAGGGTTACACTATACCAACTGAAAAAAATATTCTAGTGCCTAATCTTAAGCCGCTGTCTTATAATTTTAAATATTACTTCTTGTCCTAGTTGCAACTAAACAGAAGCGTATTTCCCCTTTGCCTTTGCACCTATCTTGCAGGTAATTGCAGACTTCAAATATCCTCAGTTCCAGTAGTCCTTTCTTCCTTCTCTGGACTGAGGAATAAAATCATTGGCACCAAAACTGCATTACAGTTGTTCAAAATATGGATGGTCCTGATTTTGAAAATAACTTCTCAAACATGTAGGCCAAATAAATCCCACAGATCCATTTGTCTTCACGCACTGAACAAGCAAAGCCCGAATTTAAACTTGCAACAGGGGATCCTGATTTGTTCCCTGTGCCAAATTATACCTACAGCCTGTGTTGTTAACATTATCCCCTTGGACGATGGGTAGGTAGGTAGAGAAGATCAAAGACTATACACGTCCGTTGGCACAAGCACAGGAAATCAGTTTTCAGCCCTGTGTGTACAGAAACTGAGAAGCTTACACAGGCATGCAAGACCGTCTCTTACACCCATTTTTCTCCCTATTGGATGTGCAAGGTGGCTCAGGTCTTCTGTGGTATAAAAGCCCTGGTCATATCAATGACATTCATTTTCCATGCTGCTGCTTACCCAGCTTCATGCCAAGAACACCGATGATTGCTTTTTCTTGGGGAAAAAAAACGGAGCCATGGATCTGAGTTCCCCTTCAACAATCGGTAGCTGGCACTAAGGTTGCCAGTGCTGCCCCAGGGACAGTTAATCCCCAGCTGCCGCATCTGGTAGCAACAATAAAACTGTGCAGGGAAAAATCATGACAGCAAGCCAGTCACCAAATCACTGCCTCCACAGCCATGCCTAGGAACTGCCATTTTGTCTTGTGTTCACAGAAGGGCAGTTGTGTTACAGTTCAATTTAAGAAAAAAATTCATAAATTAATCTGAATTCCAGTCTTCATTGGTATACACATCCCAGGTACTACAGAAGAAAGACTGAAATGTATGAATCAATCATAGGAAACCATAAGCTGCCATTAGGATCTAACAATTAACAGCCAATAATCAGAGATACTTCTGACTTAGGGAAGAATCACTGCTGTTCAACAAGAGTTTTGTAAAACCCCATCTAAATTACCATAAACAGTTCTTGCCACCTATGATAGAGAAAGGTAAATTCAAATTAGAACAGGTGTGTATTAACGCCAGTAAGATGAGCACGGAATAGGAAAGCCATCTTACAAGGGGATCTTATTTTATCTAGTTAAATGGCCACACTATAAATACACTAACAGGATGATACCATAGGAGGGAACGATTTAAACTAAAATACAAAGTCATCACAAAGAACAGCAGTTGAAGTATTTAAAATGTTGAATAGGAACTTCTCATCATAATTGTTACGGGCATATATCAAAACAGAGGTTCTTCCCATTACAGTTAAGAATAATTTGAAGCTGAATACCTACATCCACATCTCACAAGCTTGGATCTAACGGATCTTTAGATAGCTTGACAGCTACTACAAGTTTTCAATGCTACAGACCTCTCTACCTGTCCTGATGCTAAACGTGGATGATCTTTGATCGCTACAGTCATGTCAGAAGCAGCTTTAAGGAAGTCAGTTATGCAAAGCTTCTGTTGTTATTGATAACTTTATTTGATTTGTAAGGATAATTTTACTATATTATTGCAAACACAGCCTGTCTATATCCCCAAAATGTATGCTGCTATATCCTGTCCTAAAGAAAAAACCAAAGACACACACACTTAATGTAAGCACAGCTTAAACCGACAAAATCCTGTAGCAAGTCACTCCGTTTCCACAAGTGTGAAGTAGATTCTAGATGAAGTTCAAACAGTTGACTGTGAGACAATGACGTATGTTTCACCAAAATTCTGCTACAAGCTCTCTAAAATAGGAGAGCACTACTCCCTTCTACTGAGCTTGCAGAGTAACCTATTATTCTCAAAAAGCCAACTTGTAGTTCTCCTTCCAGTATCACATCTACCTCAATGCACCAAGTTCCTCTCTTTTCCTTCAGGTTCCCTATGACCTTTCTATTTATACCCTTAAAAAGTAAACTGAAAATAAGAACAGAAAGCACCTCAGCCTTTAACCACTATAAATTCTGTACTGTAATATCACTTCAATTTCGTTTTTAAATAGCATACCTACACTTTTACCAAATGGCTTATGACACAAAATACTGCCACCCTACTGCCCTCTTAATCATAAGCCCACTCTACTTCCAGTTCACAGACTTTACCGACAAGTTAGTGTAGTGATCCCACTGCATTGACTGAATTTGCTTATTCCTACAGGCATTTATTAGAATTATAAAGAAAGAGGAGATGAACTGAAATAGCCTTTCACTGATTGCCAGCCTCCTTCTTTCCAGAACTCTTCAGCCAAGAAGGCAGCTCCATTTTTTTCCACTGTACTTCGCAGAACATGCATAAGGACAGATGATAATGCTACTGAGGACTAGCTACCAAGATTTATTTTTCAAAATTCATGTTCCTTTTCTGCTTTGACAACTTTAGCAAGAGCTTATAGAAGACATGAATGGTGATCAGTTTCACGACTTAAAGAGAGTTAACTAGAAACAAACCCAAGGCTAGCAATACAAAAAGCAACTCTTACCCCTTCCTCAAGTCCACTGATGTGTGATTTCTTAAACCTAATCACATAAGTATTTTACAACATGCTGAAAGAAATGTCTTCTCAGCCTTGCACAGTTGACCCAGATTACCCCCACTAAACACCCCCCTTCTGGTGAGGTAGCTGTCAGTTACATAGGTTTCAAACTAAAGATAGCACTGTCTACTAGAAAATACCATATAATGAGATGATTATCTCATTTAAGTGTTGACAAAATTTCAACTCTGATTAGCAAAATAACAAATATTTCTTCAATTTCCTGTTGAACTCCACTTCAGAAACATACAAGCATTTCACATTTGCTTCCAGCTTCACTCATGGAGCAATCACACCTTCACTCCTGTTAAAGGAAATCTTTGCAAGTTTTGGAATAACTGCTCTCTCCCAAAACATTTTAACTAAAGCTAAAGATCTTCAAAGGAAAAGTAGGCTTGTACTAGAAACTCATCACCACCTGTCACATTTCCCCCCCATAAATTGAAAGGCCATACATATTCAGCAACTACACTAAGGAATTCAATACAGAAAGACATCATTTGCAATTTATTATATTAAGCTGATAGAAAACTAACAGTCTGTCTTTCTACTGATGTTCGTCTGCTCAAGACACAGGCTGCTTTCAATAGCTGCACAGCTTAATTACACAGATGCACTACCCTGGCACTCTACAGGCGTGCTCCTGTCATGAGTTATTCGAGAAGTCATTTAAACTGTCAAGCTAACTCAGAGATGGTAGATGGGTACCTAGCTGCAAGAACAATAGTCCACACCCAAAGTGTTGGCATTTCTGGGAGCAGACAAGCACGTAAAAGCATGGGGTTTTTTGCAGTTCATAGCTAAAACAGCACTAAGATTTGCCTAAGTCTTCAAAGCTCATCTACTTGCAGCATCCATACTGCCATAACGAAGGTTACTTACTCTAACTAGATTTTACATTAAGCCCAACATTTTCTCCACTGCAAACATATCTAGAATGTTAGCTACTTCAGAGCGAAAGCAAAATCATGGATGAGTATGAGTAAGATATTTTCAATCTAATATAACATGGTGGTGTAAAAAAAAAAAAGTCTATTTGTTTTGAGACCTGTTAAGTCTGAAGTGATAATGCACATTCACTATAAAACTGCAGAAAGACTTCTTAAAAGACTGCTCAACTACAAATCAAAACCAAGACTCTTTAAATGCCTTTCATAAACAGTTCTTTTGAACATAAAACAATCTAATAAAACCCCTCTCATACTTGTTGCTCTCCCATCTTACCAGTGAACACCTGAGCAAACTTTGACCATGTATGCTTTAGTACTATTCTAACTTCACCTAAATTAAGAGATAAGAGTACAAAGCTTCCAGGTCTTGTAAAGAAAAATTAACAGTGTAAATACTGATTTCACCACTACTCGGCTCAGAACAACTAACTTATAACCAGTTCACTTGAGCTTCTAAACCTCAGGGAACTAGTGTAGACATTTAAACCACATTGTATGGGTTCCTGACTTCAAAAAGCATTCTGCTTTAATAACAAAGTACGGCTTATTTACTTAAACAGAGTAACTGTTTCTGTTTGCAGGAAAGAATACATAGAAGTGAAACAGGATTTTTTTTTTTTTTTTTTTTACATTATGAAATTTATTGTGTGTTTATCACATTCAAAAAGCATTGACCAGTGAGGGTTTTTGGTAACTGTTAGAATGTCAAGGTAAAGCTGGTATATTTGGAAGCTTAATTAGCACCTAAAGGATGACCATAAACTTGAGGAAAAACTGAACAGCCATGTATTTGACACTTTGGAGTTCCAATGGTTTGGTGGGCACAACAGAATAATTTAAAAAGGTAAAAAGAAACTGAATGCTGTGGAAAGACCAGACAGTATCATGAACATATGAAATTTAACCTTAAGTTAAAAAGATCTTAAGGGTTTGATGATTAAATCCTTACCCCCATTTTCATGTCTGTTTAAAATCTAATTTCAGTCTAAGCTTAAATTTTTACTTCTGTCATGATTGCCTACATGGGCAACTATGGAAAAAAACAGGATGAAAACTGCTTTAGGATGAACGCTGAGAGATTCTTCACAAGGCATTGCAAGGCTGAAACAGGAGTGGGTTGGAGAAGAGACAGTAATTCACATGGTCAGGTAAGGACCAAAACTAGAAGAAAAAAAAAACAAAAACGTAGAGTCAGTTGCATGAAAATGCCCCAACATTGAGCAAAAGACATGCAAGAAAAGCCGAAGTAGCAGTGGAGAGTGGGTCTGATTGGGTTTTGATAGATGGAGAAAACTGAAAACATTTCCCCACTGTATATGTGACATTATCCACAGTCTTTATTCAAATATATGGAACAAAATCTAATTAAGGGAGAAATTTGATAAACTTTACAGAAAGCCCTGTACAGAGCTAGTTTTGAAACAAAAGGGACAGATAATTGCTTAATCTCAAAATTAAGACTGAAGTATACCAATAGTACTTTACATCAAGCAGTTACCTTTAAGAATGTGTGAAAAAGGACAATTTACTTTTTAAAAAGGTGTCCTCTAAATACGGCATACATATGAAGTACTCTAACATCCTGGATTTTTTTCAAAGCTTTTTGAGAAACACACACAAATAATTCAGATTTAGTCAATTTTATTTACAGTTTGTTTTTTTACATTTCAGAGCATTACACAATTACATATTCTCATTTTCTGACCTGCAAACAGATACCTTAAACGGAAATATTAAAAAAAATGAAGTTAGATACATCCAAAATGCAACAATTACACATCTGACAATTCACAAAGTGTAATTTACTAGGACGTATCCTAAGAATTTAGGAACAACCAGTCAGGAGAAAATCTGACCAGTTTCAGCAATCAATTATTTACACATTCAAAACAAAGCCTCTCTCAATCTAAACCTCCAGGCAAATGGCCTGAAAGATTTCTTCAGGAAGAAAGACCAGAAGTTATGATTCACACCTATGCAGCATTAACAGCCCTTGATCCCAAATACTGAGCGACTTCTCAGCTTTGTCTTAGAGCTACAGGCATCCCTCTCAGCTTCTCAGACCCTGAAGTGTTATATTTGTGCCCCCATGTGCATAGAAAGGCTGAGTGTTTAAGTGGTCACTATGATAAAACCCCATTTAATCTGGTCTTTAAGTTACATGAATTCTTCTTCCTTAAAAATTTCAGCAAGTCTTCCAATGGCATTTAAACTGGCCTATGTGGCCTGGGACATGCCTCTTTAAGATGTTTTAAGCATGCTTTGAACCAATTTGCACTGGCCAGACTAAATACATTAGAGACTATTTAAAATAATCTTTAAAGACCATTTAGACAAGGCTTACATTTCTACACTTCCCTGATGGGCAACCTAAAAAAAAAAAAAAAAAAAAAAAGACACAGCTACAACTTAAAACCCTTGTCTTAACCCTTTGCCACACAGTAACTAGTTATATACTGGGTAGAAACTACTAAAAAATTCCCTGCAAATAAGCTGCCTTTCAGCTGAGGCTATGGCTCCTATGCATTGGGTGTTTGAGGAGGTTTTTTTCTTTAAAAAAAATTCTCACTTGAAAAATACTGAAGTTCTCACTTTAGGCTAATTTTGATTGCATGTTCAATTTGTTTAACTGTCAAGAAACCGCTACAAATGGAACAACTTTAGTATAAAAAGAGCAGTCAACCGAGTGCAACTTCTGACTTGGCAAGTCCTTCATGGTAGTTCTCTAACTAGGCTATGAATTTTGTGAAGCCTCCAGATTTCTTGCCTACCTTACTTTCCATGTTCACGTTTCAAACTGTGTCAGCAGGGCCCGAACTTCGGGAGTCAGCTGCTTAGCAGCCTTAGCAGCCTCTGTGACGGCCTTGCGGTAAAGACCCTTTCTCTTCTTATTAAAGCGCAACTGGAAGCTTTCTAAAAAGGGGGATAGTTGTGCAAGAGCAAGAAAAGATGTTGTTGTGGAGCCAAACCACGAGATACGAGCCTCCTGTCGAACTAAAAGGCCGTTATCTTTCCGGCTCACAGTTATGGTAAGAATACGGGCTGGCCACCAAGGGAAGCCATAAATCTTGGCCCAAACAATGTCCCCTACACATACGGTCCTGCCATCTGGTGTGACACATTTAGAGACGTTTTTGGAAAAGACTTCCGTTTTCAAGGAATTACTGAGCTTTTTCTCTTCCTTTGAAGAAGAGGAGGAGGAGGAAGGTGCATGCATGCTGCCTGGAGGAAAATCAAAGCTTTCAGTAGAGCTACACTCAGAGTTGGTAGATTTCAAATCATCTGTGCTATCACTACTACAAACTGATGCACTGGAAGAGTCAGATTTCTTTTGATTAAGGGTCATGTAAACCGTTATATTGCTTTTGCTGCCTCTCTTGCCCAATGTCTGGTGTTCATCCTGATCAACAGTTACATGCACTTCACTTGTGTCCTGAACCTCACTGCTGGCCTCTTCAGGGCCTTCTGAGGGGCTCTGATTTTCTGAAGGGGCCTCACCTGCTGAGCGGGTGGAGGAGCAGCGAGACTGGGGCTTAGTTGCCATCTTGCCACTCCGTATTTTCTCAAGTCCTGTCTTGAGAGAAGAGTCATTTTCTTCATTCCGATACCTTTGTGGCTTTAAACGCAATCGGGGTGGGAGGGAACCTGAGCTGGTGTTCTGAAGACGCCGTGTGAAGTGGACCTTTGAATGTGCATTTTTGGAAGAGGAGGTTGCACTCTGCTTCTTTTGTGCCTTTTCTTTGGCCATTTTCAAGACTTCCCGAGCTTTTGCATGATCCATGTTTTTGCTCTGGAGAACTTTTTTTGTATTTAACTGCGCTTTTGAAGTATTTGCTTGTGCTGAAACTTTAACTACTCTGCTTCTGCTGTGGGCAATATTTGAAACCTTGACCACAGCATTCCTTTTCTGGCTTTCATTTTGGCTTTTTCCATCCACTTTATGGTCAGTCTTAAGTTTTTTATTCACAGTAGTCACACTCTCATTTCTTCGTTTTTTATTATCGTCATATTTTGAAGAGTCACTTGCATTGCCACCTTTTTTTATTTCCTTTTTTTCTGCAACAACACTGTTTTTGCACTTGTCACATAAGACCTGCCGCGGTCGTAGTTTGATAGCATTCATGATAGAAGTGGGTTCCTCCCTGTACATTTTACGCTTGGGCCGCTTAATTTTCCGGGGCGGAGGCTGAGGTATTGACTGGTTATATGTGTCCCTGATAAACAAAGGAGGAGGATATGGCGCTCCCTCATGAAAGAGAGGAGGTGGTTTAGAAGTCCATAGGCTTTTAGCTATGCTAGGTTCTGATGGCTGCGTGAGAGGAGAGTCATCAGGGACTGCAGCATTAGATTCACACTTCACCTGTGCCTCATCTTGGAATGGTTTACTTTGGAGCTGCATGGCTTCAGGTTTATCCTTGTATTCCCTTTTAGGAAATATGGTCACAGGGATTCCATGGGGTCCAAACCTTAAAGAGACAAAAAAAAAGAAAAAAAAATGTTTTGAGGGATCTTTTGCTGCATTTATTAAAAAGCATTTGAAAACCTGTCCACATTATGTAGCCACTATTTGAAAGACATGAGTCCCAGGAAAATTAAAGCTTCATAACTGGCCTTATGGTAATACGCTTGGAAAAAGCAGGACAACAAAACCAAGTCAGCAAAGAACATGAAATATATAACTCCACTTATCAGTTTCTCTTGCATCAGCAAGATGCCTTGAAAATGTAACAAGAAATGTCACCTACAGGCAGCAGTAAAAGAATTAACTTTGTACTTTTAGAACAAGTAAACTACACACTCATCCCATCAACTCCAAATCTACCCAAGATTAATTTCCATACTAAGTTAACTTGTGTGAAGAAGGCATCTTCGGTAACTTTTACAAAAGTCTTCCATTTTTGGCATAGCACAAAAGGCCAAATATGTTTCAGGTTTAAATCGAGGCAAATACGGACTGCATGAATACTTGCATTGAACAGAGCGCGCCATCATTCTTCATCCACAAAAGGTTAGCACTTGATCATCTGATGCATTACAGCTCAAAACCTGGTAGCCTACTAGAGTTTCTTCCAACAAAACTACCCTTATTTCAACACAGTACAAACCATTCCTCCCTGTTTTGCGAGCAAACAATATTTAAGATCTCTGCCTACTTTTCTCCAGACAGCTCTAGCTCTCTGCTGCCCCATTTGACCCACACAGGACTTCTCACCACCCTGATCAGCTCTGAGAAGAGAATGAAAAATCCAGTATGGCTTGGGCATTAGCTCAACTTTCCTACAGTAAGAAAAGTAGCATGTTGCCCAACAGGTAACCAATACTTTCTGCAAAGGGTTGTGCTAAGGGAAACATTTTATCAGTTTGCAAGGCATTATGCTTGCCTTCTCCTGAGAGGAAATCAAAGGATAAATACATTCATGTACAACAACGTATCTTTCAATCCCCAGAAGAGCTTGTTTAACCTTCCTTCTGTTCCACTCACAATCTACCAGCTGAGGTACCAGCCTTACACAGAGCTGCCACTAGGCTGTTCGCTGCTCTTGAGCTCTGCCTGACTCCACCTCCCATACACACGCTAGTGTTTGGCTTATATTAGTTGGTATTTTAATAGTTTGACCTCAACGCAGTAACAATGTGACAGACAAGGTTGCAAATCAAATGCTGAATCATCCATTTTGAATCACTACAGAAACACCATTATGTTTATCCCACACCTAACAGGAGAATGAAGTAATTACCTGAGATTTGTCCTCAGGTTAACACCAGTTCATGTTGCACTGCAGCTGCTCAACTGCAACATCCTCTTAACTGATTCAACTGAAGTTTATTTACAATCTATGGCTGCCTCTCAACTGAAGATAAAAGCTGAATACCAGTCTGTTTTCCATTCACACTCCTGCAAGAACATGCAGTTTATACAACTGCCTACATGCTGGCTTTACTTCTTCAAAATTGGTTTTGAAAAGGCATCATCATATGTGTTAGAAGATTCTTTACACTGTCCCCAACAGAAGACATCACTCATTTGTCCTTTTGCTTATCAGTTAAGTCTCTTTTTACACTTAAAAGTTGCAATTGAAGCAAACAACCCATCCAAGATTAAATTATCCATTCAGTTTGCACTTCATTACAAAAGGAGAACAGAAACGGCAGACAACCTAAGCAAGGTTGCAGAAATCAGCAGCATAACTAAATGCAGTCTACTGCACTAGTGAAGGCTACAGTGAATTATAAACATTTAGCAACTGATGCAGGCATTTCTCCAGCTTACAGCCTGGCATTAAACCACAAGGGACTCACTCATAACTATGTTTTAAGTTCCCTGAAGTCCCAGAAGTCCACCAAGCATAAAGAAGTTGCTTTTCCACAAACACTTTTCCTTCCACTAGGGATTATGAGTAAATTATTCAATTCCAAGTAGGGCTTTAAAAGAAACTATCAGCTGATAATAATTAGCAGTATTTTCAGTGTCACTTGCATCAAGAACTTCAGCTTCTTTAAGAGCAGTAAGATCCAGATTCCATCTTTCACCACCTGATAAAGATTACAGGATTTGGGAAAAAGTTAATTTACTATAAAAGCTGAGAACAAGATAGGGCAAGATCCCTGCTGTGCAAATTTCAAACCCAGACACCACAGAAGTAGAACTAGACAGGAGTGAGATATCAAATGGGCAAAACCCACACAGAAGAACAGCACTTACAACTCTTTTCACTGTCTCAGGAACTGCATTTCCTAGCCCCTAACAAGACATTTCCATAGTCCAACACACAAGCCTTTCTTCTAGAAGACATTTATGCTAACTCTGTATTAGAAAATTAAGCATCATTAGCAGTGACCAGGGAAGAAGTGGATAAAGAGGACTGCAAGGAGGTTCTCCAGAAGGATTCCATTTAAGAACTTCATCTCTTTTTCCCTAGATTTTCATTCTACTGTCTCATAAGCAAAATCAGCACAATTAGCACTCCAAATGCATAAAAAAGTCTAACGGAAAGCTCTGCATTTGACTGATACCATGAAGGCACTGAAGAGTAATACTGCACCTTAGACTATCCTTTCCTTCAAGCATCTGCATAATACACTAGGCCAAACAGCTGAAGAACAGAACAGCCAAAGTGGAATTTTTATCTAAGATGCAAGCCTGCTTTAGTAAGACAAAAAAACAATCCAGATTGAATCTCTGAAGCTGGAGTCTGCCTCACAAAAGGTACCATTTTAACAAATGAACTAGAATCTCTCATCCCTGTCTACCTAAAAACTAATGAATTGTAGAATTAGAGAACATTCACTGATATTGTCTAGTGCAAAAATGAAGACACTATTCGTGTAAACGATGTGTCAATAAAGACACAACGTGTCAATACATGGTCCACCTGAAGTACAAGATAAATTTGGTAAGCCCAGAGACTGAATATTACTTCCAACAGCTGAGTGTATGGTACCTTCTTTTTGGCCTCATCCAATAGCAGGTTGCATCCATAAACATTCACTTTTTAGATGATCTTTGTTTCCTCCTTGGTGAATGAAGTTCTTCAGCTATACAACTTGGAAGAGTGATATGAAAATTAAGGAGAACAATGGCAGAAAAATTTAGGAATGAAACCGTACAAGACACAGGAGAGAACAAAGACAAAGAACAAGGTAAGAAGTGAAGGCAAAACAAAGAATGACCTATTTTCCTTAAGAGACAAAGCAGAAGATGTGATCTTAACAAACCTATTCAAGACAAGGCATGACACAGCATCTAATTAGTTCAACAGTGAACACAAGTATTTATTGTATATACTAGAATTTCAAGCCCTGTTTTCATACGTCTAGTGGGTGGACCTTGAAGACAACTCCTTCTCATACAATCACAATAATAATTTTTGTTACACCAGCTACATGTTTGAAATAGCTAGGAGTGCCACATGTATGTAGGTTAGGCATAAAAGTTGCAAAAGGTAGCTTTTGGTTCATCTACTGCAGAGATGAAGATGGACTACCATGTAAAAGAAGGTTAAAAAATTCAAAGCAACATAACTCAGTTGTATCATGACATTTACTGATCCACACGTCAGTCACTGACTGAGCAATAGAAGATCACCTCTTGAAAGAAACCATTTCAGTTACACTACATCAGTGAGACTACCTACATATTTTGCCACATGTTGCATGTTTAAGTACTATAAGGAATCACCTTGTCTTTATTCTAATAACAAACTACTTTTTTTTTTTTCATATATTGATCCTGAGTATCACCTGTCCCTACCATAATATTACTTTCCTCCAGAAAAGGCTATTCTTAGAAAGACATACCCCAGTTACTGTTTGCTTAAAAAAATAATCCATTTGTGCCTAAGTTCCAGCTGTTCATTGTACAGCCCACTCATGCGTAATATAATACAGTTCTACCTCAGATTATAACTTGAAGGCATACAAGGATTTGTTGATGGGGAATCTAAAATCGAAGTGCGTTAGGAAAACCAAAGAAAGAAATAGGTATTTCAATCTAATTTAAGGCAGTTCTGGAAAGTGGTGCACTGCTGCTTCACACTTACTCAAAATTAAAACCAGTTTTCCATGTTACCAGCTTCCTCTCCTGTAAAGGTGTCCCGGCTCTTTTTCACTTTGAAAAGGCACCTCTAAAAGAAAAGGCGGTTGAGACTCACTGGAAGAAACTTATCTCCAAGAAGTTTTACAAGTAACCAGAGCAATCAGTATGATCTAATCATATTTCTGCTATACATATCACTTCAATATACATATGCATTAAAGACATAAATAGCAACAGGAATACCAGGAACTATATTTAAACAAGAGACTAATGGGGTAGATGAGATCAATTCTGGCAGTCCAGTGATCTTCACACTGAGAAGAGCTTTCAATTGACTAGGGTAAGCAGAGACAAAAATATGATAAAAAGTCAGGTTTTATTTCCACAGTTTGTCAACTGCAAGTTAATGACTAGGTAGCCATGGCATCTTCTGTAATTATGTAAAAGCTCGTTTGGGTATCAAACCTAGAAGCCTATCACTTAAAGCCGTATAGATCTGTATTACAGATACGTAAACTTAAGTACTTCAAGCAAAGTAAAAATACTTTTTTCAAGTCTAAATTCTCTAGCAGAATTACTACAATGAATACATATTACTATTCAATTTGTATGCAAAACACAGCACAGTTAAAGAGTATTTTTAAAAAAATAATCATGACATAAGGAACAAATCCCATTTAAATTCATAACTGTATGTACATAAACATCTAAACAATACATCCTGGGGCAAAGAGTTTTTAAAGTTACTACGTAAAGTCTTAAGCTCTAATCTTTAGCCTCCAATGTCTAACTTTTACTTCTCTATGAAAAGAAACAAAAATGAAAAAGCACCTTGTTCTGCCAAGAAGAGCCAAAGGAGAGAACCCACAGAACCGGTTCAGAAGTATTTCACATTTGTCTACAAACACACTGAATTCATGTCAACAAAGCACAGTAACTTCCAGAGTTGTGATAAGTGTTAGAACAAGTCTGTTGCAAATGACTATGATCAAAACTCATTTTCACCCCTCAGTCAGACTGCAGTAATATCTGATTACCTTTTTATGCATTGATCTTGTGCTCAGTATCATCCCTAGTGTTTTGCAAAAGCCAAGACAAGCAACAATTGAAGCAATTTTTACTGCACGGATAAAAGTTCAAAGACTCTGAATGCTGAGAGTATAATGATATGCTGAAATAATGTAGAGCTAAGTATATGTATTTCATGCACGCATCTAAATTGAGGGTTTAAATTATAATATTCAATGTAATATACAATTACATCATAGCTATTTGAACACAAAGTATTTCAGAACCCTCAAAATAACCTGTATTCAAAACACAGATTATGCAATAACCTATTTTTAATATACGATTTACTTGGTGTGGTAAAGTGCGATATGGAACACATTGCTTTAAGGGGCAGGCACCTTACTGAAAAAAGCATACACAGAAGCCAAATTATCAACTCAATGGTTTACTCGCCTCCTGAGCGATGTCACACAGGCTAGGCTAAACAGACTAGAAAATGCATATTTCACTTAGAGCTCTAAAAACATGGCAAAGGACCGCAGTGTAAGAGACTCTTTGGAAAGAACACATCATCAAGAATAAATGTTGCCTCACCATCACAAACTCGCAGCACCAAGAAAAATGTGGTTAAGATATGATAGTTCAATTTAAGTAAAGTGTGACAATCCACATCTAAGCAAACTAGTAGGAAGTTTACATACTCAAAGACTTTTACTAATCAACGTTAAGCTTAGTGTTTTTCAAACAGGTACATTTGCTTGAAATCCAAGCTCTTGTTTCTGGCACACTTTCAAGGCAGAGGAAAAACAAGAGCAGGGTATGTGTAGAATTGAGTTTGAAAGAATATCTCAAAAAAGCTGGTTAGAAGTATCCAAGGCAGCAGCTGATTTTAGTTACTCCTAACCACTGTCACCTGGGTCTCCTACTGAAATCACTACCCAAGTAGAAACCAACTAATGGATACCAAAAAATATGCAAATATACCAAAGGCTGTATTAGCTTACAGTACACCTCTCCAGGAAGTTAGAAGCCCTTTCAAAGACTTCAACTTCCAGGAAACAATCACAGAAAGACCATGTAGACAGGCTGCTGATGCAGCCTTTGAAGAATTATCCACTGTAGAGACAGAAGAATCTTTAAGTTGATAAGCTTGAAGAGTATGCAGGGGTCCCCTAATTGCTGCTTTCCCCCCACAGAAGTGGGAAGGTACCCCTCACCTTTTCATTGGAAAGGATTTACAAATGAACTCGCAGAATTTCCTTCAGTTTTCTGTAACTTGGAGTTCTATCAAGGATATCAAAGTAAACTTTAAAAGAATGCTTTAAGTTAGGCTTCCCACTAACTACCACAATTTTACTGGCATGCTTATAAAGCTGAAGGTCTGTTTAAACTGAAATTATCTTTTAATTTTTACATCTGTTGGCATTATTCATTTTAAGTGCCAGTTGCATTTTAAAGTAGATGCTTTGCTGATATATTTGAAAGTGTTACACAATTGCAAAACTTTATGATTAAGATAAAATACCTTGAATATACACTTTAAGATCATCCACATACCATTCAGACCCAAGACACATGGAAGAGAATGATATTATTTATTAATGGATGAAGTTTAAGCCATTTCAGTGTCAGGATGGACAAGATTCATCAGTCCCACAACAGTGTAAAGAAAAAAAAAAAAAAATTATTTAAAGCATACTGAAAATTTCACCTCCACCTTGTCTCTCAACACTTCAAGCCAAGTCAAGTCAAGCTATTCTTAGAAAGCAATGGCAACCCATGCTGTTGGAATACAGAAAAGCAAGCCATAAGAAGAAAGGACAGTTTATCTGTCTTTTCATCTGTTGTATCACAGTCCAACAAAGAACAGTAGTAGATTACAGCTAATTTAGGAAAGGAACATTTGAGGCACAATCCACAGATGCCCTATTTACCAGCAAGACATGGGCTTACCAGTTTGAGAAAGGGAAAAGTCACACTTGTACTGGCTCAAAATCAGCAGCAGATTGGCAAGAGTTTTCAGTACAACCAGCAGCTTTAACAGACTTTACACCTATCCTAGCAAAATCCTAAAAGCTAGTCCAGTTTTGTTAGCCATTTTCACTTTCCAAGTGGAAATAAGTAAGCCTTTCAAAAAGCATGTGATAAGTGACCACAAATAACACTAAGTTTTGGATGCAGATAGAGATACTAAAGAAACTATTTTCACATAGAAGCTGAAACATTACAAAATCATAGAAAAATTTAGGTTGAAAGCAATATCACAAGGTCTTCTGATCTAACCCTGTCCTCTAAGTGAGGCTAAATTTGACACTATACCATTCAATATAACCTGTTAGGCACAAGCAAAGTATATGTGATTAACTCAACCACACACACTCACATCACACTTATGTTTCCAGTGTTCCGGGGATAAAAACAAATATCAAAGAAGCATTACAGAAGTTCCTTAAATTGTAGAATTTCCCCAAGCTCCTTTACACATCTGAGAAACAACAGAAGAGAACAGGTGATGAATTGCAGGAACACCTTGCAAACTGAGCGTAAGGTTAAAAAAAAACCACCGAACAACAAAACACAACCCACGCACAACCCTGAGTAACAGAACATATATCATAGAACATCAGTACTTAATCTTCAGAACTTAAATCTTCCCCAGACAATGACCAAATGTTGTCCTATTTATTAAATGAAGTTATTAGTAAAAGAGAACTTAAGAGCAGGGAGAAACGTGCCACATTTTTTCAAGTAAGACTTCTGCTGTTTTCTTCCTGTGTCAGCAGATTGTGAATTTCTCACCTTGGAAGTACCTTTTTTCCCTTCCCACCTTTCTTGGTGTATATGGTTACAACAGACTAGATTCACCCTGCAGAGTTTATACCAACAAAATGTGAGCCTACATAGACCACAAGTTTCAAGAAATGCTAAACGCAAATGATTTAAAAATCTAACAGATGTTCTGCAGATTAAGACAACACAAACTGGAGAATGGATGCAACAATTCATTATTTATCCTTTTTCTTTTGAAGTAGAGAGTTCAGTGAATAAACTGGGAAAAGTGTAGGATTCAAGAGTTGCCAAGAAAGCAAGTTGTAACTGAAAACTGCTACTATGATTATAAGAATTTGAAGTTGTCTATAAAAGTTTATATTCATCATATAGTTCATGCATACCTTGCTGCAGGAAGTCTTTCCTTATCTTCCACAACCAAACCCCAATTAAGATATAATTTCAAACACCTGTCCACTAGCAATACACTGGGCATCTTTCGGCTATCTACAGCTTTTAGGTCACAAAACAACTTTTGCTCTTCCTTTCCCCCTCAAGAACTATTATGATCACACAGAAGTCAGAAGAGAAATAGCTGAGAGAAAAAGACAATAGGAAGACGTATGTGTCCATCACTTCTGTAGGATCAGAAGGAAAATTTTAGTCAAATGATAAAGCAATAATAGAAAGTCCAAGTCCCGACTGTTGGCAAAACAACAGAACATAAACTTAATCCCCCTCCTCCCCTTAATCTTTGGGAAGGGAAAAAAAATTGCAGAAATAATTATCATCTCTCCAGAGAAGCAAACTAAAACCAGGACGTCTTAATCCTATATTTTAAGATTTACAAACGCTACACTCATCAGGTATTTCCTTACTGTCTACTTCCTCCAGGTGCAGAGCAAGATTTACACTAATTCTGAGCCAGCAGGTGGCATTAACAACTCATATACCCTAAGCAAACGCAGTATTAGTGAAATGCTGGATAGAGGCAAGCTTACAAGCCCTATTTATGACCCATACCTAAGGAGTAGTTTTCAACGACAATTTGTACAATGGCACGGAAAATTAACTACAGTTGTGCACGAAGCATTCCACTATCCACTCTGACATAGTAAGACAGGATTGGGTTCTCCTGCCTGCCTAATGGTTGGCTGCATTTCCTGTCTCTCCTATCAGCATGATTCCGTAAGGTATACAGTGAGGAGCTCACATCAGAACCTTATCCTAGCACACAATAAGGCACTTAAAAGGTAATGGCAACAGTAGTAATAAAGTTTAACAGTAGGCTCACATTTTTAATTTGTGCAATAAGCCTTTAAAGTAACAAAAGTGGGGATATGTTCCTCTTTAAATGATGATTTACTGCATAAGAAATTGATTTGGGACTCCATAAACGTGGATTCCTATTTTCTGCTGATTTTCAAAACTTCCTGTGCAGCTGCTGACAGGTACATGAGACTGCCATTAGGACAGGCAGAGAAAATACTTCCTTACCTCAAATAAATGTAGGAATAAAGTCCACTGAACAATGAAGTGCTTGTGTTCTTGTGTTATAACATCCTAAATGGACATCCTATTTACAGGGGGTAGGAGAGGAAGAGGAAATCAGACCTTTAACACAGTCTTCATATCAAAGTCCACAAGAATAAAATGCAAAGTCAGTGCATCATTTCAATAATGAAAACAGAATTAGGAGAAAAAGAAAAAATACAAAACCAACCAAAAAAACCTTTAAAACCAGAAACATATGGGGACATTTTTGCTTTTCTTTCACCTTGAAGTTCAAGTAATTCAGAACATGACTTGAGAAGGATAAAGAGAGTCCCACGGACAGGTTTTTAGACCAGTCAAAAACTTACTCTTCTTAGTACTGTACAGAAGCAGCACCTTCACTGCCCTGGAGGGGAAAGCAGAGATTAAGATCCAAGAAGGACTAGGAATTATTTTCTTCCAAGTATGCAGTACTAGCACATGCAGTGAACACATCAGCCACTTTTTGAAGCTATTGAATGAGTAAATTCTAACACAAAATTTCACTTTTATGTAATAAGAACTGGCAGTCTTAAGATACTGATCCCTTTGCATTAGGAAAGTTTACAAGACTATTCCCACGCACTTGAATGAGCTAGTGGAGACAGCTTTCAGTAACCACCCATGTTCCATACTAGAAATCCCAGTGTTTTCATGTAAATGCATGCTGGAATTTAGGTGGTTTTGATTTAACCCCACCCTTCCTTTTTTTTTTTTTCCCTTTTTTTTTTTTTTTTGTTCCAGTAGAAAAAATTTTTATAAGAATTCCAGGGCCTCCCACAGATACAGAAGGAAGTTCATGAAAACTGTTAATGTTCTATAAGTCCACATGCTGCTACACAAAACAAAAATAGATATAAAGAAAAGCTGATACCTAAACAGTACTATCATTCAGTCACTTACCACTGAAGTCATAAAGTCTAGAATAAAATTTAAATCTTGGGCATTCATGTAACACCTGTTTTCTGATAATGCTTCAGTTTCTTACAGGTAACAAGTTCTTGGACTAATTTGTAGAGTTCGCTTACCACTGCATTTCCTGCTCTGAGACACCTGAACACAGACTCCTATTCATCTACAATTATTTACTTCTCACCAGCCAAATATTATAGACCTTATGTCTAGACACTAAGTTTTTGTTGTTCAGGCACTCCAAAGAGCTTTTGGAATTTAAGTTTCAACTTCTGGATTCCCATGTAACAAACAGCTCTGAAAGAAGTCCAAGATCATACGAATGGAGAGAAAGGAATAAGTGGTTCCCCTGCGTAAGAGTAATGGGAGTAACAGTGCACACAAGCCTTCATGTATCACTTTTTCACAGTTCTTACTGTGAAGATTTGCCTCAGGGCCTGTGCTTAAAAACAGGGGAAACTAAGATGCATGCTACCACTGAAGACAATGCAAAAGAAGCAGACAGTTTGCCTGCTACAGATGACCTTTACTGCAAAGGGCTGCACTAGATCTGCTGCATGAGAGAAGGATTTTCAGTGCACTAGAAAACCTCAGCCAAATGAGGGGATGTTTGTGGTCAATGTGTGTTTAGTAAGAGATGATCTCTTTCAGGAGTAAGGGAGTAGCTGGTATTTTCCTTCTTCACACATATAGACCCCTAGAAGTACAGAAGCACATGCTTTGTCACCCTGCTAACCAGGGCAACAATATAATTTTGCTGGTATAACTTCAGACCTACAAAAGAATTGATGCTGACTAGCATTACAACTTAAAAGCTGTAACACCTTCTGGCCTGCTCTGAGACATTTAATATTCCTCACCAGAAGTGAGTACAGTTTACAGAACACATTCTAGTATTTGGCTTTAAAAGACAAATTGATAACTTAGCATTTCAAACCACAACAACTGACAAATTTAAAACTTACTTTCATGACATTATCCAGAACTTGAGTTTCAGAAAAGGCCTGTTTCAAAAACCAATCAAGAAGCTATGCCCAGGACCAAAGTGCTGGTGCCTAATACCTTTTCTTTTAGAAAGCATTGACAACATTGATATTAAAGGAAGTTATTAAACAGCTACTAGTAATGAAAAAGGGCGTGATAAAAGACATATGACCACACATGCAGCTTAAATCTTGGGGGGGAAAGTGCTGCATTTTTTGCATACCAATTATCTTAAATAATAACCCTGGTCAAGTTTCACTTTTCTGTCATGTATTTGCATAGCCCTTATGTCTAGAAAACAAATGCTAAAAGGAAGAGGTATTTTCACCTGTAAAGAGTAGTTAGATCGTTTATAAGATATACAGTACCACTGGTGACTTCTGGCCTCCCAAGAAGTCCTTGCTATAGAGGCAATGAAAAAAATCAAACCCTAAACCTCACAGTCTGATAAGGCTTTAAGTTATTCTGTGATGCATAACAGTGTGTGTGTCCCCCCCAAAAAAAGGGTATTTAAGAACCGTTAAACTTCACTCCATTCATTGCATACAAGGCACAATCAGTACGAACAACTGTACTTCAGGACTGTAATAGCCTGGCTTGAAAGCCATTATTCTGAAAAATAGTACGTACTGAAAAATAAGGTTACCTAGGCAATATAAGACACAAACCAACAGAAAAACCAGATCTCTGGGTCTGTACGTCTGTACAGAGACTGGAATAAATGCCAACATCTGTAGCTCAGGTCCTTTTTCCCCGGCAGACAGGGATGCCGGAGGCCCGACGTGAATCCCAACAGAGTCAAAAGGATGTGCCCATGTGCTCGCCCCTCTCCCGGCTCCCCCATTTTCTCATTCCCACTCGGGACTGCTTTTGTCAAGGACAAGCATTATAAAACGGGCGGCCGGCCAGCCGCCGCTCACACTCCGTGCCCCGGGAAGGGCCCGCTCCCTCTTCCGCGCGCTGAGGCCGGGGGCGGGCGGGGAGCTCGGGGCTCGGTCCCGGGCGGGAGGGGGGCCCTGCCCGCCCCGCTCCCTCCACCCCCTGCCAGAAGGGTCAAGGAGGAGACCGCCCATGAGTTGGTCCCTCCATTCCCCAGGGAGGAAGGCGGGGGCGGGAGCCGCTTGCCCCCAAGCGGACCCACGGCTCCGGCCTCCCAGGGGGAAAGGAGGGGAGAGTGCTGCCGTCGCGCCCCTCGGCCCCTGCCCAGCCCGTTCCCCGCCGCGGGGAGAGCCCACGAAGGCCTCGGTGGCCGCCCCACCACCCCCCACCCCCGCTGAGGGCAGAAGAGGAGCAGGGCGGCGCGGGCAGGCGGCTCTGGGGGAGCTCGCTACCCCCGTCGCTGCGTGGGGGCTCAGGACGGCTCCCCCGTGAGATCTCACCTTTTAGAGAGGTCCATGAGGACCCCAGAAAAAAGCTTCTCTCCCAGCCGGAACGAGACCACCAGGGCGTCCTCGATGATGTGATCCAGGGTGACCCGCACCTCGGAGCCAGGCAGCAGTGGAGCCTCTGCCTCCCCTCCGGCCGGAGTCACGGGCACCGGGGACTTGGGCTCGACAGCGGCGGCATCAGCAGCATCCGGCTCCTCCTCCTCCGGCCGGGACGGCTCCTCCCCGGGCTCCGGCTCCGCGGAGCCCCCAGTAGCCGGCGGGCAGGGCTGCGGCTCCTCCTCGGGAAGTTCAGGGTGCCCAGCAGGCGGCGGGCAGGGCTGCGGCTCCTCCGCGGGCTCCGGGCTCGGCGCTCCCCGCTGCTCGGCCTGGGGCGAGCCCACCTCCGGGGTGGAGGGCGGCAGCTTCTCCGTCCTCTCAGCTTCCGGCTCCCGAGTCCCGGCCGGGCTCCGGGCGAGCTGCACAGGCGGCGGCTCCTCGGCCTCGCCAGGAGCAACCTTCCCCCCATCGGCCTCCTCCCCATCAGGCACCACCGACTCCACGGCCTCGGTGACGGCAGGGAGAGGGTCCGCGCCAGCCTCACTGCCCGGGATAGGCTCCATCTCGGGCTCGGCTTCGCCAGCCCCCCCATCGCCCGGCACCGCTGCAGTCGCTGCCGCCTCCGCAGCCATGGCCGCCATTTTCTCTGCTGCTTCACCGCCGCCTCCCTCCAGCAGCGGGATCGATAACCACGGCCTTCCCCGCCCGCCTGGGAGGGAGAGCCCGCCCCCTAGGCGCGCATCCGGTAGCCTATTGGTGGGAGCAGTGCAATTTTCTACTTCTACTGGAGAGCGGAGTAGTCCGTCAAGTCCAGCGGGAACTTCTCGTTGGCCAGCGGGGACTTCATTCAATGAAGAGTCGGGAAGAGGAAGAAAGGGTGTGGCTTACTACTTTACAAGCCGTTACAGATTAGAGGGGTTGGGCCCCTAGAGCTGCTCCGCCATCTCATTGGTGGAAGGAGGAGCCGCTCCCGCGGGAGGCTGGTAATTGGCGGCGCCAAACGCCCGTCAGGGAGGGCTGCGAGGCAGGAGCCGTGCGGTGGCTAGCATGCGCGCTGCGGGCGGCCGGGAGAGGGCGCGAGGGAAGATGGCGGGGGCAGGAGGTGGTCGGCCGGCTGCCTGCTTGCGTGCTTGCAAGCTTGCTTCTCAGCGGGGTTAGCTCGCCCCTGGAGCGGCACCCCCGCGGGGGAGAGGCCGTCTGCCTCCCAGCTTGTACAGCGCCGCGCTCGCCGCCGCGCGTGTGCAGGTGGGGGGGTGCTACTGGCCTGTGGCGCTTCCTGCCCCCGCGCTGTGGGGCGAACGGGGCCCTTGCTGAGGGGCGGCGAGGCGAGGGGGGGGGGGGCGGGCGTGAGGGAGTGAAAAACAGTGTGGTGAGCGGGCGAGTCTCTGGGGAGAGGGAAAATTCGAGGAAGGCAGAGGGCCTGGTGTCTTTTGTGAAGTAAATCAGCGCGTTAAAAGATGAAGTAGAATGAATGAGGTACATCGGGTAAAGGAGAAAAGCGCAGTGTTGAGAGAAAGAGTTAACGTTTTCCCTTAAGATGTTCTGAATCAGTGATTTTTCTTCCTGTGGGATCAATAGTTGCTACTGTGTGGGCATTCCCCACCCCGGTAGGAAATCCTGTGTTTCCTAAATAAAAACTAATGAAAAAGGAAAGGTTTTAGTCTGTTATATATGTGATTTTACGTTTTGGGAAACCAAGTCCTCAGTAGAAAGGAGGGATTTGTCAGAAGGAAGGACAGATGAGAAAGAAAAGTAGGAGCAACTGGAGACAGAAAGACAAAAGTGATCTTAAAGCATGAATGATTTTATTCTTCCTAGTGGTATTATGAGAGATATATTGTTCAGCAACAAATTAAATTTTCTGAAAAGTAACAAGTCAAATTATAAGATTTTCTTTAAAAATAAATATTCCTTTTCTTTCATGTTAGTGACTTATTGGCAGACTTTTAAATTGCTGCCAACCATATGCTTACAATAGAAACAGAGCTACACCCTTGTAGTCAGGTAAAAAACTTATAAACAATGGCCACAAAGAACAAAAAAAATTTTTACAAGAGGTATGAGAAAAATATCCTTGATCAGAATTAAGGCCTGGTACTACACTCACCTTTCTTCTCTTCGTTGTAGGAAAAGTGAGTTATATGTGGTTAAAGGACTACAGTAAAGCAAATAAATTTTTTTAGTAATAATGAATGAGGACATGCACTAAACAGTCTTCTGTGACAGCAAAAAAGCTGTGTATAACTGTATGCAAGTAAAACATGATCTTGCAAGCTGCTAGCTCTAGGATGTTAGTAAGTAATAAAGGCATGATTAACCTACCGTGCTGTGATGATCATAGTGGTTTGACTTGCATAACAGATGTAAAGACTTACTTTTGTATCTGATAGTGGTTTACTTAGTACGGTGAACGTATTTGCATTATTGGTGGTGTAAAGTGTGTAAGGAGCATATGGGAACATCAGATAGAACAGCTAGACATTTCTGGAGACAAATACATTAGAATATAACTAAAAGAACTTACTGAAGATAAAACGGCTTGCTAAAGATAAAACTGCATAATAAATTTTTATATGTTTTACCACCATATCTGTTAAATCAATGGTTTGGTAGTGTGGGTGGGTAGAATAGAATGTGTTTATTGGGGGAAGGAGTAGTAGACACTGAATTACAATTTTTATTTTTTTTTTCCCAGCCCTGCTTACAGCTTTGTCAGTCTGTATCACAGAGAAACAGCAGATGGATTCAGCGTATGATCTGTGGCTTAAAAGAAATCAGATTTGGTAAGCTTTTTCAAAACTACCTGCCATTAATATTACTTCCTAAATCGTTTTGAAACAATTTTGTTAGACCATATTTGTAAAAGATCTGTATTCCGTATCCTGAGGCCATAACGCTTTGAAAGATGGCAACTGTCTAGGTGCCCCTAAGGCTAAATATGTTCTTTGCCAGAATTCTGGAGAATAATGAGAAGATTTTGTTGCTACTGAGTTACCTTCATTTCAAAGCTATCCCTGTGCAATGATTTCAGTTTTAATTCAGATCTGAGATTTCGGGGTTTTCTGTATGTTCTAGCAAGGAGAATGCAGTAGTGGCTTGGAAGGTTCACAGAAGTTGCAAATGGTTTGTAAAGAATTCTTATCTTGAAGAAGCCTAGTATAAAAGAAATGGTCATAGGAGTGGAAGGATGACTTCGCTGTTCTTTCCTCTCATTATTTTTGTTCTGTGTGATTATGACAACATAGGACATGTAGAAAATGAACATATGATTCCCAGAAACTTTTTACCTTATTCAGAAGAGTCGTGGGAGAAATTAAAGAAACAAATTGGTGAAGATAGCTCACATGTAACACCAGAACTGTTTTTACATTGCTCTCCTACGCAAAGAATTTCACTGTGCTTGGAGGTATTTCAGCTGTATTTCAACAGCTGACCAAACCATGCTCTGCATGCACAGGACTGTTCTGCATGTTAGAGGTATGATCATCTGTTTG
Source organism: Sagittarius serpentarius (assembly GCA_034782735.1). NCBI lineage: Eukaryota > Metazoa > Chordata > Aves > Accipitriformes > Sagittariidae > Sagittarius > Sagittarius serpentarius. The sequence goes on along the minus strand of JAVKLA010000042.1, from coordinate 8,677,659 downwards.
AATGCTGTTTTCCTTATTACTGTCCTACACTAGTAGTAATCTATTTGTTCATCCCAAGACTAATATTGTGAGGAAAAGGCATCACGTTAGCTAGAATGGCTGGCAGGGTACAAGGATATGTATTGTCATATATTCTATTCGAGGTTTTTTAATTACTTTTTTTTTTCTCATGAGACTATATTTCAAAAGCTTATGAGCACTTGCGCTCAGAAGTTGCAAAAGCAAAGTTGCCAGACAACTTTCATGCAGGGGAGGCCAGAACTTTCATGGTCCTTACTGTAAAACAGCATGGCTTGTGTAGATATTTTGTATGGTTGGTGATTTTAATTGTGCTAGCTGGTCGTTTCAGTTAGCCACAGTTCATTTCTCTGGTGCTGCTGTGCCATGGCATAGAAGGATGGCAGTAAATTCCTATCCTACAAGAAATTACCAACTAAAACAAAGAGACTACTCAGCCCTTGAGCTGATGGGACATTAAGATCCAATAGCTCAGCCCAGCAGGCTTTTTGTTATGTTAAGTTCAGACTTATGTAGGGGATGGGCATAAAATGGAAGATTTCCTCTTGCAAAACTTCTGAGAGGTTAATGCCTACTGAAATCCACCTTGCTTTTCAGCAGGTGTTGCTTAGGGCAAACAGTTACCATTAAAATGCTAACTGTCATCTTTATGTCTACTGGAATCCCCAGCAATCCTTATGCTAAGCATAGGAAACAAATCTGGGTGTATGGCTTGTTAACACTCTGAATTGTTTCATTGCAATAACAGAGGAGATTGTGTTTGACCCAAGCAGTTTAAATTGCTAGGGGGTCTTAAAATAGAATGTAAACAGCTCTTTCTCAGTTACGTTTGCATGTTGAAAGTGCTATATGTGCTTTTTAAGAGAGAGGTAAATAAGGACATTTATATACCACTCTAATGGCCAACAGAAATATACCATAGGTAAACCTTAAATGAAAATATATTAACAGTACCAAGTAGATGCAGGGTGAAACTTGTAAGTTTAACAAAAAAGCACTCGCTGTATAATTTTCTTCCATCCCAAATTCCTTTGATCACCATTTAATTTCTGCTTATTTTAAATCTAGCCTGTAATCTCTTTAGGATAGGGTTTGTCTTTCTGTGGCTGGTTTGCATAGTTGGGGGTTGAGGCCTTGTTTCTATCCTGGAACCTTTAGAAACTGCCCAAATAAAATTAATGAAGTTAGTGAAACAAATTGCACTAACACACTTTCTGTAGATTAAAACAAGTGTCTGTGTGTTCAGCAAGTGGCAGAAAGGACAGAAGTAGAAAGAAGAAACTAAGAATTTGAGAGAGGAACCAATACAATCGAAGGGAATAAAATGATGAAGTCAGGAAAAATGCAAAGCTCTATGAAGATGTGTTAACAGCATATTGGCAGGCTGGGTAGCTGCAGAAGTTGTAGTAAATTTGGGTTGAGTGAGTGAACAGTTGTGATGTGGTTGCATGATGCCTGTAAGAACTAGATACGATTGTATCTGTATGCATGGGTATACACTGGTGAAAGAATTGTTTCCGTGTGTGTAAGCTGCAAGGTGATAAGGATCAGGTCTGGCAGACTTGACTGTTTAAAGGCCTGTGCTGCTCAGCATTAGTGATACTGATTTGTTCTGTCATGACCAAAATGTATTATTGCACTGACCTAACTACAAATAGAAAAATCTCAAAGTCTGAACAGTCACAGCATGTATGTGTGTTTCAATTAATAAGTGCATTGGGTTAGGGTATGTATAGTTTAAGAAGATGTATAGTGGTAACATCATTCTCTGGGCATCAAGTTCTGTGAAAGTGCACTACTGTGAAAGAGCCAATGCAAAATGCAAAGTTGTAATAGCACAATATACATAAATGGAGTATAATCAGGGTTGCAGTGAAGCCTAAGTGCATGATTGCAGTGTATCTACAAATACTCAGCTTCCTTGAAGCTAATTTAGCTACCAGTAACAGTGAAACTGTGATAGCAGTCTCCAGAATGGGCTGCACCCTGGTAATTGCCTAGCAGCTGGAATTTGTGGTGTTATTGGTATCCAAGCTAGCTGGATATGTGTAAGCTTACTATGCCTGTTCATGCTGCAACTGTGAACATGATCTGTCTTAGTGCAGGCTTACGAAAGCTCTAAACGAGTGTGTGGATTTATAGTGACTGTTTATATTGTCTTGGTAGGATAATAGATATTTTTCTTAATATCTAGACTGGGGTGTAAGAATTTTAGATTAGAGGTTTACAATTTGAAGTTCCAAACCTTGATGAGACATTGTGAGTCCATACATTAAAGGGATTGTGGTTTATATACATCCAATAGTTCCAGTCTTTGCTGGCTCTTCAGCAACAACACCAAGAAATAGTGTACTACAGGAAACATCATACTTTTCTCCCGGCATCAATCTGAATCATAGTGGCAATGATTTCCTGTGACTGCTGTAGTGACGACGATTTGCTGTGACCCTGAGGAAGGTCTGAGGATCTCACAAAAACCTCCACAAGTCAGGGTTTAGGCACCAGAGTTTTATGCTGTGTTAATAAATCCATTTTAACATTATTCAGTGTTTGCAAGGCATGATCTGCTATTGTTTTGAAATTTTCCAGGCTTTCCTATTTGAAAAGAAAAAATGTAACCGATGAAAGCCAATGTATGTAAGCAATGCAGAGGAAAGCAAACAAACAGAAAGTAAAGATTGGATCCTGATTGTATGCTGCAGACTTACCGATTCTATAACAAGTTAGGAAAGCAGTGGTCTTAAAACAATTGTTAATTACATTTAAGCTGTTTTGAAACTTCATTGTTGATTTATTGCGGAAAATTGGTATGGGAGGAGAAAATAATCAGTCCTTCCTGTAATGTTTGGTAGCTGATTTTTGTAGCCATGTGAATGTAGAGCTCATTTTGTTAGGTTTATGAATGATCATTAATGGATTTGTAAAAGCTCACTGCATGCACACGTGCCCCAGAAGTCTACCCTGAAATTTGAAAAGTTAATTATAAGCTAAATTTCTTGTGAACAAGAGATGAACAACAACTGGGGCTTTACCTAATGTCCATATGGAGAATTGATTCAAATCAATTATCATAGTTGGGGTTGCTTAAAAAAAATTGCAACTGAGTGAGTCCTTGGGGCAAAGCACTGGCATTAGCTCACTGCTGACATGTCTCACACTTACTTTATAGTTTTGAAGAAATGTGAGTCTGAAGCTACTTCCTGTGTTATCTTGTAATCTGACTGATTTCTGCTATTTTCTGAAATTTGTGCATCTGTAGGTGCTGGTGATATCCACATATTTTTCCATTCAGATAAAACAGAACAACTTTGAAGATGCAAAATTGCTAATACTATTATTGTTTCATATTTTGGCATCTAAAACCTTATCTCTAGTTTTGCATGTATACACTATAACTGTCTTTTTACTGAAAGATCATTCATTATTTTAATATAAATAAAAATTCATCATGCACTAAAAGGTAGGTCTATAGTGTCTCTCAAACCGTGATCATTGTTATTAAATTATTAACTTACTGATTATAACTATTTGTAGATCAAGTGCCAGTCCTTTTCCCACACACATACTCTAGTCCTCTTCCACAGTTACTTATAATCAGTATTAGAAGTTGTGGGTGTGGAATGAATTCATTCATTTATATGATACAATTTTGTAGTGCCCAGCTAGATCAGTTTTCCTGCATCTTGGAGACTCAGTAAATCAAAATTAGTCTAAAATGTGACCAAGACACCAAAGAGCAGAGTTTGCAGGGTATTCTTTTCAAAAGTATTGTCAGGACAATTCAGCCCTCATAGTGCTGTGGGCCAGAGATAGATCAGTGTACCTGCAAGAGGCAGTTGGGCTAGGGCACCACTCTGTCAACACATGAGCTGCCTTGTGTCTGAGTCAGGTATGAAATACTCCAGTTCCTTCTTGCTGGAGCTACGAACTTCATGATGGGCTGGCAGCCCATCTGACTACCTCTTCATCAAGCGTGGCAGGCAGGCAAGTAATTCTTCCATTCCCCTGTTCTGATAGACCAGGTGGATTCAGTCTGGGAGATGCTAATTGGTTAACATGGGCCTAAAGGATTAAGAAAGTTCATTTTCAGTAGTGGTTTAGGTATAGAGGAAGGTATTTACATGACCTAATTTAAGTGCCTAGATTAAATGGCCAGTTCAGGAGCTGTGTTAGTAAAGAAAGGAATCACTCTCAGAACAGTGGCTCAGAAAGGGATGCTAAGCTAGCTCTGAAGTGATCTCCAAAGACCATCTGTCCTTTTGACTACACAGGTACTCTAGTTCCACAGTTTAAACATTGAAATTGTGAATTTTCACCTGTACTGCCATATTCTCAACAGGTAAGGAAGGTTCTACAAATGTTAACAAGTGTCTGTTTGGGCAGTCAGTGACCAATCTGTTTAGGCATCTAGCTTCATTTTGTCTTAATTTTGAGTGCTAAGGCTAAAGCATAAAGGCCTTAGGCTCTCTGAATAATTTTGTAGCTAAAACAATACTTATGTTTTTAGGGCTTACATGAAACATAATGCAATTTTTGACTCAGTTCAGGAATCAAATTACTTGTATACATTCTTTAAACAGACTTGAGGATTACTTATAGAAGTGTTCCTCCTCACCAATTTTTGATTAATTTTCTGTGATGGTTTTAGGAAAGCTTAATTTTCCTGTTCTAAAATAATATGTTTTGCATTTTCTGTTTTGCAGAGAGCAGAACTGTAGCTAGCACATTCGCTTTGGATGACTCTGTTAGTGCCAAGAGCAATACACTTGGGGACTGTGTTACTGAACTTAAGATCTATAGGGAAACTGAAAACGGGTTTCCTTCAGATGTTAATTTTTTTTCTTTCTTTCTGCCTGTTTAAAGATCTCCCTATCTATGATTTTTAGTGAATAGAACAGGATATATTATTAGCCAAGTTTTAGGTGATCTTTTAGCCAGAGTCTCACAGTGTTTTAGTATAAATATAAGGTTGTATAATAAAACCTAATGTAAAGGAAACCAGTTGCTTCAAGTAGTCTATACAATGTTCTTCCCTGTGGGAATGCAAGTCTTTGTATATTTGAATATGGTCAGTTAGTTCTAATTGTGTGACTTAACTGTAATGTACACATTTTAATTTTTCTGACTTGTCATGAATATCTGTATATGTTCCTTTTTACCATATCTGGCTGCTGTTTTTGCACCTCGATCACATGTCCGTTCACAGTCATGGATTTTTGCAAGTAAAAACTTATATTTCAGTTTCAAGATGATGAATTTATAGGAAAGTCCTACTTGTTCTCAAAGTGTCTAAATATTTCTAATCAAGCTCCCTGGGTTTAATAGGGGATGGAAAAGCAACTGTGTCTTGTCAGACATTTAGTTGTGAAATTCTGCTGCAGTTCTTCAGATTCCTTTAGGTATAACTTTCAGCTCTAAAACACAGTCATGGCTTTCAGAATCCACAGGGTTGCTGAAAGCTTAGTTTAGCAGAGGGGTGGTTTAGTTTTGTCTCCCATGTTAATTTAAGAATTTACACTGCCAATCTTTTAAAGATCTCCTCTGTGGTTGTTAGATTCCAGCTCCTTTCCTCCTTAATGATTTGTGATGATACCACATCCTTTGACATTCTACCAGTAATTTGTTAATAGATACCTGTTCTGTATTCTCTAAATCTTTACGCTTTCAATTGTAGATTGAAGAGAAAGCTTTCTAAGTTTTTTTCATTCCTTATTTATATGTTTTGCAGTATGTGTCAGTTACTGATTGAAATATGGTCCTGACATGGCAAGCGGAACTGGGCCTTACCTGAATTTGAGTACAAGATCCCTACAGAATACTCGAGTGATTTACTAATTGAGTCAGTAACAGTCTTACCCCGAATCTGTGCTAAATCAGCATCCCACACTGAGTAATGGCTCATGTAGAAAAGGTTGCTTACAGAAACTGTTACAGAAAAATTCCCTTTATGGATACTCTGTTCTGATTGAATAAGGCTTTCCAAAGTGAGGCCTTGCCATGCAACTTGCAGTTTTCATAGTGCTGTTTTTAACTGTGACTATCCTTCGCAGATACCCTTGCACCTGTGGCATAATCTCTTCAAGCTGCCCTAGCACCAGTAGAAATGCCCTTGATACTTATTGGTGCCACAGCTGTCAGTGTGGAGAGCCCTGCAGTTTTGCCAGTTCTAATTGCAGAGTTATTTCTTTTACTTTGTATAGCAGAATAAACAATTCTAGGATTTGTTGTAAGGGCCAGTTGTTGCTAATACCGGTATGTTATGTAGCCTTAGCTTGAGGTTTCATCCTTTGAATGGCTCTCTTTGAACCTGAAGATCTGCTCTAGGACTAAACTCACTTTTGTCTCTCTGTATTTTTAAAGTAATTGTCCAAGAATGAAGAAAAACATTCCTTCAAGGAACCTGTTCCAGAATAGGGACTGGGGAGTAGCCCTTGGAGTGTTCCTGGAGGTACTGTCTTTGACTTGAAATGTAAACCAAGCAACTGAAGTTCTCCTCGTACTTTCCCTAAGAGTTAGGATATTAGTCTTGATGACTTGGGTATTTTCTTTTCTGTGGTGGTGTGGTATGGTTTGTGTGTGGGGTTTTTGTTTGTTTGTTTTCTCCAGTTAAATTGAATGCAGTAGCCTTAGGTATTAAGTTGGAGTTGAAATGTGTTAAGTTCTGCTCTGGAACAGGGTGGGGTTTTAGCAACTTTCCTATCTGAGACAAAGGTTTAGAAGCTTCTTTTTGGCTTTAGTTCCCTGCCATCATGTCCTCTTTTATCTTGTGACAGGTCCTGCATCAAGCCGAGATAATGATGTTTTTTAGAATCACTAGGATATTTCTGAATCACCGAGAGATTCATTTGTAAAAGTGGCAGGTTCTGCAAGATTTGATGTTGCTTTATACCTCTTGCAATATAAACCAGCTTCTTAGGATCTATGTCCTCCTTCCTTAGCTCCTGAGTTCCAGTCAAGAATGTCTAATTTAATGAATTATGTGTGTTATGCATGGACATTTAGGTATTCTTTAGGATGAAAGGGGCTATTTGTAACTAAGATGGTGTAAGAATTTACATTCTAAGCTCTAGTTCTCTCTCATTACTTTGGAACACCTATGGGAGAGATTTCTAGATTTCTCTCTGAAAATTATTAAGGTAATAAATGGAAATGAAAAAATGGTTAATTTATCAAAAGCTAAACACTCTGTTGCTCTAAGTCTCAATCATTCCAGTTGGCAAAATAAAATTGCAGTGCGATTAAATGATCACAAATTGTATTTTAAGTAATGCAATCTCTCTTACGACTATTTTGTATGTATGTGCATTTCAGAATCTCTCCTTGGAAATGGAGAAATTTGTATGGCTAAAGGTATGAAAAATGAGTGATATGGTACTGAAAAATGCAACCAGGTACTTAAATGCTATCTAAAAAATACATATTCAGGGGCAAAAGATGTGTGTGCAAACTTACTTTTGGCATTACCTGACTCTTCTATTCTTACCCATGCATTTTCTTGTATTTTTTGTTTTTAAATTAAGGTACAAATACAATTATTTTATCTATGAATACATCATCTTGATCCATTAATTTCTGTTCAGTCTCCATTATTTATTTAAGAATGCTGTTTGTTAGAGGGCTTCTTGGAGTGCTTGTGGCAAATAAACAAGGCAATGAATATTAGTCAAATATGTGGCAAGAATACGCTTAATATGAATTAACAATGTTAGAACTATGAAAGATGAATATTTTAAGTCTTATAGAAAGGGAACAACAAGAAGATATGGTATACAAATATTTCATGGAAATTTTGAAGTAAACTAAATATTTCAAATTCCTTTTAGCTCATCAGCAGTTTTTTAGCAGTTTGTAGGTTTAGTTGTCTGTGTCAGATCACATCCAGCTTGATTTTTCTTATGGGATGAGCTCAGCAACTGTATTTCTTTCCACCAGAAAAATGGGAGCTGGAAGTATTTGGATAGCACCTCTGAAAACCATATTTACTATTTACTGATAGCCATTGATGTTTTGGGAGAAGAAATTGTGCTGAATGTCAGGGTACCTGGAAAAAGCCATAATCAAATAGTAGTTGGTATTTGGCTGAAACATTGGACTTCTCATTTTAAGTACTAAATCCTACTATTTAAAAGAGGATTCTGCACACTATTATATTACTCTTGTTTTAAAATATCTGATGACATATCTGTTTAAGGTTCTTCACTGAGTATTTTTGTTAAGAATTAGGTGTTTGCAGAGTGTCGATTAGATGTTAAATAATTCTTTTCATTGCTGCTGAAGTAGTCTATGCTGCTGCAGGTAAAGAAATATCTAGAAGGTTCACTGTCCTTTTGAAATCTGAAGTGGAGTACATCTGTACTCAAATTTGTGTTTAATGAAATAATAAAGGGGCAAAGATAGGGACAAAAAGTTCCTATTTGGATAGGGTAGCCAGAACTGTTACTTACAAGCTGAATTATGTTTGATTTTGTGAGAAAATAGGCCATCAGTCAATTATTGTTGCATACATGTCGGGGAGGGGAGGGAAATTACTCATGTGGAAGTGGAAAGAAAATGTTTTCAGAAGGACGTAACTGTAACTTTGTTTTTCTTTCTTAGCTGATGTAAGACTGAGTATTAGAGAAGTTTTCTTTTGTCTTACGGCTGAACTAAGGTGGGAAGAAAACCACCTTGATAAGCAAGTTGAAAAGAATCATAGAATCATATAATGGCTTGGGCTGGAAGGGACCATCAAAGGCCATCTAGTCCAACCCCCCTGCGGTGAGCAGGGACACCTTCAACTC
>JAVKLA010000042.1:8651133-8668761 GCA_034782735.1 Sagittarius serpentarius | reverse complement strand
TACGGACCCCTGAGGGACACCACTCATCACCGGTCTCCATCTGGACATCGAGCCGTTGACCACTACCCTCTGGATGCGACCATCCAACTGATTCCTCAGCCACTGAACAGTCCACCCATCAAATCCGTACCTCTCCAATTTGGAGAGAAGGATGTTGTGGGGAACCGTGTCAAAGGAAGATTGTTTTACTTGCCCCTTTTGATTTCCATTTCTTTCTTTTACTAAGCCCATATGCTATCTAATTCATCTGGGACTTGTAAACTAACTTGTAAATTATATGGGCATATAATTAACACTGCTTTAACACATTGCTCAGTGTAACCCAAGTTACTGTAGCAGCCTATATGAATCCACTCCAAGGGTGAGGTAGAATACCATTGCTTTAAACGTTGTTTCTCTTCTACAAGAGAAAGTCCTTCTACAAGTCCTCACAAGGGGGTGTATTTTACTTCTGTGTAAGCTGTTATTCATTTCATGACAGAGAAGGACTGAGATCCAATGTCTCATGCAGTGACTCTTTGCAATCTGTTAAGCTCCTGGAAGTTGTGTTTGAACATAACTGTTTTTACATGTGGTTTGGTTTGGTGTGGGGTTTTTTGGGTTTTTTTTTTTTTTGGAAGGGACCAAATTGTTCTAAGTGAAAGTACTGTTGAAAAGTTTCTCAAGGTTTTCCATGCCATTCCTAAACCTTTCCCAAAAAATATTTTTGATGTTGAACACATGCATTGCTATGTATAGTATTATGTAGTTAGTGTAAAATACATGAACATTTACCTTTAAATTATATGCAATGTGCTTGTTTGCCAAGTGAAACAGGATATGCCTTCCTTTGAAGATGAGTGTTGGGGTTTTTTGTTATATGAAAGAGCAAATGAATAAATTCTCTGATTATTTCCCTTTCATAAATGTTAATGCATTGGGTACACAGCAGATAAGAAACATTTTGATGTCTATTAAAGCACTGACATCAAAATACAAAATATATTCTAAGGGCTGATGGATGAACGCCTCCTTCCTCAAGGGTAGAAATTAAACCCATTTGTTAGAATATCTTTATAGGCATTTAGGGCCTTTGAAAACAGACATTAAACCAGTTGGTGAAAATCCTCAATGTCCAAAGCAAATGGTAATTTTGAAAATTTAGAACTGTTTTTCCTTCATATTCATGTGGCAAATCATTGACAGTGGTGTAAACACCACCGTGTTCCTGTAACTGCTGGAGGCAGCTGCTCAGGAGGCCTAAGTAAGGGTAGCTCCCTTAAGTTATTGTTTTCTGTTCATGTCTGCTGAGCGTCAAAGACCCAGTTGGTTTCTGACAATTAAACGTAATGCTTTTATTTCTGCAGTTGTAGCTCTTCCTCATTAATAGCTCTTATTCATCTACGCTTTTTTTCTGTCTTGTTCTTTTTGTCATAAATATTTCTCTTAGCCATCTATGGATAATATAGAGGAAAATCACTGAACAAGATAATCTTTTTCTAAATGAAATAATTTGACCAAGGTCGTCTCTCAAGTATATTTAGTTCTTTTGCTTAATTCTTGAGCTGTTTATTCACACTGCCCGTTTCATACAATTCTTTTTAATTTCTAGTGCTGTTAGTAATTATCTTTCCTCCTTTAAATATTGTGTTGAGCTGCATTTAAATTGGTTGTTACCTTCACTGGCTCTTTACAGAACACTGACTTACATAATCTACATTCTTTAAAAGAGAGAGAGAGAGAAAGAAGGAGGGAAGGGTAGGATGATTGTCTTAAATTAATACTTGATTCAGTCTGCCACACCGACTTGTCCACTAGCCTTCATTTAAGAGCTAAGATCAAAGCAAGATGATCAGTGGGTAGCTGCAGTAACATCAGAGCAGGAAAATTTTACATGGGAGTATGCATCTCATGATGGATCTGATTCAGCCTATAAATGTTTGTCATATACCAAGATCATGAACATTGCATGATTACAGAAAGTGAGCTGAAGATCACCATATATTTCCTTTCAGATAACTGTCTGCATCTCTTCTTCAGGGCACAGAGCCAGTCAGTAGGTAACTGTTAACAGAGCATGTCTATACAGGCATGCTCAGATGGTGTCACATTAGCTTAGCCTATGAAGCTATGTTAATTACGGGCCTTGCAGGGGGACAGCTATTTTCCTGCAAAGGCAGTTGTATATTAACATGTCTAAAAGGTTGTGGATTGACATTGTTTTATGCCCAACCATTGCCCAGTTCAGGAATGCAGGACAAACATACAGCTGTGTCCATCTCAACATATTGGTGTGTGGGCCTGCCCATAAGTCCTCTGGCAGGGATGGAACATACTAGTGCTGTAAAGAAGCTTATTTTGTGGATGTACAGACGATTTGCTTTGCATGACTGTGAAATTAGAACACTTTATCAGATGTTAAATGCACAAAAGATAAAACTGTAGGTACGTGTGTGCTCTTTAGGATCAGATACCTGTTGCTATGAGTTGACTTACCACAATGAGTTCAGTATAAGCAGATAACTGAGCTTTTGTACTGTAAAGTTGTTTCCAACAGTATGACCTCCCAAATGCTGTTCTGGAAATTATTTCTTGCTTGATTCAAGTCAAGAAATCTCCTGGTTACTGCAGCATTTTTATAAGAGATAACATGTGTGTAGTGTTTCAAAAGTTGAAAGGACAAAAAAATGCCTAAGGCAGGACTGACATTTGAAGTAAAAGAGGCTGTTGGGGCTTCTGAGTATTTCCCAGTGTTGTTTGTTTGTTTGTTCTGACCTGTTCCCTTGTCCCCTTATTCCTAGGAACATGCTAGCTAGTTAATATTACCACTGTTTGAATGAAAAGAAACTTATGCACCAGTCTTTGTTTTATCTATAAAATTGTTCCTGAGTCTTGTCTTCTCTGTGTACTTGTGTATGAATTACATGAACTTTAGTAGCTCTTGTTTTCCATGGAAGTGCACAACAAAAGCAGGCAGCAGCATTGCTTTCTTCCCCAGTAATGTGTAGCACCTATCACTTGAGCTTAAGGGCTGCTCCACAAATACATCTCACTCTGATGTGAGACAAGCTACCAAACACGAGTACAGAGATGGAAAACTTTATTTGAGCAATGTATTGCCCAGAGTTTTGGTTTGTTTTATTTTTTTTATTTTCCTCTGATTAAAGTACTTTCAAAAATGCAGATTGCAAGATACATGGAGGTCTCTTTATACGTTTGTATGGAGCGCAAAACAATTGGGCCCAACCCTGGTTGTAACCTTTACCTGCCACTGTAATGCAAATTACTATGCAGCTTTCCCTGCAGTACCAGAAAGACTATTTGTATCACATACAAGTGTGTTGCATTTTATCCTCCAGCCCATATTGCAACTGCAGTGTTGTTCCTATCCTGATCCCTGCCTGCTTCCATGCAAAAATACCCATCTCAAATTAATGGCTGTATGTTCCAGAATTAGTTGGTTTGGCGTAGATTGTGGGTTGAAATGTGCTTGCTACTGATGTGCCTCTAATGCATTGGCGACATTATCACTGGAGCTAGGATAAATTGGGAAGCCTAAACTCAAGTATAAGCAGGTTAGCATGGTAAGTAATTTAGAATTTCTCACTGAAGTCTTATGAGCAAGTTATGAAAGTCTCTTTCGCCTGTAATATGTCAAAGCAACTCTTTTGTTCTTTGGTTGTGGAAACACAGTAGTGTTTCTGAGGTTGTTCTGCATCTGTAGACAAGCTCTGTTGACCTCAAGATCAAGAGAACTTAACAGCTGTTGAGGTGTGGTTTTTCCTTACATGTGGTCCCTGGAGATAAATCTCATGTCAATAGGAATAACGGGAATGGTAAAATACTGACCCTAATTACTTACAGAAATGGGAATCCTACATAGTCTATTCTCATTTAGGTTTTTGTGCTGACGGAGCTTAAGAAGATGGGACAATAGAGGAAATAGAATTGACTAGTAATCATTTGGAACCATTGTACTTCCTGAGCTGAAGCAAGCAGCTGCCAACACCTTTCTGATAGTGTCCTTCTCTTTGTCACTTACTTGGAGCCTCAGCTTTGCTGGCTGTGAAACATGGACAATAACTTTTCGTTCACAGAGGTGTAATGTAGTTTAATTATGGTTAATGTTTGAAAACAACTTGAGGATGAAAAGTGCTGTGTAAGTGCTAAATGTTATCCTTGACAAAGACACAGTAACCAGATAATTAATCTTTCAGGTGCATCTAGTTATTCCATAAATTACAAATTAATTTCTCTCCTTAAGTTATTGATACATTCAGCTTTCTTGCTGATCGGTTTACATGACCAATTGGATGTATTTCAATAAAATGGCTGGTGAGGGCATATGTTTTCCAGGTAGACATTGCCCTACATGCAACAATTATATATGGATTGGCTACAAATCAGAGCTAAGCACTGCAGTAAGAAACAAAATAGAACAAATTTGTATTGGGATTTTCTAGGTAGATTTCAAAAGTGTGCTTGTAATTGGTAGTCCCTCCTGAAGTCACCTTGACTTCACAGTTTACCTGAATAAGAATGAGTAACTTCTGTCTCACATCCTTGTCTTATTGTCCACATGCCATTCATAACTGGTATGTTTTGTAATTGGATCTTCCTGTGAGTTTGCTGTCTACTATCTATGCAATGTTTTGAAAGTCATAAAATGGAGACACTATGGAGCCTAGGATTCCACACTAACTTGGTTCTTTCTACCTCTCTTGTGATACAGTTTTGAAACTGTTCAAAGGAGAGGGGTGTGGCATAAATGACAATGTATCTAAGTTTTTCACACCTTTCCCTCTCACTTAAAAAGGCTGAACAAAAGTATTGAAAACTGTAGCATACTGCTTAGCCATGCCATCCAGTTAAGCTCTCAGTTAAAGAAAGAAACAACAAAAAAAACCTTACCAACAACAGAAAAAAAACCAAACAGCTGGTACTGAGTTCTGCAGTTCTCATGTGAGGGGCGGGAAGCCACTCTGAGCTGGAATCTTCCTATACCATGTAATCACATCAGTATAAAGATATTCAGGGTAATATTCATTTCTGATATAATTTGATGACTTTTTAATCCAATTATACTGAGGATGAATTTGTCTCTCATGGTGTCTGCAAACACACATACACACAAGCACTAACAACAGTTGGAGAGGTCATGGCCCATTTGTGTATGCTAATGTCTCTGTGCCTGATGTGCACATTTCATCTCTTTATCAGATGCTCTGTTCTCTGACTAAAATTAGAATAAAAACTTGCAGTTAGCAATTTTTGAATGCCAGACTGTTTTTTCCTGGAATTTTTTTGGTAATGTTTTGCTAGAGGATTGGTTCTCATTCCTTCTTTGTCTATCTGTTTCTCTTTTATTTCTGTCTTTCCACAGAGTTCCCTTTTATCTGCCCTCTTACTTCCTCAGGCCTCATCTGATGTGCATGGTTTAACAACTCAAGAAATGCTATCATCACAGACAAGTATTTTCAGCTCTTCTGATCTTGAAAATGTACCTCAGACTGCATGTGTCCCTGTCTACTCTGTGTATTTTTGCGTGGGGAGGGGGGTGGAAGGGGAGAGTTGTGGTGTAGTTATGCCCCCCCCTTTCTTAGGAAGACAGTACAAATTTTTAGCTATTCTTAAGGTCCTTCTCACCCTTTCCCCTCCTCCCCCAAAATGAGCACTAGCTGAGGACATTGTTACCATCTTGTCAGTAGCCTAGGGCTATGCATACAGCATTCAGCAGCTGGAGCTGAGTGCTGTCATCCCACCTCATCTTTAACAGTGAAGTTAATCTTGCAAACTCTCTTCATTTCTCTGCTATGTGCTGAACAGCTTTTCATTTGATTCAAGAAATGTGTGGTACCTGGAGGTTCAGGTGGGGGAAATACCTTCCTTCAGCTAATAAAGGATAGCTATGCTGTAACTCTGTGTTGTCACATGCCTTAATTCCATCAGCAATTTTGTATTTGTGCCGCTGTCTAACCAGGCTTGGTTAGCCTAAAATTGCAGAGACCTTTCTTTGCTAAAACGCTATGAGCGTTAAGTATGCAAGGGAGAAAATGCTGTACTGCTTTCAGGACACAAACATTCCCGTGCACATTGACAGCAAAATATGCTTGGCATGCAGTGACTTGCAGTGCTCCCTGAAATAAGAGCACTTAAAAGACACAGTCTGGCCACAAGACTGCAGTGTTCAATCATTAACACAGTGACATGACAATGTGAACTTTAGGTCCTGATTACGAAGATATCTGCGCTTCTGACCACTCTAATTCTTTCTAGATCTTAAACCATTTTTCTCTTTTCAGTGTATCATGTTGTGTTCTCTTGCAGATCTTTATTCTTGTCGGTGTCTCATGTTCTGTTTTCTTTAAGTTGTAGAACCTGTTGTGCTAAGTGTATTTCAAAACAAGGAAAAGTGTATCACCTGTATTTTATGCGTATCTGATACACATGTTTTCTTACCATTACTTAATCTAATTCCAGGTAGGGTCAATTTATGGAGTGTTCAGGCTCAGCATGTCTTCCTGTCAGAACCCATCACCAATAGCTGGTGTGGTCCTTGGCAATTCACTTCCTTTGATAAAGTCAGGTCATTTTTTAATTGCTCTTACCAAGTTATCTTGTAACTTCTAACTCTGAGAAAACACTATTTGCAATTGGTTTGCGGGTCAAGAGAAAGAATCCTTCAAGCTAAGAGCTTGCTCTGTTATCTTTCAAGGGTGTGCTTGATTGTCAGTGGTTAGGAAATGGTGTGGCCCTCATTCAGAGACTCCCTTTAACTCAAGCCTTATAGCCATAGAAAAAAAACATTCCATCATCTCCAAAACAGAATAGGCTGTGGTTCTGATACTGTAATCAGTAAACCACTGTGGTTTGTTATGTCAAGGTAAGTCATTGGCAGCTGGTCCACAAAACCATGTCAGAGATGATTTACATAAGAGACTTGATTATCCTGTCAATGATAAGGACACATGGTGATCACTGGAAAAATTTGCAAGATGGTAAATGTTGCTTGTCCAAAAGTTTTGGGAGTGTAGAGTTAGAGTGATGCAGGCAAAATGGAAACTAATAAATCCTTTTCCTTGGTCCTGTCACAGACAAGTCCATAAAAATACAGATGCCAAGGTATAATAACATCTGTATCACTGTGTCATTCAGTCTGTGTTTAGCCATGACTTCTGCATATCTATCTATTGGCAACTCTAAAGGCAGAAGGTGAATGTAATTAGAACTAATCTTGATAATTTGCAAAACATTGTTCCTTTTAACTGCATTCCATAAGATAAGAGTGGCTGGATCTTGCCTTTAAGCTCCTGCATTTGCTGTTTGTCATGATTATTGTCTGTGTTCTACTTGAAAGTTGAAGTCAATGGAAGTTTTGCCAAAGCATAGTATGCAGAACTAGGTTCTTGTTTATATTCAGAAAGGGTTGTTTTGTTAGCCATAATCCACGAAGAGTTTTGACAGGCAATTTTGGGACATTGAGCAGGGTTTCAGAGCATTTCAATGAAATTAGAACTGTTGCATTATGGGGGTGGGAATTACAAGGACCTAAGCAGAAAGACGGTGCTGTCTCACAGAATGTTTTTACCCACGTCATGCAGTTCTCCAGAGCTGTGCACAGCCCGTGGAGTCTGCCAGCAAGGCTGAATTCAGGACTTTGTGAATGTGTCTCTGTCAGAAAGCTGGAATGGGGTTGTTCACATTTTTGCAATTCTTCCATAGGTCAAGTGACTTCTCAAGCTGCAATAGCCCAATTTTTATGTTGTTGAGGTTTTCAGGAATGCTTGTGATCTTGTCATGTAGCAAAGTCCTTTCTTTCTCTGGTTAATATCAACTCTTAGTGTGGAATCTACTGAGGCTGTATAGTATTTTCTCAAAGTATCTTGCAGTATCTGTAGGCCAGGAGTTTCAATGCTGTAATTAAAGCATATAACATTGTATTTTCTAGGCAAATGCTCAATGTCACCACACTTTTTTGTTTGTTTTGTTACTGGCTAATTTAAATACTAGAGAATAAGTTGTGAAGTAAAGTAATATGCCTGCCTTAGGGAAGGAAACTTGAATAGTGGTGCTCAGTAGGTACTGCAAATTCTTAAATGAAAATAGTGCACAGTGTTTAAACACACTGTTATTTCACTGGGGTAATAGCAGTAATGTCTGATCTTGAATTACATATGAAGGATAATGCAGTATTAGTATCTTTTATAACACAAATTCTCTTATTTCTGGAGTTGTCCAACTGAAACTCTCCTTTCTCACCCCCCAGCAAATAATAAAAAGAAAAATGCAAGCCTTCAACAACTGTTTTGTCATCCTTGTGAGAAGATATGTTAGTGTGACTATGCTGCATTTCTCTATAGTTGTACTAATCTAATTCCCCATGTGGAGGCTTATCACAGAATAAGGGCCAAGTCTGCAGTACCAAGGATATGCTGAAGTAGCTGTATAGCACAGGTTTTTTTAACAGGTGGATTTCCTTTCCCACTACAGCTAAAACCACTATACTGAATTGTATGTACTCTACTAGGAAAAGATACTTTTGCCAGCCTAAATTTACTTCTGTTCACTGGAATGATTGGTTAGAAGTGTGGTTGTTTTTCTTCATGCTTCTAGTAGGCACAGTTAGGCTGCAAAAACACTGAGAACTGATCTAAAGATGCATTTTTTCCCAGCATAGTTTATACTAGTTTCAAAAATATAGAAATTAAACCGCAATAGAGATATTTCATTCTGAAAAGGAAAGACATATTAATGACTGCTCTTTTACAAGATTATAGAAGTCCTCTATGTAGGCTCAACCTAACTAATGGAATAAAAAGAGAGGGAAAACTTAGAAAAACAAATGAACTGTACCATGTCATTCTATTTATTATGGGGGAATGATTGAGAATGATTTAAAACTGCAACACTGCTTCCAAGCAATCTGCCTTTCATACAAGGTTCATTCTTTGTGTTTTTGAGGTCTGCAGTCTGGATGTTTAATGTTGGAGGACCACTGGCATTTAGTATTACTTTCACCCTCTTGTCATTGATTACTATGTTGGTTAGATGTTATGTTTACTGAATGTTCCATCACCAGTTCTTGTACTTCAATCTAGTATATGTCTGAGGGTGATCAGTTTGTTCTGTTTTGGCATCCATTCGAATGACAAAAATGTTCTGAAATGCAACTTGAATTTCATGAGGTATCCTGTCAAGTGACACGTTTCTGTAGTAAATAAGGTATGGTGAATCATACAATGCAACGTAAGCATCTATATCCCAAAAGAATTAACAGAATTAAATCATGCTATCTCTTAATGGAGAAGTTGTGGTTAGGATTCTGCATAAAAGCTAAAGCAGCCAAATATCTTAGCAGTACAGGGGAAAGAACAGAAGAAGGAAGGAGAAAATCTCTTATCCTCTCTGAGGTGAAGAATCAAAGATGTAAAAATCAGTATTGTTTAAAATTCAGTAACTGGAATATAATCAATCATCACAAAGCGTCCTCCATACCTTTGAGGAAGATGCATTTAGGAGCAACTTCTGATTTGATACATTTTTGTTATAACGTGATTGATAAAATTACTCAGTTGCCTTGTGCTATTAAATTACTTTCACTGAGGATCTGTTGAAAAAAGACAGATAGTTATAGGGTTTTTTTAGGTTAGATGTCTAAACTACTGATGACTCCAGAAGTAAAACTACCTATCTAAACTTCAGCGTTATGCTGAGTAACTTCTTTTTTTCCCACAGAGTTGCCCTCATGCAAAAAGTTAGGCAGTTCTTAAGGTCCTTGAAATAAGTCAAGACAACAATCATTTGGCATTGACACCATTAGCTGATGAGGTGCTGCAATCAAATCACAGACAGGTCAAATTCTGCTCCTTTAGGATTTGCATACTAGGTTTTTCCAAACCTAAATCAAATCCCTTACTTCTTTTTCAACAGAAATTTTGTTTTGATATTTTAATAAAGAAACATTGATAGCTCACACAGAATAGTAGCATCTTATCAAATGTTCAACAGAATGGAACTAATCATAAAAAAACCGAACACCTACTTTCACAACCTAAGCCTAGAGATTGCATAAGTTTCACTAACTGTATAATCATGAGTAATACATTAGACTTTAATATTGTAGCATTTTTTTGTATTTGTAATAATCCAACTATTTTGTAATACATTTTTTGTTTGTTTGCTTGTTTTTGAGTATTACATTCCTTGTTCTCTGCTCAAGCAAAATTCCCATGGATTTCCATAGGAGTTTGCCCAGCAAAGAGCTGAAAAAGTACACAGTAAAGCCCTTGGAATTTTGCCCGATGTTTTTCACCTGGCAGTGTCCCTTTATGCATATTTCATAACCTGGCCTACCCTGTACTTGCAGACATAGAACAGACTTTGCAACTGTCTCGTGTATGAAATGTGGAAGTTTTAAATGCTTGTGTAAGTCACTCTTAAAACAAAGCAGTATTTTGTAGTTAAAACCACTGATGTCTATTTTAATACATTGTAGGTGGGGAAATTTAATACTATTTCTCTGGTGTTTCATCATGAGTTCATATATATTTATGAATGGGTCTCTTGAATTTTTATGTGTGGTACAGTGAAATCTTTGTAATTGTAAGGGTTTTTTCATCTATGCATAAGTTTAATATAAAAGGGATTCATGATATTCATTATGTTTTTCCCTCAGAATAAAATCAAATTGTCTCATTGGCGCAAGCTTGGACCAGTGATAAAGCAGATAAATACTGCTTCTGCATTCAGATTGGAGGCCAGGAATTCTTTGTCACATCGGTAGAGAGACTGGAGTTACAATTGGGCTATAGTTTTGCTTTTTCTACACCAGTCTCAATTTGATTCTAATTTCTGAAGTCACCCAGGGTGAGTCAGATCTGGTCAAGCCAAAATAAGCTCTTGAATCATTCCCAAATGATGGAAAAAATGAGTCAATTCAGAGAGCTAAGCAAGTAGAGACAGTCATTATAGGCATAAAGCAACCACAAAGCTTTATATGGTTCAGTGGAAGAGAAGGTCCACCCAGTGAGTCAAGGTTGAACATAACTGGATTTCAGGGTTCTTCTGTTAGAGCTGGTGAATGGTCAGAAGAGAGGTATGAGAGCTATGAACAGGGAGGAAAAATGGACTGATACTTATGTTATGCAATTGTTTTTGGATTAAGGTAAGGCAATACACCCAGAAGAAAATAGGTTTAAGCTGTGGCTTGGACAATGTTCTTTGAGGGGGGGACTGGAATAATTAACAACATGGAAATAGGCAGTGGACTTAACTCTGAAGGCAGGTGATGAGGCTGTGACACATCTTACACAGTAAGAACACAATTCCTTGCATTCATTAGCATTTTTGTTGCCAACTGTATCAGCCTGGGTACACATATTGCAATTAATAACTGTGCTTTCTCAATAGTTCTGGGAAAATCTGTGCTACTCTCATATACCACAGGGAATAGTTACTATTTTGCCCAAACTGCTGTTAGCTGTGGGAAAACTTCTCATGCAGAGACCTAGAAAACAGGAGGACTTGATACAACACAGTAACACATCAAAAGTCATGTTTAGATATGCTTTATTGTTTGATAGTAGTGCTTCCTGGCTGTTCATGGTCATAGGCAAAATACAGTGCATGTGCTGAGTCAAGAACTACAATATAGAGTTGGTTCTATGAGTGTGGTTACAAAATTTGGTGAAAATTACTTATATAAAGGCAGGACCTCAATGGTAATTTTAATTTACAGTCAGGTGTGTACCAAGACAAAATCCTTTTCTTTTAGCTCTTTTCTCCTCATTTGTAGCCTATTGCTGCTACCTCATTACTACACTGTTCTTTGCTAGTGCAGTAAATCTGGAGACCTAATGGTGCACAAGCCCCTTTGAGGACAGCACTGACTTTTAAAATATTCATTTCTATGCGGATCAGGGATATCCCAGCCTGGCTGTAATCAGAGGAAGAAGGAAGGAGACAAATAATCACTGAACATGACTGTTTAGGGAGCAATTTCTGTCAAAAAAAACAATCAGCAGCAAAGGTGGATATGAGCTGGCCTTGCACCCCCAAGCACAAGTAAGAGCGATGTGGGCTTGTTTGATAGCCATAATAGTATAATTGCTTCTTTCTATTCGTTCATCCTCTAGCCAGCTGCTTCTCCTTCACTATGCTGAAATGCCTGTTGTTTCTCTCTGTTAACTGCTGAGTAATGTAGGGCTAGTGAAAGGTGCCAGACTGACAGCAGTGGGATCTGCACTTCTTTGTTTATACCCAGAGTGCAGGTATATCACGAGCCCTGACAGTGCCCCTTGCTGTACTGGTGAAATACAGCCTTGACCTGCAGGGAAAAAATCACAAAGCATAGGATCCTTCAGGGCAGTTCAGTTCTTGGTTATTTTTTTGTTTGTCAAAATGGTGCCAGTTGTGGTAGTGAATTGCATGTTCTGGAACAGCAGCACAACAGACAGAGATCAGTTCACAGCCTGAGTTATTCCAAATGGAATAGACCTTTGTGCTATGAAATCAGTTTGCAGCCACTGGGAGTTGAACTGACTACCAAATTTATCTCACCTAGGCTTAATGAACAGTCATCAGGTAGTAATGATCCTACCAATCTTGACTTAAATGTAAGTTATAGCAGGGGTTGGATTCCATATCCCTAGAGTAATTTCTTGTGCCATCCAAACCTCATCAAAGTGTCTTGGTGAAAATGATTTAAGCTAACATGTTGTACTGCATGTTGGCAAGCAGCTAAGGGAACCCATGTATCAGTTACTGTGGTTCAGTGGTAATGTGTTAACTCACAGTAACTTCATTGTGTGCCTCAGTCCTGTGTTTTATTCAGACAGAGGCATAACTCTAGGCTTTTTTTTTTTTTTTTAATATCTGGATAACAACACTAGCAAGGGTGTGTCCATCAATGCTACCTTCAGTAGGTAAACTCTAGATTTTTTTTTTGAGAGATATTTAAACATTCATCATGATAGTGAAAACAAACAAACAAAAATTATATAAACTCATATCTGACCCTGTGTGAAAAAATAATAGAGAGGTCACAGCAATTCCAGTGTTGGCTCAGCCAAGCAATGTCACAGAAAGCTCTCTTTCTGTTTAATTTTTTATTTGGATCATGTCTGTATGTAGGTCACAATGACTTAAAAGAGAAGGCACTGACCAGACAAAACCAAACCTTTCAAAAAATACCATTGTTTTAGGAGAAGGATTCTTTCTCAAACAGAAGACTTGAAAATGAGTAGTGAAAGGGTTTCACTGTTCACTGCTATTTCAGTTAGTTGTGATTCCAGTTGCCAGCGACTGAGCAGAGGGGGACCTGCAATGGTTGTGTTCTCAGCTTGCCTGTCTCCTGCTTGTAAGCTTATCCAGTGCACAGCAGCAAGATGCTGTGAAGCTGGTTCAAGCCGTTTCTCTTCCTGACATTTTGTGCTGTGATGACCCCATATAAATCAATTGTGGCTTGATCATCCTTCCTCAGGAATAGAGAGATGTGAAACCTCTCACTGCAGCTCCCCATACAGGTCTACATTTCTGCTTTCCTTCAGTCCCTAATTACAGGGTCTGGATAAAAACCTCTCCTGCTGCTTCCACCCTTGTGAACATCACTCAGTGGCCAGTAGCCACCCTAGTGATTCTGTGCTTCTCTGCAAGAATTACTCCTTTATGCAAGGACCTACATAGTCCATACATCTTTTCTGAGCAAACTACTTTTCAGCTTTGGGGAGCCTGAAGAGTGGGGGGGAAAGCAGATCTTATCTAGCCCTCTGGTCAGCCTTTGTGCAAGCACAAGAATAGCAGCATGTAACAATAATCTAATAAGCATTTCTTCTAGGAGAGGAAGCTGGAGGCAGTGATGCAGCTGTGAAGAGCTAGGGCACAGAAGGTCTAAATGCCTCTGGCCAAAGAGCTCTTAGTGACACTTGGGTTACAAATAGTAATGCTGTGTGGCAACAGTGCAGATAAAATCCTACAAAACCAAGGTATAAGCTGGGCCTAAGAGTACAAATTGCTTGTAGAAAAGCTGTATAGAAATGCAGATTGATGTTTTTGAAATCAACAGTGGAAACCAATAGATTTCCCTTGGCTTTAAAATCCATATTATGCACCCAGATTTTGTATCACAGTCCATGCATGTGTGATTAGCAAAATTTAATATTTTTTTTTTTTCTGTATCAGTCCCTGGAGATAGCAATAACTTCAAGGCATTGTGCAGCAGTGGAGGTGTATTTTCATAGTGAACCATCTTTTCACAAAGATTAGGACTTTTAAGACAAATATGCTTTCAGAGGATGATGTTCCTCTGCAGAAAAACATCTTTTTATTTTGACTGAGAGTGGTATTTTTGATACTTTTATAAGATTTCCAATATTTTTTTAAATTTTCTGCAATATTTTCAAAAGATTGTGTGGATTTTGTCATCTTACTGAATTACTGTTATAAAGCCATTATTTAATTACTACATTTTCTAGTAAGCTAAGAGTTTTGGTAAACTCATTTTATCAAAGTTCATTTGCATAGTAGTAAACAAAAAAAATCAAGGTGATTGACATGATTTTGAATCCTTGATAAAGGAATTAACTTTGTAAGTGGTTTAAAACATTTGAAAATTATTTTCCAGGTTTGTGCCAAGTATAGCTTTTGAGAGAGATGGGACAAAGAAGCAGAATCTGTTTCATGCTTTTATTTTCCTACTATGTTGTGAGTTTCATTTGTGGACAAAGGACATTTTTTATTTGGCTCAGCAGCCAAGGTAGAAATGGTTGATTATATTGTCATAGACTCATAATCTATGTTGGAAGGGACCTCCAGAGGTCATCTAGTCCAACCCCCCCCTCAAAACATGTCTAGCTAAAGGCATGATGCCTTAAAGTTTAGATGGCCAGGGCCATCTCTACTTGAGTCTTGACTCGTGCCAAGGATGGAGATTCTACGACCTCTCTGGGCTACCTGTTCCAGTATTTCACCAGCCTCATCGTTTAAAAAAAAAAAAAATTCATAATAGCTAATAGAATTTCTCATATTCCCAGTTGTGTCTGTTCTTCTTCCTCTTATGACCATGCCTCTGAGACGTGTCTGACTCCATTTTCTCTCTTTCTTCCTGTGAGGTGGTTGTAGAATGCGATATGGTCTCCCCTTTGTCTTAATTTCTCCAAGCTGAAAAGACCCAGTTCTTTCAGCCTCTCCTCGTACATTGTACCCTTACGCATTAGCATTTCCACAGGTGGCAAGAGGAAAGCTAGGCATAAAAATATAGGCAAACCAGAGATTTAATCCTCTAAGCGTAGCTTTAGTTGCTGTTAATTATGAAGTGTTTTATTGCCAATTCCAGTATTGCTCAGTGGGAGACCTGCTCCCATTTTGTATTAACTCTATTTTTTCCGTATGTTAGCCTTCTTGCCCATCTTCTTTTCTCTGTTTCAGCATTTTTGTTTCTCCCCTAACCCATGTGCCAAAATGAAAGTTATGAAATAGTTAATATCAGTATGTAAAGCATCACAGACTTGCATGAGCCTAACATTCAAAGGAAATGAATAGGGCAGGATAAATGCTACTTATTTTTCTTTAAACAATTGTCTCTGCCTGCTTGTTTTACAGGCTGCAGAACGCAGCAGGATAGTGGTTTATATCCAGCATACCCTTGAAGACTGCCCCATAATCACAACAGATCACAACAGAAATTCAACAATTGTAGGAAAAGGTGAGAGCTAATTTTCAGGTATGCTGAGCAGTGGTGACCCACAGACATCATTCTCTGACCTTTAGAAGAGTACTTGCTCAATTCCTCTGGCCTTTGCAACATATTATTTGTAAAGGATATTGACAGCTTCAAGAGAAAAGTGTACTAGAACTGTAAAGAATTAGTAATTAATAATCACAAAGGGCTGAAGAAATTTACATTTCAGTCCTCGGAGACAGACCTTGCAGTTCAAATCAGTATCAGAATGTCCTCATCACACTTCTCCCTGCATTAGCAAGTTGAGAGGGATTTTTATGATAAAGCCTGATCTTGCCATCATCCTGTATTACATGCAGGAATCATTATCATGGCTTATTCTGCATGAAGAATTCTGCATTCTACCAACAAGCAAAATGGAAAAAACAAGCACAACGAAAGCAAAACACAGCCCACCTTGAACCAAGGCAACATTGTGTTGCAAGGCAGCCCTTAGCAACCTGAAGCAAACAGAGCCCCTTTGTGTTAACAGAGAGTAAACTCAAGCAAAGATGATTGTGGCTTGTTTACAGAATCTCATCAGGTGCTTCTAGCAAAAAAAGAGCTTTGAAGGTGGGTGGAAGACTTGCTGTTAAACAAGCACAGTGTAGCATTTTCAATCAATATATTTAATAATCTGCCTGTATCCCGACTTTTGTAAATAAAACAAAAATTCCAGTATCATGCAGGAAGAGCTTAAGTGTTTTGGTTTCTTTAAATCTCCTGTCTTTTAGGGCAGAAGCTGCAACTAGCCTTATTAAGCCACAGATTTTGGCGGAGAAGTCCATCTGTGGCTCGCTTGAACCTTTATTCAGCTAAGAAGCAGAATAAAAGGTTTATCACTAGATGGCAGTATGGCTTACAACACAGATGTCTCTACCTGATTGAATTTCAGAGTCTGCTCTGAAACGCCATGCCTGCTCTGGGGAAACATTCACAGAAATTCAGACTGGTTTTAGAACCACCTCAGCATGCTTATCAAGGGAGTCACAAGGATAATCCTGGGCACTAGAATCCTGCATTAATGGTGTATGCAACTGATTTTTAAACTTTGCAAATTTTGTCAAAGCATTTCCTGTCTGAGGAACCAGAATATTGGAAAGTTGGCCCCCTGTCCAGTCACTGAACTAATCCAAATTTTTAGGCATCCTGAGAATGATAAGTGATCTGTATATGTTACCAAACTGAGCCTTTCAAAAATGGTTAGGTTTAGGTTAAAAATGAAATTTTAAAAAATAAACAATTGTCGCTGTTTAGTTTTATTGTTCCCTGTTGCTTTCCCTTCATTTGGGAGAGAAACAGTTGTCGTTTGGTACTATGAAGTAAAGAAACTTCCATGTGGAAGTTCAGATTTTGAAGTGTTTTCCAGATTTTCCTTCCGATTCCGGAAGGAAGCTTTAAGAGAAATATGGCTTATTCCAGGGTTTAAGGTAAAATAAAATCACAGCTGTTAACAACATAGTCTCATATTCCTAGTTTTACACCAGTGTTTTTTGATTAAGAACAGCAAATTTTTTGCTGACCAACTCAAGAATAAATAAAACCATTGAAGAGGGACACTACAGGCTAGATGTAGTAAAAACAGTTAATAGAGCAAGCAAATGCAAAGATCTGCTTCTTTCGGAGATGGTGAAGGAATGGCATGTGAGATGTATGTATTTTCTCTGCTACAAAAGTATATTTATTTCTCCTGTTAGATGTATCTAAGGAAATATAAACAATTGCAGATTGTTTTAAAATATGCAGTGAGATGTTACTGTGAATCATACACATCAAAGCATAGCTGAAGCCCGAAAAAGTACTTATATGCAAAGAAAACTGGCTTTTCTTGTATTTCAAGAAAAGAAATGTATCCTACTCTGCTTCACACATTTTCAGACCCTTTTCTTATTGCACAATTAACTGGCATCAGTATGTTCAGTGTGGCACATTGT
>JAVKLA010000042.1:8619331-8651033 GCA_034782735.1 Sagittarius serpentarius | reverse complement strand
TCAAATACTGGTTTCTCATGTATGCCTTTGAGATTCTTTAAGACAAAATCTTGTTTGCTTGGCTTACTGGGGTAGCAAATAGCTTATCAGCATCACCAGACAGCTGTCTGTTTCATTTAACTCTTGTCTTCAGGTGAGCTGCAGGAGAAGAGAATAGAGGAAAAGCTTGAGAGAGTAAAGGAGATGGGAGGGAACTAGTAAACATGATTTTAAAATATAAGAAAAAGTCAACTGCAAAACAGATGTGCCTTCAAATAAAAAAAGTAGTATCTAAATTTAATGTTCCCTTTAACACAGATTCAGGAACTGCAGCTGAAAGAAATCTTTGGAATAGCAGAATTTAACTGTGCATGGGGTTTATGTATACAAATAAAGCAGCAGGCCTTACAAGTGCAATAGGTGGAGGTTAATACACTTAAGAAAAATTGGTGGAGATACAGGACAACATGCTGGAGAAACCGTTATATCTAAAAGATGGAGGGGTGTCTATTTTTTTAACAGACAGCAGCGAATCAGGATTTCTGGCTATTAATCCCATCTCATATGACCTGGAGCAAACTACATAATCTGTATTTAAAATACAGTACTATTGCTTTAATGATGGAGGGCTGGGGAGCATCAGTCTGGAAAGCAGGATGCGTAATAAAGTATGCTGTGTTTATTCCGTGCATACTGAACTCTGAGTAACCCTTGCAGTAGAAGGAGTTCCCCTGGCAGGCCAAGTGGGGAATTTGGCCTTTCTTTAGCTTTGTGTATTTGCTTCAGTAACCATTGATGATCCAGATACAGAGATGCTGACATTACAGAAATAAATATGCAAGAAAATAAGGAAGCTGTGAAATTGCAGTATCTTAAGAAGAAAATATAATTTTTTTTTTTAGTGTCTTCCATGTTGGAAATAAGAAAGCGTTGTGTTGGCATTTTCATTAGAAACAGTCTGTTTCAAAATCAAAAGATGTATTTCAATTTATTGGAATGACCTAGAAAGTTTTCTTTTGAGACATACGAAACACATGTCTGTATTTCTAAATGAGGAGTTGTCTTATTGAAGCTGAAAGTTCACACCTTGCTCAGCACCCGTAGCTAGCCTGTATTTTTCATCATACGTATCATGGAGTAAACTCTGCAATACATTAAAGAAAATGCTCTGAGTATCCCACACGAGGGAAAAGGTGAAAGGAATAGGATTGCTACCAAGGTACAGTTATTAAAAGGCCCTTGTATGTAATGCATTAATGGATTTGAAAACAAACATTTCAGATGTTTTAAAAATGTGTTTGTTTTAAAGCAGATTAAAAAATGTGTGTTTTTTCTCAGTATTGACTGTGATTTTAAAAAAATCCAGAAGCGGTATGGTATGTGAAGATATTATTCCAACAAAAAATGTAATTTTTTTATATATAAACTATGTATAAGCTTACACATTGAACAGAGATAATGTAATTTAGCATCTACAATGCAAGCTAGAAATATTTTCTAAGGAGGCAGCTTTAGTTATACATTTGATAAAACTGGGTTGGCCATGGATATGGGTGCAATTTAGACTAGACATAGTGCTGGGGTTATTTGAGACCTTTACATGTGTCTTTGGATTGCTGTCACTCTCTTTCAGCACATTGATTCCTTAAAATAAAGGAAAAAGAAGGAAAAGATAGAAGCTCTTAACATCTTTGTTCTTCCTTGAAACAGTACTTAAAACTAATGAGTTTTCTTTAAACAGTATAAGGCGACAAACAGAGACAAGTGGGAAAATCATATGTCCCTGTGATTCAAAATGTGGTCATTTTTAGTAAATGACTCCTTACCAACGTGAAGAAGTCTTTTGTGTTAAATAAATATGACACAAAGTTCTGCAAAATCCTGAACACTTTCAACTCCTGTTAGATTCTCAATTAATACCACAAAATATATTGTCTTGCAAGACTAAATAGTAGTTTTTTATTAAGTAGATAAAGTTTGTTGTTGAAAGTCAATCATTTCCTTCCTTATTATCCATAGGCTACCCACCAGTATCCTATGCTTAATAAGCCAATAATGTGAGTAAAATTGAGAAAGGCAATTAATTTGTTTATAATTTCTTAAAGAACTTTCCATTTTCAATGTCCCTTATATTATATCTCTGTAGGTTTTGAAAACCTCTCTTCCATATAGCAGATAGCACTTAAAAACCCATTTATAACATGATTTGTTTGGGAGGAAACAGAGCAGCTCTTAGAAGAATTCCTACAGAAAAACAAGTTAAAACATAATGTTACATATTGTAACCATCGGTTGCTTAGTTTCTTAGGTGGAGCAAAGCATTCTGTGATTATTACAGTGAAGTGAATGCTAGCTGCTAGAATGCAGTTGTAAGGTGCTGCAGAAGAGGTATGCGAGACGTACGAATAACTAAAATATGCGAGTCAGTTCAGTGCATATGAAAATGCAAGCTCTAGGACTGGTTTCAGCAAGTTGTCCAGCTATCACGAGGCCTGCTGCCACCAGAGTCCACGTAGAACTGCAGTTTATGCTGTAGAAGCAGGATAAGTTCCTGAAACATTGAGTCCTGGCTTCATCCCGTGTTCATCCTGCTGCCTTCTAAGCCTAATTTGAATAAATTACCCTACATATTTTGTAGGTAACTATAGCTGTAGAGAGGAGGCTTCCAGAGCATGATACCTTCCAAATATATTGTGGCTAAGAAAGAATTTGATTTTTTTTCTTGGTGGTGGTGCTGGTGTGTGTAGGTGACAGCCTGTTGCATTCATTTACCCTCCCTGCTGTCAGTTCCCACAAATTTTAAATGCAGGTACAATGCACGTTCATTTTATATTGGTACGTATCTTTTTCCCCCATTTTGGTGATGACTGAGGATTGCTTAGAAGACAACAGCCATGTGACGAAAGTCTCCAAATTAGACTAGGTTACCGTGAAGATAAGCTCCCATTTGGAGCTATGTTGTTCTGATGTGTCAGCAAGTACAATCATACAGATACTATCAAGTAATAAAATCTTTACAACACATCACATGAGCTATGTAGATAAAGGGGAGATGACTATTGGGTTTTGGTCAGAAAAGTTCAAAACAGTAGTTGTAATGATTCCTATCTTTAAGGTTATCAGTTACTAACTTTATTAGAACTATAGTTACTTTCTGTTAGGGACTTCTAGTATAAATGTATGGAACAAAGAAATATATACAGGTAGTATCTTTAACTCAGTCTGCTTTTACCAGAAGAATCTGCAGATAGGGTTTCATTTTAGCAACTTTTAAAAAATTGTCTGTATTAGACTAAAACCATTGAGGTTCAAAATGTGCCATAGTGGCTCTTAATCCAGAGATGGTATTTCAAAGAAATCTTAGCGGTCTTGTGTGAGCCAAATTGACAGTAGCCAAAATTAGTTTTATTGTGCATTCTCAGATTACATGAGTCAAAACTGGCATAACAGAAATCTTCCAAGTCTTCTGTTGTAGTCATTGCTAAAACTTAAAAATCAAGACAGCTTCCTGTTTCTGCTATCAGTCCCCATTACCATTCAATTGGATGCAATTGATAACATTTAGTATAAGATAACTAATTAAAGGGAAGAATCCTGAAGAAAGAAAAGAACAATTAGATTCACAAGAAGTTGCTGGTATCAATCTTACTGTAAAACCAAAACATTTTCGTATGCCTGTTAGTGATCTTAGTTTAAAAGATGGGGAGTGTACCAATGAAATTTGTTGTTGAGCTGGAAAACGTTATATGTCCCAGTCACATCTGTTGCAGAAGGTTATCTGAAATTGGAGTAAGTGAAGAGGAATACTTGAATGGTAAGAGGAAGAAAAAGTCTGTCATTTCAGAAGTGTCTAACAGAGTTTGGCATGGCTTAGGCCAATTTATTTGCCCTAGCAAAAAAGAGGATGTAACTGCTCTCTAAAGGACTTTGGGGTAAACTCAGAGAAAGAAGTCCTACTTAAGAGAAGGGACAATGCTGGCACAAGTACAAACAGGCTCAGAATAACCATGCATTAATTTAAACTAGAAATTAAAAGAGATTTTTTTACATACCAGGGAGTAAACTGCCTGGTATGGTAATAAAGACAAGAAATTGTATAGAGTACTGTCAGTTCTAGAAGAGACTGAAATGATAACAGAGATGTCCCTCCCAGTTCTTTGTTTTGGTGCTTCTCAGTCCAGGAGTACTGATTTGATTTACTTGGGTGTTGGACTCTGAAGAGACAACAGGAAATAATGAGTTCAAAGAATTTGTACTGAGCCTTCAGCTTGCAGAAAATTTGTTCAGTGAACCTGAACTAGGCACACATCACTAGCTCAATTAGCATGAGTGTATTTCTGCTTTTCTTCTCCAGAGCCTTGTTTACAATTATCAGTTTGGACTTCTTTATTCTTTTAATATAGATGATAAAGTATAACTCGGACCATGATTACAGTGAGCATTTTTCAGTGGCATAGCCACCTTGTGCGGGTATTCTACCAGCTGCTTGTTCCCTTCTCCATGCCAATACTTGCATTATGCCAATACAGCTGTTTGTGTGATCATTTGAAGAACTGGATCAGAGCAGTAATCCAGCTGAAAAGTACCTTTTTATTTTCTCTTTGGTATTTTTAATTCAAATCAGGCCCTTGCTCTGGTTGCTACACTATTGCGTGAACAGTTGTGCCAGCACAAAGCAGGAGGTGGCTCAAGGACAGCCAGGAATCACTTGAACATTTTAAGCAGCACTGTCATATCCTCAGGCTGCTCTAATTGCTCTGTGGTTTGCAGTCACCACTAGGCCAATGAAAGGGCTACACGTTGTTGATGATGGTGCCATTCATCTTCCTCTCCTCTCTGTTGTGCCTCCTGTTGTACTGGCAGGGCCTGACCATGCAATTGAGACAGTTCAGAGAATCAAATCAGCTGAAAACTGATGAAACCGCCTGAAACTAAGCACTTCTTTTTTCCTGTTTTTTTTTCTTAGGTTTAGTTTTCTGTCTTTTTAGCTGCCTGGACCAGACCTCAACAGTCCCACTGATGTAGTACTCAGAGATCAGGAGCACCAGTCAGGGGCAGTAGAACCAAACACTTCTTGCAGAAGCTGTGCCAGCTTGTACAGCTTGAAATGAATCACTTGGTTATCTTGCTCTCTGGAAACTACCTTTCTGGAGATCCAAGCAGACTAAAGGTTTTCCTGATAAGAGTGTTTTGGCAGGAAATAATCACGTTTCCTTTTAGAGAGTCCCAAAAATCTGGTATTTTTGGAAGATCTGTGCCTTCCTCCCCTGCAAATGTTTCCATCTCCAAGATTCTGGTAGGATCCTTTCTCTCCTGTTTTTGTTAGGCAGAACCTACCATCAGAATGTCACGTCCAGGGCAAGGACAGAGTCTGTACTGTGTCACCTGTAGGAGTCCGATAAAACTGGCTGGTGCATTTCTGTTAAATATTTGGACTCTGTACAAGCATTAGCTTTTCAATAATTCAGCCACATCTTGTTGGTAATTACTTTCTACTGCTTCTGGATTTAGAATAGTAACACCTAGTACTAGTATTCTAAATGGGTATCTAATAAGGCAACATTATAATAGGACTCCCATGGAATTACACATTACATTAACACCAAATGAGTTCATTCTGAATTCATTATGAATGATGACTCTGAATACCAAAGGAATTAATAATCATTAGCCGTTTACTATGGAGGGTTGCTGAATAATTGCCAGGTACAGCTGTTTTAAGAATTTACAAGCTTTGCTGATCAAGTTTCATTCTGAAAGAATCATTAAGTGTAACTTTTCTTTTCACTGGAGAGTTCCTACTTTTATTTTGAATCTGTACTCCTTGTTCAATTGCATTCCGGTTCTAAAAGCACTTCAAAGATAGTCACTTAGCCTAGTTCATTCACTAATGGAATTACTTTCCTTATCTCCATTTTGTCTTTGAGTGTATCTCAGTTGGCTTTATACAACACATCTGAAAGGTTAATAAACTTTAAAGCATGCTGGGAGACATTCAAGGGCAGGGTGACTCCAACATGACAAAAAGAATGCAAAAGCGTTATATTTATGACTTTGTGGCAAGTAAATTCTGAAAGTAAAGATATCCAAGGCCTTTGATTTGGTTCCTGAAAGTTCCCTCTGTTCCTACCACCATTTGAAGACTCAGCTGTTTTGCATATCAGAGGTAGCTGACTTGGGAGACAGAGGGAATTAACTGCTCGCTTTAGGTGAACTTTTCCTTTGGGTATAAGCTTCCACAAGAATTTTACTTCTTTGACGTGCTAACTTTTATTCATGCTGTCTACAACAGCCACACAGTTGCAACTCACATCATCCTGATAAATTTAAATACAGTGTTGAGCTTTTCTGCATAACTTCTCATTGTAACTAGTAGTTTGATTCCTACCCATAGTCCTGACAATATACATTCAAATATGAGATTTACTATGTGTTGATGTTAAATCACTGACTCGGATTTCAAAGTTTGGTAAGCACAACTGTGTATGTATATTTTGGCATTGTTTTAATTTCTTTTCCCACTCCATGAGACAAATTCAGTGTAAAAAGCCTGTACACCTTAAACCTCACAGAATAAGGTTATGCTATTTCCTTGCATTCTGTCTGCAAACAGTGCTGCTCCATCTAATCATGCACACCCTTGTTTGTGTTTCTCTGTGACAGCTGAATCCACTCAGTGGGTTTCACAAATGCCAGTCTGCCGCAAATAGCACTTGCACATAAAGTTAGATTCATTAAATTGTGTTGAAGTGTTAGTTCAACTGTAGATGATTACCGCTGAATTCAGTGGAGCCAGCATTTGGCCTCTGATCTATAATGTTTAATTAAATCTGTATGAAGCAGTCCTGTGTCTTGTTGATTGCCAAGATAGCGATACAAATATATTTGTGTTTAAGCAAAGGCTAACACTGTATATGTCAGTAATGCCATAAACCAATGCTTAGTAAATCATCTTCATTTAGAACTATGTCCCAGAATGAAACATATGAAGATAATTGCTTGTATAAATACTTAAATACTGATATATTTTTATATATTATGTAAATATAAATGATACATTTAACATGACTTATCGAGCTGATTATAACCAGCTCGGGGGGATTTTTTTTAATTTTTTTTTTTACAGTTAGAGAATGGAGGGATCGGCGACTCATCTTGGAGATTCAGCTGTGGCACGGTGCTAGCTGCAAACCCTGGCATGCTCTAACTGAAGTCAGGGGTTTCCATGGGTGAGGTGGGGGTTCGGTGTAGGACACGCTGCCTGGCATACGGGCCCTGACGGTTGGCCACCAGATGGCAGATAGTCTCCTATAGAATAATGATATTTTCTTTGACCTACATAAAGAACAGCTGCATCTTTCTCCATTGAAAATGATAGATAATGCCAAGTACACTGAGGATAATGGCCACTTTCTGAAAGCTGTTTTCAGCTTTTACACCTGAAGCTTTTTATTCTTTTGCCTTTCTCTGTTACGATTCTCACCTTGTGCCAGGTTATTTTTCCACTGGTCTTGGTTACAGCTGTTAATTTAGTTGGATTTGAACTGACTTCTCTTAAGCAGAATGTAACATAACCAAGGTTCTTTGCAGCAGTGTGCAGGGTCTGCATTGTAGTAGCTGGAATGGATTAAATACATGTAATA
The DNA here is from genome assembly GCA_034782735.1 of Sagittarius serpentarius. NCBI lineage: Eukaryota > Metazoa > Chordata > Aves > Accipitriformes > Sagittariidae > Sagittarius > Sagittarius serpentarius. Next base: position 8,643,411 of record JAVKLA010000042.1, on the reverse strand, counting down.
TATTTAAAATACATGTATACATAGACATAGATAATTTTTTTTTAATTTATTCTTTTTTCTTACTGGATAATTCTGGAGTTCTCTGTACCATTTAGTTCAATGATCAGCCCACCAAAGATGAGGCACTGCTGTAGAGGTATGGAAAAGCAACATCACATGCACAAAGCTCTGAAGAGGCAGGAAAGTCACGAATATTGTAAATGCAAAGTGTAAGGTCATTAAATGGATACTGGTTTTAGCTGAAACTGAAGATGCAGGGACTTTCATGACTAACCTTAGCAACTGTGCAAGTGATCGTAACTTCAGTAAAGTCAGGGGGCCTCCATTCCTTTATTCTTGGAATAAGCATTGTTCTGGCTCAGTATTTGGAAGACTACTTGATGAAATTCTTCATTCTCCAATACAGTATTGAATTTAATTACGTTTTATAACAAAAAAGGCAGGAATGAAAATAAGGATTTATTTCAGAATAAGTGAGCAGAAACATGAGTGCAAATTCACAATGCACATTAAAAACTCCTCTGCACAGACAGGTACAGATGATGGCACATTTGCTCAGAACTTGTTCTAAACTGATTCTGATCCTGAGCAGCCAGGCAGAGCAAGCACATTTATTAACACTGTGTAGCCTTGCCTTTATTGTTTGGATGGATGTTTGTAACCTGCTCTGGAACTCTCATGTACAGCGTAGCGTGCAACTCCTTGGAGGCGAACAAACTCATACTTAGTGTGTGGCAAGAGTGACCCACCCAGTCAAATAGTTATTCATTGGTAATTTACTGTATTACACACTAGCTCTATGCCCACCACATTCCCACTGCAGGCAAGCTCTAAGTATTGTATAGTTGTGTAGATGTCAGCATTTTTATATCACATCACAAGAAAGCTATCAGTATAATTTGATCTTTATAGAGAGAGAGAACATAAAAGCTCAAGTACTGTTCATATAATCTGATTATCTTTTTCCTGTTTCACAGAACTGTGGCATTCTTCTTATCCAGTTTGATCTATCTTCCAAGGTCCATGTGGTGTTACTACACCAGTGGTATTGTCCCCCAATAAGTTTTATGTAAACAGAAGAGTTTATGACTTGAGTTCGTTTACCTTCCTCACAGGGTTGTGCATGTCCCTCTGGAACACTGAGAGTCTAGTGCAAAACAGAGGCCTTCAGTGCTCAGCTAACCTGAGGACAGTCTCACCAGTCACCCACTCTCCAAAAGCACAGTTGGGGCTGGACACTGGTTATATTTCAGTATACACAGAGCCACATGGAGACAGCAAGAATCTTAACTAGGGACTTGCTCAGCTAGTTGTGCTAAGCAGCTGTAAAGATTCTCACAGCCCATCAGTGGAGCAAGTGTAAAATTCCCTGGGGGGCTGTTTGAAAGTAAATGGTCGCTCAGAGATCTTGTTGTTTGCTTTTAAGGGCTGGTTTATTACAAGAATGTTTAAATTAATGTGCCATCCTCTGGACACTGGGTTAATGCCTGGACTTAGGATTTCTTACTGGCTGCATCATCCATTCACTATAAGCTCTGATAGGTCACTTTTTCTCAGTGTTTGAGCTTTCTTATGTATGAAATAGGCTTGATGATACTTTTGTCTAAATGGTATTTTCTAGTCTGTGTATGACTGAAATTACTAGGGGGTTTGCCTCTATTAATGGCACGGAGTTTACACTGTTGTAGCTTAACTGGTATCTACTTAGCTTTGCCATAGCAATAAGACCTAAGGCTTCTATGTATGTGCAACCACTTCATTGTTTTCCATGCTAATGCTGTTTTTCTTTATCTAGATAGGGCCTAAGCATCTGGGTCCAGCTGATAAAGTTTCTTTTTCAGTTGTCTGCTCCTGCATGATTGGTCATTGAGTTCAGCAATCTTAGGATTAAGCTGAAGGAGTTTTAATTAAAAAACTAAGTGTCAAATATGGCTGCAAGACAGTCAGTATCATTTTACAGACATTTTTAAATCAAAAGTGCAAAGGAAACACTGGTGGGGAAACAAGTTTCTTTGTTCCTTCCCTGAATCTTAAGTATTTGATACAGAAACCCCCAGTTTCATACTTTTCTCCCACACTCCTGTCTTTTGAATGCTAATCACAGGACACAGAAAATGTTCACAGAGGGAAGGTATATGGCTTTCTTCTATTTGAAGTGTGGAGACATACTTTTAATTGCATGCGGAGAGCAGATGGTATGGCTTTTGTGGCATCATGAACTCCAGCTCAATATAGTCAGCCACTGCACAGCATGGTACAATTTAAAGCAGAGTAAATGTGAGGAGAGTGAAGGGGTAGGGGTGGGAAGGCAGTAATTCCTAGGACATTTGTTCCATTTTTATTTTACAAATTGACCGTGATTTTGTTATGCTTCATTCTTGTTCGCTTTCTGCCTCTGTTCTAGAAAACTGCTTTCCTGCCAGGAACATACACCCAAACAAATAGTTTTAAAAGGATTGTTGTCAACTTCAAAAATCATATCTCCATTTGAAAAGTTTTATGTTTTCTTTCATAAAAAGATGCAAGATTTTGAAGTTACTTTCTCTCAGACTTCAGAATAGGAAGTAGGTAAAAAAAAACAGAAATAATATAAATTCCCAACTAATAACATGAGGTCAGCTCTTTTCCAGTCCACAGGTATGATCTCTCACAAAACTGACTCTGAATTTTCTGAAGCTTTTTCTGGTCAGAAAATTCTTTTCCATCAGAAGTCCCCTTCTCCCTGATTCAGACTTTTCACTCATCAGGCAGTGTGTTATTCTGGAATCTCTCTCGTTTTTTCCCCTGTAAGGAAAAGTTTGGAAACTGCAAAAATTTTCCTAAGACAGGAAGTATTTATCTATTCAAATCTCATATGCCCTGTTTATTCTGTAATTGTTTTAAAGGCTGTATAATTTACAGACAGCAGAGGCTTTGCATAAAAGAAAGCAGCTTAGTAAGTAAAATAAAAAGTTAATACAAATTAGAAAGGATTTTTTTCATTGAGTTGCAACATACCCTGACAAGTAATATGCCATTAAATATATATGTATATATAGCAAATATATTTAAGTTAAATAAAACCTTAACACCCACCCACCCCCCCAACAGATACTAATTTAGGGAGTTATTGTACACACTGGTATGCTGTGACAAATAGTTGGGTACAGGCTGTCTTATTTCTACCTTCTTTTGAATTTAATGGTGGTATACGTAATCTACATCCAGTCCCAAATCTGTGAGGCTACATCAAGACACAGCCAGTATGTAACCGTATGAGAGAGGACCCATAGGAGGCAGGATTCACTAAGAGGCACCATTCTGTCTCGGCTCAGTAGAACAGCTTGCAAACTACGCTACACTCCTCACATGCAGGATTTAGAGCACAGGCTGAGGGAGTGTACAACTGACTGTGAATTCAAAGACAATGTTACCGGTAATAAAACTGTTAGATGTAGCAATGCTTCTAATTTGTATAGTTTTACAGTAATGATATACCATGATTTCAGAGATCTAATATTTTACTGAAGTTTCATCCCATTATTGACGTTTGACTTGTTCTCTGACAGAGTGGAGTATGGATAAGTCTATTAATTAGAAATAACAGAAATGGTTACGTAGAATACATTAATTTGAAAGTATACCAAGGAGAGCAGTGGTGAAGTTTAGTGGACCTTTGTTTTTCATGTTTTTAATCACCCAGCCTAAGTTCCTGTTCTTCTGGTCAGTTTCTTGACTCTAAATAGACATGTTCTTGCATTAGCATGTGGGATTAAATTAATTGCATTTAAGAAATGGAACCCACTTTGCATATAGCAAAACTTGTTGAACAGTTATATATTTCTCCAGACTTTTATAAAACTGGGAAAAAAATAGATTTTCTGTTCTTTCCCAAATTTATTACTTTTGTAAAATAAAATAAAATTCCAATCTATGACACCATTTTCACATAAATGTTCAGATGAAAAATTGTTGGTCTGTATCCTCAGCCAGCGGAGCTATGCCAGTACACAGCAGCTGAGAATTTCCTACCCTGCTGCATGTGGCAATGGATTCATTAGGCATAGGACATCTCCTGTATGTGTTCTACATTACCCAGTAGACTCCCTGAGTTTTGACATATGATTATCTTACATAAATCAGAGCTCTGCTTTTTCAAAATAAGTATTTTTTTTTTTACTTTATGGAAACTCTTGCTAAGCAATACAAAGCACTGTTTGTCTCTTGATATTAAATAAGGTATGGGAACATGGTGCCACAGACTAATCTAATGTACTTTACATCCAAGTAGTGTAATATATTTCATAATTCTTTTTCCTGTGTGGAAATAAGGTAAGACATGCAGGTGCAGTAATTTACCCAGAATCTTCTTCATTGCCCATATCCTACCAGAATTACTTAGGAATCTGTGTAGCTTGTTTCTTGTTTTCATATTTTAGCTAATACAGGGTATGCTTCCAAATAGAGCAAGGCTGTGATCTCAGGACACTGCTTTGAAGCCATTTTCTCCCTGTTTCGTTAGAACATATTTTCCCATTATTCCATCCTGAATGCAAAATCAGTGGAATCTTGAAAGTAAAAATATATTACTTTGTTTAAATATGCACTAAAATGGAAACCAAGCTTTTGTCCTTGATTTCTGCTGATCTCCAGATTATTGTCAAGGACGTATAACCTTGATTTTCATACAGGTCAATGGCATCCATGCTAGTGACTCACATAGATCATAAAAGTATATTTCTGAGGGGTGTGTGCTGAACAGCTTGGGCTGGTTTATAAAAACGAGGGCCTCAAGCCATCTGCACTTACCCATTCTTCTTTGTTCCAGCTGCTATTCTGCTCTACCAGCCACATCACCAGGGCAACATGGCGTTTGCAGGCAAATACGAATTCGAAGGTGATGAGAACTATGATGACTTTGTGAAGAAGATTGGTAAGTATGTCTTAGGGTATAAGTCTTAAAGGTTATAAATTAGTTAAAAATACTTTTAAAAGAAAAAGGTTTTTTACTGCAATGTGCTGAGGTCAACAGGGGCTAAGACTGGTAGTAGTGTTCTGCACTTCAGCCAGGAGATTCAATTTTTATTCTTATAAGAAGCACTGTCAGCCACAGGAAATAGTTCTGTTCTACAGAAGTAGTATTCCTTTTCAGTGGCAGCAGAATGAAGGGCCAAGATGTTTGCAGTATGATGATTGTGAAGGTCGCTTTTTCTGTCCTTAGTATTCATTGGTGGGAGTATAAATTTAGTATGAAAATGCTTGTCAAAATCTTACACAGGAACAGGTTTCTGTGAATGCTTTGAGAAGACTGTGCCAACCTGTTGCAGAGATTACCCCGTAAAGGCTCTTAGGGACACTATGATCTCTGCACTTAAGTTCAGTGCTTGTGTTCATTTATTTAAAAAGCAATAGCAAATAGTAAATAGGTATATGCAGCTATATAGCAAAGGCACAAGCTCATACACCTTAAATTCCATGCATCTGCATGTGTAGATTAAGTAGAAGGGAATATTTGTATATACTTTTTATCTATACATTTATTTGGCATATCATTTCTCAGGGACAAGAGTGCAAGACTAAAACTTAATATTTTAGCAAATGCACTGATGTACCGATCTCTCTCTTTTTATACCAGTAGTTTAAACTCAGAGCTTTGATACTGCTGTAAAAAAAAAAAAAAAACCAACAAATGAGATGCTCAGACATCAACGTCTGAGAACAAACATACCATTAGCATGCTTCAAGGCAAATACAGCTGGTAGGCTATTAGATTTGATAAACTGTATGTTTCTATTAAGGTCTCCCCAGTGACAAGATTGAAATGGGAAGGAATTGCAAAATAGTCACTGAGGTGGTGCAGAATGGAAATGACTTCACCTGGACGCAGCATTTCCCAGGAGGCCGCACCACGACCAACACATTCACAATTGGCAAGGAAGCAGACATGGAGACAATGGGTGGTAAAAAGTTCAAGGTAAATTAATTTAGCTCTTAAGTTCTACACTGTCTCAGTTGTTTTTTAATTTAGGGTGAAAATCAAATCTGTCTCAGGGACATCTTCCTTAAATTGTTTCATCTGTCATAGCCTAGAAACATATAATTTTTCTCCCATTTTTGGTACCCCTAATAAAGTATCTGAATCTGATTTTAAAGAGAGCTATAGCTTCAGAACTGTATGTACTAATAAAGAACAAGGGTAGAGTGTTAAGCATCTACTGGTGTCACAGCTCAAGGAAACATAATGCTTATTAAAACTCTAAAGATCTGGTTGGCAGCCTTGTCATTGTCCAGCACTATACAGCAACTGTAGCACACTCTAGGGGGAGTGCTATGGTCCCTAGCTGTGCCCATGTCTGTCGGCAGTGCTCACCTTTTGAAGTCACCTGTGCCTGAGTCTTCAAAAAGACTGTGTAAAGTGAAGGGAAAAAAAAATCTCTGTATCTTTCTTCCTGTTGGAAGTACAGAGCAACTTCCAACTTAAGCAACTTCTAGTGAGATGGAAGATTACACAACATTGATCTGCTCCCATCATGGACAAAATCTGGATACAAAACCTGCTGTAAAATGGTTGCTTTACTTACCTTATTCATTTCTCATCTATTTAAAGGGATAAGACAGTTTGGGACAGCTAAACTCTGCATTTGTGAGGTGTCCAGAACCCTACAATAGATTACTGGATAAACGCTTTATATATATTGCAGAGACAGGAAAACCAGCAATTTTATCAGGGAGCGGTGACAAACTGAGAATAGCAATAGCATTGCATGATGTCCAAAATGCTTTTTGAGTCATACCTTTCTGATTATAAGAGGAAAAACACCTTGTCTTTGGCTTTGAGAAATCTTTGTGAAACCTAAGAGACAGAATAAGACACAAGGCTTTGAGAAATCTTTGTGAAACCTAAGAGACAGAATAAGACACAACTCTACTTGGTCCATTTATTGCAAATGTAACAATTTTGAAATATTACAAATTCCATTCTCTTCTCTTTGGCCCTGGGCACTTCAGCAGTCCAAAGCCTATTAAGGAGGCAAAGATGGAGGCAGAGTAAATGACTCTCAGCAGAGAAATCACTGCCTTTTAGTATAGTGTCACTAAACAATATATAAACTAGGAAGATGGTTTCCTTGTAACTGGTAAAAAATGTCCACTCATCTCTTTGGTTTGCAAATTACTTTTTTCTCCTCTAAATATGACTGGCTTATCTGTCTTTATTACTAAAAGCATAGGTAAGACTGACCAGTTATACAGACAAGACTGATTTTGTGATGGAACTACATAGCTAGTTTCGGCGGTCAGCTGAGCTGCTGTAGTATTTGTGATCTTCATAGTAGCATCCTGACATACTTCTTCCATACAGAAGCAGCTCTTACAGCAGTTGGTGCATATTGTAGTATAAAGGTGTGACTGCAGACTGTGCAGTCATGTTCACCCATACTTAAATAAGCAAGATGAATTCTAGTGTAGTTGGAGGTATGAAACTCAGGATCTAGGGTAAAGATTCACATTGCTTGTCCACAGTGACTTTTGTGCTGCTTGCAGGCAGGTTATTAGTATCTGAGAATGGTACTTCAAAATTAACTCATACAGTCATGCCTTTTACTTCACTGTCAAAACAAGAGAATGACATAAAACATTAAGGACTGAATGAGAAGCACAGTCTGTAGTCAGGTCATTTTTAGAGCTATGAATGAATATTATGTAGATATGGAACTTGCATGTATTGTTAGATGAACATTTTTCTATTTAAATTGTGAACATTTAAGAACTGAAGCACGAGGATTTTAGTCTTGTTCATGAAGCTGCATGTGTAATTAATACACAACTACTGCTTTTTTAAAAGCTTCTTTAAGCATCAGGTGTACAGATGTTTACAGTGTTTCTGATAATATAAATGCCAGTAACCCCGGGGAACATTAAACCTTTCTCTCTTACAGGCAACTGTTAAAATGGAAGATGGGAGAATAGTAGCTGATTTTCCCAACTATTGTCATACTGCAGAGATTTGTGGAGGAAAGCTAGTGGAGGTAAGTAAGTTCTCAAATACTCAGGTTAGTTTATAAAAAAAACAAACCAATCCCCCCAAAAAACCCTCAAGAGCAGCAGGCTTAAAATTTTGAGTTTAGAAAAAATCTTTATGTACAGTAAAGCATATCTATTAAATAACTTTCTCCTTCACTCTAAATTATCTTCTACAATTTTGTGCAGGTTTAATCCAAAAATTGAATGAACAAACTTTTCATCATATATTTTTGATAAACTTGAAATTTAGATCTTGCATCTTAGGCACAGACACACAGTTTTATAGCTGTAAAACTGGAATATTCCCAAGCTGCCATGTCTTCGACTGTATTCACTGTGCCTTTGCCTCAGGAATAAAAAATAATATATATAAAACTTTTCACCTACTACTTACCTGTTTCTATAAAGTTATTATTAACTGTTTCATTCTTAGAAAACTGTCTAGCTGCAACTCCTTACAGAATTTCTGTAGAACCCTATTTACTTAGTCTTACCAAAGGGAAAAAACAAACAAACAAAAAAAAAGGGAACAAAAGAGGTTGGATTTCAAGTAGTATCCTATTTTATCAACAAAATGGCAACATATCTTTCATATCTATCAATATTTTACTACAGTACTTGTAGTAAAACTTGTAAAATAGATAGGATTGTCACACATCATGATTTCTGATTCTTAAAATTTTTTCCTGAATTGGCTTACGTCTGTGCCAGTTGCGTATGTCTGACTGCATCTTCAACAGAAACTAATCAGAAGTAAGTTACTCTGTGAATCAAGAAAGGACACTCACTTTCCCCAGAAGTAATAGTAATAGTAATAGTAATACTTCCCCAGAAGTAATAGTAATAATTCATTGCTTTTGGAGAACAATTATCTCACTTGTCTAAAACCCTGATAACTTGGAGTTGGTGAAGCCACATCTAACACAGGATACATTTAAGTTATCCCTAAACCCCTGTTTAGAAGTTGTGCTTTTTGTGTAAGAATATTTTTGCACTGTGTATTTCAAACTTGACAAGGACATTCAGCTTTTTTTCTAGATAGGTTTTCTACCAAAGGGTAAATGTTGCTTCAGTAAAGGACAAGTTCTGTGAGCCAGTCAGCAGGTCTTTTCATTTGTGACACTGAAGCTCTAATTACACTGTTAAACCAAAGTTTTGGTTTGTTCTTTATTCCAGACTTCTACTGCTTCTGGTGTAGTCTACAAAAGGACCAGCAAAAGGATTGCTTAAGGCAGTAAAGCCAGTCTCTTCCAGTGCACTGAAAAACAAACAACAATACAAATAAATAGAGTGCTGATTGTCTTTCCCTCTGTCTTTGTATTACAAACATGAAGAATTGTTTTTCAGGGTAATGTTATCCTCAACGTTAATGCTTACACCATTCCTAAAGATCTGACAAATACTCAGAAAATCAGAAGATGCAAGAAAGCATTTAATGATGCTGTCCAGTCTAAGTATTTCAGGATATGATACATACTTGGCATATTCAAATGTTGCCTACCGCCAGCTTAAGAAAAACTCTATTCAGCTTCTGTTTAGAGAACAGGACAATGCAAGATGATGAAAGTCTTTTGCCCTGTTGCTGGTTGGAGGGCAGAAATTTAGGAGCTTGAAAACAAGAGAAAGTCAGTTTATCACTCATTAAAAGATATGCTTTCATACTGCTATCACGGTTTTCTCGTTCCCATCAGTATCTCCTCTTGACCCAAATTCTTAGAAGACATTTAAGGTTTTACAGACAGACTCCTCTGGGAAAATGTGGTGTCTTATTTTCTCAATGCAATCCTGTTATTTACACAGAGGGCATGTGAAAAACCTGTTCTCTTGAACACAGTAGGAATTAAATATAACAGAGTTTTTTAATTCACTGTTCCAAATCACTTCTGGCCAATACCTGGTCCATAAAGCTTTTCCTTTTTCAGACTCCTTTGTCCAGCTGTCTTGCCTTCTGGATCCACCTAGCTCCTTGCCCTCACAAGCTACTTAGTAACTAGCCAGGGCGTGTCTTGTGTACACAAAAGTTCATTTTCTGATGGGACTATGTACATGACCAATAATTGCAATCATTTCAGGTATCTTGCATTAGAAAAGGCTTTTAATTCCTTTTTATGTTTTTCCTCAATAGAGATTGATTACTAGGCTTTCCAGCTGCAACAAGGCTTCATCCAGACTCCATCATTTACCTAAAACAGGCTCCACATGCCTTATGACCAGGTGTTGCTCAATAGATTACGTATTCTGTTTCCAAGGCAAAGCATAATGCTTGAACTCTAATTAATTAAACACAAGTCAAATCTGAAACCTGTTCAGTCTTGGGACATTCTTTTGGTACTTGCAAGAAACAGATATACTGATTTAATAGAATTTTGTTGAAATTCAGCTTCTTCAGTTATATGAGGTCATATTGAAAAGTAATAAAGGATCTCTTCAGGCTTACTCCTCATTTGAATTCAAGTCAGCTAGTACATTTCTTTGCAAATAATAATGTTACATCTTAGGACATTTGGATTTAGAATGTACTCATCATATTCAACACAACTAACTACACTGAATGACCTGTAGAGTTAGGCACAGGTAGATGCTGGGCAAGTGTTCTATTAAACTAAAGCTCATACTACAATTAATGGATGGTGGTGGTGTTTTGTCTGAACCATTCACCCCCACAAGAACCTACTCTGAAGGAGATGATACTGATACCTGATGATTCCCTGCTTTGAATATAAAATGGAACCAGCCACCACTAATTCCAGTTCTAGAAGGAACTACATTTAGTGTTGTGCAACTGGCACATTGTTTTCACATTCTGCATGTGATCAAGTAACTCCCCACTATATAGACAATACTTTGAAAGGAAGGGTGGGATTTTTATCTAGGCTCCCTAGAAAGCATGTAAGGGGTGCTTTCACATGGGAAAAAAGCATTGCTGCCTTTTCAACTGGAGAACATTCTTGAGGCTTGTCTTGAAAGGGCAGTATAGAGAGAAAAATAAATACCCCTTAAAAAAAAAAAACCTGTGCAAAATTATCACTAAGAATCCATCAGTTTAGCCCACATTTACTAGTACCTAGACTTCTCAGTAAAAAATACCATTAAGCTAAATTTTATTAAACACTACCTGTACACTTTACTGATGAGTTGATTATACTGGTCAAAGAGCATTATATCAACTTGAAATTGTTCACTACAGTGTGTAAAAGCTTGCTAAACCAAAAGGATCAAACAGTGGCTTTGACAACTTTTCAAACACCAAGTTGTAGCTTTCTCACAAATAGGGAGATGGTAGTAGTTTCCCTTTCCTGTTTAAAAAAGCAGCAAGCTGCAGCTGTAAGATTTTTTTTTTTTTAAGTAAGTTCCTTTTAACCTTTGATGCCTGATCAACATTAGCAGACTTTTTTTCCACCTGTATCCCTGCTGCAGCTCTTGTCAGGGCTCACCAATACAGTTTCTTTAATTTTAATGTCAGCTTTCTCATTTGTTTGGTTATATCTGCACCATCCTCCCATGTAAGGAGGTAACTAGTTCCATACCCCATTTTGTATTCCTAGCCCTATTCCTTTGCATTTGCAACAGCCTTTCTTACTTCAAAGTCTGCTGGGCAAGTACAAGTTAATCATCTATGACCCTGCTACAACTGACAGCATCAAACAGCACAATCACAGGGTGGGAAGTTTTGCATCCATTTGTTTAAAAATTAACTCAGCTTTGCATGCACCTCTGCAGCTCCCTCCAAAAGCAGTTGTGGCAAAAAGCCTTCAGAAAAGTGTCCTTAGGTTGGCTTAACTTTTCTACATTTGCTTTTCCTGAGGAGGTATGTTTTCACAAAAGACAAAAAGTTAGTCACATGAAAGAGTATTTACCTAGAAATTACATGTGTGGAATTGCCACAAACATTTAAAGCATTCTGGAGAGGACTGGCAGTGGAAGCAGTTTTAGGCCAACTCAAATTCTCATAAATCTTTTCCCTGTCAGTCTGCTGTTGGACTTAACCTGCCCCAACTTCACCCATGACACAAGAGCAGAAACAGAACATAAAAGTCAACGAACAATTCCAGCTTAGAAGATACAGTCACCAGAAGAAAGATTGAACGTACAACTGCATTCTCCTATTCAGCCTTTCAGTCTCCTCAGGTCACCCCAAGACACACTGGCTACATGAGCTGGAACAATCTGTTCTTATATTATTTTACATCCCTACTTTGTCTCTGCACATTTTCTGCCTTTCTTGTGCAGTGACCGAATTCCTGATCTGCCAAATGCTTTACAATTTATTATTTGGCAAGGCCTTTCCATCACATTTGTCCTACCTCTCTTCTGTAAAACAGTGCTCAGATCAAGTATTTTTAAGGTATAAACATATATTCTTTGCTAGCTCTTAGCAGCTAAGGAGAAACCACTTAAAATAAAGAGGGTACAAAGAGGGTTCTTCATCTGTGTGCTTGTTTATTGGAAACTTTCATTGGGAACTTACCAAGTATTTTCAGAATTAAGCACAATGGTGGTCCAAAGTATAACACTGCACATGACAAAAAAGAAACTACACAACAGTACTGCCGCATGTATGTTGTTCTTTATGTCTATTGAATGACAAAAAAATACACTAAAGACTTCTGAAAATAAAGTTTAATATAAATACAAAGCCAACAGAATAAAAGATAAACTAAGTTCTCTAAACTTCTAGACTAATTTCTGAAGAGTACTGCCTCTTCATTTACAGTTTGCATTTTTTTTTTTAATTAAAACAAGAAGATTCCTCTAGCCTGCTGAATGGAAGAAATTTTTTAACTTGATACCAAAAGTTGCATTTTTAGAAGACAGTTACACAAACATGCATAAGCATGCAGGCTAGTTTTTCACCTCCACCCTAGAACACCCTTAAAAACAATTCTCTAAAAACATAATTTAAAACAGCACTGTGACGTGACTTGAAAAAATTGCCCCAAGTCAGTAAAAGCATATTGCACATTACTTGTATTGCTGTCCTGAGAACCTTCAGAGAAAAGACAAACCAAGAGTACTACCTTCAAACAAATTTACAATAGTGGTTGCATATATCAAAACTAAAGCTTCACATTTGCATAAGTCCATTTCTTGTAAATATCTACATTAACATAAAAAAACCTGTACAGTTTTTTGAACAATCATCCCTGGTTTCAGTTGAGAAAGAAACTTTTGGATATGTGACAGTAGGTAGTAGTGTCTCATTGCAAAGAGGCAAAGGATCTTCAATTTACCAGCTACATTTTTGAAGAGAATGCTAAGATGGTATTTAAAAAACTGTCAGCATTCTCTAACACTGCAATCAAACTTTCAAAGTTAACCAGTTCCTTATCTTTGCCCTCATTAATACCAGTTCCTCTGTCCTGAGCCTGAACTACTGCCACAAGTCACTGAGCTCAAAAGATGAAATAACTGAAGGCAGCAAACCTTTCAAGAGTTCTAAGAGGATTTCTTCAAGTAACATTAAATCCCTGATAAAGTTCATGAACAATTCTACTAACAATAATCTCCAGTCTCAAAACCAGCAGCATGTTAAAGATCTAAGAAATGATTTAAGGTTTTTTGTTTCTAAAATACTTGAAGGCAGAGTGATGTTCCGTTCAGCAGCACCACATTTAGATTCCAAGAGATTTTTTAAGTAAAATATGATTGATGGTCTTCTGGCCCGTTTTTCTTTTTTTGGTTTTATTCTGAAGCCTTACTCCTGAACTATCAACTCCTGCTCAAAGAAAATGGAAAGTGTTCTACACAGATTTCAGCATAAACAAATTCATATTTAACTGATACCAATTTCAGTATATTTTAGTAGAAGCTTCCAGTAGTATAAGCTGCCACTGTTAAAGCGACATGTCACTGGGAGAAAAGGAGAGCACTTTGTATTTTCCAGCAACATCCTCTAGGTACATTGCTACTTGGCCAGAAATTCAACAAATGCTCCAGCCTGAAATAACTCTTCAACACAAGCTTTCAGCCAACTCTGACAAGTCACTAACTTAAGACTAGAAGGAAGTAGTCTCCACAGGGTTTCTATGCAGATGCCTCTCAAAGTGACATTGAGGTATATAAATGAATTTCTATTTTTCTCTCTCTCATTAAGAGCCAAAGATACAACCCTTGGCAGAAAGGCACCCAGGTTCCAGTGACCAGTGGATCCAGATCAATGTCCTCTGAATGAGTCATAAGGATTCTGTTCCTTCGTGGTTTTCATTCAGATACACATCTTGTATCCAACACAGGGTCTCTTCTTCAGCTTCTATTCATATCACCTTTTTCTCCTGTCAATATTTATCCTTCAAAACACCCAGCTGTGTACGAGTGATGACCACTGAAGTAACTACTGCCATAAGCCGTGGAAATGCAGTGTCTGGGCTCTGTTCCTAACGCCACCTGCACAGCAATGGGCGTCTGGATGGGCAGCGTCTGGGCAGATGGCCGAAGGCTGGCCTGAAGAGCTGCATAGGAGTGCAGCGAGCTGTCAGCACTCCCAGCAAGCAGACCACTGAGCCTGTGGGCCTGTAAGGAGTCACGATAAGCAGAGCACAAATCTTGCACTGGCGACTGGTACTGGGAAAGTGTAGCTGTATGCTGGGCTAAAGGGTGATAACTAGATTGCTGGAAGAGAACTTGAGTAGTGGCTTGATGGCTCAGATTTCCCAGTGCTTCCTGTTCTTGATGTTGCATTGTTACTTGCTTTTTTATGTTACTGGCCTCTTTGATGTCATTCTCATAATATCTGAAAAAAATTATAAGATTTATCAAAGAGAGAAGTTCACAGAACCTGCATATATCTCAAAGTTTTCACCGGTCAGGCTACATCATCAGCTTTTTGGCCCTAGCTGTGTATGGTAATCCTCAGTTGCTTTCACAATTAATTTCTAATTATCCTGCTGCGATCTTCACACACTAACAACAGGTTTATGGATCATTTTGCATCACAAGTGTGTTTTTACTGATGGACTGGTTATCTTGGAACCTTAAGGCCACAATACAAAGACATTTTGAAATAGTCTGTAGAAGTACTTGCAGAGTATTAAAGTGCATAGCTATAAGGGAACAAGGCAAATTGCTGTTGGATATTAGGAAGAAACATTTTCACACTTTTGATTATCATGAGAATGATGAAGCACTGCAACAAGTTTCCCAAAGAGGTTAGGACATCTCTGACCTTGGAAACAGTCAAAACTTGACTAGACAACACCCCAAGCAGTCAGATTTAACTTCATTTGGCCCTGCTTTAAGTAGGAATTCAGAAGGTCTACCATCACTCCCAACCTGAATCATTCTGTTAAACTTTTTAACATTTCTATTAAGACTGTATGTGCTCACATACCAGACTAGTACTGATGCATTGCAGTCATGTGTTTTCTCCAGTAAAGGACAAAGAACAGTTCTGAAATGTCTCAAATGTCTCCCTACTGTATTCTTGATGTTAGAGATACACTGGTGTCTCTCTGCAGCAAGTATATTGCAAGTACAATGAGAAAACAAAGGGAAAAAAAGCTTTCAAACACCATCTGTAAAAGCTTCCATCCAATCACACAGGCAACCAGTACAAGGAAACATGATGAACGCTAAATTGTGCACGCCATTCTGCACTGCAAATACTATTAAAATACAATATTTAATAAGGTGACCTGATTCTTTTCCCCTTTTATTCCTCTCCCCAAACTGAAGATGGAGATTACCAATGTAATATTGTACTATGTTAATTCTAGCTAAATAATTACTTAAAAACAAAACAACAACAAAAAAAAGGAGTATTAACATCTTCCTAAGAGCACAAACAGGTTAATTTCTTTCTGATCTTACACGAGCATCATTTCAATGCATTGGGCAAGATGTTCCCAAGAATAACATGTTAGCAGTTCAAGCTGTGTTGTCCAGGCAGGAGAAATCTGCATACAGATACGTGAGGTGCACACACAAGCTGCAGCAATCAGAGATGGACGAAAATGGAGGAAAGAGTGATCTACAAAGAAAAAACAAAAGCAAGAATTATACTCTTACTTATCACTGCAGTGAACCTATTATGTATATACATAGCAAAACAGGACAAACTTAAATCCACAGCTTTGTTCCGCACGTCTCTGAGTATTAACTCATGACCAGAAAAAGTGTCTCAAAACTGGATCAAGCTTTCCTGAAGATTTCTGTACTACTTGTTCATAACTACTATCAAGGCTTCACTGTAGTTTCTAGCATTTCAGAAAAAGCCATGAAATAAGACTATGAAATTTGTAGACTGGTCTCACACGAACCAAAGTTAGGTGCTGACAATTACACGCATATTTACATTAGTGTTGAACCCAGCTTATGAAGATGCTGCAGTTCACTGCTTCTCCCATAGGTAGATATTGGAAGTAATGCTGCAAACCAAGTCATTAAAAGCCCCGTCATTCTAAATATGTCACGTCTTGCAGCACAGGACCGTCTAAAAAATATCATTTAAAAAGATTCAGAAATTGAACTGCATAATGCCATGTCTGCAACAGACAGTAGTTCATACTCCAAGGCAGATCAAAAATTAGACCCCATTTCTGACAGTCTTACCAATTAGTGTTCCAAGCTGAAGGAAAAAATTGATCTCATCTACAGACTTCTAAAAGAAGACAAGAGGCTTATGCACAAGGAAGGAACACCGTACTATTTGCCATCTGAAATAACTGCAAAGAAACCATTCTGCACAGATAATTTTGTGTGATCCATGTTATGACAAGTTTTAAAGCCCTTATCTCTTTCAGATTTTTGCCTTTTGCCAAACGGAAGATCACTCTAGCATAAAAATAAACCTCTTACCTTGCACTGAGAAATCAAGGAAATAATATGCATATTTCTCCAGAAAATCTTTGGTTTTGGTCAGTGAGGTGATCGGCCAGCCATTGTGAAGGTCATTCTCGCCAATGGACACATAGAGGTAGTAGTCAATGTAGTGTGCTGGTGTTGGTAGACAGAGGTTCCAGCTGAAGTTTTCCAAAAGCAGCATTTCCATTCTAAGCAAATCTTTCTTGTTCAATACCACATTCACATTGTACATGTATGCCAGGTTATTTAAGTGCTCCAACTTTGGAACTTTATCTTCTTTTTCTTCAAATTTACCTGCCAGAAGAGATGGTTTTCAGATAAGATTTATCATTATGATTGAGTGGCCAAAAGCTAACAGAGAACACTCCCAAGACCAGAAAGTTTAATGATAAAAAGGTACTTTTTACAGAAGGACGGGAAGTACAGTGACACAAGCAGGAAAGAAGCCAACAGACCGGTCAACATATGAAACACTGCCACAGATTGCCCAGAGAGGTGGTAGATGCCCCATCCCTGGGAACATTCAAGGCCAGGCTGGACGGGGCTCTGAGCAACCTGATCTAGTTGAAGGTGGCCCTGCTCACTGCAGGGGAGTTGGACTTGATGGCCTTTGATGGTCCCTTCCAGCCCAAGCCATTCTATGATTCTATGATTTATGGTTTTGTTTGTTTGTTTTTAATTGTTTATATAGTATTGGTGTGAAAACCAAGACTATAAACTCATCAGGATTACAGATAGTTTTTCTGACAATAACTGGAAGCGGTTTTCTGAAGGGCATTCAGTCAAGTGTGAAAAAAGAAAGTATGGGGAAAAGACGGCAAAGGAAGATCTAATATTGAAGGGGAAAAAGCTCCTTTGGGTACGGAAGCTAAATGCACATGCTACAAAAAGGAAGACATTAAAAACCCTTGGGAAACACCACCTTTGCCCTTGCTGCTGCAGAATTTCTCTTTGTTCCTTCCTGTCTTGGAGGGCCTCATTAGCTAAGGTCACTGAAAGGCTAGGAGAAGTACACTGTAACCAAGTGATTAACATAAATAATTCCTATGGGGTTAGGCAAGGGCATACATTTTCAGAGTCAAGATAGCTGAGCAAAGCTGCACTTTTTTCTAAATTTTATTTACCAGCCTACTTGAAAGAACAGTAGTCTCTAGAATGACTCAATTTTCACCGGTAACTACAAAGTGCTGTCATTTTGTACACAAAAACAGGATCTCACTCTGTTCACCCTTCTTTCATAAAAAGCATCCAATATCAGATTTAATTTCCAGGATTAGATCTATCAGTAACAAAGCAACAGTGCTTTAAGTTTGCAGTATAGTAACAATTAAGTTTTCTTAAATTCACGCTGTTGGTTTACCAAGCCAAAATGATCTACCTGCTACTCCTTGTTCAAGAGCTAGCAACAAACAAGCTACAGTAATGTTTCCAGCACAGCTTAAAGAACATCCCTGCTGCAAAATCCAAACCCATAGCTACTTAAGAGTACTCTGTATTTATTTTTTGTCTTTGTTCTAGAGGGCATATATTCCATAATTGATTCTTGCTTCGGTTGTCCTTTCATTGCCTCTGTAAGAGTCCTCCTTTACCAACATAGACCAATTGACAAGATATTAGCATGTCTTATGGCTTCAGAGTACTCCCGTCAAATTTAAAAACAATTGAGTGTTGCACTAGAAAATTATTTTAAAAGGAAGTAAGATCTTGCTATCCATTTAGGATAGCAATTCCATCCAAAGTGTCTCCAGTGTATTAAAAACCTGACAATTTTCTGTACTATTAGTAGCTTAAGTGTCTTTTTAACACATTTAAAAATGGATTTTCCATCTTAGAGCCTGTTCAGGTATCATGGATATGAAGTGCATTAAAAGCGATGCATTAAAATGCATTAAAAGTTCCATCATATGAAGTAGAACAGGAAAGGATTGTGGGCACACTGTCAGTGAAAAAGCCGTTAAAATTCAGGAGTCTTTATACACGTTCATGCATCTCCTTGTCACCTGAATTTAGACCTCTTTAAGAAAAATGAAATTTGAAAGAAAAGTTAACCCTTTCTTTTTTCCTCACAAGGTGATGTCACAGCCCAATACAGAAATTTAAGGAGTATGCTAGCAGAAGTAGGAGAAACCACTGCATGCCCAGGAAACTAAAGACAAGATCTGTCATTCTGGCTTCCTTGAGTTCCAGTTCCTTCTTTCTTCCCACTCAACCCTGGAAATTTTGAAAGGTCAGACTATAATCTGGAGGGCAGACTACCAGCACAGCAGTGTTGGGAAGGTATCATACCAACATAGGGAAAAGCTATTTGACTTGACCAAGATCAATTTTCTTTTAAAAGTTAAAAATAATTTACAACAGCTATATTTAGTGATTTAGATTACTAGTTATTTATTATTTTCCCCTTCTGCTTTTCAACACACTAGTTCCTAACTTTAATGTTAGATAAGAGCAGCCACTGCAGCAGATTGGAGACACTGAGTATAAATGTAGCTAGGTAAGTTGAAGAAAGGCTCCGAAACTGAGTTGGGAATGGAGGGAGACAAATCAACTCAGAAGTTTTGCTTCAAATAAACGGTAAGATTTGAATATGAGCTACTTTCCCAAGCAACATACAAGCAACTTGATCACATTTTCTCTCCCAATTCCACCTTGACCTAAACACTTTGCTTCCAAGTTTACCAAGCACCTCCCACCTATTTTTAAATTGAAATCTGGAGAAGACAGCAGAAGTTAGTTCATTCCATCAGACCAAAGAGATCAGAGGTAAGCTGGGGAAGAAAAAGTTTAAGATGTTTTTAAATGCAGTGTGTCCTTTTCCAGTTCCATAATTTTCCTAATTTAAAGATACCGGAATATACTATTCCTATTTCCGTTCCTTCAGTTACACCAGAAACTGAGATTCTATGTACAGCATATTTATGTTGAAAGAACCAGGACCTCCAGCACAACTGCTGCAAGAATATTAAAGGCTCAGACAAGACAGTTGCCAGTCTAGTATTGACCAATCATGTAACACTGACTAGTTTAATCAACATCAGGCTTTGGGAAGAAAAACAAAACTGTTTCAACTACATTATCACCTGGAGTCTGTAGTTTGAAGTTCATGAGAATTGTGTACAAGTAATTTACATGCTTTTCAAATGCCACTGTAGACACCTCAAATTAAAAGTCTGCTATTGTGTTCTGAGCTCCGGTTACTGATAAAGTCATTTAGTTGTCACTACTGCCCTCAAAAATAGTTTTGTTTTGAGGTAACAGAATCATAAGCCTTTGAAGCAATGCTTTATTTAAGAAGTATATGGATGCTGCAAATTTTTATACAAGGAAGCCTACTGAGGTCAACAGGATGAATAAAATAAGATTAATGTGTAATGTAGGTTTACATTTGTGACCAACTTTTTTGTAAAATCTAAATAGATGGGGGCAGCTTGGAACATTTTTAAGAGTGTGTAGTATTACTGTAATTAATGATGCAGAGATTTTCCGTGTTACTTTAGATCATGTTCTGCCTCACTCTGAATTCTACAATCAGATGCTCCCCCCGAAAAAAAAAAAAAAAGAGTGCTTTTTATGTTTCACATTCACACTTCTGTTTTGATGAATGAAAGCCAAAGTCCCGTTGTCAAGGGGAACAGGCTTAAGTTATAAAGAGTACGTATCATTAGTACATTTGTCACATTATCAAAACAGCCTACCAATCCTTGCCAGCTTTTCACTAGGGAAAACTAAAGGTCTCAGAGAAGCATCACTGCTATCAAATGTACCCTGAAGAACTGATACGTCCTCTGTAGGAGGCAAGAGTCACACCTAGCTACGCAGCAGGCAGTTCAGACTGATTACTGGTGGTTGGGTAGGTGATCTTCCTGCGGTTTTGCACTGGTAGCAAAACAAAAGCAGGACATGCAGGCAACTTGTTTTATTACGTTTTCAGAGTCCTTGAGAGGACCAAGGAACAAAAAGGACTGCCAATGTAAAGAGTCATTAAGTTATAAGTACTTTTTGTCCCATAAACAATTAAAATCAATCCAAAAGTAGGATAAACCAGTCAAGCCCATCTAGCCCTGCATAAAGAAAAGACCTACAGCTGCTTACATAGCTAAAGGACTACTTTTCTTTATTCCTACATTGTTGCAGGTGGTGGTACAACAAACTTCTGAGGCTCTCTCCCATGCTGCCCCCAGATACAAACACAGCTTCTAACTGTCCTGTAAGCAAGGCAAGAGAGAGACAGGCTATTTTAGAGATAGCCTGCTTATTTCCTTTTTCTGTAGTGTCTTTCATCTGTCTGTACAATACCTAGCACACATGCAAACCACTTAGCTCAAGGCACCTGAGAGTTTTTAATACCTTACTAACAGTAAAGTTTAATTACTAAAGAAAATATTCTGTACATGTTACAGCAGCAGGGAAATGAAAAAAAATTAAGACTACAGACTTAAGTTTTACACTAATCTATATCCTGGACTGACACCCACTGTTATCTTTTATTGAAAATAAGTAGCTCAGCTGTCTTTGTCAGAACAGTTACCTGCTCAGTGGGGCAATAAATGGAGTATGCATCACAAAGCACAGTCCAATAGAAAAGCTGCCTGATGTCTGACAACAGCTCCACATAGTCAGTGGGGAATTAGGTGATAAAGGATTACCCATGCCCTAAACTCAGCCCAGTTAGCACAGACATCTTTTCTCACTCTGATTTCTTCTATTGTCCTGATTTAACTCAGCTGCTGAGAATTGACTGGCAGATTAAGGAGCTGGGCAAAGTAAAGCCAGGAAAACCGCAAGAAGTACCCAAGTACTCTGTGAAGCCACGCAGCACTGAATGTGCTGAACAGTAAGCTAGCTTTGCTTAAAACAATACTGAAATTTAAAAAGCGTTATCATGTCTCCATAGCAGCAGAACTCTCTTGAGGAAGAGGGGCCATAAGAACTAGAGTTGCTGGAACATTCAATGCCACTGAATGGCTGAGAGATGTTGCTTTTATCAGGTACTGAAGGATGTGCTACTGAAGAGGGTTAGCTCTTCAGGGAAGAAAGGAACAGCTTTTAGGACCCAGCTAGGATTTTACAGCAACAAGCAAAAGCTGCACTGCTTTAACTATACTGATACACCATAACAGTACAGCCCCCGTATACTACAGTTACAAAACTCACAGAAGAAACAGTCACAGTGGTTTAAGACTTACTGCCCAGGTGCTTGCTCTCTCCCCAGAGTTTACTGCTCCTGCAGCTGGACTATCTGAATGGATTGTGTCAGTGCATCTCATCTACTTTGGGGCAGCTGGTTTGCACAGCTTTCAGCAGGCAATTTGAGCCAAGCAGCACTAAAGCAGATGGGTATCTTTACACAATCCCTGGTTCCAACAGCCCACTTAGGGCTAGAGTACCTTAAAATATCACAATCATTTTCTGTAATAAATTGCCCAATGAAGATGCAGTTCAGAACATTACAACCTGCTGCTGCTCATCAGTGCTTCTCTACAAGGGGCTGCCTTCTCAGCTGCCAGGTGAGGTGAACTGAAAGGTCCTCAATTCCTTTCAGGCAAAATGTTGGTTAAACTAGATCAATCCACTTACTGAAAGGATCAGCCAGCTGATTTTGTCTGGAGAAAATCAAAAGTTTACTCTAAGCACTGGGGTGCTTTGGGGGAAGAGGAAAGTAGTAACATTTTCAGTCACTTACCTGTTTGCAAAGTGAGCATCCATCCATAGCCTGGTGCAGGGACAGCAATCCTGGCTTCTGTGCAGGTGCATTGCTAACTATCCTGCTCTAAATCCAGCTGGCTTGCCTGAAGACCACCAGTCCTAGATGCCCATCGTTACTCCTCACCAAAAGCCAGCATCTCCCTGACCTAACAGCAGTCAACCTGAGCAATCACTAGTCTGCTTCAAGCAAGGGACAGATGGATCATCTTGAGCAGTTAAAACCACTGGACTTCACTAATGGTCCTGCAGCAACAGGAACCTACAATCTCTTGTATTACCACAGCTGGATATCTCAAAAGGAGGTCCTCTGTCTTCTAATTGAGTACCTAGCCAAAACATCCATGTGGACCAGGTCTTTCTGTATTACAAAAAGATGTTTAGTTTATAATTCTGATTTAGATCATAAAGTTCCCTTAATGCAAGTGAAAGAGACAGACTATTCTAAATACGTTACTAAAGTAACTATGACATCAGTTTTTCCAGCAACCTTTCCTTCCCGCCCCCAATAGTTTTCAGTTCACCTCTAGATTAGTGTGAACAGTTTTTACCATTCTTTTTCAGAACTGATTCAAAGGAAATAATAACGATTGATGACATTAGTAAACTTCAAAGCTTTTATAGCTGTTCCTAGGAGCTAAACTATCTGGCAGGAATTTCCAGAGGCCTTCTCCAATTATAACACTGTGCATGCATTGCAAAGAAACATACTACTTCTGGCTAGTGAACAACTGGATGATTCAAGGATCACGCACCCATGTTCCTCTCAACTGCAGCAAGTCCAGGCTGAACACTACTTGGCTGCTAGTGCAATTTGTTTGGAACAGTATTATCTTCTCACTTCCTCATCTCTCTCACAATTATTACCAAAGTGGGAAGCACTATCATCATCCAGTTTCCCTGCCTGGGGAAACTGATGAGCCGGTCAAAATGCATTTCTAGAATACAACAAGAGAAATCAGCTCCAGCTAACTAAGTGACATCTAGCAAAATGTTGTGTTCTCCATCATGAAAGCACTGCTGTTGTATGCTATCGAAAATAAGCAACAGCAATGTTCATAGGTAAAGGAAAGACAGGCAAGTTTTTGAGATCCTTTAGATCCAAGATAGAAGCAACAAACTTCAAAGCTAAACACAAGTTTACAACAATTTCTCTGAGCTTAAAAATTGTCCTCAACTTGCATTTAGCTTAGAAGTTTGTTGCTTCCATTTCAAAAGTTGTATGTCTAAAAGCTTCTCTATTATGCCCCTCCCACCTCCCAAAACCCCCACACTTACAGTAATTAGTGGGAATAAGTAATCTTGCCTCTAACTACACCTCATCTTCCTTGTGGTCTGCACACTACCCTTAATCTCTTGCTCTTTTCTAAGGAAACAATCAGAAAGAAAACCCAGAGTTTCTCAAAATGTGTTTGTAACAATTCTTGAAAGACGGTCTGCATTAAACATTCATCTTGATATGATGTAAACACCACAGCTATTTAAAAAAAGATTAGTTTTTTTGCTCTCTACAGTAAAAAAACCACCAGACCCAGAAAACTAGCAATGCTGCAAGGCACCTTGTAGTTATGAGGTTA
>JAVKLA010000042.1:8548229-8597157 GCA_034782735.1 Sagittarius serpentarius | reverse complement strand
ACTGGGCGCTCAGCGAGGGTCGGAGGTTCTCTGTACGAGTTGGGGTTTGGCGTTCCAGACGGAAAAGACTCCTTTGCGGGCTTTTCCTTTTCGCTGGGAGAAAAAGGACGCTTTGCCAGGCAGTTAACAGTTTCCCTTGCTTCTCATCTGGGGAAACCAGCTCCTCTCCCCCCTGGGAGGGCTGACAGTGGGAGGAAACGTTCCCCCCTGGGGCCTTCTCTGGAGGTAACGAGGGAAGACTGAGCGGCTGAGCTGATCTCATTGCTCGCTGCTGCTTTCCCTCCACCCTCCTCTTCCCCGGCTTATTCCCTGTGCTGCTCTCCCATCCCCTCCCAGCTCTGGTACCTGCCCGGTGCCGAGTGCGTTCAGCTCATAACGTCATTGGAGAACTAACCCGAGTACAAATAAACGCGAACAATAAAAAAAGAACACCCCCAAAATACCCGCTTTTGGGGATGGGTAATGCCCTGAATCAAGGGGAAAGAAAGAACCGAGGAGGGAAGCAAGGTCTCTCTCTTCTGGCAGCAGTGGGCTGTGAGCGCGACTGGAGCAATTAAAGCTGTACTATGTCATTTCCCTTTTGGGTGCAGCACAGCTGGGTGGGGGTGGGGAGAGGCAACGTGTCCCCCCCGTCCCCGTCCCCCCTCCGGGGTGTCCCACCGCCTCCCTTGAGCCGCCCCTAACACGTACAGTTGCTGGGGGACCCGTGTCAGGGCAGAGAGCTGCACGTAACCCAGGCCAGCCAAAAAGCGGTTATTGCCCCGGCGGGCTCCTGGGCTGTCCGGGCGGGAGTGCGGGGCTGGGCATGGAGGGGGAGATGCGGTGCCTGAACTGCTGCTGCCTTTGGGAAGCTGCCTGCAAATGCACCCCAGGACACCCTGAACGAGGGAGCTTTGGGAAGAGAAACACATTATCTGAGCAGCCACTGTCAGGGAAAGGACACCTGCCATCTGAGTGAGGAGCTTCGGGGGAAGAGACAGACACTGTTCTTCTACCTTGCACATTTTCTTGCACAGAGAGCAGAAAACTCTGTGCAATCCCCAACTTGCTGGGCTGGGAGCGGGGGAAAATACTCCTGTTGCACCAGCCCCTACAAGATCCATCACTAAACCCAATAGTGTTTGTGGAATCTGTAACACAGTTTTGAAATGCCTTCTGGGAAAGCACTTTTATAAATATCAAGGCTATTCTTGATGTACTAGCAGTACTTTTGTTCAGTTTATTTAATAAAATGTATTTGAAAATACTTTTTTAAGATACAACACAATTACTCTAGTTCACGAAAATCACGTGAATATTTTGATTTGTAAAAGTAAGATTGGAAAAAAAATATCTTTGTTCTTATGGGATATCCCTTCAATGCCTAAATATGAGGATTACAGGAACTGGAAGTTCATGCGAGTTTTCACCAAGCGATAAAGGAGATGAGGTGAGAAATATGACTGGAAACTCAGAAGAGGCACCTGACAGTGAGGAAGAGACTCCTTCCATCTGGCTACTGAGGCAGAGACCTCTGGGTTACAGGAGTGTGGAACACCCTGGGGCAGGGCAGCCAGACTGAGGGGCTTTATAGCAGGAGAACTCTTTGCTCTGGTAATAGCAAACAATTTTGGAGCATGTCCCTGTATTAGCTGATACAGAGGAGGAAAAAAATTGCTAAGCTCAGCTTAGCAAAAGCAAAAAGCTCAGCTGAGCAGAAGTTCAGCTTTTGATTTTTCTGGTTTTTTTCCCACACAGTTTAGAACCAAAACATTGATTTTGCAGCATCTGTCATATTTGACATACAACATCAAAAAAGCAAAGCTGCAGTAACGTATGGTCTAGGGGAGGCATTAAGCCCTTGAGGAGGATCTTGGCAGCACCACAAGCATGTCCTTCCAGCAAAAGCTGGCAGGGATGAAGGAGGGGGCTTATTAATGAATCTGTTTCTGGAGTGAAGGTTCATGCTGTCTTTGACAGCTGAGTCTTATCTCTAAAGTTCATTCTCCACCGTGGTTTGGAGGCTCACAGGTATTCGGCTTGCACAGTCCAGTTTAGGCTCTGGTCACAGCTTACCGACACTTGTCTGAAAACAGATGCAGGAGTCCAGCGCTGTTATATCGAGGCTGAAATCTGAGAAATGCTGGCAGTGCTCGGTGCAACAGCTTGTGTCTTATGAGGAGTCTTACCTTTAAGCTTTAAAATAAGATCTTTCTTTCGTGTCGTCTCCTATCTGGACCAGATGCCTTTGCTTATTAGTACTGCTTTGATGAGGCTGAGAGCTACGCCTATAACTTTAGCTGACAACTTTCTGACTTAAGTAGCTGGTAAAGCGTAACTCTGTATTAACAAGGTTTATTACTATTTTAGGGTGTAGCGGGAGGAGGTGCAGTGATAGTCTCCAGCATCAGTGGCACTTCTGAGCTCAGCTTTCAGGAAATGGTTGTTGGTTTCCGTGCTTTAGAATAATAATATAATAATCAAAGCATTCTGCACCAGTATTGGAGTTACATGTCCATGGTGTGTTGGAATCATGATGGAAAACCTGTTGGGTGGCTCTGAGATCTAGAGATTCATGAGGCTGCTTAAAGGTGAGTCCTACCAGTCCTGGTACCTGATGGACTAGTTGATGACGTCAAGTAAATATCTAAATAGCCAATACAGGCTGTTAGCGCCAAAAATGTGGAATCGTATGATAATCCCACACGTGTCCCTGCACAGGCTACGCTTTGCTGGACTGAGGTCTCATGCATTTCCTATTTTTCTCCACAGGCTAGTTTCTCATCCTATATTTCATTGAGATAATCTTGATCAGGATATATCAGGAAGCCAGTAAATAAGCTGTCTGTCCAATAGGGATCATAAAAGAGCCCATTTTGTTCTGAATAAAAGATCTGCAGCCATACCTCATCTTCCTGCTTCAGAGAAAGGATGGTTGATCCAGAGGCAACATCATGGTTCCCAGTGTTGGCATCAAAAGTCTTGATCCGGTACTGCCCATTGTGGACCAAGCCAATGGCCAAATGTTTATTGGCCAAAGTGATATCGTAAGTGAAGTAGTAGATGCCTGGGATGCTGCATATAAATTTCCCACTGGAAGCATTGTAATGTCCTCCCTCGTTCATCAGGATCCTGTCAAATTTGATGGGCAGCCTTTCCCTTGGGTAGCTCTTTGAGACTGCCACAGAAAAGGCAGATTTGGCTTTGTTGGCGTTACAGTTGCAGGGTCCCGGCATCCCAGTCTCGCCCTTGTTCCCTTTGGGCCCTTTCTTTCCCGGTGCCCCGTTTTTTCCAGGATTACCCTTTAAGCCCTTGGGCCCTCGTGGGCCTGCCTTGCCAATAGCTCCTGCTTTCCCCTTTGGTCCTGGCTTGCCGGGGCTTCCTGTTCTGCCTTGTGGACCTAGAAGAGAAATAACCTTGTACATTTTTCAGTGAAAGAGATGATATGGCGAATGGAAAGGGATTGTATCATTGCAGCGGTATATTTTGATTTAGGAGGAAAACCTTGCTGGTGAGAATCCTGATGAAATACCACCTGGGGCTGGACATCTGTCAGGACTGACTAACCATGTCAGGTAGGTAGTTGGCATGATAACAATGGGACTCGGGAGCAGGACAGCCTGTCCCTTTTAAGGACCAAAAGGCTGGTTCAATTGTCTGCCTCATGTGAGAAAAAGGAGTAATTAATTATAAAGCTAGCCAAGAGCAAGCTTTAATTGTTTGGTTTTTTGAGGAGTGGGACAGGTTTGTGAAGCTTTTGGAACCTAGCTTTGAGCAGATGGAGTCCTTTAAACTCTTTTTTTTTTTTCTTTTTTTCACATTTAACATGAAACAGTTGTTTAAAAAAAATAAAATAATTATAGGTATAGTAACAAGCCCAGCCTAGCTGGGTGATGAATCAGTCATGAACCAGAAGACACCCGGTGCAGGGACTGCCTTGAGATGGGAAGCGTGTCAGGCTGTTACAGTGATGCTGAAACTGCTGATTAGTGCTGGTTGCAGTAGTGTCTGATACAAGATAAATTCATGGGGATTTATACTCTGTCTCTTGACCTGCTGTAGTAACACGAGATATAAATGCAGCTGTGGGTGAAAACCTGTTCTCCAGATTCCTGTTTTGGGGACGGGAGGAGAAAGATGCAGCTTTGGCATGCTGGTGTTATGCTGAATCAGGAGTGCACTCTAGTGCGGCAACGGGAAATCACTGTTTTCTCACCATAGCTGGTCTTGATGCTTGCTGACTGTAAGGCTGGATCTAAAGGAGAGACCCACCTCAGGATTAAAGAAGGGTTGTTGTTTGCTTTGGTGTAGATTGAGCATGGTCAGAGCAGTGCCTGTCACCCAGCTAGAGCGCTCCGGGGAGCAAGTAATTAATTTTTTCACCTGACTTTTTTTCGCTTGAGAGTGGGAGTCGGAGACCACCACTTTGTCTCGTCTAGAGAGCATATATCAAAACAGGGAAAATCTCACTTTGTAACAAAATGAAACCAATAGGAATTGCGTACAGCAAGATGCTATCAGCAAATAATGTGAGTCTGAACCCCCCTGGCAGGAGTTGACAATTGTGGGATGTTGGAGGGCGGAGAGCGGAAATTTCTAGAAGAGTTTCCTACGATGTATTGTCTGTCCTGGGGCTCCAATTTGGGGTGACAGGTTGCTGTTAACTGGGCTGCAGCACTATTGCTTTTACATTTTACCCTTGTGTTAAGAAGCACTTTTCTCCTACCTTCATCGCCGTGCTCGCCTTTGTCCCCGTCCTTGCCATCCTTGCCATCTTTGCCCGGGAAGCCCATCCTGCCGACCGTCCCTGGAGCCCCGGGCGCGCCGGGGGGACCGGGTGGTCCCGGGGGTCCCGGCAGGCTGCACGCCAGCTGGGGACCTTCCTGCAGCGCTCCCTTGGCAAAGCCCCCGAGGATGTGGTTTGCCACGCAGGGCACAGTCCAGAGGAGGAGGACAGCGGAGATCATGGCGCAGCCTGTAAAAAGGAGATGGGAGGTGGCTGTTACGTGTGGTAGCCGGCACGTGTGGGTATGGTGGTGTCCCCCGCACCGGGACGGTGTATTGTATAGACTTGCATGAAAATGGGAGATAATTGGGCTTTTTTTGGCAGGGTGGGGGAGCTGTTTGTGTTGGTGTGACATGAATTCAAGGATTTGGCTCATGGAGTTTTCTAGGTCTGACCAATATTTTTTTCAAACTTGCTCTTCTCTAAGTCCGTATCTGTGGCCATCCCTCGTTTTGTTTTGTTCCCTGGGCCTCCTTTCCCCCAGAACGTGACTAGCGATGGCAGAGGGCTGCAGAAAGCAGCTGCTCGGGACTGGTGGAGGGGAGGAAGGAGAAAGGGTTTTGGTGTAAACTTCCCCAGTAAGACCTAACCTGCGGCTGGGTCACTGGGGTTTCTTACCAGGCACAAAACCCATCGTGTGATGCGGGCCTGAATTTAGAAGATGGGCTTTCGGAGGCTTCGGGCCAAGGCAGTCCTTACTGCGTTTTGCCTGACAGTACGAGTTGAGCCTCTTGGCTAGCTGAGGATGTCCTGTTCCTCGCTGCAGCTCGGCTGCGTGGCACCGCACAACCTGCAGCCGAATCGTCCGCCAAGCCTCTGGCTCGGTGTCGGGGTGCAGCCGCCCCTGCAGCCATGACCGGCCCTGCTGCCGCCTCCGCCGCTGGTTTTGTAACCTCTCGCCGTGCCTCTCGGGGTGGGGGGGGGCAGGAGCTCCGTCTTCATGTTTGTTACCGACATTCCCCTTGGAAAGACAGGTAACTGTTAAAACCCTGGCTGTTGTTTGTCTCCTGGCTCTGTAAAGTGAGCCATTGCTTTAAGCATAGCAAATGCCAAGGGCTTTCTTGGAGCATCCCAGGCCCTGCCTTCGTTCATGGCAGGAGCCTCAGCCTCCTGGGCTTGTCTCACTCCACTCCTGAATGGGGAGATAGCAATAGAAAAATAATTTCTGGAATAAAGCTATTCCTGTGAACCTGCTAATAACACAGAGCAGTTACTATATAGTAAAATAGCCCTCTGGATGTCTGCCCATGGTGCGTTTGCAAATAGCTATGCTCCATGTGCAACTCCTGAGTAACTCCACTGCATCTTGAACTAGTGCTCAGATGCATCAGCAGCTTGGAGAAGATGCTCAAAATCAGGCTGACTGACAAAAGCCCATCTTCATGCATGACCCACCTGAGACTCTGGGTATTAGAAGCGTTTAAAATGCGTTCTGCACATAGTTACAGATACAGTAAAAAAGAGAATTTCCCCTGCGGTACCAATTTCTGACTGCCCACAGGTAAGGGTGCTCCTGCCATCCCCCTCCCCAGAACAGAAGGCCTCCCCATGCCCGGGCTGAGGATGTTTCCCTCCCTTTGCTGTGCCGGTGAGGGAGGTTACGGCCATGGCCCCCCGCTCCCCAGCGGGGCCGGTGTTCCCTGGTGGGCACTGACCATGGGCTGAGAGGAGACGCTGATGGAGGCTGGGCTCTTTTCCAACTGTATCAATACGGAAACAAGCTGGTGGCGGGGATGAAAGGCATCCCCTGGCCCAACTGCTTTCTTGCAGTTTCTGTAGCTGGAGTAGCCCTTGGAGAAATGAGACACGAAGCCTAAAACTGCTCCATACAAACCTGTGGCTGGTTCACTGTTTCTTCAGTAGCTCTTTGATTAGGAGAGATCAAGCTAAAGCCAAAGGATTATTTTCTTTTAAAGGAATTAGCCATGTATCACTTTGGTACAACTCCTACCCCCGGGCTAAGAGGTGCACACCCTTATTTGATGGAAAATACGCCTATGAAATTTAGTCTTTTCCTTTATTACAGCTACCTCTGATGGTAGGGGGCTAAAAGCTTTACAAGAATTGTCTGTTTGTATGGGCTTTCTTATCACATCCCGAAGTCCTGCTAATGAAATACAGAATATAAGCGAGGATTGAAAAGCAAGCAAACTGCCTTTCACATATTTCTTCAAGCTTTGGTGCTGAAGCAAATTTGTAATTAAACATAGATGCAATAGGAGATGAGCTGGGATATCTCAGACCTTTCAGTCTGTCGGTGGCCTTTTGGTCAGGCAAGGTCCTGCTTGGCATTAACTCAAACAGCGGGAGGCTTTAGCATCTCCCCAGTAGTGTCGTGTTTAACTCCTGCACTGGAAATAAGATGCTTAAAGTATTGTATAAATTTCACATTGGCCTTAGCTCTCTCATCCTGGTATCAGCTCCTGAAGGGGGTGGAAATGCATATTACTTGCTCCAAATCCAGCGAGCAATATGCTACATATCAATGCTGAGTGGGAGCCCCCCAGTTCTGCGATATGTATAATTAAGAACATGCAGAGGAGTGGGAAATGCAAAACTGATCTTTGGGCTGGATTTGGCTGCTAAGCCGTTTTGTTCCTCAGCTCTCTCTTGATTTTCCTATACCTAAGTTTATTTGCTGCTGGTGAAAGTTGTCGGTTTAATGGCCGTGAGATGGAAATCACCAGCAAGCGTTAATGTGGACAGCTGAATAAAGGCTTCTCAGTTCATGGAAAGGGAAACAAAATGTTAAAATGCCTATGGAGTGGGGAGAGCCCAAGGAAAGCTACATCCCTGCTTCCCAGTAACCACCTCAAATGGGGCAGAAGAGAAGCGAGAGGTGTCTGGAGGTAGACGACACTAATAAGTTGTGGCAAGGAAAAACGTCCTTGGGGAGCATAACCTGGAAAAAAGCTGGGACTGCTTCATGTAGAGAAGAAATGGGCAAGAGGGAGCCCAGGGCAGGAGGGCAGCTCCTTCTCTTAGAGTTTCTTACCGTAAGTACTTCTGTTACCTTCAGACAACCCAGCTAGTTGACCTGATGGGGATAAAAAGAGGCAGACAGAAAATACCCCAAGGCTGGGAGGTTAGTTGCACTGGTACTTGGATAGACGGGGAATATTTGACTACCTGGAGCCGTGCTCTGGCACAGCTCCCGAGTCGGTGTTAATTAACAGCTCCACAAGAACATTTCATCCCACATCACAGCAGTGCATGTGGGATGCAAAGCACAGTCACATTCACAAGAGGATCTATAAATAACCTCTTAAAGAAATCTCTCTGAAAGCAAACAAACCTCATGCTGTTCCACCTTAAAAGGAAAATTGCTCCTTGATGTAGAACGTATGATGAGCTCCAAAAAGCAAATTGGAAACAGATCAGCATCTTTCCTTTCCACAGTACGGGCGGCAGGCCTGGCACTGGAGGCCATGCGGCGTGGTTTCAGCCGAGGTCTTACTTTTCTAATGACATTTTAATTGATGTCTTTGTTAATAGGGTTTTGGGGACTTTTTGGCCATGACCGATGCCTGTTGTGTGGGAGTGTGCACCGTGCTCAGGGGGTTATGAGAGCTGACTGCTTAGGGAGGAGAGGAGATCCTGCATCGTCTGACCGAGCGTGGCTGTGGTTTGTACCTGCCACTGAAATGCTCCTTAGCACCTGGGGAGAGCACGCCGGCACTGATTGATTTCAGCACGGGAAGAGAAAGTGGACCAGCTTCGCTTCAACAAGCTAGCTCAGGCGTCTGCAGCACAGGCATGGCTGGCCAGGCCTTGGGGCTGCCGTGCCTCAGCTCTCCCCAGCAGAGTCTGGGGCAGCACCAGGACTCGCTTGAGGCTATCAAGCGCGTTGGTGCCGAGCTTGGGCCAGAGCAGAGGTGCTCCGGCCCTCCATGTGCGGAGTGCCTCTCCCTCGGTGACAGCATGTTGGTGATGGGTAAGATCTCGTGCACGCAGAACTGCTTTTCTTCGCAGGACTTAAAGATATCCTGTCCATCCATTGTGTCACTCTGAAATGATGTCTTCTGAAATATTTAGCAGCAATGGTGCTTTCTAGGTTGACCGGTTGAAGGAGGCCAAGCCCTTGGGCTCAGGAGATGGTGCAACTTGTGGTGGGCACGTGATGGACTAGGGCAGCACTGAGTTGCTCCGATGTAGAGGGTCTTGGAGGAAGGACCCTTTGAGCTTGCAGATGCTAGGTAGGGTCTGGCTGAGACCTCATGTTCTGATCACAGCTGTGGCAAACCTCTGCCCAGGGAGAGAGGAGAGAGGCTCCAGAATGTGCTGCAAATATCTGGGCCCTGAGGTGGAAGGATAAGGCAGACAGGTGGAGTGATGTGTGTCCATCAGCTGGGTTTGAGAGACAATGGCTCCCTGTGTCCTTCAGCTGAATCAATGGAAATTGCTGCTGTGGGTCCAGGGCATCCCCTTGGATCTATGTAGTCTGTAAAACTGTGCTGTGGATCCCCACTGGGTAATTTTGGGGAATACTTGTCAGGAAGCAAACCAGGAAGGGGATGACTTTGGAAAATGTTCACTCCTGAATCTTGAAGCCTGAACACACCTTTATAGAAAATACCTCAGTGCAAATAAAGCAATAAAGACAGAGCATTTCTGATTTTCAAGCACGGTACGTGCAGAGCTGAGCATTTACTGGCTTCTCTCTTCCTAAAGAGCCACATGTTTAGGGGCCTTCACTATAATTATGTAATAAAATGTAATGAATGAATGACTCAAAGCAAAATAGTGTCTGAAATGGGATGTTCTGCCCCGTGGCCTTTGCATGACACTCTCTTTCTGGTTTAGGATGTTTTGCCATCATTGCTTGTTGATCGGTGGGTCCTTCTCTTCCTGCTGGAGCTCAGGCCCTTGGCAGAGGCTGCCCCGTGCCCCGGCTCTCCCTGCCGCAGGGGCTGGGGAGGGAAGACTGGGGCTTAGCTTTCCTCAGGATCGAGAAATGCTGCCTGACTCCCCAGCTGCCCTAACCAGCCTGTCTGAAGCAGGCGCTTTTACGCTTGGCAGCATTTGAACCTGACCCCTCCACGCTGAAACCTGAGCATCCCGTGAGCTTCTGTAGCGCGTGGAGCATCTGCGCAGGGGGACTGCGAACCCCTGCTCTCTGATAGCTCTTCTGCGCGCACTCCTTGTCGCCGGAGCTACAGCGCATCTCTGTCACCCCCAGCCCTAGAAGCTGTGTCCCCGCAGGGCTCCTTGCAGCCCCTGGTCCCGACGTACAGCTCCTGTTCCTGCTGGCCACTGCAGCGTGGGATGGGCTTGCTGCCGCCAGGGCTGCCTCACAGGCGGGAGCTTGCGGGGACACATCTCTTGCCATGTCTCCCCTATAGCTTTGGCTGCCAGAACATCCTTGCTCCGTGTGGCCTCTGCAAGCCTCTGTGTGACCACCCTCATCCCAGCCCTGCTGCAGGTGAGCTTCCTGAATCACTTCGCAGTTAAGAAGCCAGACCAGTTCTATAGATCTAGATGCATAAAAAGGTGTTTCTGTAAGAAAAGATTTTTGCCTGTAAGAGTGAGCCCCAGGTGGGAAGGATCAGTTGTACTTTCTGGCGCCCAGAGGGCGGCTGGGCCGAAATTGCGTCAGAGGGAAAATCCCTGAGGGTTTGCCAGACGTGGGGTGGTTTGGTGGCACGTGCAGTGGCCGGACAGTGATTTTTTGGCCAGGGAAGCCACCCCGTGCCATGTGGTGGTGGCGTGTGCCTGCCCGGGGGGAGGAAAAGTGCAGTGGGGGAGAGAAGAGGAGAGAGTCTGAGGGGAATTGCTGCTCGGAGGGAGGGAGGCGGAGGGTGGTCTGATAGCCTGAGAGGGGATCCAGCAGCAAAAGAACAACTGTGACTTTCTACTCCATTTCCTTTCCATACTCGAGGCTTTCTTAAACGAAACAACCATCTTCCTGCTTCACAATTTCCCAGCGTACCTCAAGGCGTCTTTAATTAGTCTTCAAAATAATCATTATCCCTGTGAGCCTAATTCTCAGCTCTGGCGCTTGCCCTGCGGAGTCCCCAGGGCACAAGGAGCCCTCGGGCGCACGGGACTGATTGAGGTAAAATAAGTTGTGCCGCCAGTGACAGCAGCTGAAATGGATGCATTTAATTTCTGATATAAGCCAGTGAAGTAGTTAATACCAGATGTGAGTTTGATCTGTTATCTGCTGCTGCACAAAGCAATGTCAAAGGAGATAAAGGAGATTGATGCATCTTCTGTGCCTGAACCTGCATCACCTTCTCAGCTTTAGGCAGCCGGGGATGCCTGTGGCAAACCTTTCCTAGCCCTGAGTAAAGCCGATTGGTACCGGAGCGAAGGGAGAGGCTGCGGTTTTGGCTGTACCGGGTGGGTGCCCCCAGCAAAAGTCTGAGGAACGATTCCTTCCTGGAGTATTTATTTTAACTGGTGACTGTTGCCTTTACGGATTCCTGTGCAGGCATTGGAAACCTGAGTGCTCAATGATTTAGACCTTATTTGGTAAGTTTTTGAAGTTAAGGTTAAGAGGAGGGGGAAAAAAAGGAAAAGTGAATCTACTCACCACAACTAATCTCTTCAGTGAGATCTTGACAGGCGCTGGAAACCTACACGATTTTAAGCAGATGTTTTGCTGCAGATCGCTGTCACGTTCAGAGCCCAAGCCCCGTCCTGCCACAGCAGCGTCCTTCTGAGAGGTGTGCAATATTGACTTCGGTCCTTTTTTTGTTAACGTTTTACTCCTTTTTGTGCAGATTGTTAGCTTCCTGCAGCAGCTCCAGGTTTTGGCTCAACGTTGCCAAAGGCATATTTTTATTATTGTGTAATGGGTCTGCGCCTCTTCCTCCGTCACGTGGCACAGGAAGAAATTTTTACGCACATATGGCTGGAAAGCTCTTGATGCTTGGGGAGCTTTTCCCCTTCTCTCTTTCCCTTGCAGTCTTGTATGAAACATTCAGGAGCTGCCTAGATAATTTCTGACCGATTCTTCCCCTCTCTGCTGTAGCCGCTGCCCTCACAAGCAGAATTTGCAAGGGGACGGGTAACACAGATCAAACTAGGGATGAACTTTGCCACTTGATCCTGGAGCATTAGCAAGGGAAGCAAATCTTGTCCTAAGGGTGGAAACTCACTTTTAAAACAATTTAGACAAACACGTAATGGCAGATCACTCCAGGCTTTAATCCAAGGGCATCTCGTGAAGCAGCATCTTTGCAAATGCGAATTTTGAGAGGAAACTGCGCGTACCTCAGTGCTGCTTCAGGTGGATGCGCAAGACAAAACACAGAGACTTTGCCATAGGGATGGCAGGGCGGGAATGCTTCTGTCTTTGGAAAGGGTTGGGATTTTGTTTTAAGCTTGCAAAGTAGTTATAAACCCCCTAGCAACCGCTTAAGGTAAGGCAGTAACACCAGAAGCAGTGGCTAAAGCGTTGAGTCGCAGTAAATCCCTGTCCCTTCTTGTTTCTCTGCTGCAGCAAGTCATGGTGTTACAGCTCTGAGCAGTGTTGATATCCTGGCTTATACCAGCCCGTTAAAGCCAGAATTTGCAAATGCCTTACAACTCTCACAACTGACAGTGCTTCCCTAACAGCCCCCGGGGAGGTACAGAGGTGCAGAGAGACAAACGGGGTTTAAGAGTTTCCTGACCCCCCTCACCCCTCGCCCACCCCTTCCCTCCCTGCCCGCTTTGCAGGATGCTCTGTGGTGCTGCCGGGGGTTGTCTTTTTAATGGAGTGGTGGGGAGAGTCTAAACAGGAGCCGTGAGATGACCCAGACGTAGAGCCTGGCCCCACGGGCGCCTGGGCTGGCAGCGTGGGAGGTTACGGGGGACCCGTCACCCTGGCGGGAGGGCAGTGATGGCCCTGGGGCTGTCATCACCCACGCAGAGTGGGTCGCTGGTGCTCCTGGCCGCAGCCCGCGGGTCCCGGTTGTGGGTGCGTGGTTCCTGCTCTGCCCGGCCGGGATCCTGCTGAGGGCTCGGGAGCAGGTGTGTGCTCGGTGGCAGGGCTCCAGGTCCTGCCCTGCTGCTCTCCCGCCAGGAAATATTTTCTGCTCAGTGCCGGTTATCAGCTGATTGGGGGTACGCTGGCAGTACCATTCCTCAGCCTGCCAGAATGAATTGCTATCGGTTCTGGGGTTTTTTTTAAGCTTTCCCCTGCACTTGCTGTTGGAACATGGAAGGAATGGATATAAAGTGAAACTGAAGTATGTAAACGGTTCGCTTTGTGAGCTGTAAGCAGTTCAGCTGCTCCCAGGGGGGCTGGGAATGTTTGGCCGAGGAAGCACAGGGCTGTTCTCGTGCCGTGCGGATGGTCCCACAGAGCTCCTTCAGAGCCGGCGCCCTGGCCCCCAGCACCTTGGCTGCTCAGCAATCTTCCCTGCCATTGAACAACCTCCAGGAGAACAACCCCCCTCCCCAAACCCACGCAATCATCACCTTAAATCTCACTGGGGTAAGGGCTGTTTTAGAAAAGCTGCCATGTGGCTGCAGAGCTCTGGCATGCCCATGGAGAGCTGCCCACTGCCCCCCTGGCATTGGGGGGAGCGCAGGTGGGGACACCCCCAGACACGGCTCCAAGAGCTGCTCTCCCCTGGGGCAGCTCTGGTGATTAGTCAAGTATGAATTCTCACTTTTTGCCTGTTTCCATAAAGTTTGCAGGAACCCAGTTCTCTTGGAGAGCCTGTCCCACCCGGGCGTGGGGCTGGAGTCCGCTAAAAGGCTCAAGGCATTGCGCGTGCACGGGTCCTGCCTCAGGTTTCATTTGAAACCAGATGAAAACTTCCCCTGGGCTTTGCCAGGGTACCAGTTGGATTGGCCTGGGAAGCCACAGTGGTTTCCTCAGGCACTAATGGTGTCGAGAAGAAAAAGCCCTTATGCTTGTCCCGAACCTGCCCCGTGGCAGCTGCGCTGGGGCACCGGGGTGTTGGGGTGGGTGCAAAACGGGCCGGGGATGAAACGATGCTTGAAAATACAGCAGTCCTGCCGGGCAATTCAAGGTGTGACTGGGGAATTTGCAGTTACTGGTGATTTTGTCCCCAGATCTGCAGCACGTTGAAGGCAGCAAGAGCCTGACCTAGTTCGGCGGCGTAGGGAGAGGCAGCGCTGGGAAGCTCCTGCCAGGCAGATGGAAAATATGTCTGTGCTGCAACGCCGAGCCGAGCTCACCCGGGGTCCCAGACAGCTCTGCTGGAGAACATGTTTGGCAGCACACTTTGTTAAATAAATAAACTGCCTGTTCACAGTGAAACAGAACAGCCCTGAGACTTGGTTCTCAGTTCATTTTGTTCCAGCTAGACATTGCAGGGGAGCGTTACAAGAGATCACGTCCCGTCTGTGCTGCTTTTTAGCAAAAGCCTCCCTGCCGCGACTAACGTGGTTTTCACCACTGATCACGGGGAAGGCGGCTCGGGCTGACGTCCGCCTCGGCAGACCCCCACGGGATACGCGTGGGGCTCGGGGTGCGGGTCCCCACCATGGATGGGCTGCTGGGGCCCGTTGCGGTGCTTCCTCCTCGGCAGCAAAGCCGTCCTTGCCCGCGCCAGCCCCCGCAGCCGCCCGGGAGGTGCTGCCTCGCCCCGGGCTGGGCGCTGCTCCCGGCTGGCCTGGCCTGGCCCTGTCCCCCCGCCCACGTCCCCTGCAGGTGCCCCCAGCACACCGCCCTGGGCCTGTACATCCTTCGGATAAAGCTTGTTGCGGGGGGACGCATGGCTGCTGTGGCAAGGGAAAGGTGCATCACCTCGCACCTACAAAGTGCAGTTTTAGCTCCGCTATCGCCTGTGCACACGCTTCGGGTGAGAAACGCGAGTGCCTACAGGTGGGCGATCGCCAGCTCCCACCCGGACGGCAGGACAGGACTGTGTCCCGGCGAGGAAGGATTTTTCCCTTGTTTGCTTTCTGAGCGTTAATGCGTTTCACCGTTACAGATACCGACCTTGCAGCAACAACTTTGTAACCAAAAAAAAAAGACTCGGCAAATGCCAAAATAGCTGCAGTTCACCCAGAGGCTGTAGGCAGCCTGAAATACAGCCTTCCCATTGCACCGGGCAATGGCAATGAAAGTGGACCTTTCTTCAAAGATAAGTGTAGGTGCTTTGGTTTTTTTTTTTTCCGGAGACACTAATGGGAGGGAAAGAGCGCTTTTCTACCTGACAGGACTCTTGGCTTAGTGCAGACTGGTGATTTGAGTAATTTTTATTGCCCCGCCTAAAAGGAGTTTGCAAGTCTGTGAGCAGTCTTCAGAGAGTGATTGTCCCTCTCCAAAAGCCCCCATAAAAATGAGTCAAATCTCTGTTTAAACTTAAAGGATGCCCTTGAGACCATTAGCTCTGCTTAGGAACTGCAGTGCTAACCCATTAAGATAAAAACAAATAGAGCTTATTTTAGGAAGAGGGAAGTGGGAACCAGCCCAAGCACCAGTGAGCCACCGCAAGCACGGTGCAGAAGATGGGTTAAGGTTGGGGTTTTTTTCTTTTGCCTCATGCACCTTCCGATTCAAAGTGAAATTCAGCAGTCTCTTTGACTTGCCACAATTGGCTCCTGCCTAGGTATCTAGCAACATAGTTAGATGAGAAAAGGCTTTTCTGAAAATGCCTTACATTTCCCAAAATACAAAAAACTCCAGCCCCGTTTCTGGAGTCTGTAGCATTATCATCAGCAATCCCAGTACCTGGGGACACGGGCAGCATTTGCCCAAGCCAGGAAAGCCAGTGACAAATCTCACTTACCCATGACATGGTACAGTGCCTCCATCCTCAGGGCAAAGCAGCGTCCTCCAGAGACGAGTGAAAAATTACTTACATTGCGTGCGAGCAGTGACAGTGTGTGCAGATAGTAATAGTTACAGATAAAATCCCCTCTCCTGCTGCCCCTTCCCAAGCACAGAATTTTGCATTAGTGCTGGCTTTTCTGTTCTCAGCAAACTGATAACTTGCTAAAAATGGTCTTTCAGCTGTTCTCAAAATATTGAGGAAAATATTATTATATCGGCAGAATATACTGTGGGTCTGTGCTGCCTCTTGGGTGTTGAAACCCGCAGCCCAGTGCTTTTGCTTCTGCACGCGCCCAGCGTGAGACTTGTGAAAGCAAGAAGGGACAGCCGAGCAAACCCAGAATCCAGCTTCCTCCCCCAGCTTGGGTCTCGTGCAGCCCAGGGGCTGATGGCATAAACCCTTTCCCCAACCAGGATGCGCAGAACCAGGAGCAGCGCTAACGCGAGGAAACTTCTCCTTCACCCGTGCTGCTCCAACAGTCGCCTTGCTAACGGGGCGCTGCAGCAGGCGACTTCAGCCTTAGGCCTCGCACTCCAGCATCTGCTTCCCCGATGCGCCGTTAGCGTACGTCCTAGCAGCTTGTGAATAAAAAGCAGCAATGGGTTAAAACTCTGCTGTGAGGTGGTGTTGAAGCCAAATTTGTAGTTCCTAGCTTTGTATTAAAAATTGAGAACAATGCACGTGCAAATGTGATAAGGCCGTAAATGCATCTGAAAAGAAGGCCCACTCGCAGGAGACGTGGTGGGAGATTATAGAGCAAGGGGCCAAGGACTGTGCTTAGATCCAGATGCCGTGCAGATGAGTGGCTGGGTGGAGGCTGTTTCTAAAATGCTTTGGAATTACCGGAATTACTTTTAAGACTTTGTAGGTTGGAAATTTTGGGTTTGCTAATCTGTCCGCTGAGCAAGGTTTCTCTTACGTGAAGTGAATTTTTTCTCTGTTCCGCTGAGGTCTGAAACACGCTGGTATTTTGCGGAAGCAAACCCCATTGCTGTCTACTACCCCAGTGGGGCTCTGGTTGGGTCATCTAAGAGATGTGAACAAATTTGTTTCATGTAAAAGAACTAGTTTAAGTTAGAATAATATTTCTGTTCTTTGTTGCATCTGGCAAAATAAATGAAAACAGGGCTAACAGAACAGTGGGTAGTTATCTGTACACAGTTCAGGCCATGGTGTTTTGGGCTGAATGGCGTAATTGAAGTTATACCCAAAAGTGGTACGGAAAACTGCAGTTACTAGGTTGCACTAGGCACTAGTTGGCACAGAAAGGCTTGTCTCTTCTGTTGTTTCTTCTTTTTCCTAGAAGTTGAACTCCATTTCATTCTTAACTAATTGCTATCATTCCTGCTTTTTTCTGATCCCTCAACAGCCTAAAACAATTACACTTGCGTCAAACAGTGCAAACCCGCTCAGGCAAGCCATAAAGATCCCATTACAAAGAAATGTGGAGACAGTAAAAGAACTACCTTCTGGTATGCCTTGAAAGATAACACGGAATGCTAAACTTTTCAACAAAAAATAAAGGCAAACGTTTTAATCTACATGTTTTAAAAATGCAAGTGTCCTCAAATCAGCCGGCTAGTTCAGTTTGCAGACTGAGTATGCCTCAGACAACCAGAACTCAACAGGATGAAAAATGAGGCAACTGAAGCAATTGTTGAAAAGGGAGTTGAGGAAAATTTTTGAGCATTGCCAAGGGCAAGATTCAGAGAAAGCTACCCTGACTGTGCTGGGAGGGGCTGTCTTGTATTATGGTTTGAGAATTTGACTAGCCTGTGTTACCAGGCGAAGGCATTTCCTCTCACTTCTATCTTTGTGCATGTGAAAACCAGGAGTTCTCAACCTCAGCAGCCACTGCTAGAGTATGCTGGTTTTCATTGTATGTTCATTTTTGTCGAAGCTAGTCTACAAAGTTGTTTCAAACTCATTTTAGAAAGGAAAAAATTCTTCATGTGCAATAGGAATCAGTCTTTGGATATGCACAGTCATATTGCATGCCAAATCCAAGGGGAAGCAGATGGAGGAAAATTAATCCTCATGATCAGATCCACGATGTTCTTTAACATTTAACCTTTATGGTATAAATAGGACAACATGTTTTAAGCTTTATTTGTCCTTTAACTGTTGAGACTGATCCAGACGAGATCTACTCTGCATCATCCGCAAGCTCAAGGGAACTGTATTTTGAATAAAACGCTACTAATTGTTTTTTCCCCTGGAGCTGCTTTTCTGCTTCACCAGAGAGGAAACTGGTCCATCCTCCCCCTAGGCTCTCTCTTACCAGAGCAAGACAGGGCATGCCGGAAAGTAAGTTACAGTCGTGTCTTCAGGTATGGAAAAGCAAGTCCATCCATATGAGTATGCTTAAGGTAGAATTCAGTATGTTTGCTTGTAATAAACAGGTCTCCCTATAACACTGAACACGTTATATTGGCTTCTAAACTACACGCACCTTTAACTCTCTCCCCCTTTTTCTCTTGAACCTAAGAAAAACACTCACTAAACAAGAGTTTTAAGTTAACAGGCTGCCTAGAGTGGTGAAATATTTGTTCTTCATTCTAAATTGCTCTTTTTAGTGTTATTTCTGAACTGCCTCCTCTACTCTATAAAAAAATCAAGTCTCTAGCTACTTTTAGAAAGGTATTTAAATAGCTCAAGGAACTGATAACCTGGACCCTTCTGACACCTTATCTTCCCTCAAATTGAATTTGGCACTGACCAAGACAACAGCAGTTCATATCTCTGCAGCTGGAGGTATGCTGGCCAGAACTTCCGCTGTTACAGCCTTGAGAAGAATAATAGTTTACAGTTCAAATCAGCTAATTCAGGAAAATTATCCAAGGACAGTTTGCATTCAGGTCATACCAGAGGATCTCTGGAACACAGTAAATATTCAACCTAAAATTTTGTTCATCAGTGACAATATCAGATAGTTTTAATATAGAACTACATTGCAGACTAACGCAGAATTTCCATTATTAGCTATGTATGCTAAATTAAAATACCCAGTCCTTAAAGTGGCTGTGAAATCACACACACGACACTTAAATGTATGTTTATTGTGTGTGATTACTTGTGGAAAAGAGCAGTTCTCCCT
This sequence comes from Sagittarius serpentarius, assembly GCA_034782735.1. NCBI lineage: Eukaryota > Metazoa > Chordata > Aves > Accipitriformes > Sagittariidae > Sagittarius > Sagittarius serpentarius. The sequence continues at coordinate 8,578,553 of JAVKLA010000042.1, read as the reverse complement.
TGAAATTATCCATAACCTAGAAAGGTCAAGACATGAGCTGATGTGGAAACTTAGAATGTGAGTCACTAGCACAGCAGAAGGAAAACTATACCCCTAATATTTTTCCCCCTCTGACTGTCTAAAGCCACGTTGTTTGTGAAAACGTAAAAACAATTTCTGCAAAAGCTGATTTCTACTCTTTAAAGCTTCTCCTTCCTGGTACTTGGTTATATTAACAATTCCACCCCCAAATCTTTGATATCACTAGTTGGTTTTGTTTTCTGCAAGTGCTAGGAAGATTTTAAAAATCAAGTTTTATAAAATAGAAAGGCCACAGTCAGATTCATAAGTCTTATGAAATAAAGTCTGCATTCAGAATTGGTATTTCTGTGACAAAAACAAAGGGGAAGCAGACTTGGAGAAAACCTAATAAAAAAAGGAAACCAGCTTTACAGGTGGAAATTACAGGTACAACATGTTACAGGTATAACATACTGTTTCATTTTCTTCCAGTAACTTTGACTTCCTTCATTGTTTACAAAGTGGAAATTGTAATCAGATTCTTCATTTCAAGAAGAAAAGCCAGGATTAAGGAGTCTTCCTTGTCCTACCATTAATATAAGTAGCGTAATAGAATAATAGAAGCCATGTTTAATATGACAGTTTAAGCCATGACAGAAGTAATTCTCAAGTCTTCCAGCTCTAAAGTCATGCTGTGAAATTCACCCATTTCTTCAACGTTTAATAGTTAAATGGGAAAACTCCCAGTTTAAGGACTAATGTTGCCAAACACAAAGCAGATGCTGCTTCACATTATCACAAGGTATTAGAGCCTGACACTTGGTATTACACCATGTAACAGGATTCTGGAAGTTATAAGGGTAAGATGAATACTATTATCAAACAGAAAACCAAAGAACTCAATCTTTGCAACTGAAATTTGTATGTTAACATCTGCAGAAACAGAATTAGAATTCAAAAGCTCTACAGTCAGAAGCTAACCTCTTCATTAAAAAGGCTGGACAGCATTTAAGACCTTTATATTAATTTAACCAAAACTGTACATAGCAATTAATTTTTACATTTCCAAAATACTTACTACAAAGTGATCAAGAATGAAACTATTTCTCCTTTTAAAGCCAGGGGACAGGTAACCCCCTTTACAAGAGGCTTCAGTAGCTGCAACAATTTTTTTTTCAACAATTGTTCTGTGTTGTGACACCTGCTGACCATTTCTTTTGAATAGTCAGTTTTACTGAATGTTCATGACTTTATGCGTGTATTAGTTGGCCAAACAAACCTAGAATTCCAGCCAGTATTAGATCTTTTCTCTTCCAATAAAGAATTTACAGAGTAGGTGCATGTATTTTAGATATACATATAATTTTATACATATGTGTGTGTATATATATTTGTGACTCTATATGTATACGTACACACATATATAAAATTGCTCTAAGTATTGGACTGCTTATGTCTGTTGAAAGAAGTGTCCACCAACTTCTTTGGTGAAAAAAAAAAGATCTCTGCCATTTCTGGCACTTGTTAGACATGTGGAAGGTAAGCAAGTGACTACAGAGTTGTAAACAAGTATGAAAAAGTGTCCTGTGTATTGGAATGCTTTTCACCATGACTACTGTCCAAGAAAAGAGGCCATGGGATCATCAGGTCTCTGACGTTTCATTCTATAGGCTTCCATTTCCTCTTCTGTTGGCTCCCTGGTTTCATATAGGCTGTTGTATGGTCTCTTCCTCTCATCTAACTGCATGATTTCTTTAACGTGGAGAAGACGAGCCTCTTCTGCATTTAGTGCCTGAAATGAAAGCAAAGAAAAAAAACAAACCACAATGAAAGTTAAGCAAAAACACAATGCAAGTTTGTATTAGATTCTAGTATAATGAACAAGTAGCAGGCAGAACGGTGGGATAAGCAATGCCCATCTGTCTGGCCCACCTACGGCACACTTAATGCTCATTTGTTAGTGTTTAACATAAAATGACGGTAAAATGGTATTTAGCAAACAAGATACTTTAATCTCTTTCCAATTGCCAAAAGCAAGTAAGAAACTCCTTGGCTTTACCTAAAATGTAATCATGATCCAGCAAGTACAAAAGCAGATAAGCAAGCATGAGATCTTAGGGGCTTGGGTTTGTTTGTTGGGGGTTTTTTGTTCCCCCCTGCCCTCGTCAAGGAGCATTTTTTTTTTTAAAATGCTTTTTGAAACACGTGTTATCCCATTCCTCAAACTACTACTGTTGCTCTTTCTTGCTATCGAAAAGAAGTTGCATTTGTACAACGCTTTGATTAATCATTGTTTAACATTCGTTTCACACTGAATATCCAGAGGCAGGCTGCTGTGCTCGTGGAAGGGCTGTTCAGCAGCAGTCAGTAACTTGCTTGGTGGATGGATCTATTGCATCAACTGTGAGACTGGGCCCAAGTGCTTAGTTAAGCTTTGACAGTGCTTTTGATCTTTCCATTTTTCTTCAGTACACAAATCATTGTGTTCTGCAATGTCTTACACAGATCTACAGCTGTAATAGGTGCCTAGACAAGAAGTGTTCTATATCATCTAAACTAAGTCTTCCAAAACTGTTTATTGCATGTTTGCCTGAGAAATGGGGAATGTACTTTAGAACATCTAACAGCATTTTAACTTTCCTTTAGCTCAGAATTAGCATCAAAGAACATCCCACAGAATACCGCAAGAACTGCCTTACAGGCTTCATGAAACTGACATTTTTGTAAAATAAATTTCAAGTTCTTTTTGCCACAAAACCACTGAAGAATACAGTGCACCTTTTTAAGTTTTTCTTGCTTCTTTTTCTCTTCACCCTCACTATCTGAATTTGAGCTCTTCTTGTGCTTCTTCTTTTTCTTCTCTTTCTGTTTCTCTTGGTGGATCTGTAAGGTGGAAAACCAGTTACTGTTAAGATTGAACTTGCAAGCATTAGTAATGTTGAAGCCACTAAATCCCAAGCATCTATTACTGCTATTTGAGAGCTTAAGTTTTCAACAGAGATGTTAATGATCTAATGCAGTCTAATAATTTTCAGACTCATTATGACTTACAAAATTTTATAGTTACACATATCTTTCCATCTCTTAAAATGCTGAGGAAAAATATCTGCCTTCCTGAGAAAGGGAAACAACCTACCTCCATCAGCGTTTTGGGTTTTGTCATGTGTTCTTCCTCCCTGGGTTGCTCTTCCAGTAAGCTTGCTTCAGTATTCTATAGCACAGACAAAAGAAAGGATACCCGTTTATTAAGCACATTTGAAAGGGGAAGGACAAAAAACCCTCAAAGCAACCAATTTAAAGAAAAAAAAAAAAGGCAAAACCCAAAAAACTTGGGTAGGAAGAGGAATGCTTTTTAGCTCTTTCCAAGTGTCTAAATAAGACAATACTTACAGCAATTTCTTTCCCAGCTTCTCCTGTACAGTATGAGTACTTGACAAATGAGTGGCAGCATTTGTAACCCCACTTGCCTTCCTTCCAATATGAACCCCAAATACACTGCAAGAGAAGACACCATGGCAGTTAAGTCCATAATGACACTCCCTTAAGAGGCAGGCTGCAATTTATTCCTGAGGTATCCTGATAAGTAAATTATTCAAACAATCCAGAAGGGAAAGTTATGAGAAATACTTCTGCAACTTTACGTTAGCCTTACAGGTACAGTTTCAAAAAAGAGAAAAGTAACAGGATGTGGTCAACTCATATTCAAAGTCAAAGAGAAATAGAGTAACTTCCTCTTTAAGATTGCCATTGCATCTTCTCAAATTCACATCGCAATCATGACAATCTGAAATTCCTTCTTAGTAGAAAAGGGGGAATGTCACATTTGAGACAGGAGAAATTTATTTGCTGTATTAATTATATTGTACTGCATCCTACCATACCTCATTCCCTTCCAAAGGGGAGGAATCTAATTTTTTTATGATTTTAACATAAGCTAGGGCTTACTGTATGGTTGTTGATCTTTACATCCTCTTCATATTTAGAGCAAGCAATAGCTTTCTCTTGTCCTTTGATGACTGTTCCATGCCTAGAGTACTCCACATAATCTTCTGTTTGAGCTAACAGCAGCTCAGCTGGTGGGGCATCTAGATGTTCCTGTCCTCCATACTAAAATGCAAATAGAAATGACATATAATAGTTTTGAAAAAAAACCACCTTTTATGTAGTTAAGCATACATTTCAAAAACGTCACCTTCAGTACCTTCTGAAGAAGACACGAAAGAAGTAGATGGAGACAGCTTAATCTTTAGTGAGGAGTTAAAAATTGCAATTGTGGTGTTTTTTGGTGTTTTGGTTGTTTTGTTTTGTTTTTTGATGCCTGGAGGATCACAACAGTGATATTCCTTACTCAAAGCAGGAAAACATTTTAGACCAACCAAAAAGGCTCCGGTATAACCAGAGCAGTATTTCCTGTCCCCCTTCAAACTTGAATGTAGACAAGATTAGAATCTAAATAGATTATTTAGTTCTTTGTCAGTTGTCCAAGAAACCAGTTGCAAAATATAAAATAAATATTTATCTAGAAGACTGCACCCAAAACTCGAGTCTGAAAATTCTGCTTTTCACATTTAAGAGAAAAGTTCAAAAATAATTTTGGGAGATAGTTACTTGGGTATTTTACAAAAGATACCTCTTTTAAACAGTAACAGAATTACTGTTAAATAGTACACTTGTATTATTTAAAAAAAAAAAAAAATTCCCACTCCTCCTACATACTGCTGTCAGATTTTTCACTGGAGAAATTCTGACAGCTAAGGGATGAGCTCCCAATAATCCAAAGAAATACCACCAGAACTTCAAAGGTTCCTGTATTAAATAATATAATGAATCCAACTGATGAGATAGTGTGTATAGATAGAAAAATCTTTTTATAAATCTAAGCTGCTAAGAACAGCTGATGCATTTTCACATAGCATTAGTAACCTTATTTGTTCCTCAAGACCCAGACTTCAAACTCAACAGAATTCTTATTAAATAAACCCAAATGTTTATTACCTTCTCTAGGATGCTTTCTTTCTGCTGTGCCTTGAAATCTTCTTTTTTCACTTTGAAGGATTTATAAAGTAGCTCTAATTTTGTAGGGTCTGCTTGAAGGTGAACTTCAGAGCCTTTGTCATAAGCCTCCCAAGCAAACACTGTGTATACAAGAGGTTTCACTCAATATTTATTCTAAAACTGACATATGCATTCAACTTACGGTCTTTAATTCTGTAGTAATTTGAAAGAAAGCCTCAATCTAAGAAGAATTATTTCTCTTTTGCAAGAAAGAAGCATTGTTAACTTAAGTCTTTTAAGTCTTTTTCATTAAAAAAAAAACAACCCAAACCTACTTACACTGAGTCTGTGCCATTGAAATGGTATCTCCAGTGTAGCGAACAAAGTTGTCACCTGCGTAACCAACTCTGCAGAAAAAAAAATATGATTCTTAGCATTCAAGTAATGCGATTTCCTTTCAAATACAATCATAAAACACCAACAGGAAAGTAAAAATTGTCCTTTGTGCCCTGAGTGTTAAGAATGTAGGGAGAGGAAGGAGCATTCAACTCAATACATGAAATCAAAGTCTAGGCTCCCCATAAAGTCATGAAAGAATTAGATAGCAACTCAGAATACCTGATGCCTATATCTACATGGAAACATCTTAAGACACAGACCTGGAACTCTGTCTGGGATACCAAGCACCATGAGCCAAACTTGGATCTAACTGCGCAGCAGATATGCATAAATGGTAGGTGATATTCTAGCACAGTGATTCTCAGCTTTTGGATTTGTGAATCTCTCCTCCTGCCCAGACCCAGTGTATTTTACTGAGTTAAAGCCTGGTAGTAGCTTTACTGCTCTCAGTTACTTTTTCCACACCCCTGGAAGAGGAGATTCACCATGAGTATATGAAACACAGGCTGAAAATTGAATAATGTTAACAATCCAATTTCCCACTCTTCTCATCTTCCCAAAGCCACTCTGAAAAATTTACAGTGTGCAAAGCTGTGGGAGAAACATAGATTCAACAAAGGTCAGATTATGACTCTAGAGAGAAGTGAAAGCATCTGCATCTAAAAAAAGAATTGACTAGCATTATTCCAGCTGGGGGCAAGGAGAGGTGGAAAGAGCATTACTTGCTAGCATTTAGCCACTGCCATTCTATTTCAGGCAGCGAGCTAATCCAATTACTGTACTCTGAATAAATGTTTCTACTCCCAGCCTGTCTACTCTGTAAGTCCACAGCACTACACAGGTCAAGGTGGGGTCACAACTCAAGTGCTTGACTCGGGTTTTACGTGAGACAGCCTTATGTGCAGCCAAAAGCTAGCCTATGGCATTCTTTAATTATGTTGTCTATCTAGATGATGCCAAAGCTTTCAGACCTTTTCTATGCAGATTCCATTAATATACAAGGAGCTCTTGCTCCTAGTTCAAGCATTTAGCTAGGTACCACAGATACTCCATGCTAGTCTCCAGTGCTGAATGCCTCCCAACAAACAAGGAATGAAGTTTAAGATTTGGTTAGTGAAATACTTTACATAAACACCACTATTGTTTACAGGTATCTTCTCTAGATACAGCAGAGTGTTCTCATCTTTATACAGATCATTACACTAAATGGTGCTCCACATATCTCTGAAGAGTAAGGGCCAGTATTACTAAAATACCACTTTTATATACTAAAACAAAAAATGCTGCTAAATAAAACAATTTTTTCTGTGTTTACTACTACTTGTATGCATAACTGACTAAAGGTTCATTAGAAAAGGACATACAGATAAAAGAAAATACAAAACTATTAATCTGATTTTTAATAGTTTGTTGGATACACAAGCGTGACCCTGATTTAACTTACTCATCTGGATTCTTGCCTGTATTGGCATATGGGTTCTCCCTCATTGCTCTGGTTTTGGGATCATAATAAGCAGAGTTCGGATCTAGATTCCTCAAGTACTAGGGAAAGAAAACAACATACAAGATATTCAATATTTATGTTTTTAAAAAAACTTAAGTTACTCCTGTGTCCCCCAGCTTACAGACATTTTAAAAAGTTCTGTGTAGAAGGATGACCTTGAAGTCATAACATAAGCAGGAACAGAACCGAGAATAGACCTTAACCTCCAAACCCCAAGACCCATATGCAAACTCATCAAGAATTGAGCATACAATTTTTTAAATTAACTCTCATGAATACAAAAGAACATCTGTAAAGAATTCTTTACTCACTTTTGCGATATCTTCCCGAATACGTAAATTTCGAACTGTGATACGTCTTTTAGAGTCAAAGTTCTGGCCAGGCATATCAATGTCATCTGCATATTTATCTTCATCTTCATCTTCACTGTTATGATCTCTTTCCTGAGGACAGATGGGAAACTTCTAAATAAAAGAGGACATTCACTCTAGAGACAAGTATGAGAATCTGATTTTAGTGGTTTCATTAAAAATTCTGCGATCCCTGTAGTTAAAAGCTAGCATCATTTACCTGCGCTTAAGTGTGCTGTCATGCTCATCTAACATTCAACAGGTTTCAGAAATACTTGTTAACGGATTTCCACTTCCTCATATGGAAACAGTTACAAAACTGTAACTGTGATGATATTAAGAAAACAGTTATCTTGGGCAAAATACACCGCATATTAAAAACTAGTTATTTGCTTGCATCTCTAAGGTTTGACGACACACAGGAATTAAAACACAACCAAAAACCCCTGTATGAAGTCCGACAACCTATGCCCAAAAGAGTAGGCAGCTAGTGGCATGAACCCAACATTCAAACCCTTATGCCACCCTTGTTTCACTGTTCCACTACAGGTCCTTTTCAGTGCCCATGGTGTGATGCAGTGGGTAATCATCTTACTGTCTGTGAATTTGGTTCCTCTTCTCCCCACTGGTGTCTTGGGGAGTTCTGCAGCAAACAAAGAGCACATCAGCAGAGAAGACAAGATAGTGGAGAAAGGAAAGATGGCAGGGATATAAAGAGCAATCAAAGCAGAGCTTGACGCTGGATGCAAAATACAATTTACCTGTGACAAAATGCACACAGACTGCTATATAATGGTCTAGGAAAGAGCTCTATTACAGACACATGTTGGAAAACTTTTCACTGTATTCCCAACTGAATGTCCAAGCCTTTGCAAGAACAGCAAATTCTAGAGCTGTCACTGTTATTTAGAGCTTGCTATGCCTTTGAACACAAATGGTTTAGACTAGAGTACTTCATATCATGCAAATATAACCAAGATTCAACTCTGAAAGCTTAAAAAAAAAATTAAGATATATATGCAAGTATTTAGTTAGGATTGACAGGCATACTGAGCATGAATCAGAAGCCATAATTTAATCTGGAGAAATATAGCCAGAATTTATTTTTTTAACCTGCTTAGCCTCTAACTTGAGAATACTTGCAACAGTAAAGGTGGAAACAACAGTGAGTCCTGGAAAACTGACTAGCAAACTGGCCAGCACTGACTATGCAAATCAGTCTTAGTCCTCTCCATCAGAGGACAGCTCTTATGTTTCAAACATACTTTTCTTCTTACAGCTCCATTTTATAAGGAATAAGTATACGGAAGCCAACAATGTTTGCTTTGTGGTGAAAACAGACATCAAAAAGAGAAAGAATCTTTTCTATCGGGAAGGTCAGAACTCCTGCAGTTTGTGCTGGGTTGGAGATTAAATTCACTCTGCCATCTAGTGACAAAATGCAAGGTGACAACCTCTGGAAAATGGAGGCCCAATTGTATGTAGTCTTATGCTTGGTGTTTTCTTCATTGCAATATTGATTAAAAAAACCCTACTTCTGACCGGTAGCAGTCTCTACTTTTTCCCTACTTTATAAACTTAGAATATTATCAGAAATGCCTCTTAAGATTAGAATTTTTTATCAAAGATTATCAAAAGCATTGTCTATAATCTAAGAGCAGCTTGCAGAAGTTAGTGGAAGATACAAACTCTGCAGTTTATAAGCCAGAGGGAAATACATGTGCTCAGCCTTCAGATAACCAGAGACACTGCAAATAGTCATAGCAACGACTGAAGAAGAAACAAGTTTGGTTCTAAGATAAAGAAAATACCTTCCGATTCCACTTTATACTAAGCATTACTAAAACAATCAACAGTCACAACATTAGTTAGACGTTAACGATCTTTATAAACAAAAAAAGCTTTTTAGTATATGAACAAAATTACTACACGGAAAACAAGTGTTTCTGACCCAAAATTCCATGTCATTAATTTTAGCAAGAACAATAATCACACAGAAATTTTGCCCTTAAAGGGAAAACAAAGCAACTCTCATTTGAAAGAAGATGCTTGAAATTCTTGAATGTGACATAGAACATGCTGGTGCTAGGAAAATCTTTAAATTACTGAAGGGCATGAAACCCAGTAACAGACCCCATATAGAGAGTAAAAGCATCAGAGAGCAGAAGTAGCCTGTTGTATTTTTATTCAGCCTCAACAAAAATAAATTGGGCTTTAGTGTACTTACCACTTGCTCCAGCTTTCCTGATGCTAACTCTTCCTGAAGCTTCTGGGCTTTCAGTGTACGTTTGGCCTGTGTATCATGAAAATCCATTTGTTTTAGTATTTCTTTTCAATAGCGAGTGTGTAGTAATACTTATCATAAGCATCTCTTGTGACTGCTGTCATTTAAAATGTATTATTACAAAAAAATGTTTTTTTTAATTCTCTGAGTGCTTGTAAAAAAATCAGCAGCCTAGAGCTTGCTCCTCTGCTCCTACGCTTTACCACATTGTTTGTTGAGCCTCAAGGAAAGGAAATTATGTATACTAACCATACCACTATTTTATATTATACTGTTAAATGAAACAGTTTACTAGAATTTATGCAGCTATACCATTACTAAGAAATAGTTTTATTATTGTGTCCTCATGATCTAGTTAGAAATTTCAGTGCTTAAGGTACTTTGTGACTGTTGCTGCAAGCATTTATGGTTCATCCAGGAAGCATCAAAGTCTAGCATCTAAGGTGAGAATTTAAAGCAGCACGTTAGTGAATTTTTGTGTGTGTGTGACATCATAGAACCATAGAACAGTTGATATTGGAGCTACCTCTGGAGACTGCTCAAAGCAGGCCTGCCAACAAGAGGTTGCCCAGGACCATGTCTAGGCAAGTTTTGACTACCTCAGAATGGAGACTCCCCAGCCTTACTGGGCAAGCTGTTCCACTGTTTGATCACCCTTACAGTAGAACATTACTTTCTTACGTTTAAACAGATTTCACTTTGCGCCCACTGCTTCTTGTCGTGTCACGAGATACTACTGAGAAGAGTCTGGCTCTGTCTTTAAACACTCTCATTAGACATTTATACACACTGATTAGATGACATTTAGCATTAGCTTTCCTACACACTATAGGAAAATACTGAGCACCAGGCACTGAAGGGAGTTAGATAGGCACCTAACTACCTTTTGGACCAGGTAGCCAACGTCCAGCCAAGGTAGTGAGCCATTTTCTTTTTTCTTCTAAAAAATTAATAGTGTCCACATGGATTTGGTGCATACAGATAGAAAGTTAACTGCAACACCAAGGTGCCAATATGCACAAAGACATGTACAAATAGTCCACTGCTCCATCATGGTAACAAAAAGGATGCGTAAGTAAAATGACATGATTGAGGTTACAAAATAGATATAGATTTATTGGCTCTAATACAGCCAGATAAATTCCTTTCTTGCCTGCGATTCAATCTGCATCTTGGGTAATAAATTCTAAGGCTATTAGAAAGTACGCAATCTGGAAAGACACTTCATTTATTGTACAGACCCATACTCAGTTGCCAATTCTGATCTGAATTTTCAGTTTAAGTGAAGTTTGTTATTAAACACAGAATCCATCTCGCTTTTTCATTATGAATACAGCACAAGGTCTAATATTAACAGTGCACATAACAAACGTTCCTTCTCCCAGCCAAGCCAAACACTAAACCTTTCCCCAGTAAACCACAGAACCTACGTACCAAATCAACCTTGGAATATTCCTCTACAATCTTCATGTGCTCTTCTGGGTTATAACCATTCCAACGATCTCGCTTCCCATCATAATCAAACATCAGTTGAGGCTGCACATGTTCATCTGGTGCAATATTCATGCCTGTGTATTTTGCTCCAACTTTCCTGGGTCTCTGAAAGGAAAAAAAAGGTTGGATCAGTCCATTAGGCTAAAATACATTACTCGCTCAGATACCCCTTTACAAATAGTATCAATGGAGCTCCTCTAAAGCCAGTTAAAATCAGCACTATAAGCCTGAGAATTGTAAATAAATGCAAGTAGTCCATTTCTGTATTTTAAAGTAGCACAACTGACTCCAAACCCCATCGATTTCTAACTCCCTTTGCCACAATTAAGAAAGCAATTAAAACACAGTTTCTGGGGATGGCTTTAGCTGACATGAAACAGAAAGACAGGCACAGCAGCACTTGAGTTAAAGTAAATTAACATGAGGAGCTAAACATTTCCACCTATTATTGCAGTGCTTATCACAAACAGAATTGATGATCAACACCCTGAATAGTATCATTTTTTTCTCCTTCACTTTTCCTGCATAACAACTTCTTTAGAAATTTTCAAGCCACCTTTTAATACTTGTAAATTTTTTCAAAATAGCTTTTTCAAAACTAGTATTTTTTATCTATAGCTAGCTATTTTTCACGAAGATTAGAATTCACACTGTTTTCAAAACCATTAAAACATCACAGAAAGTCAAGTTTACCTCCATGCAGTCTTTCTTTTTGTGTGTCAATGCACCACAGTTCTCGCAAGCTCCTTTACGATATCTAGTTGCTACAGCATGCTAAACAACAAAAGAAGACAGTGTTGTACAAACTTGTGGCAAGATTCATATATGTGTTCCCAACAACCATTTTTCAATACAACTAAAGTGTGCATGGTCTACCCAAACCCAGAACACATTTTGATTATTACCAAACACTGCAACTTGCCTGCTGAATAAGAATTCCCAGCTCCTGTGTCCCTCAAAAACACGTAACCAGAAACTATTTCCTCACAGAATCAAACCAAATCTTTATTTTATGACAAAAACATTTTGCATACCTCTTGAACTCCTCGTTTGTACCAGTCTCCAGAGGAGCTATACTGTTTCTGCTTCTCTGGCTGAGGTCTCTGATGCTTTAGTGTAGGTCTTTTAGAAGGATCTATGTACCATGGTACTGAGGATATGTACTGAGGAATATGAGGATTGATATCTCTGTAAAAGATGTTGTGTAATAAATACACGGCATAGGGAAAAAACCCCACAACAACTTAGCCTAACAAATAACTCTCACATTAAAGTTCAGTGCTTTAGGAGTGATAATAAAATAATGAAGTTGTTACAGTGCATTGCAAAATAAACTCTAATTTAACTAGATAAACACAGACTTTCGTTGAGATTTTGCTGCCATCTAATTCACCTACACTTCTGACCCCACGTCAAATACCTTATTCTATGCAATGTTACTGATCACAAAAACAGTAACATTTCTCTTCTCAGAAGCAATGAGCCTTGTAGAAACAAGAGAGAGGGAACAGAGAAGGTATGCAGTAAAGTTCCCCGGAACTAAGTTTGGGTCACTTTCAAAACACCACTTGTAAGTAGCCACATAGATGGGACTTTTCAGCAGCACCGTCAATAGATCACAGTAGATAAACACTGAACCTACATTTTTTTTGAAAGTATTTGTTTTCTGAGGATGACTGGAATGTTAAAAGCAAATTTACAAAGTTCAACTATTTACTTCTACAATGACTCATGTAGAAATAATGTATCACCCTTCACAATTATTCTGTAACCACAGCAGGAAAAAAAAACATTTTTAACCAGTAGCTTTAGAATAACCATAGCTTTAAGAAAACTTACTTTCCTTCTTCATCCACCTCAGCAGGTGCATTTCCTAGTTTTCTTTGTTCTTCTAATTCCTTCTTTTTCCTCCAGTCTTCCCTTGTCATCTTCTTTGGCTCCTCCAGGCTCACATCACTTGACCCTCCTGAAGGAGTGGCATTCATTACCGTCCCTGATGCCATCTTGTCTTCTCCTCTGTAACGGGAAAAAAAAAAAGAAGAAAACCCCAAAAGTCTTACATATCAATACCATTTGACAGCACAGTTCTTTAACGTGGTTTTGTGTCACTCAGTGAAACCAGCAACACTGTGGTATGCATTCTTGACGTACGTCTTTCCATGAAAATAAGCACCAGTACTGAAAAAACAACAGGTCTTCCTCTTCTCTAGCCGCTATGACACGACAGGGACAAACAGCAGCAGCTCTGCACACAGCGTCAGGACACGCACTACCGGGCCTTCCCAGCCCAGGCAGAGGCGCGGGGACACGGCCTTACCCGCTGCCGCACGGGCGGACAGGCCGGGGCTGCCGCAAGGTCCCGGGGCCGCCACAAGGCCCCGGGGTCCCGCACAACGCGCAAACCTGGGCCTACGGGTACCCCGAAGGTGGGGCAAGACAGCGACTGCGAGAAAGCAGCGCCCCACCAGGGCCCGGGCCCGGGCCCATGCCCAGCCCGCCAGTGCTTCCCCGCAACTCACAGCAGCTGCTCAGTGGCCGCCCCAGCTGAGGCTGAGGCAGCCGCCGCCGCCCGGACACCCCCTTACCTCCGCCGCCCGTGTTTACCAGCTAGGCCGCACCGCCGCCCCACAATGCGCCGCGGCCCCACCCCTCGAGCTACGCCCCGTCAAGGGAGCGTCACTGCGAGGGGCGGTGCCACGCCGTCACCATAGTAACGCTGCGCCGGGGCCTGCGGTGGGGGGAGGGGCCCGGGCCGACCCCGCCCCCGGAACGCAGTGGGTGGAGCCGCGGGGGGAGCAGGTGAGGTGGCACGGAAGCGGCTCTGCTGAGCCAATCGGCTGCTGAGCGATAGTCGAAGCAGCCAATGGGCGATGCGGAGGCGGTTTAAAATCTGCCGGCGGTTAGGGCGCTGGGTACTGCGACTTTGCCTTCTGCGGCGGAGTGTCTGCGGCCCGCCCCGTTCTTTGCGCGGCCGGAACCGCCTCTGACCCGCTCCTTTGTAGGCGCTGTTGTCCTGCCTTAGCGCTCGGAGCTGCCGGTGGTTCCTGAGGTGAGGCCTCGGCTGGCTAAGCGTGGCCGGTCAGGGAGGGCTGGGAAGGCGGTCGGTGTCACCTCGTTAAAGCTGGGGTCTCCCCTGAGTTTAGGAGGAGAGGGCGTCTGGGGCTGTGAGCAGAAGGTGGCTTAAGCAAGGGGAGAGCCGAGACCTGTGGCTATAAATCTTGCTTTGACTTTGTGCTTAAAGCTTTTGACTTCGAGCTATGCCAGTTAAAAGCAGCTTTTTCTGTGGACCTCTCTTGAATGTGGAATCACTTGCCCACATATGTAATGGCAATTATAAGCTCCAGGTGGGAGCTGCCTGGCTGTTCTTAACAGTGCAAAGGAGTGCTCTCATCTGTTGCCTCAGATGGGGCTGAAAAACAGTAGTGAAGTAACCTATTTGTATAGGGTGCTTTCTAATGGTTTCTCTTTCTGGTGAAAAGATGTCTCTGCTAGTCAAATAGCTGTCATTACTCTTGGCTATTCAAGTGCTACAAGTTGAGCTAAGGCCTGGATTGCTAAGCTAGGAGATGTACTCTTTTCCTGTACTGAGGAAACAGTTAAACACCACAAAGAAGGGACAAAGCAAACCAAAGGTATTAGATCTTTCTGTGTAGGATTGCTAGCGAGACCTTCCTACTTTCCCAAACTCATACAAGCTCCTTTGGGACTATTAGCCTACCGTGTGTGCTAATAATGCCTTCAAACATAAGGGTCTGTAGCTAAACTACTATGAAATGGTGTGAGGTATGGGTTTGTTCCCCCTCCTCTAGGGACCAGCACACAGCAGCTCTGTTGTCTTTAATGTGGTTTGTTTATAAAGTGTACTGGGGTGGAAGAAATTGCAAGAATGATTTCCTCTTTTTCCTGTATGGATTTTCCAGAGTCATCAGCCTGAAGATGGCAACACTAATCTTTATTGACAAGGAGAATGGTGAAGTTGGTGCTACTAAGAATCAGCTAAGACTTCCTTCAGGATCTTGTGCGTATATGCTGCCCTAAGTCAGTAGGGGATCAAGGGATATGTGTAAATTGTGTTTTGTTGTTACTCACTGTTTTGAGTAGTAATAGCTTTCTATTCTTATATCCACTTATCTAACCAATTCTGCTAAGCTCATCAGTTACTATAAAAATGAAAATAACTCTGCTTTTATCATAGATGGGGCTTATGCTCTTGAGTTATTAATGGTGAGTAATGATTTTTGTGACAACTAGTTTTCCAGCACATGCACTTACTGAAGCAAGCCTTAGGGTTGATATGGTGCTAAAGTTTGCTTTTTTTTTTCTTCCCCCATTCCAGCAAAAGTCTTATCTGAAAGAACACAAGTTAACACTCCACTTCCTAAAAAACCAATCAGTATATCTCCAGCCACATCTCACTCTGTCAGAAGGGCTCTTGGAAATGTGAACAGAACTGAAGGAGTCATGAGCAAGATGGAAAAGATCAGACAGAAAAATCAGCCTTGCACTGCAAACAAAGTGAGTATAACACCCTTGGGTGGTGGGGGTGGGGTGAGGAATGGGAATGTGTAAGTTACATACTGTTGTGGCTTAACCCTGGCAGGCAGCTAGGCACCACACAGCTGCTTGCTCACTTTCCCCTCAGTGGGATGGGGGAGAGAACTGGAAAGTGTAAAAGTGAGAACTCATGGGTTGAGACCAAGACAATTAAAAATCTCAAAACCACCCCCCCCCCCCAAACCAATTTCTCACAACCAGCTGACTGATGCCTTGCCAGTCCCTTAGCAGTGGCAGCCCTAGCAAACTTCCCCACCAGTTTTCATTGCTTAGCATGATGTCGTACACGATGGGATGGTATCTCTTTGGTCATTTGGGGTCAGCTGTCCTGGCTGTGTCCCCTCCCAACTTCTTGTGTGCCCCCAGCCTGCTCACCGGTGGGGTTGTGAGAAGCAGAAATGGCCTTGATGCTGTGTAAGCACTACTCAGGAATAGCTAAAACAGCTGTGTGTTATCAACACTGTTTTCATCATGAATACAAAACATGGCAACCTGTAAGCTACTAGGAAGAAAAATAACTCTATCCTAGCCAAAACCAGTGCACCTACATAGGCACAAGCAGTACAACATCTTAGGGGGTACCTAATGGCAAAGAAGTGGCTCTAGAGAAAATAGTCTGAGTTAATGTCTTGTTCATATGTTAAGTATGAGGAGTTTAATATTATGAGCCTAATTGTTCTAGTGCTGTAATTTGTTGCCACTGTATATAGTAGTGCACTACATAAACTCAGCTGAAGCATTTGCCTGTCTCAGCTCATCTGTGTTGAAGGTATTGGAATTTAGGCAAAACTGAGGACTGTATGGCAGGTATTCTTGTCTGTAGACCCGTATAGCACAGGAAAGCCACTACAAAGGTACTACAAGGGGTACAACTAACTATAGTAGCCCAAATGTGACTTCCTCTTTTTAAGACTGCTGAAAAGACTGCTGGATTAGAAAGCTGTGATGCAGTGGCTGAAGAAGACTGGCCAGAAATAGAAAATATGTTTCCTTTTGATCCTCGAGGTAAGAACTACTGGTGTAATTAAAATGAACAATCAGACTTTGAGTGTTGACATTGTTGTAAAGCTTCAGTCAAGCTATTGTGGCAAACAAGCTACCATTGCATTTCTCGAGTCCCTTCTTAAGCATAAGGGTGCTTGCTAGTTCTGAAATACCATATTGTTCTTGTTTGAATATTTCTAGCTGCAATAGCTGTGCTCCAGATATGTAGTAGTACAAGTCTGTTATTATGATAGTGGGGAAACTAGTTCCAAATCACCATACTATAGTCTCTTAATTCATTAAATGGCATCTAGTGGACAAGTATTCAAAGGAATGCTTAAGCAGTACTGAAGAGTAGACCTCTCTTGAGAGTGTATGCCAAGATGGTAATTTGTAACTGAAATGATTCCTACTGCTGTAGGATGTAATAGTTGAAGAAAAACCTTCTAAATCTGTTCTTGGAATATCTGTAGTGGCCTGTGCTATCTCAGTCCTTCAAAGTGTGACTTTAAACCATCCAGGTCATGTAGAAGTGAGTGTGCAAAAACTGTACCAAAGACTGCTTCAGTGTCGGTGCTTGATGAAGTTAACTTAGTGTAGTGATGGGAAAGAAATCACTAAAAGCTCCTGCTTTACATTAGCAGCTATGTTATGCAGTCTAGTCTTTTCGTAAGTGTTAGCATATAGGATTTTTATGGACAACTAAGGTGTAACTGCAAATAAATACCCTAAAAGAGGGGACTGTTGGATTGTGTTGTTTTGGACCTGCTCTCACTTCATTTAATCTGGGAGAATTTGCAGCTTTCCAGGCCACTGTGTGCTGTTACTAAACTACAGTTGGTCTTTCTTAAACAGACTTTGAGAGTTTTGATCTTCCTGAAGAGCACAAAGTAAGCAATATCAACCTGTGTGGTGTTCCCCTCATGATATTTGAAAGGACATATGACAGATGTGTGAACATGGTTCCCTCACCTGTGAAGATCAAAGAGACTTCATGGGAGTCTAGTAAGTGGAAACTTAGTGTGATTTTTCAGTATATACAGTGCTCATTAGCAGTTTGGGAGGGAAGCTAGTTGGCTGCAGCAGTGAATTGCCATTGCTTGTCCGAAGTACCAGAGTAGCACACTAGTATCAAATAGCTGTTGGTGTATAGTCAAGCTGAATTTAACGGGTCAACCCTACCAGTACAGGTAGTAGTCTCAAAGTGATGTTGCTGAGCAATCTTTTGTAGTGTGGTACTAACTGATCAGTTAGGTGGAACTGGCTAATGCAGTCAAACAGTATTTCCCTTAGTCATTCAAGAGGCTTATGCTAATGCACTGGGAGCTAGCTTATGTTAGAGAGTATAAATTCTGGGTTTCATGAGAAACTGATATGCTCTATTTCTAACTTTCAGACTTGCTACAATCAACTGCTGACTTCCTTGCTACCCTGGATGAGATTATTGACATGCCACCTCCAAATTATGACCTTTGATGCATATTCTAAAGCTTCTATTGAGTTCAAATTTCATGTAGTTTTGTATTTTAATAAAGGCTAATCTAACCTATATAGTACTGGACTGGTGAATTTTCAGTAGACCCAAGGTGCAGGTAGTAAAATAGTGCTTTAAAAAGGAGCCTAGCTGACAAGCAATTAAAGCAGAGCCTGGGTAAGCTTCTAAGCAAGACTATAATACACTATTGTGAACCATATCTAGGAGTTAGTACCTGCTGATTAGACTATATATGGTCATGATAGGTTAAGAGGTCCTTTTGACCTCACTGTTTACATAACTTTATCCTTTATCCATTAAACATGCAACGATTTAAAAATAAGTTGTATATCTAGTCTAAATTAAGTATTAGAGCTAACATTCTAGCGTTTTTCCTTTCTTGAACTTGTTTGCTCTTCACAGGGGTTGTCTAAGATGGTGTATGCTGGATTCTTATGCAGCTGTACAGTACTTAATTGTCACAGCATTATGTGGCTTTCATTGCTGGGTACTGTCTGTGCTTTGTGAGGAAAGGCTGGTGGAACCCCTTCCTTCAAATTATAAGCACACAGATTCAGTATTTTCTGTTGCATTGTAATGGCTTCAACTCCAGTTCTTCATCACATAAAACAAGTTGGTTGTGGAGGTGGTCAGCCTTCACTTAAGTTAAGGTGCTTTTATAGTTCCTGGGCAGTACTCTGATCTAGTCAGATTTCAGAAGCCTGAGCTGCCTTCAGCTTTCAGCTCATCCTTGAGGTGAATCACAGTGCTGTGCCTGTGTTCTGGTCATCTACTTGGGCAGGAGGCCTTCCTGTTCTTCCATGATGTGCCTGAGCTCCTGAACAGGAAGAATTGTCATGTCAGATTTAATGTTAGTACACCACGGCACTATGTAACCGCAAGCAGTGGCAAGAGCAGCTTTTCAGCTCACACTTACCGTAGTGTCTGAAGTAACAAGAAATATGCTTTAATGATTGCAAGTTGACCAAAAGATGAAAATGTTCCAGCTAAGGAATGGGGTTAATCTGGTGTGGTTCAGTGCTGTGTCCCACAGTTCTTGGAGGCACATGTCTGCACCCTGACTGCAGGTGAAGATGAGATGTGAAGGTGTAAGCTTACTTTCATGCTTTGATGCTGTTGTTTCTAGGAAAGCTAAAAATGCAGGCAGTGAAGGAGCCCTTCTGTTTGCCGATAGGTTGTCTGGTTTGCAGATGCTGAAGGGAATGCATTTGTCCTGCTGTGATGACATAAGGAATGAAGGCTCCTTTTAGCCTTCAAGAGGGTAACAAGCGGAGCGGAGAACCATTTTCAATGTTTCCTCAAGACATGTTTCATTTCCTTCGTGCTTTTTACTCATCAGGAGGTAGATGGGCCTCATGGGAATTGTCCTGTTGCAAATTCTGACCTCCAATCTGTTAGGACTAGAAATTTGCTATTGCTGTTTCTGAATTATCAGACATCTGATGAAGTGAAAACAGACATTCTTTTTCTTTCTTCCTCAAACTTGTCAGGGTACCAGCTAAAGTGTTAAATTGTAACGAATTACACAGTAGCTGGTCTCTGCTTATCTCTAGTTTCTTGGTTTTGGTTTGAAACTTCAAAGAATTCAGAGGAATATCAAACTAGAGAGAAAAAAGATATGATTAAGGAAATTCTTTATAGAGATTTCAGGTTTTGGCTAATCCTTAATTGCATCTTAATATTTTTTGATTCTGAAATAACTTGGCAATCTCAGCTGAGACTGAAGTTTGGGTATAGTCTACCAGCCACAGGAGTTAAGCTGTAGTAACTATAAAAAAAAAAAAAAAGCATCTTCCTTTGACTTTTTTCTTTATCAGTTCAAATGAGCTGGGAGAAAACAGTCCAAGCCCAATTTTACAGAAAAGTGCCTGTAACTAAGGCACTGAAACTGGTTGCACAGTGCCATCATGTGGCTGCTTGTTATGCAGCCACACAGGTAAAAATAGTCATTGGTATGCAAAACACCAGATGACTTGGTATGAGGTCCCATAAGGATATGGCACTAAATCAACATAAATGTAGGTTGTAACTTTGTATGTACAAACACCTGTTTTGTCTGGAGAGAGTCACTAGTGCTTTGTATGTGTTATGAAAGTTTATCATAGTAAAAATGTATTGGTTTTTGTTGATTTAAAATATTCACTGAGATCAAGCACATAAATGTGTTATTTGAACCTCCAGAAATAATCTTTGTGCCATGTCCACAAGTGTATATATATATGCACGCATGTCAAAACATTTAAAACACGCTTGCTAGTTGTAGTATTTCATACCAAAATGGATGAGCATTTTATATTTGTAAAGGTGATAATTAAATGATTGAGATAGTCTTCTTGGTACTGATAGACCGTAATATTGAAGCCCACAGACTTGTTACTTGGGGATAGTGGAATGGGTGTGCAGAAAGCACAGTGAGTCAGAGATGGGGGAATATTTCTGGTCTGTCTGCATGAGAATGAATGCTGCTGCAGTGTGGAACATAAGGTAATAATGCTAGAATGAACAAAATGAGTTCACATTAGCGTAATCTTGTTCTACTTAAATTATTAAATCATTTCAAAGTCTAGGGAAAAATAAACAGTCATAGGTTTTGTGTCCTTTCCTTCACCCACTTCCAATTTTCTTTTTTCTGTAAAACTATGAAAGGGTGTCTTGAGTGCAGAGGAACACTTCCTGTAGGATCGTTTTTTGGGTGTTTCATCTGATTTTCTACAAGTACTGTCTCTTACAACTGCTGGCAAGCAACACAAGCCAGTCAGAGTTAGGTCTGAGTAAGAAGCAAGCAAGGTTTTCAAGATTTTTTTTTTTTTTATCCGTAAATAGTTAGAGATGAAAAAGGTGTGCTTCATCATGTAGCCTATCTCTGAGCCAAAACAGGAGTGTTGCGAGGACTCTTGTGTGTGGGATATAAATCTATTCAGCAACACACTGCAAAAATCAGTTTTCTTTATACTGTCACTACAGCTAATTAATATTTAGTGTTTAAAGATGGATTCGCTTTTTAAAATGTTGGCCATGATCCTCTTGATTTAAAATATTAAATAAATGCTAATGTCTAATTTCAGATGCATCCATGCCAAAACCCAGAGTTAAGAAGTGTCTATAGCAGATGAGCAATAGTTAACTTCAATTTTGGTTAGTTGTTAATTCTCCACACCAAATTTTAGGTGACTGAGAATATTTGTTTCTTACAGCAGTGTACCTCATCTGGGGCTTTCTGTTCTCACTGGGATTTCTGGTTAATGGAGGTCCAAGTTCTTGCTTTTACAAAGCTTTGTTTTGTAAACATTCATCAGAAATATCCTTTTTTTTCAGCTGGCTTTTATTTTCCCCATTTTGTGTACTTTTCAACTCAGCTGGCTGGGGTTAAAGGGAAATGCATGTTCCTGTGACTTGCATGAGAACGAAGCTGTGATGAGACTCAGTCTGTGGCTTGAGCTTCCTTGCTGCAGTGACTTGGAGATCACAGTCACAAAAGCATAGTCTCCCATTTAAAAAAAGTAAACTTCTAGCCTTAGAGCTGCAAAACTAGCTGGTGACAGCCCATGAAGTGCTGGCTTCCTGAGGTGCAGGGAGCCTGGTTGCTGGGAATTTTGCACTGCTTCTTGCCATTTCATATAGGTGTTAACACTGACTTCTACTGGTGACTGAAAAATAACTTCCTTAACTGTTTTAATGTTGGTATAACCTACACAGCTTTTTGTACTCAAAGTTTTATTTTCTGTTGAGGTATTGCCAGGAATACATGTAACACATTCAAAATGGTGTCTGAGCACTACCCTACACAACGTAAGTCCTATTTAAAAAGGCTTGTAATGTTTTGGTTTACTTGCTTGATCAGTTTATGCTTCCTGCAAAGATCTGAGATATTTGGGATTTTAAATGCATGGCTGTGATGAAAATGAATGCTTGCTTGGTGGCTTGTTCTCAGTTTGAATGAGCCTTAATAAGCCAGTGTAACTGTGTACTGTGACTGGGAAATCTGGATTGTAACCAAGTACACAGAGCAGGTATCTCTTTAGTTGGTTATCACTCTGTAAAGCATCTTCTTTGACAGTGTTCTGGCTGTGAGAATCACTTTAAATCTTTACATGAATTTCTGTAAGGAGAACTTGGAGATTCATACAAAAATAATCTCTTAGCAGGCTGAGTAAAATTATTTCAGTGCACATCAGATAATTCATCCTATTTGTAATGTTCTTGCAGCGGGCGGCACCATGGTAACAGCATGTATTACGGCTTCTCACTCCTGCAACCTGACAGCTGTGGTGCGATGATGTTTGCCTTTGGTACATCATGCACAGTGCAGGCATCTCTAATGGGTTTCATTGCTTCATTAATGTGAAATGGAGGATAAGATTCAGCACCAAGGAATTCTCTGTGCCTTTACCCTGTGACTATAGGGAATAGTATTTCAGCCAAGGGCATTTTTATCTTCTGCTGTTTAAAAAGAACAGAAATTAGAAGCCTGGAGGCAATAGGTCTCTCTAGGGTTAGCAAAGCCATGAATCCTGTAACTTTTAGTTTCACTGTAGTTTTATTAGTGTTAGCGATGTACTTACTATACAGAAATACAATAATGTCCCTCAAGCTAGCCCCAAAGTGGTATTCACTGCTCTTGAAGAGACACAGGCACTGATCAGATCAACATGTCTATAATGAGGTTTATATACAGTTTATATACACAATATATATTTAGTAACTGGTTGTTTGGGATCTGATTGCAAGCATGTGCTTTTGCATATAACTTTGCAAAGCATATGAGAGAAGTGTAATTGATGAATGTACTTCTAACTGCAGTTTGGGAGAAGATAAAAGCATGGTGGGCCTGTTATGCTTGAATGATCTACAAAATTAGAGGGAAAAGTTATAAAATGACCCTAATGTGTATTTTCTTGCAGTTAGATTATGAAGAATGCCAGGATGAAAAAGGAGTGTGCAAAGAACTTACTGGACTGGGTGTTTTGTGCTTTTCTAACAGGGGAGGTAATCTCTTCCAGTTAATGAAGCTGGAGTGAGGTTCACGGAGCTGAAGGCATACTTCTAGCTCTAGATACTGTGTTTGAGATTTTTTTTTTGCTAGCCAAATTATTTCCATAAGCCATATGGAAGGTGGAGCCTTTGGAGGCCTTCAGATGTTGGTCTTAAGTGGCCCAGGCTGGGCTTCCTCTGAGCACTTCTTCTCAAAATATGTAGCCAATGGCTAAAAGCATCTTATAAGTCCCTCTGTAGCACACAGCCAGACTTGGTACAGGCTCCAGTGGAAGTGATTCCCCTTTCTATTAGTCAAGGGACAAAATTGAGAGTATTATGCACAGGGAGAATATGTAAAGACTGGAAGAGGGGAGTGCTTGGAGTCTATAATATATATATTTGCTTTGAAAACTGTTCTGAGTCAACATTTTTCCTGAAGATCTGAATTCTTTGCTTAAGGGCATATATCAGGCATGTCCTTTGTGTGTTTGATAGCACTATCTGAAGTGACCTGAATGCATCCCAAATGCTAACTTTGGAAAAGTTTAAACCAGGAATGAAATTAGACTTTGATCTCATTATGACTAGTAATGATGATTTACATAGCACTGAAAAATATCCAAGATCTGGTCTGCAAGGATATCACTAACTGAGATCCTAAACTTGTGTTAAGAGTTAGTAAGGACCTTTAAGATCAAGTAAGACATAGGTACCATTTTGGTGATGGAGATTTTTCTTGTATCATTTTTCGGTTACTTAAAGCAGAATTAGAGATTTCCTTTGAAATGGTATAATGATTGGTGTAGCTGTATACAAAGTGATTTGAAAGAGGGGAGGAATGCTTTTTTGCATGGGACACCGAAGGTTCAAAGAACGGCCAGAATGATGCAGGGTGATAGACAACATGTGTGTGGAGACACATCTTTCTTGGTGACATTTCCCTCATTGTATCGTAAATTCAATTTCCAGCTTCAGTGTGGCCTTGCCCATAGCCACAGTCCCTTCAGAAGTAAACCTGCTCCAACATGGCCTTACCCATGGCTGCAGACCCTCCAGGGGAGGCCACATGCTTTGAGGTGCTCTAGCATGACCTCATGCACAGCCACTGATGGTTCAAGGTGTACCTTCTGCAACATGGAGTTATCCACAGCCACAGATGCTTTGAGGTGTACCTTCTCCAGCATGGACTTATCCTTGGGCTACAATCCCTTCAGAGGTATACCTGCTGCAGCACAGATGTAACCACAGACACTTCAAGACGTACCTGCTCTGGTATGGACTTACTCACAACCACAAACACTTTGGGCTGTCTTGCTCCCATGTGCACTTACCCACAGGTCACACACAGTCCCTTTGCCTCCAGTTCACACTGGAGTTCCAGCCTGTCCAGTACAGCAGCACAGAAACAGCAGTGATGCCCTGGCCATCTGTCAGCCCAGGTGCATTGCCATTGCTGTTATCAAAATGTTCCCAGGCACAGCAGAGTCAGATGATAAGCAGTACAGCAAGAGCAAAAGCAAAAAGCAGCCACTGACAAGCACTAGACTAATATACCGTAAGGCAAGCAAGCCCCATGGCAAGCACAGGAGCCTGCCGATTAATAGCTCAACAGTAATAAATTTGATCTAGCACATTCCAATCAAATATGCTGTTAACTTGAACCCTTTGAGCCCCACACTGGGTGCCAAAAAGGACTGTCGTGGTTTAACCCCAGCTGGCAACTAAGCACCACACAGCTGCTCGCTCACTCCTCTGCAGTGGTGGGGTGGTGTGAGAAGCAGAAAAGGCCTTGACTATGTGTAAGCACTGCTCAGCAATAACGAAAACATCCCTGTGTTATCAACACTGTTCTGAGCACAAATCCAAAACATAGCCCCATACTAGCTACTGTGAAGAAAATTAACTCTATCCCAGATGAAACCAGCATCATAAGCTTCATGAATCTTAAAACAGCCAACAGAATGTCCCAGATAACACCGATTTCTGACCTGAGAAAAAACTTTATTACCTTGCCATACCATTGAGGCATGTTCTAGCAGCAGTGCCCAGTGTAGATGGCACTCACGCTTCAGCTCCCAACCATGGTATTTTGGGGTTGAGTATCTTCCCTGATGAATGGCTGGTTTTTGAGCTATTTAAACACTTAGGAAAGAACATTTTACATTCAGGCATTTGGTTTGGCTTCAGGTATATGCATTTGATTTTGTTTTCATAATTAACCCTGAGCCTCCTTGATAAAAATGTCTTCTGGAGCTGAATTATCAGACAGCCTCTCAGTGGCAAAAAAGTATTTCCAACTTGAGAAAAGGTCCTGCAGAAAAAAAAAAAAGCATGGTTGGGGCAGGTCTGAAAGTAAATTTGACCTCATTTCCTCAGCCCAGCAGTCCAGAGGTAAAACAGCATCATAATTAAAAATGACTCTTTGGGTGCATGCTGTGAAGCCAGCCTTTCACAGCACTGCAGCCTCGGCTGAGCTCTACCTTCACGTGAGTGCTCAACAACCCTGTGGGAGCCGCTCCCGTGTTTCCCAGATACCTGATCCTGCATCTTCTGCTCTTTCCTAATTCAGACAAAATTCCTGTGAGCAAAACTTTCAGAGAGCACTGAGTAAAAACAGCCCGGAATTTCAAAAGTGCTGCATTCAGGAGGGGGTAATTGCAGCTTATGTGGACCTATCCAAGCTTGCTTTTGCCTCACTATAGATCTGTTGAGCCTCATGACTTACACACCATAGTCCTCTGGCTCTTCTCCCGTGCTGCGGAGCCTGCGCTACCGGCGCAGGGCCCCTGCCAGCTCTCGGGGAAGAGGCCGTGGGCTGAGCAGCACTTGCCTCAGCACAGCTCTGGGCTGAGGCTGCCTGATGGTGTGTGGAGCTGGGAGGAGCTGGGAGAAGCTGGAAGGCTGTCGGGGTTGCGGGGGAGGTCTGGGTGGCTGCACCAGCAGCGACACGGCTCCAGAGTGTTTCTTCTGGGACTGTGGCCTCAACTTTGTCAGTACCTGCGAGGTGTGTTGCACTTGTGCGGGGTTTTGAATTCTCCTGAATTGTGCTCTAGCACTGCTTTGGGAATCATACCTTTAGTCCTGGCCTTTCCTTCACAAAATGATGAAACCGTCATGTCTCAAAAACCAAACTGCTGCACAAAGTCTCTGCAGAGCGAGCGTAGCTAAGCAGTGTTGGTGGGAGCTGCCATTTTCCTAGTGCCTTTTTCCCCTGTTGCCTGCTGCAGGTGAAAAACTAGTCAAAATTCTCAGGTTTAGGACTGCACGTGTGGTGGGTGGGAAAGCCCATGGAGTGAACTTACTGCAGTGGAAGCAGAATTGGGTGTTGCCATGTTAACAGCAATCGGCTGTGCCCGGGCTGGCACAGGCAGCCCTTCACCATACCTGGGAAGTGGTTGAACTGGGGAGGCGGGACTGGGACAACTGGGCTCTCCTGACCACAGCTGACCACGAGGTGAGAGCTCCTGATGCTGGCAAGAGAGACAGACCTCATCCCTTTGGTATGGGCAGCCCTTTGCTGCAGCGGCACGAAGGACAAGCTGCCTTTCTGGAGGAAAGACCCCTCCTGCCAGACTGCTGCCTGTGGGGAAATCTGGGCCTTTTTTATTGCAGTGGTGATCATGAGCTCAGTGTTGTGTAAGTCCAGTCTTCATCCGTGAATATAGAAGCTAATATGAATTTAAATATGGACATGTTTGTAAGTACTTATTGCAAAGATAATTGTTCATAATTCCTATAATGTCATGAATATGTGCGTTGACACAGAAGTCACAAGGCAGGGCATTTGCTGTCTGGCGAGGTGTTGAACTTGCTGCATTGACGTTCAAACAAGTCTCCAGCGGACAGCAGAGCCAGAGCCTGAGTAAAAATGGAAAAGTCAGGGTGGGAGCTTTGAAGGATGAGGACAAAAGGCTGATGACACGATTTGGTTTACTTGAGAATAACATATTTCACCAGTGAGAGAGGGCGTTCTAACTGTGAATGATCACACGGGACAGCTATGGAAGGATCCAGAGACCTTGGTAACACCATCTGAGTGGCTTAAGCGTGGGCGCTGTGAAAAGACCAGAGGAGAGGAGTAAGGACATGGCTGACAGCTCTTGGTGTGAGGGGTAAAGGGGGCTGAAGCAGCCGGGGAGAGGAAGCAGCACCCCTGTGCCGAGCCCAGGGGGTGAGGAGGTGGCGGGAGGGGATGAAGGGAGGAGGAGGAGGAGGAGGCGTTTGGCAGCCAGGGTCTTGCGGGCCGCCTGCCAGCCGGAGCCGCTAGAGGGAGGCCCCGCTGCCGGCGAGGCGGGAAAGGAGCCGGAAAGGAGCCTTGGTCGTGGGGGGGGAGCGCGGAGGCCTCAGCCCCAGCCTGGCGGCAGCGTGCCGGGACCAGCGCTGAGGGAGGCAAGGCCGGGGCAGAGCCTCTGCCTGACGGCTTCTGCGGGCAATGCTGCTCTATGGGCTTTGCCAGCTGTGCAGCCACAGCTCTCACCGGGGCTTCCCTGTGTTTCCCATTGCCATTTCGTTCTATGGCCACAGGCAGCAGTCTGTGCCTATGACGGGGATCTCAATAAGAAGGCTTCTCCGTGAGCCTGAATTACAGACCCTTGTCTTCCCAGAGAGCAGAGGTTGACCCTTTCTTCAAAAACCAAACAAACATATTTTCTTGTGAAATGTGACAGTGTGATTGCTGTGCAACAACGGGGAGTGCCTTTTAATATTTCTGTCGCTTTTCTCTCCACTACTGCTGCTCAAATTTCTTCTGACATCCAAGCAAGATACTGCTGTTAATCTTCCGTAAATAGCCAGCTGGGATATTGGATATTTGTGGGTTTAAGCAAAAATCCCTGGAAATGTTCACATTCCCAAAGTGTTTTTTCCCAGCTGCAGCATGAGCGTGCATCTCAGAAGATGGAGAGAAGATGAGCTGTGCCTCAGCGGTTACACAGGGGAGAGTGGGCAGAGTTCCTGTGGACATGAAGTGCAAATCATCCTGTTCTTCCTCCTGCAATAAACTCCCAGCTATCCACAGAGACACAAAACCAGTATGTGCCTGTCCCTGCAGCGAGGGATGTCCCTGGGACTGTTGCAAGGAAATCCCAACCACAGGGCCCTGCAGGCCCCTGCTGCTCTCCAGAGCAATACGCAGTTCTCCAGCCTGTGGGGTGAATAACGTGGCCAGCCTTTCTTCTGAAGCAGCTTGGGGAGGTGTGAGACATCCACGTGGTGAACAGGTCCCTGCTGGGGTCTGAAGAGCAGCACTGAATAATTCTGCAGGGCAGTGATAAAGCGGCTGCTCCACGCGCTGGTGAATCATCTGGCTCAAGAGGGACAGGCTGTGGCATGCAGCAGATCTCAGCAGGCACAAACACCGACTGTACTAGGATGTCCCCATCAGGGGATATCAGCTTTCAGTGGAACTGTTTCCTCAAGAGGTTATTTTCTTTGGCTGTTGTTGTTCCAGTGCAGGTTCTGCAAAGTCTCTATGATTCACTTTTGGAATGAGAAAAAAAAACCCAAAACAACAACAAAACCAAGCTTGAATCAGTTATTGTTTGGCTTCAGTTTTCTATAAGCCAGGTGAGCAAAACCATTCCAGCTTCAGGAATCAATAAACTAACATCATGTTTAGCTAACCTATCATCTTGTTCCTTAACCAAATACAAGGTGCTGCTGGAATTTATTAGTTCAGAGGGTTCTGCATTTCATTCAGCATGGTAGCAACCTCCTTTTAAAAATTTGATTAGCCAGAATTGGAGTTCTCTGTACCTGCTGCTTGTGGAAACTCCAGGCAGGAGAAATAAGTTGTGATTCCCTCTGATGGATTCTGGTCATTTTCAGGGAATGTACCAAGTTCTGTTCATCTAAATGTATCCAGCAGCAAACAGTGAGTGACAGTTTCTTTGTTCTGAACCTCTTTTCGGCTTGAAAGCTTTGTCCATACAGTTTTCTTCCTAAGGCCGTTTAGGTATTGCCTAGTCTTTGCCCATCACCTTCCTTCTTAAAAAATACACAGCCCTTGGGAGCTGTTTTTAGCAGCTGCATGATCCTTTGACTGCAGTAGAGCCTATTATGTTTCATCTCCTGGATTTTGTGAAGGAGCTTAAAAATTCTTTTTAGGTATTTTCAGTTAAAATGTCCCATCCTTATGAAACCAAGACTTCTAATTCCAAAGCTGACTTAAAAAATTTTACTCTGTAAAACTTAGGAACGAAACTTCATATTGTAAATGCAATGACCCCTGGTTCTAGAAGCGTGCTGACCTATCAAACCCTGTGTGAGAGGAAAAAATTCAAAATGAAAATGGAACCGTTCCTGTGGGAAATTGATTCCAACAGCACAGTGCTTTTCTAAGAATAATTACTCCACTGGAAGATGTTCAAAACTTGCAAGTTGCAACCAGGTACTGGATTTTGCTTTTTACCTTCTACTCAGTCTTGCCCCAGACTTTTTTCAGGTAAGTTCTCAACAGCTTCTTTCAGTGTTAGGAAACCTTCCCCTGAAGTGTTTTGTTCTTCTGTGCCCATCTTCCCGTGCCTTACTCTGAAACTAGGAAGGACCTGCAAATGCTTTGCATTGAAATCTAGTTGCCTGGAGGAAGCTCATATTCTACTTCAGTTGTGTCCTGGTTCCCCAGCCTGGTATATGTGAGCATGCTGTGACTCTTAAGTCTTTTGCTACAGTGGTTTGCTGCTTTATAGATTATTCTCAGAAGAAGCAGAGGGGCAAGGGCCTTTTCTAGTGCTGGAACTCAGCCAGTTCTGTCTGTCCTTTTCCAGATTTTTTTTTTTGTCAGTTGGAACTAGCATTCTATTTTTCTGATTAATACAGAGAGCAAAAAATGATTTGTCCTCCTAATAGCTTCAACAGAATGCTTGAAACAGAGGCTGACTGTTGTGGTTTAACCCCAGCCAGCAACTCAGCACCACACAGCTGCTCACTCACTTCCCCCTTCACCCGGTGGGATGGGGGAGAGAATCAGAAAAAAAAAAAGTAAAACTCGTGGGTTGAGATAAGAACAGTTTAATAGAACAGAAGGGAAGAAAGTAATAGTAATAACAGTAATAAAATGACAATAATAATAAAAGGATTGGAATACACAAAACAAGCGATGCACAATGTAATTGCTCACCACTTGCCAACCGATGCCCAGTTAGTTCCTCAGCAGCAATCCGTGCCCCTCCCCCAGCCAACTCCCCCCAGTTTATATACTGGGCATGATGTCGCACGGTATGGAATACCCCTTTGGCCAGTTTGGGTCAGCTGTCCCGGCTGTCTCCCCTCCCAACTTTCTTGTGCCCCTCCA
>JAVKLA010000042.1:8505382-8548129 GCA_034782735.1 Sagittarius serpentarius | reverse complement strand
CAGCCTTCTTGCTGGCTGGGCAGGAGAAGCTGAAAAGTCCTTGACTGAGTCTAAACACGACTGAGCAACAACTGAGAACAACAACTGTAAACATCAGGGTGTTACCCACATTCTTCTCATACTGAATCCAAAACACAGCACTGTACCAGCTACTAGGAAGACAATTAACTCTATCCCAGCCAAAAAAAGGACACCCACATATTAGGACCCTGATGCACTATCTGTGGAACAGCTAATTCTTTAACTATTTTGCCCTATTTAGGAGCCTGCAAAAGTTGGTGGGAGTTTGTTACCAATCTAGGGTCTTGGTGCTTGTGCGACTGTCTGGGCTTAAGGGCCGAATGTTATTTCCTGGTACAGCAACTGGGAATGCAACATTTTTGTGTGATGGGCAATACTGTCAAATATCTAGAGTATAATTTTCAAAGCTGTCTGCATGACTTCAGAACGCAGGTTCTATTTTTAGATGTAACTTGTGTGCTTGGAGGTACACCTACAAAAGGACCTGGACCTCTTTTTTACCTATCCCCAAAATGCAGATCCTTAGAACTCGTGCCATAATGCTGCTGAGCTGCAGTAGCACTGAT
This sequence comes from Sagittarius serpentarius, assembly GCA_034782735.1. Classification (NCBI taxonomy): domain Eukaryota; kingdom Metazoa; phylum Chordata; class Aves; order Accipitriformes; family Sagittariidae; genus Sagittarius; species Sagittarius serpentarius. Next base: position 8,547,542 of record JAVKLA010000042.1, on the reverse strand, counting down.
GGCTTATGGCTCTTCTATTTACTCCAGATGAATTCTCTGATAAGCATCTGTTTCTAGGCAAGCAGCTAGTCTTGTTTATGCCTAAGCCCTGCTAAGACGTTCCTTGGCCTCTTGTTCTGCGGAGGATGATGTGACAGTGTTTTCAGAGCACTTTCTTCTCGTGTGGGACGCAGGCAGAGTAGGATGGCAACTGAGGAGGAGGTGTTGGTGTTTCTATTTCCAATAGCACAGTAGTCATCTGAGTGCGTGAGAGGCCAGGGTTCAAAATTCAGGATGCTCAAGGGGACTTGAAATCCTGATCCCAGCTGAGTTATTCTGGAGGACTCTTCTCAGCTGCGCCTCCTGAGTAGAACAGCGCAGGAGGCTTCGGTGTGCCTGGGCAGGGAGGGGACGAGCTGGTAGCTTGGTGGTTAGGCTGCTTCTACAGGGAGGAGGAAAACTGGTTAGAAGATAGTCCTCTGCACGGAGAAAATCTTCCCTCCTTTGGGCTGTGGTCAGTGAAGAAGCGTCCCTTTTCCTCTCTGTTCCTGCCCAGCTGACGCTCTCTGCTCTCAGGTTCATTCACGCTGGTTCTGGACGTCCGTGTCCGTGTCCTGTGGCTGGGGGTCTGCAGTGGAAGGTGTTGCTGTTTGCTGTCCCTCCTGCTCGGGGCTGACTCACTTCCTGCCTTCATAACTGGTTTGAAACCTTCCTGTTTTCTTTAACTTCTGTCTGCACAGCATCTAGTGAAGCCATCTGTGAAGCTTGTTACAGAAATTGTACTGTGATACTGATACTACTTTGCATCATTTCTTTTCACTCAAGCTGGTTGACAGGGCAGCAGTAGGTTTTTTTTTTTACCCGTTCAAATGCTGCATTCATCTTAGCGAGAGCCATTTGTCATAGGTGCAGGGCGCACGCAAGCCCAGGGCTCATCACAGGCAGCAGCCCTCAGGCAGAAGCCAGGCAGCAGAGGTGCTGCAGGCCAGGACTGAGGGGCGGTGGCAGATCTGTGGGTGCGCTGTAATTTGTGTGGGGTCTGACTGCATTGTGCTGGCTCTCACAGTCTTGCTTTCACTGATGTTAAAGCCAGTCACAGCAAAATAATTAAGAGAATGATAAATCTGAGTAGAATAACTCTGGCAGGGTTTTAAGACACTGGGACAGATAATCTAGCTGTTGTGGGGGACTCTGAGCAAAGCTGCAGGAGTTGAGGGCCATACTGTTAACATCCAAGCCCTTTGTGCAACTACAGAGCAAAATTCTTCCTTTAGGATAAGAAATGTGTGCATGTACGTGCACTCACGTACACAAACAGACTCTGGGGGGAAGGTTAATGCCTCTGTATGAATCTCTGCAGGCATTTCCTACTGGGAACGCTTCCCAGTTTAGAAAAACATGTCCTAGAGTGTAGCTGCAGCTCTCCCGTCTTGGCACGTTCCTCCCTCTTTTGTGAGCTCTGTCCAGAAGCAGAGCTCTGTGGCTTCTGGAGGCTGCACAGGTCATCAGGAGTACACAGAAGGACTGTTGCTACCATCCCTTCTCTCTCTGCTACCCAAGCATGCCTTACATAGCTCTTCACTGCTTGCGTAAGAGGTGGGAGCACTGTGTCCTTATTTATATGCCTATCACAGTGCAAAATAAGAATTGGCTCATCAAATCCTACCTGGCTTGTGATACGACCATAGCCTTTGTAGATGTGCAAAGTGGTCTATGAAAGGTGCATGATTTATAAGGTATTTCCTAGGTTTCTCTGTCAGGCCAATCTCTTTTGAATCAGTTGTATTGGATATTAAAGTAATGAGACAGAAATCGGTGGGAGAACTCATAAAATTTGTAAGTCAATTCAGCTTAAAGAAACCTGACAACTAGATGCACAAAAGTAAAAAATAATATAAATTTTTATATAAGGCTCTATACTGTAAAAAAACCCCATAGAACTTATCTCTCAAGGGGAAACCAAGTGAAAGTTTGCTTTTAACAGTATGGAGGGAGAAATTCCAGTTTCTTCAAAAGTAATGTGGATTTTACTGTAGTTTTCAATGGGACCAAGCTCCAGCTCCTCTTGGAATTCATAACTCACGGTATTATCTCACTGTCTGTCACAAAGAAATACTATAAGCAGGGATGGAAGATTTATGAAATCACGCAGGAAGTAACTATATGTTTACTGTGCTTTCTGAAGGCTATATTTTTGTGAAAGATGTTTTATATACAGGACCTGATTTATCTCTGATGCCTACATGTTTTATACTGCTGTAAAGATTTTAACTAGCTTGGGAGAGATCCTCCCTTCTAGGAGGACCTTCTTGCCCAGTAAAAGTAGGAAGTCAGCCCTATATATTTATGCAGAATACAGTGAACAGCAATAAATAAAGCAGAGAAGCTGAAACTACCTGGTGGTGATGATACTGGCACCTGGGCTGTGATTTAATGCCTTTAGAAAGCACTACATGACCATGCATTGTGTTTCTGATAGTGCTGTACTCAGGGTGTAGTGTTACCTTGTTTGGCCTAACATAATAATTGCCTCAAGAAATTCCATCCACTGAATTAGGGTAAGATCTAGACTTCCTGTCAAAAAACAAATTTAGTTAGTCAAAACTTTCTAGATGAGATGCTAAGATGATAATAACCATCCTGACTGTGTCAAGAGCAGTGCACAGTATATTGCCTGCTCTTCCCTTATCGGTCACTGTGTACAAGCTTTCTGTTTTTCCCCTCTTTTAGTCTTTGCTTTTGTTTCACAAAGCAAAGTGGAGAACCTGTCCTGTCATCTTTCCTGTGTAAATGTTTAGGCTTTACTGGTCACTTTTCTGCTTTTGCTTGGAAGCTGTAACGAGGACTGAGGAATGTGATTCTTTCACCATGGGACTCAGGTTGTATTTAGCTACTTTCTGCTTTAGGTTATTCAGCTGTGACACACGCACGTAATGAAACCTACCTTTTGGGACCCAGGAAACTTGAATAATCTTTACTTAAAGAACCAGCAAGGATGTACTGGTCAGCAGGGAACAGATTAATTTACTTCAGTGTCTTTTACAAAGAGATTTTTAAACCTGGGGCTAGAGCGAGGATGCATTTTGAAAGTTGTACCAGTGAGCACTGCAAATACAGCTGAATGCCAGCCTGAAATATGACTGTTCCTCTCTTCCTGTGCAATGACTCATGCAAATTCATTTAAGCATCCTTACTGATAAGTCCTACAAGGCCTTTGCTTCTCCATGCCCAAATTTGACCCAGGACAGCATCTGAGAGCTCAGACATGGTATTTTACTAGCCAACACCAGGCCTGTCATGCTGCTGAAAAGCAAAATCCCAGTTCCAGACACTTTTGAAAATTTGGGATTATTTTCCATCTGGATCTGGACTCAGTGTCAATGGATCTGTCTTCCAGTGTTAATTACTGTTGTTATATATTTTAACTTGGGTATTAAAATGATGAGTGGTTTTGTGTCTGTAACCTCTGCTCTTGTGAAATGTACCTTGTGTATCAGCCTAACTGGAGATCTGTAAACCAGATCTTGGGATGAAACAAAAGATGCTACGTAATTTTGCCCTGAGTTTGGACAATCTGAGCCTTTGTACTGACTTGGAGGAATGTGGTTATTAACAACAAATATCTTCCCAATTTTTCTCTTCTCCAAAGTAGCTGGTCCATCTATGAGCTTGTTTTTGTGACAACCCTTAGGCTGAGTGCAGCAGAAAACATCAGAGCTCTCATGAAAAGCATTTGAAATGTTTTATGCTCTGGGAGTGGAAAGCAGTTGAAGCCCTGACTGCTTGCAGACCTGCAGTACCTGGGAAAACATTCCTAGTTGCTTCCAAACTCGTAGATGGAGTGAGTTTCTCCAAGATCTTCAGAAGCTGTGTGTGAAGGAGAACCTCCTGGAATATATCCTAGAAAAGCTCCCTGGCCTGACTGAGGTGAAGGAGACCAGTGGAGTGGGAGTCATCTCCTGTGGGTGAATCCCTATTCAGTACCCATCTGAATTGGAAAATGTTGGGGGTTCAGACTGTGGTGGTGGAGATTTACTATTACAGGGCTAAATGCACTGATCGAAGAGTAGAGCCTGCTGGTAGCCTGCGATGAGTGGCTGTGAAATGGGTTTGGAAACATCTGTCTAATGCCTGGTAAACAAGTGTCTACATTGAACAAAACAAGGATTGCCACACTTGCCAGCTTTGCCAGAGAAGCCTGTAGCAAGAGTGGGCACCAGAGTTCCAAGCGTCCTGCTCTCTCAGAAACAATCTGCCTCCAGTCACTGGTGAACAACGTCGGGATGAAGTAAGCAATCTGTGCCGCTGCTTCTGCTGCATTATTTGTTTGTGGATAAATAAAGGCATTTAATTAACCAGACATATAATTCCACTCCTTTTTAATAAGCTTGACTTAGACGCACTGAGCCTCTTGATGCAGGTATGGAAAAGTAGATTTGTTTATGCCAGTTTTAAACATCAGTCACATTATTTTGGCTACCAGTGATGTTAGACTGCAAGGCTAATCTCTTCTCCATTAGGGTCTCGCTTTTTATTTAGATTTTAAAACTGTATTCAAATGAGCTTTTGACCGAAACTGAATCACTATGTACTTGAAAGCTAAAGAGCTTATCAGGCATCTGATAATGTTTTCAGGATTTCCCCAGATTAGACCACGGAGTGTACAGACAGGAAGCTGAAGTATTGAGCGCCTGACCAGAGCTTCCTCCTGTGCAAGAGTGGGGGTTTCTCTGACTTGAATCTTTAGCTCTACATGTATGGTCTGAGCCTTGAAATCTAAAGGATGAAAAGCACCCAGATTTCCCAGTTGGGTCCTCTGAGCAAGGCGAATGGAGTGCTTCATTTAAGCCCTGCTTGCAAGGTCAGCAAAACAGTTCTCACCTCTCCCTGCTGTTGCGTTACCTTCCTGGCTCTTTATCAACCAGGGAATCAGAAAGGGACTTTCCAGAGCTATAAACATGTGAGCTGAATAGATGGAATGAACCCGTATGCAAATGAGTTTTGATTCCCTTCCCTTTATAAAGTTAAAATGTTTTTGAAAGAGAAACAGATCCTCCAGAATGTGGGTGTCCGAGATTGTTACCTTGGACTGGCTGTATGTCTCTCCCTGCTGTCTGTCTGCCTGCCTTTCTTTCTGCCTGTGTGTCTTTCCATTGTAGAGAACACAGCGGAGTGATGTAAAATAGAAAATGAGAAATGCAAACCTGTGGTGATTGAAGAGGAGGAAGGAAAATGAAAGAGAAAAAGCTGAAGAGTGGGAAAAAGATAAAATAAAATGAATTTTGGGGATTCCACTGTGAGTAAGAGCTGAAAAAAATGTAAGCTGATTTATTACATGCTTATCTTCTGCCTGAGAGCCAGTATGCTTTGTGTATGTGGAAGGTAAATTGCACATTAAAGATTGAATCAAAACGCCAAATTCTTCCTCAATTCCTCCAGCTTTATACCAGAGTAATTCTGTCAGCTTCGATGGATTTATGTTTTGTAAACAGCAGCAGAATCAAGATCAAGTGTTTTAAGTCATTTTGAATTATATTTATGCTAAAGCGATGAGAAATTTAGAATGACTTTTAACTACTGTTGTGTCAGGGGATCTGCACATTTTCTAATGCTTCTTTTCACCAGGCAGGAATTTTTTGCTGTTGTCCTTCCAGCACTGTTATGACTTTATTCTGAATCCAGTGGCAATTCAGAACCAAGAGGTAGTGGTAGCATTATATGCATTAATATTTTCCTTGCATTATGATTTATGTATATTCATTTTTTCTTTTAAATCTGTGTCTTAACCCACTTAAATAACAACTATTTAAACAGGGAGAGGATGTGAGTTAATTGATCTATGTATTTTTTTCTCTCTCTCCATCAAATGCCACTGATTTTGAAAGTACAATGTTTGATTGCAGCCAAAGGGTTTGACTGGCTATACCTGGTTTTCTTTTGCATCAACCCTTTACTTTTTTGAAGATGGTTTATTTATTTTTTCCTCTGTGTGCTCTGAGCTTATCTAGGCATCCAAAAGTTTGTTTTACAGTATGGAAAAATGGATGGAGGAAATGCCACAGTTTTCTGTGGTGGAATTTCCAACAAATTCCCCCTTGGGTTGGAAAGGTGCAGAGATGGTTTTCTGGAGTCTGCAGGATAAGACAGCTCCCATCCTCCACCTCTTAGCCTGAACAGAGACAGGCAGTTATTCTTTTCTTTTTCTGAATAGTTTGCTTGCTGAAAAATGCAGTTTTGAATGAATTGAAATTATTTACAAAGCTCAACTGAGTGCAGCAAATAGTATTGGGTAGATAATCAAAAAGTCAAAATATTTTAACATTTTCAAAATTGAACCTTAATTTTTTCCTTTAAAAATACTGTTTTCATTTTCTTAATTGCTCTAATGCAATAATAATATAGCAAAAAAATAAACAGATTTTTTTGTTTTACACCAAAAAATACCTTGTAATGTACCTAAAATGAATGTGTTTTGTCTTCAGAAAATAATTTTTAAAAAAATCATTCCAGGTTCAGCTAAATGACATATTTCTTTTGCCTTATTTTTCTTCTTTTTGGCTAGTGGATGAAAAAATTGCTAATTGACATAGCTTTTCTGCAGACCATTATTGGGACCAGCTATATTTCACAGTCCTCTGGGAGAATATTGAGATTTTATTTTCTGTGGGAAATGGTGATGAAAATGTGAATTATTTTGATGCTAAAAATGTATACTTTTATGTCTTTTTATTGGTCAAATTAAACACATTACCCATCTTTTCCCATAATTAAAAAAGAAAGGAGAAAAGTCAGTTTTCATTATTGAAATAGATTTTGTGTATTATTTTTGAACCAATTTCCTGATTCCGTGAGCAAGGCTTCGGCTACTCTCTCTTCTGCAGCTTTTCAAGTATCCATATTCCATCTCAATTTGCTTTGGGGCCGAGGCTTCACAGGTGCTTAAAACAGTTTTGTTGTTGGATAAGCAGGCCTGAAGGTCCCGGGGGAAGCAGGAGTTTGAGGATTGCTGTGATGGCAGGACAAGGGCCTGAGGTTGCAATGGGGACTCTTTTGCAAGACAGGGGTTTCAAATATGTCAGTGACTACCTGTGACCTTCTTGGGGGGCTATTCATTAAGGAGAAGCCTGAGAAAACTGATTCAAAGCTGCATTTAATCCTTTAGTGGATACTGGATATCCAAGTCCATACTGGTAACTGTAGTGATCTTATGCTAAAAGTCTGTGCATGCATCAAAGAATGTCTTCACTTTTCACTGTAATCATTAGTTGTAGTCAACATACTTGACTGAATATTCTAGATGTGATTATGTTGAATCTAAATAGCACCTAAAATTATTTTCTTTAAAATCAGATTTGGTGAGCCCAAGGGGAACAAGATTTAAAATCCTGAATAGGAGGCGAGCGTATTTCAGATGAAGGCAGCATCAGGTCCCTGCAGACTGGCTGTGTGAGCGTTTCTCAGCCTTTTCTGCTGGAGCCCCTTTGAAACAAAAATCTTGGACCATTTCACATGCCCGAAAAGGAGCCGTCTGCACCTGCAGGCAGTCCCTGGCAGCATCCAGAAACTGGCTCCCCACACTGTCTGCCAGTGCTTATGCATCGCTGCCAACAGTGTGGAGATAGATGTGCATTTTTTCATCTTCAAAATGAGATTGTTCGTGGATCAGTTTCTGGTGTCTGACAGCAGTGGTCCACAGTCCACAGGCTGGGTAATGCTATCTAAATAGCTTGCAGGGGTTAGGGTACCTTAACCAGGTCACAATTCATTGCTCTCAGACTATTTTATTAGCTGTCACGCACCTTTGTCTGAATTGACTATGGCCAGTTTCCACAGTACTTGAGCCATTTCATTATTCTAATATTACACTGATTTATTTTAGTGAATTAATATTGAAACAGACCATGTATGTATGGAAAGTTTGTTTGCCATTCATAGACTACTTTATCTTCAATAACTACAGTATAGTTACAATATAAAATATAAATACAGTAATCTTTTATATTTTAAGTATTTATATATTGAACCTGTTTGAAGAAAAAAATCTCTGGCTTCTGATGAACTACTAACACTACAGTTATTTATTACAACATGCTTTTACAAATAAACTCCTTGCTGGGTGATCGTTACATTCCTTTTTTAAATAATGGAAGGGTTGCAAAAAGGTGATCAATTGATGTTTGCCTGTTTGGTTTTTAAGTGCTTATACAGAGTCTAACCATTTTGGGTTAGTAATACATAGTATAATAGTTACGCAGTGACAAATACTGTAACTATCTGTGTACTTTCAGCAGCTGAAACATTGCTAGTCCTTTTGAATTACCGAAAATGTGGAAATCAGAAGGGAACAAGTAGTGACCATCCACTCTCTCCTGTTTACTTTTTTCCCTCTTCCTGTATTTTTGGGTGTTTGATCACACTTGAAACATATGGATTGGCCAGTGTGTCAACATGCAAAATACATGGTTTAGACTGTTTACATTCCCCTACACTGTGTTTCATCCTGTCATCTGAGAATATATAAAAACAAAATTAGGGAGCCCATAAATGTTTGTGTTTTTCAATACAAAAAACCTTGCTGAAATAGTCTCCAGGGCTGTGACCTGTTATGGCTTACTGTGAGTATAACTGAAACTACTATATTGTAACTATACTATAAGTATATGCTGTAGAGATTACTAAAAATAATACTTAGTATTAGAAGTCTTTATTATTATTGCTGATGGACAGAACTTTTTAAAAATATGAAATAACATTTTCGTTATGCACTTTTCCATATTACTGTTTTAACCAGCTGTGAAGTATATAGGTGGCCAACTAGGTGTAAATATATGTTTTTCTTAGTGATTTATTTCTGGTATTTATTTTGCCATGTATTTTTTCTTTAAATTAGTGAAAAAATGCAAAAACCATCAGTAAGTTTTAGGTCAAAAAATGAAATGGAATATGCAATGATTTTTTTTCTTTCATGAAGGAAAATGGTCTGTTGCACAAAGCACTGTGTTGTTGGAAAATGTGATTAAAATGAAGACAACAGAATTGAACCTCCAGATAAGCAGGGTGGAATAATTCTACAGGAGAGGAAATTGAATGTTTGTTATTCGTGACATAGACATTGGCAATAAAAATATAACTACCACTTGAAATTAAAAATGCATCCAGGAAATAACTGGGAGTTTCAAAAGCATATTGGGAACAAATGCACTTGCTTCTGTCAAGCCCAAGATATGTGCTTGTGCTAATACCCATTTATCATGAGATGTGAATTTTTTTTCAAATACAAATTAACTGTTCCAGACCTTTTTTAAAACTTTTTTTTTTTGGTGGGGGGACAACGAAAGCGTCTGTGTAGTTTCTGGGTTAAAGGCATTATGGACCTGATGCATTTGTCATCTTGAAGGGTTCAGGAGAAGGAATACCTACAGGCAGTTCCTCATCTGACAGTGTGACCATCTGATGGTCTTCACTGATGTGCTGAGAACCCGGGATGTAATCTTGGAGCAGGGTGTGCTTAGCACCAGTGTATCTATGTCTGATGCGAACTGTTTTGATACTTTAGCTCAAGAGCAAAGCTTAGGTGTGCTTTTTCTTTGAGCCTTCACGGAAACTTTTGTCTTGGGTTTTTCAGTGGTAAACATGATCTTTATAGAGCAAGGAAAGATTAATAGCTTCTCTGCATGTGAACATTCTTCACCTGTAAATATGAATATTAGCTTTTCTGAAAGGGATTAACAATATTTAAGGTGTGTTAAGATGTGGGTGGCGTTTGCTTTGTACCTAAGCAGCAGCGTCAAGACTTTCTTGCTGAGACTTAATTTGTGAGCTGCTTTTGGTAGGAGTGATGGAAAAAGACCTGGTCAGTGCAGAAAGGGCTTGATTGTTTTTCGTGTGGTGTAACCCTGAGTGAGGACAAGGCAGGTTCCCCAAGGCCCAGCACACCCTGCGGCTCCTATAGAGCAGTGAGTTGGGGAAGAAATTTGAATCACTGTGGAGAGCAAGGGAGGCTGAGCGGGGATAGATGGGCCAGGGCGAGCAGCCAGCCTGGCCAGGGGACACGGGGATGCTCCTCTGCGGGAAAGTTCAAGAAATGTGGGAAAGAGGGAGAGTCAAAGAAATGGGGAATTTTTAAATGGAGAAGACCAGAAAGGTCAGGTAAAGGTTTTAAAAGTTGATGTTCTGCGTTTTGAATGTTGAGATCGGGTTTCCTCACGCTGAGCAGCAGTTTCTCACTGACCAGTGCCCTACTAGCAAACAGGCGGGTGTGAGGCTGGTCTGCAGCTGCACCTGGCAGTGCTGTCACAGTGGATGAATGAGATCTGCCCAGCAAGCAAAATACCCCGCTGCTCTGCAGAGCATGCAGCCCACGGCCCCGCTTCCGAAACCCTCAGGTCTCATGCCTTGCAACACAGCGGGCCAGTTTTAACCTGAAAGCTTCTGCTGAGTTCGAGTCTATGGCTGCCTCTAGTGTCACTGTGGTCCTTTCTGGCTGTAAGTTTTCCTTTTTTTTTAATCTCAAGATCTCTAGAACGAATTCATCTTCCATTTTGCCCTCTTATTTCAACTAACCAGATGTCAGTGTAGCTGTGAGATATGTATTTTTCTACTAGCTGTGGGGAAAATGTATTTAACTAAATAAGGGTGAAGAAGATACATTATGCTCCTAATGAAATGTGACCATATTCATGTTTTATTTCAAGTTCCCCATCGGTGCTAATTAATTACCACCCGTGATGAGCTCATTTGAATAGTATCTGGATTTCCTGTGAAGCTGCAGTAGATCATTGACTGGTTAAGAAGCATTAAAATCTCACTCTTCAGTTATGTGTTCAGATAAACATAGTTGTTGTATTAAAAAGAAAGGTAGTAACAGCAGCATAAAGAATAAAAGTAGGAGCCAATAAGGAAAATGCAGAGAATTTACTTGATGGCTTTAGGATCTTTATGTTCTTTTCCTGTTAAAACATATTTAATTCAAAAGGAAACTTATGGAATAATAGTCTTCAGGCACTTAACGTTACTAAATCACCCTAAAAGGTTTGCCTTTTGGTGTAGCAGTAAAACTTTATACGATGATTGCCTATTAAGTATCTGTCCTGTAGGAATAGTTAATTCTGGTGCTATAAGATCTCCAAGCTATGAGGTACTAAGTGACCTTGCTGGAATACCTAAAAATAATGTTTTTTCAAAAAGTAGATTTATGGCCTGTTGAAAAGACTCGCCTCTTCACTGCTCTTGCAAAGGCAGAACAATATAATTTTATGGGCTGTCTTCTTGTTTGCAAATGCATGAATTTAATCCTTGAGTAAATGAGTTCTCAGAGGGAGGATGGCACTCCAAGAATGACACTGAAAGGATAGAGGATGGCACATGTGAAGTTGATAAAGGGTCAAAGCAGAACGTGGCTGAAACCAGCATTGTGTTTTTTTTAAGATCAGAGAGAACTAATGCACTGCGATGGTATTAAACTCAGCAGACAAACTGAGAAAGAGAGTTTGACCTCTTCTCCTACTTGGTTAAAAAACCTCTAAAGCTAACTTCCCTTGAAAATGACTGCGGAATTGTGAGGATGCACCAGTCCATACCTGCCCTTTAGGGATTTCACTAAAACACCGGCTGTGCTGCTAGAGAGCTCAGCTGGCTCGTCCTCCCCAAGGAGACCTTTGGGACAAGTCCATCCCAGAGCTTTGGGAGGGAGCGGAGCTGCCTGCCGCAGCGGGTGCTGCAGGTTCCCAAGTCTGAGCTAGTAATCTCAAAGCATATTCATCTGTATCCCTGTCTTGGGAGATGTCTGCTCTCCATGCTCATCAACCTGGAAGGTGGCAGCTCTGCAGGCACTTGCCCAGGAAGTGGGAGAGGTGGGTTTAGCCTCCTGTGAGCACAGGGCTGGGGAGCACCCACACTGCACCTCAATGCTCAGCTGCTCTTCTGGCCTGGGTGGGGGCTGCTGTGGTAGGGCCACCAGCAGTGCCCGAGCTAGCTAGCTTAGAACTACGGCAGGGCCATTTAGTCTGTTTTGTGGAGGGGCATTTAATATTTTCCCTTGTCATTAGTGTGCCTGATTGTGCAATGCAAACGAGTGCCAATGTTAGGTGTCCCCAGCTGTGCGTGCTGACTATGCTGGTGCCCAGGTAGTGCCAACCCCTCCCAGGCACTCTGTAGAAATGCCGTGCACTTAACACAGGCAGGAGGACTATCCCAAGGGCTGGGCACCTCCATCCTTTATACTTCCTGACCCTTTTTCTGTTTTACCATGTCATGTTTTCACTGATGATAGCTGATGATTTTTTTTTTCTACTTGAGATTGGAAGAGTGATTACCACAGAAAGGCTGGGCTGCTGGTGAATGTCTTGCTTAATGCCAGCAGCTGTCTTCTTAGCAAGCCGTACTCCAGTGACCAATCAGAAAAATAAGACAAGCAAGATTTCTTGCTATGGTATCCTATATCAAAGTTGCAGATAACGTTGTGTCTTATTTGAGGGCCTTAACAAGACCTTACTTTTGTAATTTGTTTTTTCTTTACTGTAATAGGAGCCTCACAGAGTCAACTGACAGATCAGTGGGACTGAACTGGGCTGTGGGTACCACGAGACAGTTACTTTGCAAATATGTTTGTTCAGAGATTTCCCTCCCTGCAAGAGAAATAGTTAAAGAAGCATATTTTTAATTTCTGTTGCTTGGTTGACTGCTTCAACAGCCTAAGAAAACAATTGCAGCCATAAAGACATAGGCACGCTGTTGGATACTGCAGCAGCAGAGCTGTTGAATATCCTGCCAAATAACATGCTCTGTGCTGAGCCTCTGCTGATTTGGCTGCATGTGTTGCTAGTTTAGCTGAAAAAGTGACACTGGGTGTTATCAAGAATCGTTTATTGCAATTTTCTTATATGTTTGTTGTTCATTTGAGATGAAGGGTTTAGAGATAAATTTAAGAGTGGGTTCCTAGTTAAATGATTCAGAAAACCAGATAGTAATTGCTCTAGGACAGGCTATACAAACAATAAGGTTTTCATGTCCACGCAGTGCTGGCTGCACAGCCACCAGTACCCCTGTCTTCAGCTTGACTAGTGAGCTTTACTGGGGGAGCTCTGAATTCCTGCCAGGACTGGGCAAATTTTTTGCTTGGAATAAGTTGGGCTTTTACTAGTCAAAAAATTGAAAATATTTTGCAGCTTTGAATCAAGTTACTTTCTCAGGGAAAAGTTAGAAACTCCTTGATGCTTTTTAATTTTCACTCAACATTTTTATTTTAAAAAAATTTATACTTATTTATAATTTAAGAAAGGCAATACTAAAACAAAATAATTCATTCTCTTTGAACCACTCTGTTAAGTAAAGTTACTTAAATTTAGTTTTTAAGGCTAAAAGATTTAATCTGAAATCCCCTTGACCTCCAAATATTTTATTATAGACTAAATATTTCTTTCCATTGAACCCAAAGGGATTTTTTTGTGATGCCTCATCTCACTGGAACATAAAGAAGTATGTTTAAAATGTTCCAAATAAGTCTTTTAAATTATTTTTTTAATAACTAAACCAGCACTGTTTATATATGGTGCTATGCAGACATAACATCTAATTTACAGATGAATGCATCATCCAACACCTTATCCAATCTATTTTTCCTCAAAAATTCCAAGTTTGGGGTATGAAGTTTAATGAAACTTGTGACTTCTCTTAGGTTTGTAAGAAGCGATGAGGTGTTTCCTGTCTGAGATGTCAGCTTTGATCTTCAGTGCATTTGAACAGTACTTATCTGTAGTTCAGAACTACCTTTGGGTGAGATTGTCACCCTGGGATGAGGTTGTCACATCAGACAAAGTTGTGTCAGGGCACAACCGTGCAGTTATAATACTGAAGGCTTCTGCTTGTATTTTTGCCACCCAGACTCTGATGACTCTGAAGGGCTGCACCAGTGCCAGATTTCCTTCTTTTGAGCTTCTGGATGGATTATTTTGTTAACAAAGATTGCTGTGTGACTCTGGAAGATTTTACCTCTATGTCTGTGTTGTCATATTAAAAAAAAAGGGAAGGAAATTTATAACTTACCTCTTTGAAATTCTCAAAGGCTTCCAGAGAAGTGCAAAATGGTATACTGTTATACTCCTTAGCTGTAAATCTCATTTTTTATTACTAAGAATTCTGCTGTATGTTAGGTCGCATTCTATCTATGTGTGTGGCCACTTCTGGTGCCAAAAAAAAATACAAAATAGCCTATTTTTCAATATATATGTCCTCAAGCCATTATTCTGCATCTGACCAACAGTCTGGGTAGAGTTGCTTTGGCTGCAGTGAAGGTTTCACTCTTCTGTTTTACAGCACCTGGAAGAAGGCCAGGCACTGGAGAGAGCAAGCAGGAGTATGAGATACTACCGTGCATCAGGACAGCCTTAAAATGAATGTTGTGTATTCTCAGCTTTGAGAACTGAATTCCATGGGTTGTAATTGAATCCGCTGTCAGACCCATGGGGCTCAGTTCTTCAGCTTGGATATTTCTGTCTTCACATACACAGGAGATCAAAGAAGCACTTGATCATTTGCTGACTCTTCCGGATGGTAATAGCAGCAAGTAGCAGAGAAAGAATAACTGATGTGAATCATTTTAACAGGGAGGTTTCATTGCAAAGGCCAGTCTCTCTCACGTTAAATAGCTATACAGTGATTGAATCTTTTCTTAGCTGATAGGCTCTGTGTTGCTGCTCACTGTTTAATTCACTCTGTTCCTTCCTCTTGGTTTTATGAAGGTTACATATAAATCCCTGAGATATTGTTGACTCAGTGACGGTCCCCAAATATTGCAAAGCGGTGCAGTGCTCCTAACAGCAGCCATGGTGAGATGCACTGGACCAGTGAAAACCTGGACCTCCCCAGTCTGAACGCCAAGTTGCCAACTGAAAATCTGCTGTAACCTCCTCTGTCCAGTACCGCTGCTATACAGTTACTGTTTCTTTTGCTTTGTTTTATGCCAAATACCTGTTTTCAGAAAAAAAAAAGATAATCTCAGTTGTGACTGTAAAGAATATGCATTTGCACCAGCCACCAGCACTCTTACATAAACATAGATTTGCTTTCCTGAAGATGGTAATGTGCTCCCAAAGTGTTTGGCTTAGGGAGCTTCTAGTGTAATCAGCGATGGCAACGTGTGTGCTGTTTGAAGGCTCGGCAGCACAAGCATCCCCTTATAGGGGGATTCATTCAAGTCACAGGCTGATTTTCTTTTTCTTGGAGGATCTATGTTCAAATTCTTCATTCAGGCATCAGGAAAATTATATTTGTGGTCTATAAGCATGTAAAGAGTTATCATTACCAATGAGCTTTCCACTTCTTTCCTGCAATAATAACACCTTCCTAAATTACATTTTTCCAACTCAGTAAAGTGGATCATGCATTGATCTTATCCCTGTGGTGCAATGCTCTTAAAAGTATAGAAATATTAAAATCCCACAGGTGCAGGAGCAGCATGTTCAACTAAGTAGCTTAAAACTGTCATGTGCCTTTTATGCTGAAAATGTATTTACACTAACAATAATCAGATCTAATCACTGTTGCCTGTGGATACAGATGTACCTTCATACTGATGTGCGTTTCATATAAGTTTTTATTGTAGGTATTGAAGAGTTTCTTTGTTGCTGTCTGAAATGTACCGTGCTCACCAGTCTGGAAATTATAGTTCCTGGAAGAGCTCGCCAGATCCACCAGCTCCTGCTGTAGCAATATCCATTAAACAAGAGGGAGAAACACACAATCAAAGGACGATATTGAAGTTTCATTTTTTTCATTTCCTCTATCATCCCTGTCAGAAAGAGGAAATGAAATTTGAGGTCAAAGTTAGCAAAGTCTGCAAAGGAAGAGAGCGATGGAACAGTTTTACAGGATGTCTAATGCAGGCAGTGTGGTGGATATTAGATGGCTGAAGGCACAAAACTTCATCCACTTCCTTCACTATGAAGCCCAGCCTCCAGGCAGTGATGCAGCAAAGAAGATGGTGTGTGTATGGTGGCAACCACAAAAGGCCACTGATGAAATCGAGATGGTCTTTGATACAGGAGTCTTTGCAGTCCCATCTCTTTGAGGGCAGTCGTCAAAATGTGGTGTAAGTAATGCTTTTTTTTCTCAAAAGTCTGCAATAAATAGTGAACTAATAATAGCACTATTGATGTTATCTCAAATTAAGCTTAAGTAGTTAAAACATGGAGGGGTGAATAAGTCACCATCGTGTAAGTGAGGGAACAGATACAGGGCTGTTGTTACTCTGATAAGGGCTCGCGCCTGCGACTGTACTCACAGGAAGGGTGACAGTGTTCCCGTGGTGGGCCAGAGCCGTGCGTGTGTACCCTCAGAGTGCGGTTCTTCACCCCCTACAAATTCACACACCAGATTATTACACCTTCGGTGAACTACAAATGGGTTATCACTACCAAATAGTTGGTAGCTACATCTGCATGGCGCTGAACCTTCCCAAGTGCCACGAATTGCCTCTGTCTAGATGAAAGTAATGAAATTTAAATCTAGCTCTTGAGCTCCAGCTTCCCATGAATATTGGGCTTGCATGTAGGAAAACAGTCACACAGCCCATGTGTAATGAAAAAGTAGTTGGTATATGTGTCCTGATCATGTGAAAAATGGTGAAGGAAAGAGCTGTTCCCAGAGTTTGTTATTCTCAAGATTTTTTTCTCTCAAAGCTGCCTAGGTGTTTTCTGTGCTGTACAATTGATGCTGGGTGAGAGAGAGCAGATTCAAATGATTAGGCACAGAGCTATTTTGAAAGCAGAAGCAAGTCTGACTTTCAGCCCGGCAGTGACCGACCATTCAGTGTGTTCTTCCTTTGCTAGTGACTACTGTAGTTACTTTTGAACCTTGCTTGCCCTGGATGACAAGGTCTCTTCTTTTTGGATGTTCTTGGGATCTTTAAACCAGATAAGTTTTCAAGTCCCAGACTGTCTTACTGACAGTGCTGTGTCTTTCCAGCAGGATAGAAAGTATTTTTAGCATGTGGTTTCAAACCAATGTACCTTCTGCCAGTCTAGTTATGCTGCCTGGCAGTATACACATTTATTCTACTTCACTGTAACCAGGGCAGTCCTCAGGATGCCCCAGCCTGCAGCTCACACCCCAGCCAGCCTGCATGGGCATACGTGCCTCTCAACACACTGAAGTAAGGCAGCATCACAGTGCTGAAGGTAGAGTGACTCATTTCCTGATGCTCTGTCAGATGTACGATGTATTATGTGTATTAATTGATACAAGTCCTTACTGAATTCACCAGCTTTGTGCACAAGCACCAGAAGTGAAAGCATCACAACTCTGATGACTGCATCTCTTCTGAAAGATTTTCTCATCTTCTCCTCTTCCCTGACTTGCAAAACTGATCTCTTTAATCTGGTCCTCTAAATGTTTCATTTTGGAATGAAATTCTGATTTTCCATTGTACTTCTTTTCCTCTTGGCAGAATCATTCAGGTGAAGTCAGCTATATTTGTTAGTGCTGCTGTAGATTTGAAAGTTGATTTTGGAGCAAGTAAAGCATTTGCTAAAAAGTTATACCGTCTATATAACTTTTTCAAGTCGATCTATGCCACCTTCTAGTGCTTATTCACAGATCTTACTCTGTTTATTTTGTTCTGAATAAATCAATGGGCTGAATCCCCCCGGCACAGCTCTGGCAGACCAGCAAGGCTACCTATATTTTGCAGATGAATAAATGGAGAGTCCAAACACATAAAATGGAGAAGCAGCCCTGAATTCTGTTGCATGCTTGTTGCTCTTCATTTGTGGATTTCTGCTTACTATTCACAACAAACAGAAGAGGACGAACACCTACACCCTTCTTCTTCTGGTATGTGCGTGCCCCAGTGTCACCCACTGCCGCTGTTTGTGCGGTTTGCTGCCTCCCCTTCCCTTGGCTGATGTTCTGTCCCCACTTCTTGGTCCTTGTTCCCTCCTGCCTCTCTAGGGGCATCTCTCCTGGTTTTTTGGCTTTTCTGCCCTGTATATTGTGGGATTCTAGCTTTTTTTTTTCCCTTTTGTTTACCCCAGGACACTTTTCTCCCCAATTCAAGATAGTGCTTGAATCTGGTGGAAAAAAGCAAACCTCATGAGTACTGGAGGGGTTTGTGCAGTACTTCAGAAGCAGAATGGAAACAAATGGTGCAACACAGAGAGGGGAGCTGCCACTGCAGTAACAGGTCTATAGGTCTTCATATGTTTTGCATTGGAATTAGGGTAAGAAAAATGCTCTGTGGCATTAAACACTGCTCCCTTTTGCTGCATCCCACCCATCATCTTCTCCTTAAGCCTCTGCATTTCTTCTTTATCCTGTGTGTGCCTTTTCCAGTGAATGCTGATGAGAGGCATTAGTGCAGGCTGCAGACAGGTGTTTATTCTCAGCAAATGATCTTACGCCTTTTCAAATGAGTGGCTGCGCATTACACAGTCCTGTAGACATGGCTCTGTGCTTGCTGCCCTTTGGTACCCCAAGACAAGATAGCTGTTGCCGACTGTGGCTCATCTTTTTGGCTAGCGCCCCTTTTTGCTTCCAGGAAAATGATGAGTTTATGTCAGGTTCAGTAATCCTGATGATTGAAAGAGCACTTTAATGTAAGCGTGAGTGTGCATGTGTATATATGGAAACTACAGCTTTGACAAGCCTCTCATCTGCCTTGGAAAAGAAACAGCAGGGCTTAAAAGCTATGGAGTCACAATATGCTGACTAAGGTCACTAGCTTTCAGTGACTCACAATCTGTTTTTCTGGCAGCCCAACCATACAGCAGGTTGTGCTTTTTTGTCTTCTGTTTCTTTCCTTTAAAAAACCTCTACATCAGAAAAGTTAATACCTAAAGATATCCTGGAAGGTCTGATCCTTTAACATGCACTCAAGCACAGAAATCTCTCTTCACTGGCATCCCTCCCTCACTGTGCTATACTAGCCTATTTTTGCACTGGCAGAGAGACACTTTTAAAATTTACTTAGGTTAAAGTTATTATGAGAGATATTTGCTAGGTTGTCTTTCTGGTAGTCATCCTTATTTTCCATTTTCTGACCACTCACTGCAGACCTGGAGAGGAGTGTTGGGCAAAGCCAGCTGAAACAGTCTGTGCCATTATCTCACTGAGGCACTGAGATGTTTCTGGCTGCCATTAAGTATCTAGTTTCTAAAATGAGGGACTTTTCTACTTTTGTTTTTCTTTTCTGTACTAAAGGTAGGACTTACACTGTCTCAGCACTTATGGATCATAGAGTCATAGAATCATAGAATGGTTTGGGTTGGAAAGGACTTTAAAGATCATCTAGTTCCAAGCCCCCTTCCATGGGCAGGGACACCTTCCACTAGACCAGGTTGCTCAAAACCCCGTCCAGCCTGGCCTTGAACACTTCCTTGAATAATTGGAATTCATCAAAGAATGTCATTTGTTAGAAGATTCTGCCAAGATAGGCTTTTTTTACTTTCATTTTTCTAAATTTTTAAAGGTTTTCTCTGACTTTCCTCCCCTTTGTTTTCCTTTCTCTTTTACCCCACAAAAATTTTGTTGTCTACTACCTGTTGAAAAAATGATCGATTTTGGAACAAACAAACATACAGTCATCTAGAAAGAAAGCTGTTTCATTTCCAGATGTGAAGGAAATTTTTAAACCTGATTTGAAATAAAAATATGTTTGCCCAGACAATTGTCTTTATGAATTAGTATCTGTTGCTTGCCTGTAAATTCCACTGCTGTGCAGACGATGGCAGAGCACCACAAGCCTTCATGCATCACTGCCAAAGTACCAGGCAGCACTTCTACTGTGCTGTGGAGCTACCTCTTAGAAGCAGGTTGTAGATAAATGAACCAATTTGTATAAAATAACCATCACTGGGATGATTCTTTCAGATTCATAATAGTGTATTAAATAATGATCATTAATTTGTTGTTTAGAAAAAAACCTGAACCCAGCCAAGCATTTCCACTTCCTATAGATAGCAATTCAATTACTATTGTGCTGGAGTTAAATCTCATGATATTCCTCTGAGAAATTTTATTCTTCATTTATTCTCATTTTATAGACGGGGACACAGGGACATACTTGGCTGAGGACACAAAATGAATCTATTTGAAGTTTTCTAGGAAATTTGCCATAGTTAATATTGCTGGTTGAAAGGCTTGAGTGTAAGGGAGGCTTTCAGTGTTGTCCATAGCCTAGCCTTCCTCTGAACAGATGCCTGCAGTGCAGAAATGTCCATTTTCTGTTTGCACTGTTGCTCAGAAAGTTGCTCTGCGTATTCTTGCCAGGGAGAGATCTTACAGGAGAGGAAAATGCCTCCTGATGCCCACAAATCACCGAACACCATTGGAGGCAGGACCACCTAAATCACAGCCCCACTTTGAAAGGCTCCTGCTAACATTTTACAGCTTCACTTGTTTTCACAAAGTGAAAAAAAAAAAATCCTCCTGTCTGTGTTTTCCTGTGCAAGCTCAGGCAAGGAAGAGCTTTTTCTGGATACAGAAATCTGTGGCTCTTGTGGAATTTTTAGGCACATTGCTGCCAATCAGCCGGTTCATGCAGAAAGCCCTTCAGAGCGGACCCGAGGCCACAGCACATCCTTCAGTGCCTGGGCACTTGCACCATGGTAGGGGCATAGCAGCGGAAATTTTTACCTTTTCCAGCATGAAAACAAAGCTCTTCTCTTGACTGAGACCTCCCTCAAGCAGTGCTGACACCATTTGCTGGGGTGCTGCCAAATAACAAAGGCCAATATTTTCTTTAAAAAGCAGAAAGTGTATTAAAAGTTTCTAAGCTGTGTTTGTGAAAATCTCGGAGTCACTTGGTTAGGAGCTTGAAGTTGGTCAGACTCCTTCCAGCTTCCCCACTTTACCCTCATTTCTGCGTGATACTGCAGCTGTTCTGATGAAAAACAGTTATTTAAAAATTTGCTTGTAGCTATGGCAACCTTCATGCACTGTATTTCAATTGAAACTCTAAAACAGCAGCAGAAGTTTCTTAATAGGATATTTATGAAGATTTTAGTCTTTGTACATTTTAAAAGGGAAATATTCCATTTTTAAAGGGGGGGGTTATCAAAATCTCATTAATTTTGGAACTGCACTTTTGTTGCGAGAACTGCTGCTTAGCTCTTTTTTTGTGGTGGTTTTTTTTGTTGTTGTTTTTGTTTAAGATTCCTCTGGTTGCTTTAACTCTTCAGAGCCTAAGACCTGGGGCATTTTTGAAATACCTGCTCCTCCTGTCTGCACCTGGCCTCCCACTCTCTCTAGCAGATTGCTGGTTTTGTAGTGGCACAGTGGAGCGAGAAGGCAACCAGTTGTGTTGGGATCAGGCTGGTGGGGCTGGAGCATTGCCAGGGATCTCAGACTTTGCCTTCCTGCAGTAAAGAACCCAGGTGCTTTATTTAGCCCTCTGCCCATGCAGTTGCCAGGTGTCTGGCTGCTTCCAGAGAAGCAAATAGGTGTGCTTGCAGTTAGATTATTTAGTAACTCCATGATATTTCAATGTTTCTTCTCAAAGGCACAAACTTTCAGGGTGTACTCAGTTTGTCTAGGTACAGTCACAGTAGATTTTAACCTCACAGACAACTCAGTGTGCTAGCTGCACCTTCGAAGGGTTAAATTTGCAAAGCTGCTATTTTTCTCTTGTTTTTTCCCCTCTTCGTTTTCTCTGTGCATTCACACCTTCAAAATCATGAGGCTAAAATTAAAGAAGCCTTGCTGAGACATACACTCTGCTGCCCTAAACCCCCTCGAGCCGTGATGATATGTTCTGGTGCCGCCGAAGTGTGGATTAGGTCTAATTAATACTGTTTCTTGATCAATGGTTTTGACACAAATGCATCGAAGGGATTTATGTAATTACAGCTGTAACAGCAAGGGATTTTTGCTAGGAAGCTCCCAGCGCTGTGGCAGGGAAGTTTGCTCCTGATGGTGGGGGTTTTGGCCTCCAGCCACTGTAGGTGCATGACTGCCCCATCACTCTGGTTTTATTTTTGTTTTTGCCTGGGCAGGTTTGAAGCTAGTGGTTTGCACTGGAAGATGCCTGAGGTGTGGACGGGCACATTCCTCATCTAGCACCAGTTTGTATAACTGACCATTGGCACCTTTTGTCCGTACCAACAGTATTATTCCTGATCCATAGGGTGAAATGTTCATTTTTGGAAATGCCTCACAATAGCTTACAGTGAGCTGGCTGAGGAGGTGTTATCAAGGTATTCAAAGAGGATTTTTGTGTTTCTTTATTCTAATCTGTAGAAAAAAGAGTTGAATTGATCACATTTCTCACAATACATCTAAGAGAAAACATGTAAGGGATGTGAAACATTCAACAGCCTCTAGCCCTCCCATTCTGCATGTTGGATGACTAACATTGTCTCCACCCTCCTCCCAGCACAATGGACATCCAGCATTTAATCCGTATGCCACATCATCTATTGCTGTGATCAGACGAGACAGGGCCAGGACACAGAAGAATATACGCCTATTAGATAGGCAGGGCGCTAGAAGGGGAATTGCACTACTGCAAAGGAGGTTAAATTAAATGATGAATCTTTGCAGTCCATTGACTGTGCTAAACCAACTACACTTTTTCAGGGTTGTGAAGGTCTAATGGAGATTGAAAAAGCTGCCAAAGGGGCTGGAATTATATCTGCATTAGAACGGGAAGTTTCTGGTTCTATAAGAAATTAGAAGGATCAAAGAAAATAAGGCTAGGTGGGCTCTTAAAGAATCTTCTAGTCTCGACTATGCAATGTGCTGAGAGGCGTTAATAGACATCAAGGAGATGCAGGCTTTGGGTTCAGGGCTGGATCTAGGCTTTAGCAGTTTTATGTTGTAAAATTGCCCTATCACAGTACAACCACATGTCAAAGGATTTGCACAGCCCTGCATGCCTTTGACATGGAGGTGAACATGCAGGAATGAGGAGAGCTGAGGTGTGCCCATCCTTTGCTAAGTACAAGCAAGGTCTTTTATAAACCAGCGCAGCATGAAGGAGGCTGGAGGTACAGGTCTGTAGAGACACCATCCAGTCATGTTTGTCCTCTCTTCCACTGGATCTTACGCAGAGAACAACCTGGTCAGCCCTGAGGATGAAAGCTCTACTGCCTTTTTTGGAAAGAGCCATGAGCAGCACAGGGACACACAGGGCCTCACTGCACTGCTGTCTGTATGCTGCGGATATGGCAGGATCAATGCCAAGCTGTTTATTAAAATAGCATTACCACCATCTACTTTGGGACACTGTACCAAGGCAGTCATACCATGAGCCAAATCTTTCTGACTTAAGGAAAAAATATTATCTTCTGTTTGCATAGAGGCATTCAAGAAGCTATGTTAGAAGCTATAGCATACCTTGTTATGTTTTTCTGTTTTGTTTGTTGATTTTAAAGTGAAATTGTCTTCGTTGAGCAGTGGGAGAAAGTGAACACAATTAGAAGTCCAAAGACAGGGAATGATGCTGGGATAATTTGCTTCAGTAGGATTTGTGCTCTATATAAGTTACCTTGCAGCTGGCGATCCACCTTTGCTTAGATTTCATTTTAATGGGAATTTTCTCAGTCACTTTTTATGACAAGAAGATGAACATAGATCTAACTCTTTTCAACAGTGCAGTGCTTTTAGCTGCAAAACTATAATGGGATGAAAAAATTTAATTTGAAAAGGAACCAACAATATTTGTTTTGCTCTGTAGTTTCCCACTGAAAAAAAGGATTTCTCCTCCACTACTCAAAACATGGAAACAAATTCTAACAACAGCTCACAACTGGAAGGAGTTAACCAAGTAAATACATGAGCTACAACTTACGAAAGCTGTTTTCAAAAACTGTTTGAAGGAACCACTGAAGCACTGCACCTCCTCAGCACTCACCGGGTCATGGCTGCGGGCATTGCTCTGACCTGTTGCACCAATGGCCTGGTGGAGCTGCTGGGACAAGCTCTTGCAGGATATCTTACTTGGAAACTAATGTACAAATATTTATAGGAGACTTTAAAAATCTGCCTGTCACCCATCTGGCTTCCTTTATTCAGATACAATGCAATGTTTCTGACATATCTAGTCCTTCTCTAATTTAACAGATTAGGAGTTTTAAGACTCACTACTCTCCGTCATTTCATAGGAGCTCTCCAGCTAAATCTGGTGGATCAGTAACTTTGCAATTAGTCTCTGTTATTTTCTTAGTTAGCATTTAAAATTTCATTACTCCATCTTGGCTAGACACATGGCAAGCTCTGGCCTCATAAGTCTACTGTTTGGTTTTACTTTCTTTCAGGGATTTTTCTTTTTCCCCTTAATCTTGCAGCTCGCATCCTCAGGAAAAAAGAAAGTGCTCTGAGCTTCTGGTTGAATAAAACCATCTTGTACAAACCCCTTTTGAGGTCCAAGAAATCTTGTGATAAAGCCTAGTTAGTTCTCTGATGCAAACTCCTCAAAATTGGCTGAGAAACTGAAAACGTGCATATTTATTTGAGCAGAACAAATATTTATAGGAGCCTTCTAAAATCTGTCTCCTGCCATCTGGCTCTGCTGCTTCAGAGGCACCGGAGCCTTCCCGGCGTGTTTGGCCCTCGCCTCCACGGCGGGGGGGAGGGGGCGCGCAGAGCCGCAGCTAGATTCGCAAGAATGAAATGTGTTGAATGTTTGGGGGCTTTTCCTCCCTTTCCTCGGAACAGCCAGAGAAGTTGCGAAGCTCGCTTTACCCATTAGAGGGCAGAAATGTAACAGCAAACACTGCAGAGCGCGGCGGGGTGGGGGGGAGCGGCCGCTCCGCGCCGGGCCGGCAAACCCGGGCGCTGAAAGCAAGAACCCTGTGTAGTCTGGATTGGGATCCCTGTTAATGCACTCCTGTTTTCCCCCAAAATAAGGCTTTTCGTTTCAGAAGGGGAGGGGAAGGGGTGCCAACTGGAGTGTGGGCATCTGGTGAAACGGGTTGCTAAGTGTCTGTCAAGCATTTTGGGGGTGGGGAACAGAGAATGGACTTTGCCAGTTAATTCTATAGGTAGAAATTGTGAAAGAGAAGATGTTTTTCTCTAAGAGTATTAGTTTTAACAAAGAACTTACAGGTGGTATTGGAACAAAGGGTAAAGTCAGCAAGGGGGTGTTCTCAAAACCATTACTTCCCCTGACTGGCACTAGGAACTTGTCCCGCTCCTTTCCTGGACTCTGCGGGAGAAGAAATCCGGTGATCAGGCTTGTTTAATCAAAATAGCACTGCAGTTGCCTTTGCTTCAGGGATAGTCTGTTTGCACAGAGGATTGCTCATCTGAACCTCAGAAACATTTGCTTCATCTCCTTCCCCCTTCCCCGAAGAAGCCTGGCTGTGTAGCTCCCTTTCGTCAAGCTGCCTGCAGAGCTACTTAGGAAGCCAAACACAGCTCTCCAGATATGTTAAAATGCATCGCTTGCTTTTTGTCAGCAGAGTAAGAACAACGGGGCAAACACCTTAATAGGCAAGCCAGGAGCCTGTGTACTGTTTATCTATCGCACACACACATGAAGTTTGGATATGGCTCAGCTATTGCATTACAGGCAGTGGTGGTATTAGTTTCGAACAGTGTTGGAATTAAGTTCAACTGGGCCTGTGTAGAAGCTAGATAGCTAGATAGCTGCTGAGCTTAATACTGAGCTGCAGAGCCGATTGCCTCCAGGGCTGTAGTCTGAACTGAGACCCAGTGCAGAGCACCCTTATGGGTGCAGATCTTTGTGGGCAGTACTGTGGCAAAAGAAAGCTTTTAGCTGGCTCAGACTTGACACAGAGGCTGAAAGACCCTGTCGCCATGGAGGTATGGAGTGCTGTGAGGGCTGGTACTGTGTGTCTGCCACTCTCCATCCACACTGATGAGATAAAAGAGAAAGAGGCAGCTCTTCAGGTGCTTTGCTAGGAGAGCACATTACAGAAATAGAAACAATTCACCCGGCACTGTGCTCCCCTGGGTAGAGCCGCCTTTCCACAATGCACAGAAGCACCAAAAATGCTCCTTCTCCATGCACAGGAGAGAGAATACTCTCCTCAACTGCCAGTACTGCAGAACTACTCCGGTTAGTCAACAATTTTAAGGTAGAGGCATTTTTTGGATCTGAAAAGCTATGGCAGCTGTCCAAATCATCTAGGTCTTTTTTTAATGTGAATAAATATTACAAATATTTGACAGAGATAAAGATCCTCACTGAATAGTTGCACAAAGAGGCTGAAGGATAGCGCTGAATTGCTGAAATACAAATGCATCAGTGGATGTAGATGGGTCTCACTTGTGAAAATCCCTTTTGTCTGAATGTCTAGTTGCGACCAACTGGGATTTGCATCCCATCTCAAAAGGTAGAGCCATTTGTTTAAAATTCTTAACCTTCGTTTAAGAGTTGCTTCAGTAATGACTCACGGAGGAGACTGCAGTGAATTGAATCACTACTCAAATTGTCTGCTGTGTGAAGAATTTAGTTGCAGAAAAAAGTTTAGTGAAAAACCTCTAAGGAGATCACAGCCCAAGCTGCTGTAATCAACTTGCTAACTGCTGCAGTCTGGGCTCAGCCTTACTGCTGATGGCATTTTCCACTGCAAGATTGTTCTCCTACTATTCTTTGAATTATGTTGGTACTGCCCAATGTCCAAATATAGAGTAACTCAATGTTTCCATTCAGTGCTTTTGTATGTAAAATGTGTTAATCTGTTCTAAGCAGCAAAGCATCTTCTATAAGCTGATATTTTGGCATCTCCTTTGGTCTGTAGCTATTTCAACTTTCCTGAGCTGTTGAAGAAGAAATGTGTGCTGGCACAGAAAGCAGAGCTGCAGCGGTCCCACTGCTTAAAGGCACTGAGGTATCTTCAGCTGGTGGGACTTTTCCATCAAAGGAGTCCAGGCCTAAGCGGACATGCCGAAATTGTGGTGGTAACGTTGCCGATGTGATTTCCTGTGTCAAAAGAAAGTACTTTGTTTCTAGCAGGTCAAAGACTGGATCTGAAAGGTGAGGACTTTCTGCGAAGGCTGAAGTTTTAGTGTTTAAGGAGAACAGTTACTACAGAGAAGCTGGTCCTAAGGATGGCAAGGGCAATGGGATAAGGTCTAACCAGGGATGTCTGTGAGCAGTCTCAACAGAGGGTATATGAGATATCGGTGACTCTAATAAGCCATATAGGCAGTCCTGCTCCTTCCTGTGCTGCTGAGTAAGCCAGTTCTCAGCTCTCTGCCCACCAGAACTCATACAGCCTCCAGCAGCAGAGCAAGCAGCCTCCAACACCTCTATTTGCACCCAAAGAGAGGTGCTGCCATGGAAGCTGTGAGGGAGGAAGGGAATCAGCAGACAGCTCTGTCTGCTGTAGACAGAGCTGCCTGGTACAGCCCATGTCCTGCAGTTCTCTCAGCCTGTGCCCGTCGCGGGCTGTGGGAAGGACCTGCGCAAAAGGCAGGGCTGTCTCGCTGTCATATTTCAACTTTCCTGGCTCATAACTGACTGTCTGTTAGACAGCTAATCTTGATTCAAGCCAGGGAGACTCTTTCAGGTCCGAAGTAACTAAGTGGAGAGACCAAGCATTTCATGGGAATCTGAGTAATCTGTTGGGTGGCGAGGGGGGACAAAACCTCAGTTTCCCACCATGAGTGATGAAATAATTACATCATAACTGACACAGCTGCTGATTTAAGGAGGATAAATTTCCCAAGGGCAATACTAAGATGACAAGCTTTCAGCTCTGGTGTGTCATTTACTGCTCTTCCTTGTGTTGATTTTTTATAGTGGTTTCTGTGGAGCAAGTGGCTACTCAGCCAAATTAATGTGGCAGAATGAGACCCTCAGATGGGGTCTGGGATTTCATCACTGAGCATTTCACATATTTCAAAAACCATATTAATGTTAGGAGAGACCATTTATCTATCAATTAATTAGTATTTTGCTTCCCAGCCCACACCACAAAAATTTCACCCAGGCGTTCTTGGAGTGCTCCCAGGAGTTATTGGCAGAAGCAGGTCCCTGGAGCTAAAGTGGAAGAGACAATTTAATGTGACTAAAGTTTAAAAAATGCTTCTCTCCTTTCTCATACAAATTATCTGTGATGAATTACTCCTCCTGGGGTTAGAAAATAAGCCCAACAACTTATACCTGGCAACCATTAATGGCTGTGCATATGCAGCCTCTTTGCTCTGTGACCCAGGAGAACGGCTTCTTAATATTCCTCTTAAAGACTTAGTGTTTGTGTTGGGTTTCCTGTAAATTCATAGTGTTTCATTTGAAGCCAAACTGCAACAAACCCCGTATAACGATTAGGAAGCTTTGCACGTAGATACAGAAAATGCAGTCACAAGATTGCTAAATAGAAATTGCTCTATCTTTAAATGGTCATGAGCTGTCAGCTGTTCCTTTGTTCGGATTATTATAGACACACATAAAACATTTGATTGAATGCTCAAGTTTTCACCAGCTAGAATCCAGACGGATGTCTGATAAAATAACAAACACACCCCACTCCACCCCTCCTCAAAATCCCCTTCCTGCTCCGGCTGAATTTCTCCCTGCATTGAAGCTAGTATTTCATGGACTAAATTGGACAAAGCAAGCAAACAATCTCCTTCACATTGATTTCCAAATCAAATCATTGTTAATCACATCAATATTCCCAGCTGATTCAACAGGCTTGGAGGCTGGCTTTCTGGCTCAGACAAGCTCCTCTGCATGGATGCCACAGAGCCCTTTGTGTGTGCCGCCCAGATTTGCTATTAATTATTGTTGGAAACATTCAGGTCTAATTCTCTCACCTCTTCTTTCTCCCCTCTTTCCCCTCACGCAGCAAGGAAGAAACAGAAATACCGTTCTTCACTTGACATTGGATTTCACTCTCTCAGTGATGTGAAGGGGGCAGCTGCCTAGTGCTAAAATACAGATCCAGGGCACCACTGGCTTACCTGTAAGCAACCACAATCCCTCAGCCACTGGAAAGCATCGCAGATATTTCAGTGTGGTGAGCTGCTAATTTCTGGGGCTAAACTCTGCTCTTTGGTGGTACAGCTCTGATGCGGGGTGTGACAGCTTAGGGGGTATCAGAGTCTGCCTCTTCAGACTGTGCTGACTGTAGAGCAGAAGCCTGCTCCTGCAGATCTTTGTCCAAAGGAGTAATTTCAAATCCATGTGCAACTCTTTATGTTCAGTGAGATGCCTCTCATGCTTGAAACTAAGCGAGTGCCTCTGCTTTGGGAGGATGGCAATCAGGGCAGAACCAGTGGAGCTGCGGTCTGACTGTGGCAGGAGCAGCACTGGTGTTGGCAGCCTGGTGCTGGAAGGGATGCTGGCAGGACCTGGGAGGAACTCAGAATCAGCTCCTGCCCCCCCAGCAGCTCTGCCTGAGGTCAGGTCTTGCCGCAGACAGTGAACAACTCCTTCTCTCCTTTGCAAAAGAAGGAGCAGAGAGGAAGGAAAGGTGGCAGGCTCAGACATGACTGTTTCCAGCAATAACAAGAAACCCCAGCAGTGTGCGCACACACAGGCAAAGAAGCACACACAAACAAGCACAGAGCACATCACGGTCCAGTGCAGACAATCCTGTCTGAGACCGGCTTAATGGTCAGTCTGAAAAGGAAAGGATGAGCCTTGGAGACTGGAATATGTTCTCCCGGTTAGACACAGCTCACAGGGACGCTGTCTGTGCACATGTGGGCACAGCTGGTTGGGAAAGCATATGCTGCCCATTTGACATGTAATAAATTTACCCTGTCAGATAAGCAAGACTTCAGGACTATATCTGTAGCATCTATTAGGAACGGCAAATTAATTAGAAGTATGAACTAATTAACCTCCCTGCTCTCTGCCTCTTCCTTTGCCAGGGCAGTGAGGCTCATCCTGCCATAAGCCCTGCAGCAGCCTGTGCTGTGTCCCGAGCAGCCCTGGTTTTGCTAATGGCCCGTGTGCTGCTCCCTGTGCAATTGGGGACCTCTGCTTAATGAGGCCACTGACAGTTTGATGATGCTTTCTGTAAAAGTGTTCTCCCCTGTGCCTTTACTGAAACTGTCTGTGGACTGGCTATAATGCGGCTTTAGGTGTAGAGTAGGCTCACCGGCAGAGGCTGAGATTGGAATGAGGTTTTGAAGGGTCTCTGCCTTAGAAGTGGAAACCTGACGAGTTGAAGAGGGCTCTAGAAAGAGACATAATCTTCTCTTAAGATGGTTAAGCTGAATTTAGGGAGTATTGGTGTAACATACAGCCCTTTGAACTATCTAGCAGAGTAGGCTTTGTATAGCCTCAAGGAAGCTTTAGCCAAGAGGAAATTGGGGCTAACTTCATATCCGCTATGGTTAACCTGCTAGAGACCACTGCGTCCTCTGCAAATGGCAGAGCCTGCGCACAAGCTGGTGAGCACAGCAGGAGGCTTTGGGGTGGCTGCACAATCAGCCCACGTCAGTGCTACAGGTGGCTTCACCTCGTGAGAGCTAGTCTTTATTCTCTTGCTGTCACATTTTCCTCTCTGCTCACTTGAAAATCAAATTGCCATGTTCTCTGATGATAATGTTTTACTCCTCCAAAAGTTACTGTTTGCACAGTGGCATCTCTATGATGCTATTTTCCCCTCTGAATAATCATTTTCATAATCTCAGACTGAAAAGAAAGCCCAAACAACTAGCATGGAAGAAAGGAAAATTCTCATGGAATAAATTTCCATAGACTCAGTTAAATTTCCCTGTAAATGCATATTACTCCTGGAGCTTCCCGTGAAGGCAGCAATGAGAATTACTCTGCTCAGTTTTTACCTACTGACCCTACCAAATACTTTCCTCAGCATGCTATCAGAGGTGTTGTAGAGCTGATGCATTTGCTATTTTCTGTTTAATAGAGCTGATATTCAAATCGAGTGATGTCCCTTGTCACAAATATAATTTCATCCTTCTACCGCAGTTGCCAACAACAATGCAATGGCTTCGCTGTTAGATACTGTGCTTGGTTCATTACTTTAAAATATGTTAGCACTTTGTTCATAATAGGTTTGATGGTTTAAACAATATAGGTGCTGAATTTTTAATAGTAACAATAAGGTATTTATTATATTTGTATTTGAAGAAGGAGCAGGAAGCACAAGCACCCTGTGAGAAAGCTTGTTTTTGTGAGATTTAAGTCCAGTTTTGCAGCCATGCCAGATCATGCCAGCACCCTTTTTTGAGGTGACCCTGAAAATGTTGCAATCACTACAGGTGATTTATCATTTAAGGGCATTATGGAAAATACTTCAGGGGCTCTCACAACACATGGGTGAATTTTACCTTTGTCCTCGCAGCCCAGCAGAGAGAGTCTGCCCCCAGCCATAGAGTCTAAGCTGCATGCAGAGGGAGAAAATCTTGCCTGTGCTCAAAGCATCTTTAAATCAGTCGCAGAGATGTTTCTTGTGGGGGTGCTAAATTTGACGTAGGACCACAGGCATGGGTTGGGGTTTCAAGATCACGTGGCTATGGGCACCATCTCCCCTATTTCCTTCTGGTATATTGAGTGCTATATTCCGGTCTGATGTGTCCAATTAATAGTGAGATTGAAACCCTACCAAGTGTCCCGAAATTATCCTGCAAGGAGCAGAGCATGAAGCTGCAACAGGCTAGGAGGGAGGGGACCAGCTGTGGGTTCTTGCAGCATGGAGCAGCTCACAGCATCCCATGCTGCCAAGGTGTGGTGCTGGTGGGCTCCTTACTGAGGAGTCTGGAGGTACAGCCAGTGATAAATAGTGTTACGGCATGCTTTATGCATAAAGCATCGCTGCCTTGGAGGGGCACCAGGCTTCCTGGGGAGAAGCATGATGGCGTTTCTGGATGTGGCGGTCCACCCCTCTGCTCATGGTGGGCTTCAACTCACTCTGCAGGGCTGCTGCCCCTTCTCCTCTGGGCCCAGCCCCACACCAGCCCGTTTCCTCAGGGCAACTGCACAATCCTGTTGACATGCCCACAAACGGCTTCACTGGTCTTTCCACTGCTCAAAAAAAAGTTAAGAGGCTGCACAAAATTTCCCTATTGCAACAGGAATCTGGGGGTTCCCCTGGGCGGACTCCTCAGTGGCATGCGGGGAAGAAAGGCAGCCTTTTAAGGGAGGAATATTTGAAAGTATTTCTGCAAAAAAACAGAAAATATTTTTAAAAAGTCTTGTGCACAAAATTTGGCTTCCTCTGAAACTGGAAATTGTCTCACAGCAACATATGCTAATTCATTAGATAAATTTCATTCATTGAAATGTGAACTAGAGTAATTTCCTCCTACTTTTGAATGCAAATTGCAGTTCAGCCTGAACTATGGTGGTATTCCCATTACACAGGGCTGAAGAATGTCTATAATATTTACTTTACTCTTGCTTTTAACTTAGCAAAATTTCTTCTCAGTAAGCTTCATCTCATCCCAAAGCAGCCTTTTGTGCTGTTCCTCATGTTGCAGTTTTGCACCAAGGGGTCGGTTCAGCCTGTCAGGGTGACAGCATCACCAGGGCCATATGTCTCCTGGACACCTGGGGGGACCGTATTGTGACTTACAGTTCCCTTCTTGTTTTGTTCATGATGGGAACTGGGTCTGTCCAAACTGCAGTAGATTAATACTCACAGAGCAGGGGTCTGCTAAGGTAGAACCAATATCTGGCTTATTTTCATTTTGATTCAAATGAGCAATTAGTTATTTAATAAATAGAGGCATTTTCTTCCATTTTGATTTGCAATTTGAATTAATAATTCTCCCAGCAAAAATAAACTACCCCAATAATAACATCTTTATAACCTCAAGGTTTCTCTTTGGACTGCTTGTGAAAATTCTGCGTAACTTCCATAAGTACTGAACTTATACTAAGCATCATAACCACTGAAAGAAAGAAGAGAAATAGCAAGAGAGAGAGAGGAAGAGGGGCAGAGAATGAAGTTTGTTTCCCCCCATACATTAGATAGTTTCTTAAAAACTGTTTTGATAACTTTTTTCTGCTCAAAATAGACTAGCCTGTGTACTTATGTGTGTTATTCTCTCTGTATGAGGCTAATGACCACCTGAAATCATTCACTGAAAGCAATTGTTTGGACATCTCTCCGTGTACTTTAAAAGGTGATAAAGCATAAGGTCTTCGTTATTGTTCAGCTCACATCTGGAGTTGACTCCAGTCTGTGTCTGGCACGCCAAGTCAATAACCTCACTCTATATTCCACTGGCATCTTTTCCTTTCCTGAGCTTATTCTGACTGACTTGATACTGCTGGGTGGTGTAGTCACAGGAGGAACTGTGTGCAGGAAAGAGCACTCTGCTTTGTGGTAGGAAGCTGGTGTGAGGAATTAAAGCTCCTGTTGTGACAGAGATGGCAACAAAAGCAGAAAACTGCCTCATGCAGAAGGAAAAACTGTCAGCTGAGACATTCAGAGGTGATACATGGGTATTGAGCAATGACTTTCACACTAATTTCCAAAGTGCTGTTCATGTCAGCCTAGGTCAGGTGTTGAAGCTTCTTTGCCAAAAGCTGCCTGGTGAGGTTGCTTCCCAATGCTGTGGCTGGCTGACGGGATTTGTTCCCACCTACGCTTTAGCATAACGGACACATAACGTACAGTGAGGAGAAAACAAATCCTCTTTAATGGTCTTCCCTCCCAGTTTAAAATCCTGTGGAATTTGTGTGCCAATTGCACATTACAAGGAAAACCAATTCAAGCTTCCCCGTGGCAGGGGCTACCAGACCCATACTGTCTGTCAGGCAGTGGGAGCTGCCCGTTAAACAACACAGTTTTCCCACCATATGACATCATCGCTGCAGTCTCCCACTGCTGTCACCCATCTGCAAAGGGCCATTATTGCCCAGTCTGTAGATGCTTGGGGTAAGCAAATATCTCAAGCTGAGAAGGCTGGTATTGGTATGTTACAAGAAAATCCCTCAACCTTAAAATTGCTTATGGTAAAAAGCTCCAATTTGTATATATTACTGTCTAACAGACCAAATCATCTCAGGAGTTTAGGAATAAACCTGGCATACACTGGTGTGACTGGTTATGGGGGGAGGGAAGATTGGCACAAAGTACAAAGAAGCTGTGTTTGAAGGAAAGGCATCTTAACAAACAGTCTTAATCTTCACCTTTCAGTATTTAAGTCACAATGCAGCTTCCTGCCATTATTAAAGCAATTAAAATGCAATTACTTTTTCATCTTTATTTCAGTTCTTGAATAACTAAAGCCACTTTACATCAAGGGTGATCCATAAACGAAGGCATTTTGCATGTGAAAAGCTGCAAAGGGTGGAAGACTCTGGGGTATCAGCAGTCAGCAGCCGAGCAACTGAGATTGGTAATGCTACAGTAAGCAACCTCCTTTGCACAGCTCTACAGGATCATGGAAAGAGGCCAATTGCTGGATTTCTGTACTTTATCTTGATTAAACGGCTGTTTCAATTTGGTATTCACTCCTTTCATATTTGTAATCACTTTAAGATTTTCATTTTATAGTATTCACTTATTTAACTGCTTGTTTCCTGCCAAGTCTAAAAAAAGAAAGGCTTTTCCCTCCCTTCTCCTTGCTGCAATAAAGGCAAGAGTTTACACAAAATTACTTCTATATTTAAAGTCTCCTGATGTAAATCTCTGATCGCTTTAAATAGTCAGAGCCAGTAGATATTGCAAGTAAGTAATGGAGTGAAAGATCCTGAGCTGCTGGGGGAGGCTGACAACTGCCGCAAGCGCGTGGGCAGGCTGATGGGCGTCCCTGGGGCACAGGGAGGGGTGCAACACCCCTGGGAGCTGAGTGGGTGCCGCCCCTCTCCAGATCCTCCGGAAGATTTTGGAGATTGCTGTGATATCTTTTCAGGTGTGTGCTGCCAACCTGCGAAGGGGCTGTGCCCCCCAAAGGCTCCTGCAGCACTGTGGGATTAGGAATGGGAGAGCAGAGGCTGCAAGGCTCCATGTCATGGGCACTTCTCCAGAGCTGTGGGAAGAGGAACGCTCTCCCCATGGGGCTGCAGTGATTGCCAGACTGCCAGCAGCAGAAAAACAACCCCTTTTGGTTCCTTATCACCCAAATTGAATGTCATCTGCATTGTATCTTAGCCAAGGTAATGGGAAAAGAAATACAGTCTAAATGTGCTGGAAAGAATGAAACCCTCTTAGGTTTTAATTCTATTATTAGAGACTAAGGAAATCAACATATTCTCAGGCATTTGCCAGACTAGCTTTATCATGCTCATTTGTCAGCACTTTTTTATTGATGTTGAGGGATGTAGTTTAAAGAAAGTGAGCAGCAGGAAAGTTAAAAATCATCTGAGGGGAGCTGCTTTGGGGAGGGGATCAAAAGCAGTGAGCAAATGCCTGTGGTATTGTCTGTTGGCCAATGGGTTCTGCCATTACTGTTCCCTTAGCAAAGCCAGTTAAAATGCTTCGGGATCCTCAGAGGTGGCAGCATTGAACCATCTGAGAAATCAATATGGAAGGATTAGCTGGCAGCTTCCTGTGGCCAGCCCCGATCCCAAGTGCCTCAGCCAAGGTAAACTCAACTAGAAATGGTGCCTGCAGACACTAATGCCATTGCTCAGCTCAGTTTGGACATAGTTTCAGATTAGAGCCTAATAGCTAGGGCAAGACCCATCCAGCTAATCTCACCCGTGCAAGAATTACACTGTGCTGTAAACTGGGTTTAATTACTGCATTTCAAGTACAAATAGCTTTTGAACTGCTGAGGGAGTAACTAGTGTGTGAATTCAGTCTTAGAGAAACGTATTATGAAACTTTGGCTTTTTTGCTCTCTGAAGTTGGCTGCTTTTAGCACTTAACTTCAGAGGGCACAGGGAAGGGCAGGAAGACTGGCTGAATAGCGGAATTGCAGAAAATCAAAGTGATTAAAAACCTTATCTGGCTGGCAAACTTTATCAAAAGAAAAGGCAGCCATGGCACAGCCCTGCCACAGCAAATCCACAGGCAGCAGGGGCTAAAGTCTGCTTTTGCCTACAGCTGCAGTGTGGGTTTTGCTGGACCAGTTCCTGGTGTAGGTGGGTATGAGAGTCTAACAGGGTACTGGGGAAATGACTACCCGAAGAAAACTGGTTTCTTGATATATATACTAGGTCAAAAGTGAAAGGTACTCACGTAAGAAAAAGTAAAGTTGTAAGCCTGTGGGACATTTGAATTTAAAACTGGATCTGGACCGGGTTGGGATTTGTATCTGATTGCTGATAGACTT
This sequence comes from Sagittarius serpentarius, assembly GCA_034782735.1. Classification (NCBI taxonomy): domain Eukaryota; kingdom Metazoa; phylum Chordata; class Aves; order Accipitriformes; family Sagittariidae; genus Sagittarius; species Sagittarius serpentarius. Next base: position 8,511,455 of record JAVKLA010000042.1, on the reverse strand, counting down.
CCAGGAACTGGTCAGTCCTTGGCGCAAACCTGGCCTAAGGACCAGGACTGTGTAACTGCAGGGACTGTTTTCTAGATTTTCCTGACTATCAAAAGTCTCTTTTTCTTTCTTTCTAAATAAATATACTCAGAAGATGTTACAAAGAGCAGTGAGTGACAGGACTGTAAGTTGTGAGTCTCCTGCTTCTTGCTTTTAAGTTAGTGAAAAGGATGATGAAATGAGGGACAGATACTGCAAGGGGAGATCTAAAATCTATAGTAAGAGTAGTTCAGCTAAAAATGCTGGAGTCCAAAGGCTCCTTACCATGTGTGGGTATTTCATGTTCAAAAAGCAGTAGTGCATTTGTGGCCTTGGTGGTGTCTGAGATCTGGAAAACCCTCCCTATCCTTTGTATGGATTTTCTTTAGCCTTCTAAATCTCAGTGATGTGAATCAATCATATCTGAGCACCTCTGTAAAAATCTCACGTCCTTTCCACTATGAGTTTCACCCATCATTCCCTTTTTCAATCAATAGAACAAAAGCCAACTTCAATCTTCATTCATAATTGGTACAAAAACCAAGTTTGAAGTTTGAAAAGAAAGTTTTGATTATTTGTCCTTAACCCAACACCTTCCCCTTGCCCCAAATATATCTGGTTTCTGACCAGGTTTGGTAATAAGAGGGTCCTGGTGAGCATGAGTTCTTATGGGGTTTCTGACACCACGGGAAACAGCACCGGCCTTGCCTTTCATCGTGTCATAACCAAAAAAACCCCACAAACCTCATAAGGATGTGTGTGATTGGAAATCTTCTGACATTTACAGAGTTAGAAGTGTTGAATGATGAAGCAAAAGCTGGAGCAGTCATCTGAGCTGGCTCTCCAGAGCAACTGTCACCTCTTGGTCAGAGAAAACTTAGTCTCTTCAGCTCTGTTTCATATCACTCTGGTATTTTCCAGCTCTTTCCAGTCATACGGAGTGGCGCAAGGCTTCGTTACGTCAGACCCAAGGGAATACCTAGCCTGAGCTTTATACCATATATAGACCACCTGCTCAGGAATTTTCATGGACATCACTAGTGGCAAGATCAATGTTTAAAGGGTCTGTGGGATTTCAGGGGTGTTTGGACTTGGGGGATGGAGGCTTAGGATTTTCATGGCTCTTTCTGACACCGTGAGCATCATGAAGCATGGGCACCCTATAGCAGCTCCAGCTCTGAGTAATCTCATTCATAACCATTAATGAATTGCCCAACCTCTCTGCACAGTGGAGGTTTGACTTTGCTGTGATTTTTGAGACAGGAAAAAAGGCTAAAGAGCAGCTAACGGAAAATATGGAGATTTGCATTTGACTGAGCTACAGAGTGATGGAAGCCCAGTCCCATACCCAGGAGCTGGTGTGCCTGAACCCTGTGTACTCAGGAGGCAGGGAGCAGAAAAGGAGCCGGTGTGACTAAGGACAGTATCTCACTGCTTTGGGGATGCTGGGAGCTTTAGGTTAAAATTAGAGCAAAGCTTGAATTTTTCTGCATGTTAAAATTAAGGCTAGCTGACTCCTTTACTTGCTTTTACTAGACCTGCGGGCTGAGGTGCAGAATAGCCACACAAATTACCGTCATCACAGACAACCCCTTGCTTTATTCACTGCCTGGCTTTACAGTGAAGCAAGGTTTTACCCTGCTTTGTTTTACAGTGAAACTGTAATTCTGTCCTCTGTATCACAGTCACTGCAGGGCATGAAGCTCCTCGAGGCAACAGAGCCGGGGATGACATTTCTTTCCAGGCTGCCATGTCCTGGCATGGCTGCGCTGCAATGAAAATAAGCAACCACAGGAGGAGGGTGGAAAATTACCTGGCAAGTAATTTGGTTTCTGTACGAGTGGTCCCCTCCCAGTTCACTCTGCTGCAGAAGTTTTCTCTAAACACGTATTCCTGCAGCTTGCAGCCAATTCCACTTGCTTTCCCTCCTGCAATTTCTTCTGTCCTTGAATTTGATCGAACCAAGCTGTAACTGGCATGGTATTCAGGGCTCGGAGGATACTGTTTCATGAGCTGTGCTCTGAAAAATTAGAAGAGCTGACCCATTGCGCTCCTCACCCTTCACCCCCCAGCCCCAAACATGCAGCAAGGCCTGGGCTTGAGTTGGGGAGTTGCTGAATTTTTATTATCTCAGGCAATTTTTCTCCACAGATTGATTTCTGTGAAACACCTCAGGGTATTTGCTAGCATAAACATTGCTCCAATGGCATAGGCTGTTTGTTTACATCGATAGAAGGAAAAGAGCCCTTATTACTGAAATTTTGCCTTCTTCCCTCAAGCTTCTCCCTGGGAGCCAGCACATAGGCAATATTGATACCTGCTTTTTTAATTTGGGGCCAATTTTCTATATAGATGGATGTGACGATGCATAAATAATACACCACTTTGCTGCATGGATTGTTTATTCCAGACCTCATTGGCATGCACAGCACACAGGCAAACTGAAAGCTTCTCTGGATGGGTATTGTCAGATAACTTGCCAGGTTGTTCCCTAGAGAAAATCATCAGGCACACAGAGCTGGAGTTTGTAAAGTCCTTTTATTTTATCCTTTCAACGCACTCTGTGCTGGTACAGCAAAGTTCAGGCTGAATCAGCACTCCCATTAAAATTCCTTATTTTCAGGAATTTATAAACTGCACATGAAAAGAAAGAGAGCAGGACATGACTGTGCGAGAGCGGGGCTCCTGGGATGAAGTCGTTTGCACAAAATTTTAAGCGGCACACAAAACCAGAATGACAAATGCTCATTGTATAAAGCAAACAATGGTGCTGGGTGGCTGTGAGCCGGCAGAAGGTGGGCACTGGGGAGATCACGCTGCTTAAGAGTGTTTGGCCGTCTGTGCAGACACCCACCTGCCTGTGCCCCATCGTCCCCCGGCTCTGCTTGCATGGGCAGGAGAAGGGGCACTTCACATTCCAGAGGGCTTCTGGGCTCCAAGGGGACACGAGTGCCCGGACAGCTTGTTTCTGTGGAGCTTATCATGATGCATGATATATTCTGCTTAAATAGATTATGAAAGGCCCAATTCTCCCATTACTTGAAAAATTCTCAAGAACTTCATTATGAACAGGCCTTAAATGTACAGTTTAGAGCCTTAATCACTTGATATGCCATATGCCATTCCCCAAATCTAATACTGTGAGCAAAACCCACTCCTAAGTGCTTTATGATGAACTCAGTTTACAACTGATACCAAATAATATTCAGTTCTTTCTTAGTGCTGGGAAGTATCTCTTTTCTGCATTTTTTTCCTATCGAAATACATTATTAAATCTGCTGAATTGGGGGGTTGGATTTAGAAATGTTGGATAATAAACTCTGACCTGCTCTTAGTCTAGGGGCAGTCTTGATGTTTTCTGAAAAAAGGGGGAATGGTGACCAACCCCTCTGTCTCTGCCCAGCTCGCAGAACACTGGTTTGCATAATGACTGTATATTAAATTTACATTAGGTTTATAGTAGTGCCTCACTGGCTACATAATGCATGGAAGCATCCTCAGCATCCAGATGCTGGAATGGGCCATGATTTTGGAAGCTAACATAAGTATAAAGGATTTTCCTCAGCTGACTGCATGGTGTTTTGTGTTAGTTGTTTCGGATTAGCAAGAGCCTACCTCTTCTCCCAGCATCTAGAGATGACAAGGGAACACGCTACTGACTGGATTAATTTTTTTTTTTAAAATGTTTGTTATTAAATTTTGCAAAAACTCAAGCAGGGAAATATAGGCCTGAGAAGCTTAGTCAAAGCAAGCCTATTACCCAGAGGAAATTACAGCAGTCTTGCATGTATTAGCGGGGAAAAAAGGAAAACAAAAGATATTTTGTTAAATGAGACTTGTTTGGGTTGTCTGCTGGAATTGTTTTTTTTGGTTAGTAAGTAATTGCCAAGCTAAGCTGCAATAATAATATAAGCATGGTAATAAGATAACGAATGCTGATGGATAGCTGATACGAATTTAGATGATTGATCCAGCTGACCGTAAGAGCAAGGTGTCCTAGTTAATGGGCAGGAAAGGCTTGGAAAAATGAATGTGTAAAGTATTGAGTGAGGCATAAAAGCCAAGTTAAATGCAATAATGCTTTGGACCTCCTTTCTTCTGCATGATGGCCATCAACACACTGCAGTCCTGCACCATTGGCCTCAGGTGAGGAGGCTGCAAGTCTGAAGATGACTGGCAGGGTTAAGGTCTTCACTTCTGCACCTTGACTGGAGGCACCTGATTTGATTTTAGTAGCAAAGATGTACTAACACACGCAGCTTGTTTTCTGATGCATATACATGAAAAGGGCTTGGAGGGACTGGTCAGTGGGGTGAATGGGAGTATGGGCTGCTTTTTATTTTTTTTTTAGACCCAAAAATTCTATGTCTAAGAAGTTAGACAGCCAGGCTTTTAGGCTCCCTCCATAGTCAGCAGACACAGATAAGCTGCCTCTATGGGCAGCTATTCTAGTTGCTCCTGCCTTTCCTCATCCTCCTCGTCTCAGAACCTCTTATCAGATAAGTGAGAGGAAATTAAATCATTACCTAGAGCTGGCCAGGTTTTCCTGCCCACCCCAAATCTCTCTGGCAGGCAACTGAAGCACTTTTGTAGGAACAGAGGGAGATGTTAGTTGGAGAGTTAACACGTCAAACCGCTACCGTCTGTCACACAGAGCTCCAACCAACCAACCAAAAAAGTATTTCTAATCTAGGTTAGATCAACCTGTTAGATCAATGGCTTTGCTCCTGCCCATGGCAAAACATGCTTACCTGCTTTGCTGTGTGCTGAAGAGGCTTGTGTCTTCTCTACTTCCACTATTTTAAGTAAGCTTCCCTCTCCAAAAAGTGCCTGGGCTGATAATGGCAGGCATATCTTGATAGCGACACAAATTAACCATTAATGCCAGAAATATAAAAGGCGCTTTTATTTTTATTTTTTTTTTTTTTTTTATTTCTATAAACCTTCAGCTGAGGAGCAGTTTCCTGGAGGAGCACTCGCACAGCCAGTGTCACAGTTGCTGCTACACCAACAACACGGTGTGGCTGAAAATCTCCCGTGGGCATCGGGACACCTGATGCAAACAGTGTGCAGACCCAGGAGGACTCGGTAAGCAGAGCTCAAAAGGCTGACAGTGGGACTAAATGTATTTTGGGTATAACAGGTGAGCTCCCTCAGCTCCACGTTAGCCCCCCAGCAGCAAGAGGGCACCTGGAACGCTGCCGGGGGCGGTGGGGCTGAGCCCACCTCCTGCCTTGTGACAGGCCATTGTTATTCAGCTACCAGAGACAGCCGCTTACTCTCTCCAGGCTGACTTTGCTCAAGAGCACTGCTCGCTGTGAAGCTCTTTGTCTCCTTTTAACAGCTTGGATTGAAACCCCAAGATTTCTGGCTGTCACCCATTGCTACAGGCCCCACCGGGCAGTGTCCCGTCCCCCGCTCCGGGTGGTGCGGGGCGCCCAGCCTGCTCTGCGGTGCTGCGTTGATTCAGGGGGTGGAGGGCCCCGAGGAGCACCAGGAACGCGACTAAAACTTGAATTTCAAAAGTATTATTTGTTTTTTCATAATTATTAAATCTAGGGAAAAAAAATTAAATCTAGGGTTGGAAGGTGTCTGTTTGGTTGAGCGCTGCAGAAGGGTGGCAGCCAAGGGACCAGGGGTCCTTTCTTCTCTCAGGTACTTTGGTTACAATGTCCCCGTCACAAACATGGGTGTTTTTCACGATGAGAGCATGCGTACCAGACAGCGTGCACAGAGGTTGCAAATATGGGACCGAGTATGCCAGGAGCTATACCTTGTGCCAACTCCTACTGCCCTGACTCCTGCTCCGAGTGGCGACTGGGGACCCAGCGAGGCCGAGGTGTCACCAGCCCCTGGCTGGCGGCTGCTGCCTGACACCTGAAGCTGTGGAGCAGAGCAGGGCCGCGGCAGGTCACTCGTCACAGTCCAGGCGCCAGGGTAAAGCCACCCCTGCTCGCTGGTAGATGCAGGGACCGGCTGGATGAGGCTGAGCCCCCGGCAGGGAGGACGAGCAGGAGAGTGGTGCGATTATGCTCCAAAATGGCTTTGGGCAAGA
>JAVKLA010000042.1:8436677-8505369 GCA_034782735.1 Sagittarius serpentarius | reverse complement strand
GGGGTGGGGGTTGAAAAATTGCTTGAGATGTGCAGCCAGCCCTGGCATGTCTCTTAAATGAGAACCATCTTTTTTGCTGGGGTAATCTATCATACTTGAAACATTCTGAAAGGCTCTATCTTTCCCCCTAACCATCTTTATCATTTTAATTTAAAAGCTTTTTAAAATTATCACCCAAATAAATGATAAGTAGTAACAGGGTAAACTGCTCTGAGCTCTCCATTAGTGCAAACAATGCAAAGCGACTGTGCTCTATTTACAGAAAATTAATGAACGTAAAAAAGATGAACTGCATGTCATTCTAGTGATCGTAAGTTGTTTTTCATGCAAGGAGGTTTGCAGCTTTATACATTAAAGTCTGGGACAAAAGAAACAGCTCTGCAATATTAATAGTTGTAATATATGATTGTATGTGAAGGGAATAGAAATAACATTTATTTTATTTAATGAAGACTAATGAAGTTGTTCTGATCTTTCCATTACAGTTTCAACAAGTTTTTCTAATCAAGAAGATCCTAGTTTTTGAAAGCTAATTTTTCATTTTAAACTTCTGAAATGCCATCAGAACAGTGAAATGCAAAGGCAGTATCGTAAGATGTCAGAACATTTCCAGTTCTAATGGGAAATTGATGCATTTCAGTTTTTTTGTTTGTTTTTGATTAAAAGAAAAAACCTCAGGCTATTATAGAAAAAAGTTTGTTTTTCTCTCATGGTGCTTTATCTATAGACAAACATGGCAGATATAGATACTCTTCAGTGGGCTTATCACAGCTGGATGGAAAAAAGGGCGTCTTTTTCCTGAACCTGATGAGGGCAGGATACCGTGCAGTTTGAGATAAAGGACACAATGTTGAGGGCTGGAGATAGGGAAAAGATAATCGCCGAAACCAACTCCTCTGGGGGCACCAAAGTCAGCACAGATAGTCTTTGAAAAGTGCCCTCAGCTCTTTAAGCCTGGTTACAACTATTGAAAAGCAAATAGGACCAGGCTTTTTGGGGGGATGTGTGTGTGTCCGTTTTCAGATTCACAAAGGAGCATGGCTGGAGGGGTGCACCCATCTTTGGGATGATGCAAAGGGAGGGCATGGACCTGGCCAGCCATATGCATGGCTGGTAACAAGGGAGAAGGGCACTGACTGTCTCTTTGGTGGCGTGGGCACCTAGACTAGCTCATGGGTAGGACAGCATGCCTAAGGCAGAAGAAAGGAAGATCCTTCAGTGGGGAAACAATTTAAACCTATATCTCATCTACGTCCTGGGCAAATGAGCTAGCAACAGAAACATGGAGGAAGAGTGAAAAGACAGCGCTACCCTTTTATTGTCACCTGCAGCTATGCTCCCCAAAACCCTGTGGAAATGCCCAGGGGGTACTTATTGCTGATGAGGGTCTCTGTCTAGGTGGACCTGCCCCATACCCCTCTGTCAGCTGCTGGGTTTCAGATCACATGTTGCAGCACTGCTTCTAGAAGAAAAAAAGTAGTTGCACAGAACTTTGTTGTCTTAATTTCTGTCATATACAGCTTGTGCTGTGTTGGTGCTGCTACATAAATCTGCTGTCTAACACCTTCTCATAGCATTAATAGGGTTGTTGAGCCTTCAACATTTTTCACACCTGACAGTTTCTTAGAATGCATCAATTATTTTCCTACCTGTGTTCACAGTTTTGTTGTCATTCGTTAAAAAAGAAAAGAAAAGAAAGGATTGATTTTATTTTTGATTTAAACAGAAGAACTGAAGTCTTTCATAGCCTTTATATAAGCACAAACATGATAACTACCAAAGCTGATGGTGAAATCTGAACTGGTGAACTGCCATTTTCAGGCCAGCAGGTGTGAAGTAGAAGCAGCAGGACAAGGAAGTCATACTGAAAATAAGATGAAAAAGATCACTACCTGTTAGTGCCATTTCTAGCTGCGTTGATGCACCGAAGCACGTATAAACACCCACAGACACACACACAAAATACTTCTATCCTATAACGTTTCATTGCTATACACTGGGTAAAGTTTCCCAGTATCATTTATCTTGGACTGAGAAACAACTGGCTTCTCCCATTCTTCCTTTCCTTAGCAATACGGTTTTATTTTGTCACCTGCTTTGCGTCCCAGCCACACGCTCCACCTCAGTTTCTCTTCATTCCCCTGCTCTCACCATCAGACACCACCTCTCCTCCAGCTTAATGGTGGAATGATGCCCTGGAGGTGGCAGGTTGGTGAGACCTTCATGGCACCTTCTGCTGTCTCTGGTGCTTCTGGAACAGCCCTACAGCATGCAATGGCAGAGAGGTTCTTGTCATACTCAAGAGCCCTGGTGTCATACTATCCTTTTTTAAAAAAAAAAAAAAAAGAGACAAAAAGGCTTTTTTCTCTGTGTACTTTGTGCTTTCCCTCAGCAGTGTCACCCACACATTTACTTGACTTCTTTCTTGCCCTTACACACATAAAATAGAAAGCTGACAATTTTAATAAGTATAGACTTTTCTGCCTAATTGAGCTTAACATAGACAGTTAAAGTATTAGCACAGGAGCTGAACCTTGGTGCCTTTCAGGAATTGCTCATCTATTTGCTAGGTCAGGTTCTGATTAGCTATTTTATCACTTACATATTTGCAGTGCAATGTCATGGGATAGACCTGCTTATGCCGTCCTGCCCTTCACAGCATCCATAGGGAGAGGAAACACCCCCCCACTCTGTGTACATGCGCACACACCCTGCCGCCCCTTCTCTCTCTGATTTACATGCTTTGCTATACTCTTTGGCGTTAGCCAAAGCTGTGGGCATCACACATCCTTGTGTGGTCAGGAAACGGTATGACCCAGCAACCTGCCCCTAAGGAGCCCCTGGCTCTTCCTCGTGCCTGCATGGGTGACTCGAGATGCTGCTGCCCTCCCTGCCCTCTGGGTAAAAATGGAGCAATAAAATAACTCCCGAAGAGCCAGGTAGACATCACATTAAATTTGTAGTGGTTGCAGTCACCAGTAACCATTGGGTTGGCGACCTTGAGCAAGTCACTTTCACCCATGCCTCTGCCATCCTCAGAAACACACCGTGATTTCTGGAAGACCTGCCCCACTGACTGTGACCTCTTTAGGGAGCAGAGGTGGATTTTCTTAGGGTTTGTTGTTTTTTTTTTTTCTTGTATTTTTGTGCTTTTCTTGTGTGGTGGGGGACCAACAGTGTTCTTGTGCACCAGTCACCCCTGGCTCCAGGGTGCAGTGGGACCAGGAGAAGCGGGGCCGGGAGGGCAGACCGCTCAGCCTGCAGCTCCAGGGAACAGCCGGGAGGTGACCTCCCAGGGGTATCCCGAACCCTGCTCCCCACCGGTACCTGTTTCGCCTGGCTGGATGCTTCCAGCAGGGACCCAGCCCCGTGGGAGCACTGAACTTCGCCTGCAAGTGACAGCCAGAGGCAGCTGGATGCTGCTCACCCTGCCGTGCCAGCCAGGCTCGGCGCTGCCAGAGGTAAATCTGGAAGGGTCCGTAACCTACCGAACCCTACGGCCCCGCTCTATTGCCCCAGAGGTACCCTCCCCTTCTCCTCCTTCCTTGCCCCCTCTCAGTTTTGGGGGTGTAGAGGGCTCCGCTGGCTCTTCCCATCACCATTTATAAAAAAAAATAAAATAAAAAAATCCACTTTGCAGTGGAAGCAATGCAAGACATGGCAGAAACCACGGGAGCGGGGTTTGGCACCTGGGGGAGCGGGGCCCATCTGCAGCTCCAGCCAGCGCGGCTGCTCCCCGGGAGCTGGGCACACGGCCGGGACTGCGGGCGCAGAGCAGGGAGGAGCAGGAGAAGGGAAAAAAAAGAAACACCCAGGGAAATTATTTACGTAACTTTGATTTCTGCACAAATGTTGCCCTAAAAAGGGCACAGCTGTCACTCCATTTGTCAACATCAGCAAGTAATTATGTAAAGAAAAACATCATTGTACTTTTGACTTTGCTGCTTGTCGTATCTGCCAGAGGCCGATAGATGGACCGCTTGGCTTATGCGAGGGAATTGCACGGCCTGAATGCGCAAAGCTGGAAGGGCTCCTCTGGCGTCAGCTAAGCTTGTTATTTTTTTGCCTAATAATAGAGTGAGAATTGAGAGAGAAAATTAGCAGTAGGAAAAGCAGCTCCTCTTTGTTGAATAGGCAGTTTAATTTATTCCTGAGCACAATGTACCTGAAGAATGATAAGAAACAACTTTGATATCATGCTAAATAAATAAAAAAGAGGTTACATAACCTAATTTTCTCTGGGTCTTACAGCAGTTTCTATTTTATCAGCTTTCATTTAACCGGAGCAAAATTAATAAGATGAAGAAAAGTAGGGCTACCTAGAATACGCCGAGATTTCTTAAAACGAAAAAGAAAGTGTCTGTAAGCTAAATATTTCGCATGCAGGTTGCTGCGTGGCGGTTCAGGCGGGCTGACCTGCAGGAGAAGCTGGTGCTGGGGGAGCGGCACTGAAGGCTGGGTCCCCGGGTCCCCAGGCTGGAGCGCGCCGGCGGAGCAAGTGGCCCGTGCAGGGGACCTCACACCAGCGCTGGGGCTGGTCGGGGTTCTCGGCCTCGGCACGCGGCCGCCCGCGGACCCGGGGAGGAGAGATGTCCACGTCCACCTCAGCTGCGCTGAGTGCAAGCTCGATGCTCCCCAGCATTGCAACCGCCCCAAGATTTCAGAGGGAGCTGACTGATTAAAACAAATTAAAATGATTTATTCTGTGTGAGAGTGCAACAAGCCCCTTAGTAAACAATTTCCTCTCATTCCCCCTCCTCATTCCCCAAGGGCAAGAACTAAGGAGAAAAGAAAGCAAAAGATGAAATAAACTCTTTTTTAAAATATATTTCCAGATTTCGATTCTGCTTGATTTAGAGATGAACCACTACTACAACTGCAGTAAGAGATGATGACAGCCACGCGCCTGCCTTCCTCGTGGTGTCTGAGGTTCATGTGCAGAAAGACGGAGCCCATCGGTCCGTGACCAGCTGAAGATGGCTTCAGGCATAGCTTTAGCCTTTTTGGCTTTGGGTACGTTTTAAAATCAGTCTGGAAGGAATTGTGGATACAAGGGCTTACATGTAAAATTCCCCATTAAAAAAAGCAGTGGTAGGTAATTTTATTATTTTTTTCTTTCCTGTTGCATTGCAAAGGAGGGGGGGATTTGAGGAGGCTCCTTTGCAGCAGTTCTACAACTCACATTAACCCAAAGAGGGGGGTGTCAGTGCCTGTCTGACTAGCTGGTGAGGGTGAAGGGGAACTGCGTTGGTGTGGAAAGTCAGGCTGCAAAGCTGCTGTGGGTGTACTGCAGAACATCTTTTGGGCTAGATGTTTCTGAGAGGCTTAAACTGCCACAGCGAAAGCGGGAAGGTCCCACCGTCTTCGACTGAGGGGCCGTTCAGCTGCGACGCACGCAGCATGTCCTGCTTTTCCACCCTTGGACGGAAAGTAGCCTTAAAGGCTTTTGGTAATGAGAAGACCTGATGCCAGGAGTGGGTGGGAGCTGGCTCACCCTCCTCCCGATGGTGATGCCCATCTGCCAGCCGCTGGTCTCAGGGCATAACTAACTTCTCGCAACAGTCTGACACGGACTTAAGCCTCTTACTTTACATGCATTGTAACCCTGCTGCTGGAAGTAAACTTGTATATGCAAATTGTAAACAGTGATAAATGTGGCCTGATTCCTCAGGCATTAGGCATTTACATTGGTATCTATCTTCTGTGCTTCGGAAACACAAAATGGGAATGGGAAAATAAATTAGCCAGTATTAGGCGTTATTTCACTTGGACTTATATTTTTTACAAAAGGAAGGAACTCCCTGGTTGTGCAGCATGTTAACTGACGCTAGCCGTAAAGAAGAAATAGGTGCTTTTGGCTTGCTTCCTGCAGTGTTTACTGCTTTCACGACGCTCAAATAATGATAAAACGTGCATGTGCATAGCTCATCAAGTCATGATATAGTTCCTTCTCCGGCCTGTGGTGTGCCAGTCTCACTGCTTGTCCCACAGTGCCAACTGACATATAGACAGGGGCTACAGGCAGACTATTGCCGTGCACTGTTGCTATCAGGCCGAGGGCACCTCTAGCCTGAAACACGTCTGAGAGGTCACCTGAAAGAGGCTGGGGCCATGCTTCCTGTCAGAGCCACGCTGCAATACAACCATTGCCGCCGATTTACCTTCACTGTACCAGCCGGCTTTCCACCACAAAGAAGATAATGCAGGAGGACAGAAGGCTGCAGATATGCTTTGCACTGTATTGTGGTATAGAAATATGTTGCAGATGGTATTTACTTAAAAGACAAGTAAATTTTGATTTCTTTGTCTGCTTGGAATAAACCTAAGTGAGTAAGTAAAAGATAAGCAGAGTGTTTTCTTCTTCACTTAAAATATTACAGTTAGTGGCAACATCTGTGTTGCACCATTTTTTATTTGTATGTGCAATGTTGTAAAATACACATTTCCAACATCATAAACTAGTGGACAAAAAACCTGCAACTAACTAATTAAACAGTGTTAAAATGCTAATCTAATTTGGAGTAAGAGAACTCAATATAATTTCTTGTCTTTAAAGTGTTTTTCTTACTCTGTTACAGAACCACAGGGAAACTGTGCTGTGGGGTGAGCTGGGGTGTGTGTCCTTTCACCGTATATGAGGTCTGTAAAATACAGGCTGATGCTTCAGCTGAGCTCAATATTGGGATGTTAGAATTGGAAAAGTGTCCTGCGGACAGTCCTTGAATCAACAAGATTTGTGAAACAAGACTTCAGGGGATCACAGTCGCTGCCCTGAATGGCACAGGGAACAGACTTCATCTCTGCACCTTACGGTACGTGGTGAGGACAGTGGCTAAAGAAGTTAAGTATTCTCTGGCATAAAATACTATTCTCCCACAGCTTTTCATCTCCAGAAGTTACCTAACGCAGAACACAGTGGGAGTCCTCTCTGCAAGGACAAAAAGGATTGCTCACAGCGTACAGCTGTATTCATCTTTCTTTTGAGCTGGTGTTGCATTCAGTCCCTCTCCCCCACTCCCCTCATCTCCCACGTCAGCCAATGCCTTAAACACTCCCCTCCACTTCCATCTGTCCTGGTGTTAAACCCCGGTGGCGGCTGCACCCTCCTGGGAGGTGCAGTGCTTCAGAAGACCTTTAGTCCCGTGCCTTGAGGTGCATGGTCAGGAAGGTGGAAAGACACGGGAGGCAGAGCAACTGCTCCTCCTCTGGCGTCTGCTAGGAGCTTAACCCATCTGCGGTGGGACTCACACCCTCAGGAGACTGAGTAAGCAGAGGAATACCTCCGTGTAGGTTATAAATAGCCTAAGGAGTACATAGCCCATTTCAAGCCAAAGTCAGAGGATGACCTTGATTGTCGTCACTGGCAGATTAAATCAGCCCGTGTGCCTTTGCCCAGAGGTGGATCAAACAGGAGCACCTATAAGAGCAGAAATAGCTGCAAGGAGAAATTCCTTCTCTGGGGAAGTTCACAGGCGACTCTCCTCTGCCGCTGTGTTACCTGACTGCAACTCCAGCCTGGCATCAGTAACTCCGGATGGAAACGCAATGTCAGGGTGTTAGCAGACGCGCTGTGAATACGGTTGCAGGCAGGATCCTTCGGAGCACGTATGCTTCATCTTAGGTGATGGATTTAGCTGGGGTACAAGGGAGTAGCCTTTTCCACCACTGCAGCCAAGTGGATCAGGGATCATGAATTGATCTGAGCAGCTAGATGCCTACAAGTACAACCCTGCTTTTAGCAAGCAGAAGTGGGGACATGTCAATAGCAAGTCTCTTTTGGAAAGACCCATTAACCACCCCCACCACCCACCCTGTTAGTCCAGAGATACTCGACCAGGGTTTGTCTCATGTCTGTGCTTTCAACCTCAGCTGTGAGCTGTTTCTTCACCTCTGAGAGTTGATTGCGTTCCCAATTCTACTTAGGCTGGAGTATCTTTGTACAGCCCGTTACAGCTGCCAGTCATCTAAATTACATAATTTGCATTGATTTGATTAATACAAAGAGTTTTTAGCCATTTAGAACAGAAACTGATTTTCTGCTGCTGTTGCACACACAACACCTGGAGACGAAGGTACATTGAGTTTTCTTTGCCTTTCAGGCATCTCCGTTCCTACCGCTCGGTTGGTGCACATCAGCCCAGAGAGGTACCTCACCGCGCCCTCAGCTAGGCACATTTCTGGGTGTTCCCGCTTGTTTTCCACCCACCAGCAATCATTTTATCAATGCTGTATTTTCTCTGTGCACTTGCCGCTTTTCTCCTACCAATGAGATGAAATACAAGTACCTGGTGCTATGAGATAATCATGAGAGAAGATATTAAATTGAGGCTCACCACCTCATCAGCCTATGGGTTGTGAAGTATTTATAGAACAAATCAAACTCTTTTCCTCTGAAATGAAACCATTTGTCTCCTAAATGGGAACCTCCCTCTGATGAAGAAATCCAGACTTCCACTGGGGTTACAACTTTGCTTCAACACTGCTTCTCTCCAGTAGCTGTGGAGAAATGTAACCATAAAAAAAGTAGAAAATTGTATTTTATTGTGTCAATGAAAGGAGGGGTGATGTGAGACAGGGAAAGCTTACTTTAGAAAGAAAGGCAGAGATAGTTTCTATTACAGATGAAAGGTGGAACCGAAAACTCTGGAAAGCCAGATCAAATGCCATACAGATAGATTCCCTCAGTGATTAATTAGTTTGTTAGGAAAAAAGTCAAATAAACCGGGTTTTTCACTGTTTCTTTTGCTGGCTCCTGTGTTATGCTCTCGATGATCCCAAGGGGAGGCCTCCACTGCTGCCTGTCGCAAAGCACTTTGTTCTGGTGCCCTCTGCTCAGTCCCAGGCTGCTCCTGCCTACAGAGAGCACAGAAAGATAACAGAAAAACCTCAACACCTATGGGGACCAGTTATTGGGGGGGGGGGGCCCGGGATTATCACTTTACCTTTTATTGCACTCTGCTTTGAGGCAGCAAGGTTTTGCTGTTCAGTTCTTTGCACTGCAGTCTGCATTCCTCGGTGACTTTAGGACAAAACGAGTTGCTCATTCTCTCTCACGAAAAATACCCTGTGTCTGGAAGGGAGCGGAGGACAGAACAGGGAGAGGGAAGGCATCATGATGAGCATGAATTGCCTCTCTCATCTGGTTTGGTTTCATCCCAGCCCGCGGATTAGGAAATGTTCTGACTGGCTGCAGCAATGCCAGAATTTGATAGTTTTTAATTGCCATCAGTCATTATATATGTTTGTTATATAGTGTAAGAGGAAAATTGCTCAATAAGATTTTTGTTTTGTGAAGCTACGGGAAATTTTCAGCATGAATAGATGTGTATACATTGGTGTCAGACCTTGTGGCATATAATATATGTTCTTAGGGGGAAAAAAAAATCATATTTAACCACTGTGGTAGTAACAGTGCTTTTATCTTGTACTAGACAGCCCTAGACACTGCCACCCTTACCCGACTTGGCAGGCCTGGCACGCAGGAGCGTCCCCATGCCGGTGCGCCCGGCAGACCTGCAGCTCTGCACTGCATGCGGTACCTCTGCTCTGCTCATCGCTCAGCTGTGGTAAGAAAGATGGACACAGATAGAAATGAAAATGATATAACACTCAAGGAATAACCGGTATCCTCAATTATGTTTGTTGAGTGAATCTGGGAGTAAAATCTGCTGCCCTGCAAGTCTGATCCTGCCGGCCCTTCCTGCGGGGCAGCCTGGTGGGTTTACAAATGTGCACAAAGCCACGTTGCCCCCCGCACAGCGGGCCTGGGCATGAGGAGTTGCGGGATTTTTTTGTGATTCTTCAAGCTGCTGCCGGAGGCAGCTTGCTCTGAAAAAATCCTGCCACGAGCTTGGGCTCGCTCACCCAGCTGCATTCAACACAGCCCGTGCTTACCTTCCGGAGCACATCGGAGTACCACGTGCCACTGCCAACGCTGTGAAACATGGCATGTCGTTCTCCTGCTGAGGAATCAGCTCCTCAGTCTGTCCTTTCTTTTTCTTGATCGTTTCTTCTGGTCCTGAGGCTCCCTGGGGCCGTGCAGAGCGGGGCATGGGTGAGATGCTCTCATCCCTGCATGAACAGGGTGAGCCCAGCGCTATGAGCATCTGAGTGCTGGAGCAGAAATCACAACATCTGAAATTTATTTCAGGCTGCTGAAAGAGGACTAGCTGTGCCAATGATGTTTAACAAAATGTCTGCTTTTCCTGGGTCAGTGGGCACCAAAGGCAACCACCCGTTCCTGCCCACCTGCTCTGACGCTGAGCAGCCCAGACCTGACTGCCAGCCAGGCTTCTAGGTCGTCCAGCTGCCATCAGTTTTCTTGGAGGCTGAAGAAACCAGAGTCCTCCCAGAAGCAGAGGAAAGCCTCACCATGTTATTTCTCTACCGGTTGTGCTGTGTCCTTCATGGCCAGACTTTTTGGCTGGCGCTGCTAGCAACTTTGTGCAGGAAATTGGGAGCCTTTTCCTCTGACACTCAGGCGGGACGGGAAAGACATGTGTGACTGGGACCTGTGTTTATCAACGTATAGAAAAGAAGGTGGTTGGTGCCAACATAGTCAGCTAGTCCTTAGATGTACAAATAAGATATCCACGAGGATCAAGAAAATAAATCTAACAGAAATAAAGCTCTGATGCTTGTCTGGCTTTTTAGCTTTTGGCTAACCTTCCCCCTCTTCACTGACTAACCTGCACCATGCCAGAGAAGGGAGCATGCAGGAGCTGTTTGCCCCTCTATCAAATTGGGTATATGGTTGTCAAAAAAAAAAAAAAAAAAAAAAAAAAAGGCAGCAAAAGTATCATGAGGTATCACTTGTGCCCACACAGGGTAGAAATGATAGGTCCTGCTGAGCCCAGAGGAGCTGTGCTGCTTTCAAGCAGCCGGGTATCCAATCTGCAGATTCTCAGTTTTAACGCAGGTTAAGCCCAAGGGTCACAGGAGACAGGAGGAAAGCAGAAAGGAAAGGTTTTGGGGTAGAGCTGTTAACAAATTCCTGTAAAATATTTTTTCCACTCTCGCTGCTATTAAAGGCTTTTTTTTTTTGAACACTCAAACTGATTCGTCTTATCCAGGCTCAGATTTGATTTAAAGCACTGTTAGGCTTCTTAGATCTATTTTGGATTAACCTGTTCAGACAAGCCTGCAGGCAGATCCCATTAGCACCTCCTCTTTCCCCACCTTGGTGAAGTCCCTTTGTGTGACCTGGAGGGTGACGCAGCTGGAGGTCTAAACTGAGAAACAACCAGCGACTGCAGCGGTGAGCACACATGCAACTGTCGCACCCACAGAGGCCGTGTAGGTAAAGGGAAAGTACCACAAATAGCCAGACAGTGCAATGCAATATGTACTCACTCAACTCTTTTTCTAGAGTACATGCAACTTCTGTTTCCCTCACTTTTAGCAAATGCACTGATGCATTACACGTCTGATAATTCTTAGGAAAGTCCCCTGTCTACATTTTTTTTCTTCTGTGAAGGCTTTTAATAATTCAAATCCCAGAAAATCACCGCAAGGGACATTTTGTCTTCTCAGCTGTGCAGAGGAAGCCCTAAACCCTGCATCACTGATGCTGGACTACTCAAGACTCCTCCTTACAGCTTATTAGGCCTAATTTAGCTTTTATTAATCCTGCTTTCTCCTAATTTTAATTCACAGACCAAAGAGACCGGCTGGTTGACATGATCCTTACCATAGCTGATCCATCAGCCAAAATCAGCCTAAGTTTTGCTGACCATCATGTCTGTTAGTTTTGCCTGAGCTCTTCCGTATACAGAGAATTATCTGCTCCATCGAGGCAGCTCTGGCAGCAGCAATTCAAAGCGAAGTTACTGGAGTTCAGCACTACTGACCACCACGCCTCGATCCTCAGGTGGGCTGGGAGAGCAGGGGAGGTTATGAACTTACTGAAGAATAAGGAATTGTACATACTAGGAGGTATTAAATAGTACGGGCAAAACTTAACAGATTAATCTTTCTTCTTTGTTCACATAAGTACCTGGAAAAACATGTAACTTTTACCTAAAATAACCTACACAGATATATGCATACATATATGCATATAAATCTTATGGGTGTACGTGTATATATTTCAAAGCAGGGATACTGGAAATGCACACCTTTGCTTCCCAGGGTTACAGCATTTCACGGTTACTCAGTTTAAATCCTCCCACTACATAACTGCCAGGATGAAAATTATGTTTTGGTTCCTTTCCTCCTGTACAGTGTTAATTTTTTCATGTCAAATGTGATGCTTTCGACACTAATAAAAAGTATTAATTTGTAAATTAATTTATTTATAGGCTTTTCTATAGAGTTCAGCACCGTCAGGTCTGAATGCCCTTACAAAGTTGCTAGGTGACACTGTCATAGCTCAGTCTGATGAACAAATGAGAGCTCGTATTGTTGATGCAGTGACTTCAGCCAATATGCTGCTTTCATTTTGATAGAGGCTTTTTTTTTTTTTTTGCAAATCATTGTAGGTTTGTTATGAACTGCAAACAAGCTCAAATTATACTTTTCACCAGTTATGATTTAGTTCATAACTAAACTAGCTCATAAAATCAATGCAAATCTTTCCATGCTGTTTTCATGGAAATCAGAGCAAATTCATATATTTGCATGAGTAACAATATTCACAGACTGATCGAGAAAAAACATTTTCACAACTTCTAACTTGAATTGCTTTTGTGGAAGATGTAGCTAATTCCTTCTTTTCCTGCCGGCACTGAAATGGAGTACAGCTGATGTGAAGAGTGCACCATCTTTGTAATGCTCCATCACATTCAGGAAGGCTAGCTAAAAAACCACACGTAAGTGGAGCTGAGGTCCTGCATACGAAACAGAAACATACGTGTGTACGTGTGTGCTTGTGAACCCAGGACAGAGGGGTCAATTCTGACAATACGGATCCTTAATCAGAACAAGCCCATTTTTTTTCTGGCGCCTTCCCAGTAGCTGGATCCATAATAGCTGGTATTAGAGCCTTACGGCAGGGTAAAGGATGAAAAGAGCAAACACCCTTTTATTTTTTCGCATAGTTTTCCTTCTTTTCTTTTTTCTTTTCTTAAAACAAACATTTCCTGCTTTCTTTCCTCCCTGTTTTGAAATAGTGACGATGCTACATTGACTCAGAGTGGTCGCAAGGTGTTTCCACTTAGGTGAAATCGGTGAGCAATGTGTTCCTAACAATTTCCCTGCAGGCAGGAACCTACGGAGCTGGGAAATGTCTCTCAGTGGGGCTCATCTGCGGCAAAATTGTGAGTTTGAAAAGGGGCTGTCGATGGTGCTTTCAAGGCCTTGGCCTGGCTCTCTCTGGCAACATTTTTGTGATCAGAATTGGCATCGATTTGAGATGTGTTCCTGTGCACGGTAAACAATAGCTTAAAGCAGCTGCTAATTAGCTCAGCTCTGTTCTGTTCTTGCTTTTCATGTCTAGATACCTCCTTCAGAAATAAGAAGCAGAAGGAAAACATCCAAGCAGAAGAATCAGAAGGCAAAGGAAAAGAAACGGATGGGGATTGCAAGTGAAAAATTAATGAGGAGAGACCTCATTTCTCAAAGCTTATATAAAGCTGGGCTGCCTCCGTGCAAGGAACAGTGACCCAGAAAGAGCAATCTGTAAAAATTTAGAGCAAGGTGCAAAACTTGGTAGCTTTTTTCCCCTCTGAGACGCACCTACATTCACAAACAAGGATCCCTTGTTTATGGCCGCTGCGAGCTCATCTTTGAAGTCTGTACCTGGTTTTCCCTCCCCTCCGGCAGGTCCTGGCTCGGGAAGCAGCAGGGCTCTCGCGGTGCTCACCAAGAAGGTTGTGGCTGAGGGTGAGTCCAGAGAAACTGTGCTGTGGGCTCAGCACGGCTTATCTCACGTTTATTTAGGGATATCAAACCTCCTTATGCAGCCATTTTTCTTCTAGCCATTCTTCATATACAAGATATATGCTTTTTATATATATATAAAAATAAAACCACTCACCTTCTGGCCAAGATGAAACCCTTTGTAACACCGCTGCTGCCCATTCACCTGCCTGATGAGAATTCCCTTTCTGGAAAGCTTGGGATTGTTCCCAGTGTAGGTGAGCAGCTGAAAATCTGTGTTTGTCGGTGCAGCAGAAGTCTGCAGAAAGTCATTCTTGCTGAAAAAAATTATATATAAAATGGCACATGGGTAGTACTAAAAAGGATGGGGAATATTTCTTATTATTTTGCCATTCAAACGCCCAATTAATGAGCATCTCCTTTCATAGCCGATCCCAGAAGAAAAAGACCTTTAGTACCTTGCATGACAGGGCTGAGATGTTCACCCCAAACGCTCACTGTTTCATACCTGAAAACAGGACTCTGAAGAGTTTCCCTGGAAAAGAGAGGAGCATCTGCAGGAGTGCCAAATCAGCACCCTAGTTTGAATTACACCCCTTGCTTACTTGCCATTGCCCTGCGTGGAAATTCAGGAGAATTATTTAAAATGAAACTTTTGTCTTCTACATTAAGAACATCTCAGGTAATACTGAGCAGCTCACTCTCTGCTATTAAGGGTAGGTAACCTCCAGGTATTAACACATCACTTATCTGTCCTACTAATTTCTCCTGCCAGTCTTTGCCTTACAGTTCAAGTAAAGGATCGAGGCATCATCTGCTATCGCATCGCATAAGCTTTTTCTCCTGGTAGCATCAACCATTAGCAGTCAGTCTAATTTGATTGTTTCCAAACCAGAAAGGACAGCTGTCAGCCACCTTCCAGAACGGATTCAAAGGATATAATCAAGAAATCTTCTCCAAGAAGTTGTTCAAAGCTGGTGCTTATCACTCTTCAAAAGACTGTGAAGACAATAAACTAGTCAATTTACTCTAATGGACAGGTGCAATCTGAGTATTTAGTGTCTCGTTAATATTGACTGGCAAGACTTAACGGAATTTGAATGCCATGGATGTCAGCCCCTAGACTGGCAGGACGTGAAGCAGTGATGATAAATATTTGTACTTGCACAAGAGGCCATTTCCAGTTTATTTTCTGGGGTGTTAACTATTGAAATTAATGATGTTTAAAACTTGCACTTCGTGAATCTGTTCAGATTTCCCTTTGAAATAATTGCCGTTCTCAGAAGGCTGCAAGGAACCACCATACAATAGCAGGGATTTCTCCTAATGAGTCTGATCTGGGCTCTCTCTACATTTGGCACCAACTTCCCCGCCCTCCTCCGACTCCCCCACTTCTGCCAGCATCCCAGCCAGTGACGACTTCAAGCGTGCTTATTCTCATGCCACTTGTGCCAGGTAGGGCAACGGATTCTTATTTCCACTTACAGACTGGCAGGGTAACCACAGAGAGACTGCTCCCCACCTCCTGGAAGGTATTTAGCTCTGTCAGAATCACAGAGCGGCACCCGCAACGGATGAACCCCGAAGCAGCATGTTTATTTTCTTATGTGAGAGCTGCTCAGGGCCAGACCTCCTTGGGGGACGTCAGCTGGCAAGGCAGCCTCACCCTGGCTGTTTTAGGGTATTCATGTATTTTGGGTTTTTTTTAAGAATGCCGTTGCAAGGGGAGAGACTATTAAACCATCTGTTGCACAGTTAGGTCTAGAAAAATACACGCTTCCCGAAGTCTGGTGTCTTTCTGTTTTAGCAGCACATTATCCATTTTGCTACTGGCACCTGCATCTTTCTGACCCTGGGACCTCTGTGCTGCCTAGGGGCTGGCTCAGGAAAGCCCAGGTAGCCAGCAAGTGACTTCTTAACCTCAAGATACTAATTAAAAAATGCCCTTGAGTCAGGTCAAAGTCAGGTAACAAAACAACAGGCCCCGAAAGGCCTGGAGAGGGATGGACGTTCAGTAAATAACAAGACCTACAAGACCTTACTGTTGGTGACGGGCAGATAGTTTCAATACATAGAGCTTAAGTCTTACTGGAAGTTGTTTAAAACCACTTACGTACAGTTTGTTTTTCAGAAATACAGGCAAATTGTTCGCTTTCCTCTTCCCAAATATCTGATTATTTAGCAGAGTCGAACTATTAGTGTCTTAACGAAGAAAGAACTATACATAAGCTAGTAACAGTATTTTTACAATAAATTCTCCACTTTACCTTTTGTGAGCTGAAACATCTTTTCGATGCTGACAATGGATTAGAGACAGATAAACAGTATTAAGCAGACAAAATATTTCTTGAATGTGAGTATTTAATAATTTCCTATCCCTTATCAATCATTAAAAGGATTTTCATTTACCTCTGAACAGCATACCTAAATAAACTGCAAAACAGAGGTTTGCCCGTAAGCCACTGACTTTGACTATCTGCTTTTTATCAGACACAACTAATTTGCACTTTAACCTATTTTCTGCTTTTTTTAGGTGATTGTAACTTTCCAGTATGAGAATAAAACATTATTATATGTAGCAAATAGAGCATATCTAAGGACATACTTTCAATGAAATAATAGTTTCCAAACTTTTGATGTTTGTGGTCATTATCATGAAGGTTAATGATGACAGGAACAATAGCAAGCAATAGGTGCTGAAACTCTTACAATAAAAGAGCAAAAAAGTGAATATGAAGCTTTGATGTCTGACACTTATATGCATCTATTATCCTAGTATTTGACTAACTCTGCAAATTCCATTTTGCTTCAAGATTTCTGCATTTTTATAGCAAAAGCATTGAATGGAAAGCTGATGTTTTGAAAATGGACTGATCTCATATTAATTCTGCATCATGATAAAACTTTTGCCATGAGCCACATGACTGCTATGAAATGTATGCTTCTATTTCGGTTGATTTAGAAAAAGATTATCAGCTTCTTTATACTGGGGGTGATACAGAAATCCAGAAAGCCTAGACTGTAGTGAAAGTGATGAAGCCTATTTAATTAGAAAAAAAGTGAAAATATCAGACTTTCCCATTTCTTAGCATATGCAGGACCTATCTCTATGCCAGTGAATGCAGTAGAGGCTTTGCCATTGACCCCAGAGGGTGGCGGGGTGCTGCCTCCAGCTCAGCACCCACCCCTCCTTTCTCAAGGGAATTCTGCCGTCTCTTCCAGCCTGCCCTTCAAGTCTGGTATGTGCTAATGAAATTGCTCTAATAAATTAGTGATTACTGATCCAAATATAAAAATGTAGCTCCCCTCAGCAGAAACCAAAAATCATGAAGCCCTCCAACAAAAAAATTCTGTATTTTTAAATGCTGTGACTAAAAATCCAGTTTCAGAAACACATAATAAATATAAACCAGAGAGAGCTCTTAAAGACGGGTATAGCTGATTTCCCTGTACAGCTTGTCTTTCAGTTTCTCTGGTTGCTAAGATACTAGCAGTATTACCTTTCACTATGTCTTTGGGATGTGAAGATTTATATTCTCTTACCCTTGTAAAAGTCTCCTCCATGTATTGCATCCATACCTTTACCTGCACCTTTCCTTTCAGAAAGAGCAGGCGGAGAGCGTAGGTGAGATTCTCCACACATATAAAGCCGCAGACCCCCAGTTACTCCAGTGGAGCACTCCTACCTTCCAACCACTTACAATCTGGCCTGGTAAATGCAACTGCTTTATTTAGAAATTAACAGTTTTGAGGTTGTGTCACATCAGGTAATGTAGACTCTTCTATAAATGCGAATAACTTCACTGTCCTAAAAGAATTATTTTATAGGAGGGTTCCGATTTTCAAAGTTAACCTTCAAATTCTATGCTTAAATACCTGATTGGCTCAATCAAAATAATTTTGATGTCTAAATGGTTTTTTATTTTAGTGCTTTACCGTCAGCCTTGAACCACCATGAAGCCTCCAGGCTGGGGAAGTTGTCTTCAGGATTTTATAAATGATGATGCCCATTTCCAGAAGAACTGAAGATGGAGTGATTTGAAACAAACTCTTTAAAGTTCATCACTCTCACTAAGCGTGATTAAACACTATATAATTTAACATTATTTGCTGACAGAAAATCAAAGCATTTGCCCCCAGCATGCTGACATTTACAGCAGTGGAGAACATTTGCACATTTTATGCTTATAATAACAGATGAGGTATGAAATGGATTCTGATAATGCTTTGAACACCATGGAAGTCTTGTCATTCATCACAACATATGAGCTTGCTCTGGATCCCTACCATTCTTGTGATATGTTTCTATACAGTAAAAGTAAAGAAAAGCTTGTATTTCGATGATGGATAGTGGATGAATCTTCAAAAGTCCAGTAAGCAGGTTCTCTTCAAGCAAGCCCCGCTGCAGTGCTAGTCTCATTTCTTGCAGGGTTTTTTTGGTTTGTTTGTTGTGGGTTTTTTTTGCAAATAGCTGGTATGGATTGTCTGTAACTCCTTACTGCAAAGAGATCAGATTCTCCCTTGAGATGCTCTACTGTCTTACATTTCTGTGAAACTATGATATATCACAAATAACCAGTTACATGGAGTAATCTCAAGAAACTGCATATCAGTCTAAATTTTAAATGAATGCAAGTCAAACACACACATGGTGCCAGAATATTCCTTTTAATTAATCTGCCTTCCAAATCAGTATTAGGATTTAAAATATTTATTTGGTGTGTGCTCAGATTCCTTAATTGAAAGGTGTTGGAGAGTTAAATTCCTTTGGGCTGTAAATTTTAGCTTCGGGGGTTTTTTTCATCTGAGAACTAACAGCGGCAAGCACAATTCTGTCTCTTTGACTATATGCCCTCCTTACTGTGAAACTGAAGATTATGAAAAGGAGTAAAGGATCTTAAGAACAGATTCCCATAATTTATATATGTTCAAAATTTTTGAGAAATCCTATTTGAATCTTTACAGCATTACCTCCTCTCAAAACAAGATTAAAAGCAAAATCATTTTAGCCTACTACAAGTGTGGGGCCATTCTTCACAGTCGTCCACGCTCTAACCAAGAACGTACGTGGATGCTTACTTTACTCATTTTACTCTTAAAATGTGTTAGATAGACACTTCAAGCCCTGGGTGATCTCTGAACAATGCTTGAAAGTAGTTTAAGAATTTTTTTTTGAAATGTCCAGAAGGACCTGGGCATGCTCGTATTCTTCCTTTATCATTATGGTGCACTCCCAGTCTTGGTACTTATTAGTCCATCTCCCGCTCTATTCCATGTTCACAGTAACAGAATGAAGAATCTGATTTCCTCTCCAAATCTTGATTTAGACCACAACATTACTGCCCACAAGCTGCCTAAACATTGTGAAAGAGGAACCATTCAGATTGAGCACATATAGAAGTTTGTTCTTCCTGGCAAATGTCTTTAGAATTAGAGTATTAACAAAACAAGATAGGCTCTAATAAAATTTCAGTTGAAGCCAACTGATTTTAAATGAGCTCTGTTGACCTGCCTGCAGCCTACTGATTTACATTTGTCCTTTTCTGAATAAAACCTGGCTGGCTGGCTTCAATCTCTTGCAGGGACTGCAGACAAAATGGAGAGCAAGATCTGAACAAGTGAAAGCGTAACAGAGAGCTCTTGACAAATTCCTTGTCAGGGTTATCTGAAGCAGTTGAGGAGGTATCTGGGGCTGTTGTGCCACCCTCCTGGTGAGGGCAATAAACCGTGGCAGAGAAATAGCCCCTGGGGCTGGCAGCAGTGATGGGTTAAACTGTTCCCCCTCCCCAGTCCCATGAATAACCTGACTCAGCTTTGTGGGGTTGAACCGATGGCAACAACAAAGCAGCAGCTATTGAGTTGGTTTCTGCGGAGTCAAGGTCAAAATTCAGTTTCTGTGGAGCCAAGACTTGACCTTTTAGTTATAGTGATGATCATTTATAGAGCTCTGCTGTCCTGTTGAAGAACACAATAACCACACAAGTCCTTTGGGCACTAACATGGAAAGAAATCTTCGAGGCATGCCTGGAGGTGGGAGCCTGCCTCAGTAGCCACACTGGGGATGGTGGGTAAATAACCATCGCCTTTGATGACTTCAGACAACAGATGGCTACCCCTCTGATATTTTTGGAAAAATAATGATTCAGACTCTATTCAATCTCAGTCTTGTTTACGTAGCTGAGAAAAATCAGGTGTTATATTAAAGAGCCGGGCAGCAAGTTCTGTTCACAGTTGTCTCATGTACTGATAATTGCAACAAGTTCCAATCACCGGCAATGTCAAAAGTACTTTATAGATCTTCAGTGTTATTTGGTCAGCTCTCTAAATCTCACCCTCTGTGATCATTATCTTCAAGAGCCTCTTGTCTCCGCGTTTATATTTTTACTCATCAGTGCTGCTTACAAGTACCTCATCATGCCACATCCTGCCTGCAGTCACCGCACTGCTAAAGCAAATGGCTCTCTACTCACACACCACCTCAAACAGCAATCAAACAAATGAATTAAACATTGTAGCATCAGCCAACAAAGTGGCAAAATATACGCAGTTCATCCTTGGGAAAAGTGGTTTCTGTGCTGAAGCACGATGCACACCTATCTCTATGTACTTTAAAACCTGGTTTTGTCTTTCTGAGGTATATAAGAAAAGAGAGCAAACTGGATTCCTCCCTCTATCCAACCTGAATCATTCTGGATTTTAGACTGAATGGTTATTGCCGATATCAAGCAGATAATCAGCTATAACTGTCAAAGACCACATCTCCAACCTGCCGTGCTAAGACAGACATGAACAAAGAGCAGACATGTGCATGCTTTTCCCGCACCTTGTATTGAAAAACCCCTAACAACTTGTCTCTGTTGAGAACATGATGGATGGCTCTTCACCGGCCATTGCAAGCAGCCTGGGATTGCACCTGTTACTCAGCCAATAGACCTGGTAAGTCAGCTCCTGTTCACCTCTGTATGAGATGCCACCTTCGGTTTGTCACATAGCTATAGCTCTGTATAGCTCAAAGCACTGTTGCATATGCAGTTTCATTAATAATATAATAGACCAAAATAAAAAATATGCAGTAATTTCACTAAAAATCCATTATTTTTAGTGTTTTCTCCAAGTGCATGAAATGTTGAATATCACCAGAGGACACATTAAAAAGTGAGACACCTGTTCTGTTGTGAAGCGTTCACATTAGAACTAATGGAACATGTATCTTGACAGTATATTGAATATGTCTTGAAATAAAAAAAAAGCTATCTTGGAAATCCAGTTAGGTCTAAATAACCCATTTAGTAAATACACTTCCCCTCTTGCAAATAAATTCATTGGAGGGCTTGCTTTCTTATTGTACGCTTGCTTTCATCGGAAAAAAAAGGTTTTTAACTCTAGATCCTACTTCTCAAAGGGATTGATAGTTTTAGCTGATTTACCTCATGACCAAAGGGAAGCACCTGTTCACCATCTTCTTAACATGAGATAGTTCATGATCACTGCTACCCAGGAGCACAGAAAAGATCACACCGTTTAGCAGGTCCTGAACTATGGCAGCATCTGCTTTGGAGAAGGGATGGTAGCATTGTCACCCAGGAGGAGGGGTACCAGGGGAGAGCTTTGCAAAGCTGCAGAGCCAGCTGAGATGGAGAGGCCAGGTCTTGTCTGCTGCTGCCTTTTGTTTCAGGTTGTTTCAGCTTTCTCTCTCCTCAAGGATCAGGGATGCTTTTCCTCTATGTTGCAAAGTCTCCAGGTAACTGAATCTATTGGACCATTTTGTTATCATCTACCACACAACAGAATTAACAGATTGCAGGTCTAGCTGTAGAATTATTTAAGGCAGCCGTGCAAATTTGCATTCTTTTTTTCTTTTAACTGAAGTAACTATTTTTCGTTACAGCCTAGAAGCTACTTAGAGAGGGCCTGTCTTCCACTTCTTTCATCCCCTGACATAGCAGGGAGTCCATCACTACAGAGCTTTTAGGGGCTATTTTGCTGGGGATCATAAGCAATCCTTCCTTCATTCCCCTTCTTAAAAGGACCCTCCCTTAACTATATGCCATTTCTGAACCTAAGCCCCAGCTCTCAGGGCAAAACGCATGGTAGAAAGGTTTTGCAG
Organism: Sagittarius serpentarius; assembly: GCA_034782735.1. Classification (NCBI taxonomy): domain Eukaryota; kingdom Metazoa; phylum Chordata; class Aves; order Accipitriformes; family Sagittariidae; genus Sagittarius; species Sagittarius serpentarius. The sequence continues at coordinate 8,483,444 of JAVKLA010000042.1, read as the reverse complement.
AAGCTGTGGTGAGAAAAGATGAAATTAATTCTTGGCTTTGAATTCAGGAACCTCTACAGGTCTTCCAGATTTGCTAAAACATAACCTACCTGGCCCTTTTCCATATATGCTCAGTCCCCTTGCACATTCAGATGAATTTGTTATCTAGTTTTTGTGATAAGCATTCCTATAGAGTGGCCTACTAGATAGAGGAGTGGCCTCTGAAAACATGAGTTTGCCACTCGTGGATGACAACAGAAAAATCACTCCTCTGCCTGGTTTTGTCCTCGCAACAACACACAAAGTCATGACCATATTACATTTATTACTATAAAAATGGTTCACATTTTGTAATAAAATGTATAAGAAATTGGCATCTTCTTTAAGTTCAAAGGAAATGGAGCATTTAATGTAAAAACATGGCTGTGAATCGTAAAGACTTGATCTTAAGTCTTGTCACCCAAGGTCCATTCCCAGCTAGTGAGCAAACATTTGAGCAATCTCACACTCCATTAACAATAATCTCAGCTACGCCCAATTCTCTTCATTTTGTATATCATGCAAAAAATCTCTTTCTGAATTGTTTTACAGCTGACATTAATACTTCAACAATTACAGTTCTGTGTGTGCTCTTGCTCTGGCTACCAGAAATCCCAGTGGCAGATACACTACTCAATTTTGCCTGAGTTGCTTTAGAGTAACATCTTGAAGACTCTAGTTACAGTAATTATTATAACATACAGAATTTAAATTAGTATTTGCTAAATAGGTTATTAAGCAGATCACACATTGTGATAGGTAGTAAATAGCTAAATTAACATAGCATGTATAAAAAAGATTAAAAACCTATTAAATCAGAACCAGTGGTAGATTCACAAAAGTACAAATGGCTTGAATTTAAAACATAGTTAAGATTTCACCCCACATTGTGAATAAAAACTTGGGAAATGGTCTTACTAGTTAACATTTCTATAAGAAATACCAAAGTCACCTTTCATTGCATTGCAATAGGTAGTGATGATGGTGACATTTTATGTTTTTTTTTCCTGCATCTTCTTGCCCTGAGATACCGAAAAGGATGATTGTATTATGCGTATTTTGGTCATTCTACACCATGTACTTACTGCAATGTGATTAGTAACCTTCATATATTGCTTGTCAAAATCTCCATTATTGAGATCTCCATCAACTACTGAATGTAACCAACTGTGGGAAGGAGCACGATTTAGACTTGACTGAATGCAGCAAGACTACATAATAATATAGAGAATGGAAGGAAGAAACTGAATTTCTAGATTAAAAAGCAGGGACAGCTTTAGAATTCTAGAACATAAATCCTTGAATGTGACTTGTTATATCTGTCTGCTTTTGTAGGTATGAAGAAGTAGACTCCTCTTATCCCTGAGTTATCCTGTCAGTTCCAGTAGTTCAGTATTTGCATTCTTCTACTTCATAAACTCATCTGTCCTTTTCTTAACAGTATCAGGTCAATCCACTGCCTGCATAAAAATACCGAGCAGGGAAAATACTGTTCAGGGAAAACAGACTATAGACCTGATATGTTATGTGTATAAAGCCCATATATTAAAAACCAGAACGTTCTCTAGTCTCTTTCTGATGCTGCTGTTCTGCAAATACCTTTACCTTTACTATCAGAAGGTAACATTTTTTCCAGGCAGAACTGTAATTTCTAGGTTAGTAAGGTCTTTTTAAAACTTTGATAGTAAAAGCTAGAGTGGGATGAGTTGCTCTAAGACTTGTCTTAATACAGAATGGATTCTCTTTCTATTACCTCAATAGCATAATAACATTGCGACATCACTAGTACAATTATTCCCTGTTACTGTGAAAGAAAAACATTCCTTGATGAAAGAAAGTAATTGTACATTTCTCAGCAACTCTGTGATGCTTATGTAACATTCCTCTAACGAGACAAAACCAGGAAGATCAAGAAGTCATGTAATGACAAAGCCAAACTATATATGCACTTAGGAAAAGTTGCATATTAGAGATGTTATTGCACTACTCCACATGCCTGCCTCTCCTTTTGTAGTGAGCATCACGGTTAAGTATAAATAGACTTTTTATTTTCCCTGTGGTATCCTTCTCCACACGGGCTGTGGATCCTATTTCTGAATGTTTCTTCAGAGTGTCACTGCACTCACAGATCGCCGATGGCTTCCATGGTTATAATTGTTAGCGTTATCTCCAGTCAGTTTGCCACCGTCCTGTCCTGGAGCTGTTACCCTGCCGGGTACAAGGGGGTAACGGCCAGAGAAAGGTCCTGCTGAAGAGTCTGTAGCAGTAGATTCTTCCTCTGCCCACTTATTAAAGAAATAGTAGCCTTCTTCAGGTGTCTGTTTCCTGAGAGGATTCGCTTCAGAGGCGGAAAGGTCCTGACTTTCCGTGTCCCCATGAGACACAGCTGTTGCCGCTGGATGTAAAAATGGTGACACACATAAGTGGCTGATGTTTTGGTCAAGGTCGTCATTAGATGTAGGTGATGCTACAGATGCACCAGAAGTAGGTTTTTTTCTTGATCTCAATTTCTGGATTTCACAATCCCGTTGCCCTTTAGGAAGTTTATCTAGTTGCTGTCCTTTCAGAATCAGAGATGCTCCAAAGGTTCCTCGTAGAGCAAAAATAAAGAACCTGATGAAAGAGGAAGAGAATGGATTGTTTTACCAGTGGGTTCCTTCCATAATCTGCATCACATAACACAAATCCAGTTGCTAATTTTCCATTCTTCTGCAGGCATCTGGTAGACACCTTATACCTGGCAGATGAAAGCTGACTCCTGGATCTTAACACAACATGTAACTGTACTCTTATCTTGACCTGTATAGAGTCAACTACATGTATATAAATACTAAATAAATGATACTAGAACCACTTGATTGCTGAACATTGCAAGAAAGATACACAGAAGCTCACCAAGAGACGTAGTATTTGAGGAGATTGAGATTATATTTATACTGCTAAAACAGGCTAAAGAAGGGATCTTAGTTTGACAGACAACATAAAACCAGAAATTTAAAAACTGCAGCTTGTGGATTTGCTCAGGAAACAGTAAAAAAACCAAAGTGTTCTACCTGCCCTTTGCAGGACAGAGAACTTATATAACTATATATTGTGTGCAGTGAGAGAACACATCCTCTCTCCGTGTCTTGTCAATTTTGTCTGAAAACCAAAGTCTCTTTCAAAGCATCTTTCTAATAGGATTTGACCTTTACATAGATGGCCTCAATATGCATTTTAAAACAAACATGGGGACTCTTTGAAATCGCATTAAGAAAGCTGCTGTCTTCACATCCTGCTGCTAAATGTACGCGTAAATAAGTATAACAAGATTAAAAAGCCTAACAAGCTAGACGAAGTACAGAAAGGGCCGTTAAGGCAATGGATTTCTCAGGCCTATCTGCACAAGTAGGAGTGGATAAATACATATTTGCTGTGCCTGTGCTCAGGCTGGTCAGTCCCATAGCATCTCAGGTCTGGGAACTGTGCAGTTGCTAGTTACGGTTGGGCAGCTCAGAGCACAACTACAGAGATCCCAGGTCCGTCTGCGTACATCTGGTGTGGATCATATTGTCCCCTGTATCTTCTGCGTGCGCAAGTCGGAGGTGGACCAGACAGGAGGACAGAGAAGGGAAGGAGAACTGTCTTCCATCCCGTGAACTGCTTTCATTTGCTCCTGCCCTTGCCACGGCAGCCTGCCTTCCACAGCTCAAGAAATACATCTGGTGCGTTCGTTGAAATCCCCCAAGAGACACACTGCCTTCCCTTGCCGATGAACGAACGTGAAATTCAGATCCCTTACCTCTTCTCAGACTCAAGGGCTTTAGTACCTAATGCTGTGCAGCTCGTGTCCCAGACCGAAGTTCAGAGGCAGTCCCGAGGTGCAGAAGCACAGAGGATGCGCTGCAAAGTGCTGCCAGACAGCGCTCCAGGAAAAGCCGGCATGCTGGCCGGGCACAGACAAGCCCCCGCCGAGTGCCTGCAGCGTCTCAGAGATGTCAGCTAGCGCAGAAGGCAGTAGCAAAGGGAAGGACCGAGGAGAACAAGGATTTTAACAAGACCTTTTAGAAGGAAACCAGAATCTCCAGGCTCCAGCTGGTTTCTGAAGGAGATAGGGGAGCAGGCAGCATGGCGAGATGAACCAACTCAAACTTAAAATTAAGTGCGTTTTAACAAACGGTGGTTTCACCACTGCTGTGATATGCTGACACAGCTAAATTGTAGCAGAAACCAGAGGCTGGATATTCTGTGAACGGAGGACTCTGCAGAAAATAATCTGGGGTACCTACATGAAGGAACAGGAGTTCTCCAACTCTGAAGATATAAAGGTACAAATCTCAAAGCTCAGTATCCTGCTGAGGCAGCAACAATCTTAACCTTGCTGAATTCCCAAGATGGAGATACGAGTTCTCTAACCACGTGTTTGATGCTGCTCTCAGTAGAAAGCTCAGGGTCAAAAATGACATTGTGAATGAGGGCTGATAGGAAAACAAAAGTCACACAGGAGCAAAACAGACTGGAGAAAGATGCCCTGCCTAGAAGACAAGAGACCTTACTGAACTATACGTTGTTTATCCTGACCCGAAGTTATATAATGTAACAAAATCACAAAAGCATCTCAGCTCAAATGGGGAAATAATAATTTGAAGAAAAATATTATCTAGTCTTGAAAGGTTCCTTTTTAGACAAAGTTAAGGCTCAGATTCTAATGCCTTAAAGCACTTACGAAATCAGATACTAAAAATATTTTCCTGATTCTTGCAATACCAGTGTGCTGCACTACTTCATGACAATTAGGATGAGAAGGAGTCTAGCAAGATAGTAAAACAAACCCATTTCTTTCATTGTGCAAGCAGAAGTAAAGATTTTAAATAAGTGGTGCAACTCAGACAAAGCATATCTGCTTAAAGAATGATTAAGGTATTAGGCATCAAAAGTAGTACGGTTACCACATACAGGAACAGAATCATTACATTTTTCAAACCAGTTTTTTTCAGCAACCTATCAAAATAATGATCCCTCTCTAAATATTATGCACCCTCAGTTAAAGCTATATTTAATGCACCTGATTTGTCGCACAGAGTAAAACTAAAGTTCTGGATGCAGAAAATTATTTCATGTAGAAACGTTCTCAAATTTGGCTTAGTAATGCATTGTCATGTACTTAAGAAACTGAATACATTTTGTAACTTTCAAAACATATAGGAACATTTCAAAGACTTGCTTTCTAGTCTTGATGAGCTCAACAACATTGTGTTTATGATAGTGAACAATCATGTAGCAGATTTATACTGGTAAACTTTGAAGCACCCCAGAAAGAAAGGTTTTCCTGATGGGAAAACAAAAGCAGTAGATATATAGTGACTTATCTAGGGTTATATAACTGAATAAATTAGTGGTTCATGAACTGGAAAGTTGAACCCAGTCATCTGACTTCCACATTGATTACTTACCCTCTGCAACACACGTGCCTGACATATCACATATCTGTACACATCATTATTGTTATTTCACTCAAACGCCTACAAATCCACAAAATGAAAATTAGAGGAAAACAGTGCATCATTCAAACCTTGGCAAGAGTGCGATGACTGGGGTAATAAGACACAGTAAACAGAAGGTGGGCTCTGCAAGCTGTTTCTCCATAATCCAGTAGGGATTGGTGGGAGGGTTGCAGACCACGCAGGTGGCATTGTAGATCAGAGAGAAGATGAAGTAAAACACCACACTGCCAATCATCGTTACCAAATGGAACAGGGTCTGTAAGCAGAATGGCACAAAATGACAGTGATGCTCGCGAGACCCTCACTCTGGGTGTAAGACAGAAGGATACAAAGACAGATTGGGAAGAACATGTTCGATAGTCCATGCTACTGAAAAGTACAGCAGGAGAAATACCTGGAAATCAACTTACAAAGCAACACTGACAGTGAATACAGTTCTTTAAGAAACATGTCCTCATATACTGAAGTACATCAAAATTGTGTACTGTCCTGTCCAAAGGCACAGCAGAAGCAAATTCTGTTGCCATGCACATGAAGGTATTATCCTGAGGCTAAGGATCAATTCTGGCACGTTGTGAAATCTCGGTGCAGCTGTTACTTTTTGTGACCCAGAATTAAGGCAAATGACTCTGAAAGACAATGCCATGTCTACACAGTATGCTATGTTCACAAAAGAAAAATAGTCACGTGAACAGGACAGGTCAGACACATACCCACGTTTTCATTTCTAGAGCCTGGTGCAAGAGAATGGTCAGGAGGGAGATGGTATTGATGGGGTTTCCAAAGGAAAACACATCTATGTTAGAGTCCTCGTATGTCTAGAAAACAGGCAGATAGACTGTGATGAACCCTGATTATTCAGAAGTGAATTTTTCTATTTTTTAAGGGGGATAGGAGAATGAGAATATTAATGAACCTGGTACTTACCAAATAGGGGACAAAGAAGCAAATGAGGCTTTGATAGAAGGCATCCAACATTGTAATAATAAAAGTTGACAGCTTGTATATCTGCAGGAGTTTATAGATAACAGTTATTATGATGGGACTCACATCTCTAGTCTGTCCTGCAGACATAATTGCTGTCTGTTTTCCTTCCATTCAGGCTACTGATTATAGCTAACTGGTCTCCCTTCATGAGTAAATGCCTCCTGACCAGCTGATTCAGACCAAAGGCTTGTCTCTGAACAGGCATTTTCTCTGTGTTAACCAAAGACAGACCTAAGGAAGATTAGCCAGTCAACTAAGGGTCTTAAAAGCTGAATGTCATGAATGCCCCATCCCTCCCCAAAAGACCCCATTCCTCAAATTCTTTTTCAAACTAAGCTCTTCCTAGAGCTTTAGAAGGGGTCAAAAATCCTTTCTGTCAATCTTTCTTCCATTGAAACATTTATTTTTTGCCATTTTAATTTGACTACTTGTCATATTTAAACTTCTCTAGCAACCTGTGGGACCACAGCTCCCGTGGAGTGGGATGCACTATTGGAGTGACAGAAGGCTGAGCTCCTGTTGCTTCAATGCAGACAAAATGCCAAAGCAACAACAATGACCTCTTCAAAATGGTAAAGAACATATATTTTGCACATACGTGAGGTCTAAGAGCTCCTAAGAAAAGGGATGGAAAGTCCTACAGAGAATCCTCAAATTCTGCGCTCCCTTGCCTAGGTTTTTCAAAGCATCATTAAACATGATGTGAAGCACCAGTGTTCGTCAGTGCTAAAAATCACAGTCCAGGACAATGAAAGTAGGTATTAGGAGAAAAAAGAGGAGAGAGAATTCCTAAGTACCCTGCAATTTTGTGATTTAAAACTAAGGCCACTTCAATTTTTGCTCATTAACATTTTCATAATTTCTTATTAAAAATGTTAAGGCAATTTAGGAATAAGTGCTACTGTACTGTATGTATATGCAAAACCAGGTATGTGTGTCTGTATATGTGTGCTCCTTGCAAATATACAGAGATCAGATTGGTCCTTTAAACCTGTCAGGCAAACTGAGCTAAAAACATAACCTATTTCATGCATATTTTCTGACAGTTACCAATACTGACTATTCAAAGTAAAAGAAGTAAATAAATGGAACTGTTCATGCCTGGAACAGCTTAGACACCAAACTGTGACAAAATCCTTTATGTATTAACAGGTGTATTTCTGAACCTGAGAGTAGAGAAAAAAAAAGTTGGGTTGTTTATTAATTTAAGGGTTTGCGTTTTCTTGTCACTTCTTTCTGTAAGCTTTTTTAACAAGCTTTTCTTCTTCAGTAGGCTGAGACTGTTCAAAGCACCAAACCTGAGCAGAGTATAATCAGGGACAAGCTAAACTATTTTACCCTCATTTGTTACATTTGTCATCCTGTTTTATTTATTTCTTCCTATGCCTTCACTGAGAATTTTTCTATATATATTGATATGTACGTAAATACATACACACACACATACTTGCTCCATCATCTCTTCTTCAGATCAGAAACACCAAACACAGGGCTGATTCACTAGCACATCACTTTACCTATTATAATGCAGCATGCTGGTACCAAACTGGATTCCTCCATATATTTAATGGCAGAATAAATCTTCCCATTTACATCTTCCAGCTATGACCAAGCACCCAGCCTCCCTTCCAGGAAGAAACTTCGCTCTTATGTTCCTTGCCAGTTCTTCTGAGAGCTACAATTATACCTTCTTTCAGCGGATATCAGTAAACTAGAAACCACGAATGGATCATTTGATTCCAAGTAAGTCTAAACTCTTCTCTTCCTTCCCTCCTCACAAAACTAAAAAACCTGTGCTCCTTTGGCTTATCAAGCAGCTATTTCAGCAATTAAGACATACCTCTGAATTTTGTCCATTCTTGTACAATTCAGGCAAACTGAGAAGTGTTTCTGCAGAAACATCTCTATCCAGGATTCCAAAGAGAAGAGGGGGCATCGAGGTGAAGAAGAGATTGAAAAAAATCATCTGCCAGTAATCTATCATCGTGCTGCCTGAGAACCCACAGAAGAACTGGTACCAGAAGAGCAGGTTGACGTAGCTCTGTAGAGAAGCACATACAAACACAACACACTGTTACAAGCGGAACTGTGGCTCCCCCCGTGCGGAGAAGCACATCCTTCACGCTGATGTGGTTTCATTTCTCTTTGGGTTGTGGGAGTCATGAAGCTGCACCTTTTCTGTGGCCTCTCCTTTACCTCCTCTTCCTTTCCCCATGCTGTTCCCTACTGTTACAGCCGATCGGGACCCTTTAGTTTGCAATGCGTAGATGGTCTATGCCTCTCATAGTTCTACCTACGAGGTTTATCTAGTACATTGATTATTAACAGAGTCTCCCAAGAATACATTATTTTGCTTAAAGGTGCCGTCAGTACACAGCTCTGCGCTTTATTCCATAAAGCAGTATATCTTCAGGGTCTACTTCACTCCGACCCCCTGTGATACAGCTTTTTAAAAGCCATTAGATTTCTTTACGAAAATATCAGAGAATAATTAAGTAAACTGTTCACAGCTCTGAGCACCAGATTTTAAAATCCTTTCACGAACTGGTTGTCCCTGCAGAATCAAAGGCCTCCTGCTCCCTAATGGTGCTGGGGAGACAACAGAACAGCAGCATCCCAGTCTGGAGAGCTATTTTGCATTGCAAATAAATATTCTTTGAACTCTAAAAGGATGCCCAATCAAGAAAAAAGAAGTTTCCATTTCCACTACAAATTTTAACAGTGATAAGAAGTAATCCTTATTCAAAATTATTAAAAAAACCCCAGATATTTTGAATTCTAAGTAAATAGTCTTTCATGCTCAGAGTATATTTCATGTCAAAGGGACTTGTTTGCAGCCTTGTAGAAACTGTATTACTATCAGGTTTTTTCTACTTTACATTATTCTTCAATGCACAGCTCATTTGCATATACATTAAATTTTTAATAAAAATGCCAGATATGACTGCATCGTTACTTGCAAGTGGTTCCTATCAAATTAAACGCAAAAATTCAGAGGTTTCACAGGCAACCAATTCTTAGTGCAGAGTCATCTTCTATATTCTAGCACTAATAATCTGCTTTTCCTCTTGCAAATTTTATTTTGAGGCCGTAGGTATTATTAATAAAGTTTCCTGAACTACTATTTAAAAGTTACTAAGCCTTGAGTCCTTTTTCCCTCTGGAATAATGCTATTTCAAAATATATTTAGAACCAAGATTTTCCTCAATGCTTTATGCAGCACATTAATAAGAAGGAGGTAGCATACTATAAACTTGCGACGTGATGAAACAGGAACTTGTAGCTTCATAAAAAGTAAGAGACTTGTCCTGGTTTCAGCTGGGATAGAGTTAACTGTCTTCCTAGTAGCCGGTACAGCGCTGTGTTTTGGGTTTAGTATGAGAAGAATGTTGATAACACCCTGATGTTTTCAGTTGCTGCTGAGTCGTGTTTAGACTAAGCCAAGGACTTTTCAGCTTCTCCTGCCCAGGCAGCAAGAAGGCTGGAGGGGCACAGGGAAGCTGGGAGGGGAGACAGCCGGAACAGCTGACCCAAACTGGCCAAAGGGGTATTCCATACCATGGGACATCATGCCCAGTATATAAACTGGGGGGAGCTGGCCAGGGGAGCAGATTGCTGCTCGGGAACTAACTGGGCATCAGTCAGCGCGTGGTGAGCAACTGCATTGTCTTGGTTTGTATATTCCAATTCTATTATTATTATATTATCATTATTACTTTCTTCCTTTCTGTCGTATTAAACCATCTTTATCTCAACCCACGAGTTTTACTTTTTTACCCGATTCTCTCCCCCATCCCACTGGGTGGGGGGGAGTGCGCGAGGGTCTGCGCGGTGCTTCGTTGCTGGCTGGGGTTAAGCCATGACAAGAGTATAACCTGCAAAAACCAAAACCAAAACACCCTCCCCTCCCCAGCCCTGGACTTAACCTTTGCTGGGATGAAAAATTCCAGAATTTTAATAATCTTACCACATTTTTGTAGAAAAAGTAAATCACCATCTTTGCCAGGCGAGCATAACACCAATGTCCATGGACAAGAAGCAGTTTTTTGAGATGCTTAAATCGGGATATTGCAAAGTCACTAGCCATCACAGCCTTTGGTAAAAAGAACAGAAGTTAATTTACAATATATCTTTTTCCCACCCAATATGATGAAATTTGAACATGGACACTGAAATGATTTCCTACTATTGAATATTGTAGGAAAAAAAACCCCAAACCCTTGAGAAAATAGTTGGAGCTTTCTATCTCTGCAGAACTCTCTGTCTTAGGAGAATGAGGAAGAGGGATGTGTGGGAAAGAATCTGGGGCAGAAAACACTGAAAGAGAATCAACAAAACCTGGAAATGTTATAGCAGAGATGATTCAGAAACCAGATGCTAACCTAACACTGGACAGGCATCTGCTAATTTTCCAGGCTTATGAGCAAACACACGTTTGTCCATGCATGCTAATTGTTGGCTCAAAACACTCTTTTTTGGCTGGACCCATAATTACGAACTGCATATTAATTTACGACAGTAATGATGCCAACTTGCATTTTTAAGATGACGCTCGAGTACAGGGCTGCTATGAAACTTAATAATCAGCAAGAGACCATGTGACAAAAGATGAAAGGAAATAAATTGAAGGGATACCTGCATGCCTTCTTGGCCAGATATTCCAATTCCAACATCAGCTGCTTGAATCATACTTACATCATTTGCACCATCACCTAGAATGGGGAGACAGGAGGGAACGACAAAGGTGCAAGAAAGGATGTTTAATACAAAATGCCTATATCAGAACAAGAAAAAAATGCCAGTTATGCTGACAAAGGCTATTCTGTACTACCATGCATCTTAATTAGGGTAACTGGTACTCAGCATCAAGCAATCACGACCTCTAGGCTCTGATCATGGCTGGAACACTCTCCTTCCCAGGAGACCTGGACCCACCAGGGCTAATCCCAACATTGGGACCAGCTGGGTGGTGGCATGGACACCCCGACACCATCTACACCTGCATTGTTTTGCATGTTTCTGTTTGGTGAACTCCATATGCTCAGCATCATGCTTTGCAGCACCCTACTTCACTGAATTCTCCAAATTATACGATAAATTTGATTGCGGTTGACAATGTAACAAGCCAATTTCAGGAGTTACTGTGCTTGTTTCAACTTGCAGCAATAAATTAAATACATAACCAAATTTCCATGGAAAGAATAGCCATGGTTGTTGCCTGCAATGTGGAGACTGTGAATTAGGTTAGCTGGTAAAGCAAAATAAATGAAGTGGAAGGCTGAAAGCTTGTATGTTGAACTCTAAGGCAAAGAAAGACATTATAAAATGCATCAGACTCTTCCTTTTACTGTCTGGTCCACAGAGGTGTATTTTTTAGTTTTAAGTCATAAAAATCAATTCTGCAAGGATTTTAGTGGGATCACTTACCAAAAGTGCAGCAGGAAACTCAAAGCATTTCATATTATTTGGAGGTAAAAAGCAAATCAGTCAGTGCTTAATACCACTCTGGGGATAACTCTGTTTTCACCAGTTGGGAAAATCTGACAGGAAAAGGGCTTTATGAAAAGACAGAACAGTGACTACTATTGACTGCTTTCCACGCCCAAAGCGAAGGCATTCTGGGAGGAATGCGTACACACGTTTGTACTGGTGCACGTGAAAGCGACTGCTGGGAGATTCTGCATTTGGAGTGCCTTCATCTTGTTTAAAAGGGGGCCAGATTTGCTCAGTCAAACCTGAAGAAGGACTTTCACACGGGTTTTGATCGGGAGAGACTATTCAGTGCTATTTTCCCATTGTATCTATCTGAGGCACAAGAAATGGCTCATACAATATATTCCATACATTTCCATAACTCATAAGGAACCTGCTTCCCCCTTTCTCCTGTAAGATTCAGAACGGAGGTACCTATTGACAGGGTCATCACTTTAAGCTGCCTTCGGACGAGCTTGACCACCATGCTCTTCTGAAGAGGGGTGGCACGGCAGCACAGCACCGAGCGGCAGTGCTTCGTCAGCGCCAGGAACTTCTCCTCCAGGCCCCCCTGGAAGATGACGTCCAGCGTCCGTCCATCAGTCACTAGTCCGAACTCAGGACTGGGGGCCTCAGAGGCTGGGAAAGACATTGGGATAATGCCACAAAATTTCCTCCGTGGTTTTTCAGCCTCGTAATTCTTCCTCACCTCTTCCAAGGTTAAATTCAAGAGAGATTCACAAGTTTCCTGTGAGAAAACAGAAGTGGTTCTAGAAACAGTTACCTCCATCTCCCTTTACAGCACAGCACCTTACAAAGCGTATGTTTGTATAATCGTGCCAGTGGGTTTAAGTCTATCAGATAAACATTAGGGAAAACTGACCGAGAAATACACTGATTCATCAGATTGGAGATTATTTCAATAACGTCATGAAATCCTTCAGTGAAAACACTGTGCATCTTATCAGCCAGCTAACTGCAGTAAGGAATTATTTAAAAAAAAAAAGGAAAATAATCTTCACATCAGGAGGACACAGTTGTATTTGCAATGCTGACAGTTTAGAAATTAAAAAAAAATCCTTTTTTTCTAAAGGAGATTTAAAAAATCTCATTCTAGTACGAATGATGTGAGACACTGCAGCATTTGCTTCCCTCAGAAATAAACTGTGGTAGAGAAACAAGAGGTTCAGATTTTCAAAACTACCCAGTAACTTTGACAGTTTGGCCTTTTCTAGGTCACAGTTAGGGACAGAAATAAAGCTTCATATTGCCCAGCACTGTGCCTCAAACACAAACTAAGACTTTCCCTCTTAGCAAATCTGCCTCATTTTGGGCCAAAGTCCCCTTTTAGATGCAAACAACCGGAATCGACTTAGTATCAAATACAAACAGGTTTAAGGGGAGCACTTTTACCTTTCCCATACAGACCTCCTAAACTGGCACTCCACTATCAGAGAAAACCCAGAATGACCTAAAAGTTATTTTGCTGCCTGTTAGTACTAAAAGTCCTCCTTCTGTGGCATGGCATTGAATACCTGAGGAGCTAATCACTCCCTTTTCTACCTTTTCTGTCAGCTTTATTGAGTGATGATTCAGTTCTAAAATGTTATTTTCACTTTATGTTGCATAAGGTACATGTGTAGGATGTTTGCAAGATTTAAATTACACTTAAGTGGGAGGTTCTGGAATCAAATGTGCCTCTGACATCTAATAAAAAGCTGCATCTAGCCTGCACACTTAAAACCTCTAAAAAATACTGAAGAAGCATCACCTTTCTGTGAACAAACCAAAAATTGCAGTGGAAATTCCTGGTTTGCCTTGGCTTGCCTTTTTAAATGAACCCCCAAACTACCTCCTGTTGCTTCTTCCTGGAAGATATTTAATTTTCAGTGTTTGAATAAGCTGCTGGGCTCAGGGGTTAAAGAGAGTGCCCCGCCACTGAAGCCAGTTCAAGGGTTAACTTTGGCAAAATTAATGGGTTAAATGCTTTGTGTGTATTACTTGTTTTGCCATCGGGAGACTCTTTCAGAACCAGTGTCCTCGGCTTCATTTCGAAAGGGAGGGAACTAAATCTTATTGTGGAGCAACTCCAGCGCCCGCTGAACCACACGTGTTCCCACAAGCACCCATATGCGCCCAGCTTGCGCCTGAGCCTGGACCATATAGGCTGCTATGGGGAAGCGCCCACGCCTGTGCTTCCTGGAGCCAGGCTGGTCCCGCCTGCAGCACCACCTCTCTGACAGAAACCATCTTCTAATTTCCATCCTCAGTATATTCATTCTGCCTTCCATTAAAGCAGATATGCGTATCAAATGAAATTACACACTGAAGCAAGGAATGTATCCCACGCCAAATTCCGTATCATCTTTGCCTGTTTCCCTGTTTCTGTGACATGAAAAGAGGGAGACATTTGCACAGGATTTTATTCTTGTTTGGAGAGCTACTAACTGCAGACAAAAGCAGCTAGAAAGCAGGCCACCTAACTGCTCTATACAGCTGCAAGAAAAACAGTACTTTAACTGTATTTATTAATCCTCACGATAGCTTTATAGAGAAAGGCAAGCTTGTATCAGTAACCCCCCTTTGCGGGGAGAAAAACTGAGGCAACCGAGACCAGTGACTTGCCTAGCCGCAGAAAGAAGCCCTGCCTTCCCTCCTCAGCCTCCCGCCTACCCACAGAAAGGCTCGTCCCACGGTAACTCCTGTTACTGCTGACCGTGGGCCACAAGCGTGCGCTGCAGAAAAAGGACAGAGCAGCACGCTGGGAACAGGGCGGTGGCTGCTGCCTGGGCCGCCTCGCGGGCCTCCGGGGCTATACGGGAAGTAAGAGGTCACTAGCAAGAAAATGAAAAGGGGCATCACAGCCGGCATTTCGGCCCCTGCTTTTGAGCTTCAGAAATGATCAGGGCTGATGTCTCCTTAGCAAATGGGTCTGGTTTAACCGTAACGCCTGGACTCCCTCTCCCCTAAATCCACCTCACAAAGCCATCTGTCCCACCAGGATGCCCGGAGGGATGAGACGCTAGGCTGCGCACAGCGGTGGCCCTTCTGCTTTCCGAAAGCGAGGCACGGTTTTCCTGGTACCCTACTTATGTTGCTTCACAACCGGCAAAAGCCAAGGCTGCTTTTCTAAAGACTTTTACTTTCACCATCATTAATGGCATTTACCCTCCTCGAAAGTTAGGGGACTCTATTTTCTATCTTCCATTCAGACAGTTTCAGGAATAGCCATAGATTGCACCACAGATTATTCACTGTATTTTAGTGAGTCACAGGAGCTGACAGATGTACCCTTGAAGTGATTATCCTCTTTTTGGAGTATGTTTGCTTTGCCTACTGCCTGACCTTCTTATTCCTCATGGAAATTCAGGGAATATCTGTGCACATCAACAATTACGTGTGCCACCATGGAATGTCAAGAAAGTGACTGTGTTTTTAACTGGCCCACAAGAACCATATTTAGGTCTCCAAGAAGGTGAAATGCTGCTTACACAAAAAGATACTGGGTTAAACTGTTCACTAATAAATTTCTCATCAAGCCTAATCCTATTAGGGAACATGCGACTAGAAAGTTCTGAATTCAACTAAATCTACACCTGCATACTTTTTCCAGACTGACTCATACAGTACTTTCCAGATGCCTTCCTACAGATATCACCTAGGGTTAAAATATCATTGTAACTGAAATTTCCATTGCAAGGTGAAAAGCCAGATATCGATATTACTAAGGAATCAGGCGCTTAAACTGCAGATTACCTTCTTTCTAAAGCTCACTATCCAGGTAATTTTTTTTTAAAGAATATTTTCATTTGGGAAATCACTGTATTTTAATTGAATAAAAGGCTACGTAACAGTCTTGTGTTTCAATTCACACTATTACATGTGGTCTAAAGAGTTTCTGGCCTAATGCTGCTACGTGGGTTTTTGATTGGCTGTCTTGTGTTGAATGCAGCCTAAAGCAAAGCAGTGCCAAGCTACAAGACACAAAGAAAGGGAAAGATAGCAAATTCTGTGCGTCTCTCTGTACTCACCTTATTTTCAGTGTTAATGGTGAAGACAGTGTCCCTCTGGTTCAGGAGTTTACAGGAATATGCAATGTTAACTGCTGTTTCTTGTTTGTCTCCTGTCAACACCCAGATTTGTATCCCAGCTTCTCGAAGAGCTGCAATAGTGTCAGGCACTCCATCTTGCAGCCGATCTTCAATCCCTGTTGCTCCTGGGCAAACAGGAAAAGAAGTAGTGAACTAGTTTTCTTTCATTTGGAAATCACATCCCTATTTTCTTTTTTAAGAAAAGGTCTTTGACTTCCAATCGTGATCCTGAACTTATCCAAGAGCTGAGCCAAGGTATTGTCCAGCAAATAAACACAGAGGCACAAGATCTGCATTTGGATTAAGATCTGAATGTGTCAGCAATCAAGTTCTGGCTCTTCATTTTACTCGTTGCTAGGACAATGCTAGAACAATTCTTAATAATCCAAAATGACAATGTACTGGCAGAGGAATTACACCATAGGCATTTTTAAAGTACTGCATTAAGTCCCATCAAAGCAACCAGAAAAGATGTACTTTGGCTATTTAAATGAATGCTATCCCTACTGTCAAGTTAGGTGCTTCACCCGTCAAAAGCAGAAGAAACGGTACAGTAAGTTTTCGTTTTGAAAATGCGCAAAATTAGAAGCAGATGCCAACCCTCATCCTGATGGTAAATCACCATCTCGTTATAATACTTCTCTTCTTATCGCTTCCACTAGAGGTCAGTTTGAAGATGCTGCAACTGTGATACATTACAGATAGACTGACGCTAAAAGAACACTTTTTGTGAAATAAAGTATGAGAGCCCACAGAGCCTTAACAGTTGGCAAAGGTAACAGATTCTGACAAGAGCTACATTACCTCTTATGTGGTTCTGCTTATGGCATTTACTGTTATTACTTTATTTTTTTAAATCACTGCAGAGATTATGAGAAGTCATAATGCTAATAGCTTGCAGTCACAGAAATTCAGGATAATGAAGTGTGGGCACAGATTGTATTCACAGAAAGGTGAGACTGAGGCAACTCTGAAAATCGAAGTCCTGAGGAGCAAAATGTTTGGAAACAAAATAGAAAAGAAAGCACTGAAGTGCTCCATAGTTTAGCAGAATAGCGTTGTTAGATACAACAGTGATGGATGATGCACAAGCGCCAATGAATGTAAGTTCTAACATGAAATATCCTTTTACGAAGTGCAGAAAGCAAACATGACAATGCAACAACAGCAGGAATTCACTAGCAAAAATGCCTATGTGTTTAAGTTACCATTTTCTATAATACGGTTTAATTACTAAAATTCCGTTGGAATTTGTGCTCAAACTGAAGTTAATTTATAGTATTTTATAGGTTTATCTAAGGACACAGACACATGATTGAATTATGGGAACTTCATTATCTACTGTGTTAGCTGAGCCACAGTAACAGCTGATGTACATGATCTTTGCTCCTGCCACATGATAGTTCCTGTACACTTTTTCAAAGTTACTGCTGCTCAAAATGCACAAGAACTTCTTTAGACACTGCTGTTGGACTGTATACCCTAGCCCTGAGATTTCCAAACCTCAGAGGAAGACTTTTGACATAAGTTAGTATAAGCTGTTTGTCTGTGTGATTGCCAAGAATATCACGGGAGAGCAAGTGATACTTCACGCCATGACGATTCTTATTTTTAGCTACCCAGCAAGGTGAGTTTGGTCTCCAGATGCTGTGCTGTCTCCATTAACAGCTCATCTCTGTTGTCAATTGCAGCTTCTGCCTCCCGACGAAAATTGGCCCATTTTTGAAAGTCATCTTCATTCAAGACCTGCATAACACAATTTAAACAGAGCTCATTTTAAATTTAAATAAGAGAAGAATGCCAACATTCTGGATCACAGAGACTTAACTCCTATCCAGGCTGGTAAAGTACTGTGTCATCTTTAAAATAACACAAACTTTTCTAAGAGAAGATGTCAAGAACTAGTAGTAGTGAGATAAATAGACCTGCCTTCCTGTTTGTATAAATGGCCTACAGCTGAGACTTAAAAACATGACCTAGAGAAACTCTTGATCACACAGCCCTTAGTTGGGACTCTGAGCTGGAACACACAGTTTCTGAAGGTTGCTCTGCATTTCTCCAGAGCTTGAGTGTGACCTATTTGTTGCACATAGACAACTTCTGTATTAAAGTGTCGGGCTAAGATGCACTAACCCAGGCTGAGGGCAAGATTTTTGAAAGCTGAATGCAAAGCAAAAGAGAAAAAGGTTGGCTCCTCTGTGGACTTTTTATTTCTTTCTTGGACTCACTGTAGAGAAGCTCAGTTAGAGTTACCATAAGAGAAAAAGAAAAAGAATGTTTTGAGGCTGACCAAAAATCCATCATCTGCTCACACTAAGGAAAAGTAGGAAAAAAAGACTGCAGAGCAATCAAATACAGGGACAAAAAGATGGGCTGTATCTGGCTTGTTCTCTGAAGCAGAAAAAATTATAAACATTACATTTGTCTAATAAATTTATTGACATGTACAGAGTAAAGCTGCAAACAAAATTAGGCTAATGCCCTCCTACCTTCTTAGCTATGCACAGAGTTCGTAGGCCATCACGGGCATAGTAGTCCAGATGCTTCTGTGTTTTTTCTTTTATTCTTTTCATTCTCTTCTCTGCACTAATTTCAGCTGTGAAATACAAGGAAAAGATTCCGTATTTTAAGCACAGATCATTTCAGACCTAATGGCCTAAGATTAAAAAAGAGTGGCCATTAGAGAAACCTGGATTCCAGTATAACAGCAATTCCTTTAAAAGCTCAAAATTGTTGGCTGTGCGCAAGCTGAAATCTTGCTAAAGATCCTTGTTTCCTTTAAGGTAACATTACTTGGGTTTTTCTGTTTGTTTGTTTGTTAATGTTATAGCGTATCTTTCTGACAAGCTGAAATAAAATGGTCAGGCCCTTATGACAGTATTACTGCGGAGTACACAATCCACATGTGTTAGTGCTGTCAGTGAATTTTAATTAGCACATTCCATATTCTAAGCACTACTCGGCTTAAATAAATACCTCAGTTCTCATCCACAAGGACAACACTGGAGAAAGCTTATTCTTTTTTTATACTTCTAATGCCTAGATAAAATATTTCATCCAGAAAAGAGTACTGCAAACTTCTTGTGCTTCTTTATAGGTGACACAACAGAAATAGCTCATTGGCTAATTACCTTTGGCAGGGTCTTCCAGCAAGTCCATTATAACAGAGTCAGCTCCTTTTGTGTAGACAACAATTGCCTTGGTTAGAGGGTGCCTCACCACCACAGACATCCTTTTCCTTACTGAGTCAAATCCCAAAGTGTAGAGGATATCGAAAGTCAGGAGTGTGCCTTGGGGCAACCGTACGGTCACCTGTTCAGGAGTTCGGGACACTAAAGTAAAACTATATGCCTGGGCAGCATAGACAAGTGCTGCCTCATCTGGGCTCTCAGCCTCATAACAAAAGTCTGTTGGCAAAGAACTGTTAGTCATGGATTCAAAAACCTCATCCAAGGAAGCACTACCAATATCTGTGCTGCCCTTGCCCTGTAGCTCGTCGCCGTTTCCGCTGGCACAGCAGTCGTCATCATTGTCATAGCAATCCAACACAGCAAGATGCTCCTTGGTGTTCTTTGCACTGAAGCTAGCACCTAGGTCTGAACTAGACTGAGATGATGAAAAAGACTGACTAAGGCTTGCTAATTTTAGCCGTTGAAATATCTGATGAATCTTCTCCAGGGTGATTCCTGAAGGTTTTATTGGTGGTGGGACTGTGACCTAGAAATATGAGAAAACCTGTGGTTAAAAATGACTAAATGAGAACTGCAAGACACTTTTCAAAACCTCAATATATTTTTCTGTATCTAAATGATGATAATTAGAAAAGCAACTTTTTTTTTTCCCCCCCTATTTAACTGTGGTGGGGGAATTCAGTAGAGGAGTCATAGGTGAGTTGGCATCCAAATTTTATGGTGATTTGTATCTCTACCTCTGAAGCAGAGATGGAATCAAGCCCCTTGTAGTTCTGTCAACGGCTTGGGAGATCAGAGAAAACCCAGTATGTTCAACATACGTCTTACAGTATATATAATATAAAATCTAAAAGAAAAAGTGCAGATACTGTGGTAGCCATAGCTATTCATTAAACATAAAAAGCCATGTTAGGAAGGGATACACACAGGCAGGGAAACAGCAGATATTACACAAAAGGTAAAAGAACTAGAGGAGAACTCCCAAACAATCAGTTTTTCACCATTTCAGGTTTCACTGAACACTGCTCTATGTTGTTAAATGGAAGCATAATCAATTTTCCTCATATACTTAAAGTTAGATTACCCTTTGTCTTGGCTCGGTAGCTGTGGAGACCAGGACTGTATTGCAGATGGCAAGGGCAAGAAAAAAATCAGTAAGGGATGTGGAAGTCTTCATATGTATAAAAGAAGAAAGATTTTCAGTCTGGAGCGCAGCTTCTCTCACTCGCCTCAGCAACCTACTATCAGGAGTCACATCCTTTTCCTGGAAGAAAAATTACTTAATGAGGATTATTCCCATTTACCCTTGTCCTCAAGGAAGGACTATCAACTTGATAGCTTCTTCTTGCCTCTTATTGAATTTATATCTAGAATTATGTAAGGTAAATGCCTTTTGTACTTAACAGCTAGGGAAAAAAAATCTACAATTCTAAAAGCTGCTATAACTAGATAATTAGAAGGAAATGCATCTTGAAATAGAAGATGAGTCCAGAATTTTATTTCTTTTGAGATCCACTAGAAATCAAGAATAATCTATACTGTATCCCCCAACTTTGAAACTACTGGCTACTGAAGCAAAGGACATTCCGGACGGAAGTGGACTTGGGCTCTGCCACTTCAGTGTGGGAGCCGATTGTTATTTCAACAGAGAAAATACTGTGCCTGTGGCTTGGTTACAGCACTATCACTTTTTTCTTCCAGAGTAATGTTGCTTTGCACCCAGAAAAAGAAGCTGTCTTAAACTGTTCTTCCTCAGTTTTTACAATAAATGCATACATACATACTTCATTTGTTCCTGAAATGTTACTGTAATTTTACTACCACACTCTTTCTAATCAAACCTAAATTTGCAAGCCAAACTACATAACAATGTCACTTACCTACAATTTAATTTGATGTAGGGCTATGGGAGTATTACTTTTAATGGAAATTTCATGTTAGCAGAGTCTAGTTTGGATTTAATTCAGGGCCATATTTAACAAGAGCTTCCAAACTTAGAAGACACCTTCCTGTGAGCCAACACTTTTGCATGCCTTCCTTAAGGAACTGCCAAAGTGATTTAGCTGCTTTCTAGTTCATCTCAGCTAATACCCTCTCCTCCTTCAATCTGGCACTGTTTTCCTAAGTTCCCTAAATATGCAACAGAAGTCAACCAGCCACCTTCATGGCTGTGTTGAGCTGAGCTGAATATGTTGCATTGTAACTCCTGCTTGCTAAAGTGAATAGCAGTTCTTAAATCATCCTAATAATTGCAAATAAATCTACTGCTCATTTTGCAGCACAGACCCCAATTGAAATTCCAAAGATGAAAGAAGGTTTTGCACTTTCTCTGCTGCAGGAGGCCCTGACTCCTCTGGCTCAGTGTTTTCATGCTTTTTTGTTTCACATATGGGGAAATGCTTTAAGTATAGATGCAGTCCTTTCTCTAGCAAAGTGATACGTACTGAGGATAAGCCTGATTTTTTAGTTATCTTCTCAGGTCTCTTAAAAGCAATCAGAGGCTGAAAAGTTAAAGCTGTCATTCTTTAGAAACCCTTTCACAATATCGCACTGCAGCAGGCAGTTACTGTAGGTAACTATGTCTGTCTGCTGCCAGTACTGTGCTTTGTACATATAGCAATCCCAAATAGCTTAACTGGACAATTTTGATGAAGAACACATATGTGCAGACAAAACTGTCAAAGCAGTTATGTTGGGAATTACATTAAATTCAAAACCTGAAAGATTAGAAACGCGCTGTTTGCCCAGCTATTCATATAATTTCCTCACGCATTGCCACAAACAGAATGAACCTCACAAACCACAAATTATTACACATGGGTCTCAGCTTACCCTATCCATCATCATCCCACCCAATTTCTTTTGCATCTACATCCTCAGTACCTGCCTCTGTTCATGCCAAAAATGACAATGCACTAGTGGATATTCCACTTCAGCAGAAATTTTCTGAACTCAAAATTTTCCTCTGGAAAAACAGAAAATTGTCAGGTCAATTGTGGCAGAGACAGGTTTTAAAAACAAAATAATACAAACCCCAATATTTATCAGAAAAGTTTTTCTCATTTTCTTTTTCATATTCAGTGAAAACAGGGCTGACCTGATTTTCCAGCCTTATGGAACTTCAGGAGATAAAACAAATTCAGACAAACAAGCCTGTTCATCAACTAGCCTGAACTTATATAAAACCAAACAAAAATAAAATAAAATAAAATAGCACTAATGATGATGATCAGTTAAATTTACCACCTTTTCAATGTTAGCAATTTTGTTAGTGAAAATGCTGATGTTATAAAATGGCTAGTGCCATTCAGTGTTTAAGATTTCCTTGTTAATTTGACAGCATTTCTTCTACTTGCCGACACTGAAACCTGATGAGGATAGGACAACCGAAATCTTCATGAAATGCTTCTAATAGCAAGGCACTATTTATTGGAATTATTAAATCCAGAAGGAAATATGCCATCACGATCTTAATTCAGAACACCTAAAGGTAGACAGAGTAAATATTAATTCTCTATCTTGTTCCAAATTTGCTTATCATTTTATATTTTTCTTCCTTAAGTCCTTCTGTCAGCCACAGCTCTGTTGTTTTAAAATACATTATTTTTTTCCTCTGAGAAGCTGCAGCAGCCACAAGGAAGCAAATTAATAATGTATACGGGCATTGTCTCCTTTTGAGGTACGCAAAGAAACCAGCAAGTTGCCCAATGCCACCCTTCTAGGTTCTAAAACGAGACGGTTTCCTCTAGTTGGGCTGAAGTCTGTCTCTCCAGAGGGCTAGACAGGCAGGATGAAAATCAGTTCCTGTTTTCACAGGACATGTGACAGAACAGGGAACTCTGTTCCTTTTCCAGTTCCATTAGACACTTTAGATAAGGACATGCCCGTAAGCAGTAGATATTTTCTACCTGGACTTCAGTAAGGCCTTTGACACTCTCCAGCGTAAGATCCTCGGAGACAAGCTGTTGATGCATGGCCTGGGTAAGCAGGCAGTGAGGTGGTCTGAAAGCTGGCTGAATGGCCAGACCCAGAGGGTGGTGATCAGCAGTGCAAAGCCTAGTTGGAGGCCAGTGGCAAGCGGTGTACCCCAGAGATCGGTACTGCGTCCAGTCCTGTTTAACATGGGTGGAGTGACTGATACACCAGAGGGTCATGCTGCCATCCAGAGGGACCTCAAAAGGCTGGAGAAATGGGCTGGCAGGAACCTTATGAAGTTCAACAAGGAGAAGGAGAAGTTCTGCGCCTGCGGAGGCACAACCCCAGGTACCAAAATATGCTGGGGACCCAGCTTGAAAGCAGCTTGGTAGAAAAAGACCTGGGGGTCCTGGTGGACACTGAGTTGAGCATGAGCCAGCAGTGTGCCCTTGCAGCAAAGAGGGCTAATGGTATCCTGGGCGGCATTAGACAAAATATTGTCAGCAGGTCAAGGGAGGTGATCTGACCTCTCTACTCAGCGCGGGTGAGACCACACCTGGAGTGCTGCGTCCAGTTCCGGTCTCCCCGGTACGAGAGAGACATGGACATACTGGAGAGAGTCCAACAAAGGGCCACAAATACGGTTAAGGTACTGGATCATCTCTCATATGAGGAAAGGTTGAGAGCCACAACTGTCTAGCTCAGAGAAGAGAAGGCTGAGGGAGGATCTTATTAATGTACATAAATACCTGTAGGGAGGTGCAAAAAGGATGGAGCCAGGCTCTTTCAGTGGTGCCCAGTGACAGAACAAGAGGCAATGGGCACACACTGAAACACGGGAGGTTCCATCTGAACATCAGGAAACACTTTTTTACTGTGAGGGTGACAGAGCACTGGCCCAGGTTGCCCAGGAAGGCTGTGAAGCCTCCATCCTTGGAGACACTAAAAAGTCATCTGGACATGATCCTGAGCAACTGGCTGTGGGTGAGCAGGGGCTTGGACCATATGACTTCTGGAGGTCCCTTCCCCCCTCAACCATTCTGTCATTTTCTGATGTCTGTCTCCCTCCAGATTTCTCATAAATGTTTATGAAATGAATAAATCAGTCACTATATTTCTCTCTCTCAGACACTCTAGGAGATTTCTGAAGAAAAGACTGCACCGTTCTTCTTTCCCTTCCATTCCACATAAAACGTAAGATGTACACAGACACTGCACATTTTTATGGAATCAATATAAACACTATAGACTTGGCAGCAGTTCTCAAGTAAGTTTTTGGAATAGCTTGAATTTGTGTTCACATAGATCTGTTCAGCTCAGTCTCTAATTTTCCAAGGCCAACTGTTAATAGGTAGATCTCTCTCTCTTTGTATTTATGTTTAGTAAGAGTAGCAAGAGAGATGACTGCTGACAATAAGCTAAGAATTTGCTTTTCAGTTGTCTAAGACCTGGTCAAGCTCCTTCCCACTGAACAGACTTTGCCATTGAATTTTTGGAAGCTGTAGCTGGACATAGGATTCATACTTTCTGATGAACTGCATAAATTGTATGGAAGGAGGCTCCACAAACTGCCACGGACCATGAAGACTATGGACAAAAATATTGGAAGGAGCAAACCGAGAGGGTAAGCCCTAGGAGTTACGCTCTGCATCATACCTGTGTTACTTTTACTGCAGAAAAGACAAGCAATGTTATTTAGTTATTCTTCTAGGATCCACAGGCTCCAGTTTAATTAATTTTATCAAATACCATGAAAAACACATCATCCTCACCTCTATCTCGGAGACACACTGAAATGAACATGGTAATTGATAAGAGCTTCTCACATTTCAACAAAACATCAAAACTTGTCAAGCAGAGAACACTCTCACAGACAGGCAGGCTGAAATACATTCTGTAGCTGCAGAGCCTCCTAATTGCAGAACTGCTCAGAATACTGAGACAAAGTTCAAACATGCTGATTTGCAGGCACAATCAATTACCACTGTACAAATGCACTTAAAATACCATATGCAACCTGCTTATCACCGATTCATGTAAAGCTGATTGAGAGTAAGTAAATTTTGTGATCACTGCATAGATAATTTTCCTTTAAAAACTGTTCGCATATAAATTTGACATTTGTAAATGATTATCTTTTGTTTGGCACAGTTACTTTCCAGTTAAACTGTCTACATTTTGTAGGATACTATTATGTTAACCCCTCTTGCTTTAAAATGCTTTTCTTGGCAACAGTTCTGACATGCACGTGCTCATAGCAGATGCTGTTCTAACCCTTACCCAAACCCCACTGTGTCTTCTCAGCAGTACAAAGTTCTTCAATTCTACTGTTACCTGAGGCTATCAGTTTTCACAAATAGTTTTCATGTGGCTGGCACATCAGCCCTTGGAAACTTGACATTTATTAAGAAAAAAGTCAACAACGACAAATTGTACAATGCCAGCTACTGGCCTTTGGACCGTACGTTGTTTATTATGTAAATAAGTTTTTTTTCTCTTGCATTTTGTTGATCTGAAGAAGCTGCGTATCACAATTTCATAGTGAGGATTGTGTTTGACAATCACTGACTACTACTGAATACTTCAAGGCTTTTATTTTAGCAAAGCCATTTGTCCAGAAGGGCTCTGCAAGCCTTAGAGTAATCAAGTTAAATACAGTCTTTGCGTCTTCACTCACACATTGTTCAAAGATGGATTTTTCTTAAGAAACGTTGAGTACTGCGATACATTCAGGCTCACAATGCTATCTGTGTAACTGGAGTACTTAAGATGCTCCAGATTTGTTGCAAAGTACAAATGCATCAGACAAGGTGATACAAGTTCCAAAGGTCAGGAACCATAGAGACACAGGACATTTTATTATCCCCATTTTATTAATAGGGTATTGGATTGGCTGGTAAAGAAAGATACTACTATGCATCATTTGAAGGATATCAACATACAGGACAGCCTCTGGGCAATATCTGAGTGTTTCCATTTTTACTACATCTTCATGTTTGTCATAGAGGTTAAACGATTTATCCAGATAGAGTGACACCTATTAGCAGCTAAGGCAGGTTATTTCCATGACAGCAGCTTAATCTTCCCCTACAAAGGAGATGTTTGATACTAGTTCCTCAGGTACAGCTTTTACGGTGGGAAAAAAAAAAACCAAACCAACATTGCTGTTTATTTATAGAAGAAAATGGACAGGCCTGGCAGTACAAAACATAACTGGGGAAATTCTTTTATCACACTTAAAAAGTCATGACCCATAAGAAGTTCTCAAAAGGCATGACCTATAGGTTCTAAAGAACCCATGGAGAAGTTCTCAACATCCCATGAGGACTGGGCTTCCAAGAGCAGGAGGAGTACTGCCTGATATCTACTACATGACAGAGGAACTGAATAAGGCAAGTAGGATCTTACCATGAACTTAAACTTAACAATCTCAAAAAAAAAAAAGTCAACAAGTCAAAAACTTTGCCAAGGAGAACAACTGCAGAAAATAAAGTTCTGAGAATTCTGTATTTATTAAAGTTTATTTTTTTTTAAAATCAAGATTTGGAAGGGGTTTCCAGGCATTTAATTTTATTTGGAATTCTAATTTTGAAAGTGTTCAACCTTCTCCTAGAGTCCATAAAAGCCTTGTCTGAAACGTCTGTTAAAAAAATCTTTCAAGAAGAACAGAACAGTCTGACTTTAATTAGCTTGTGTTAGATTTTGGGAAGTTTCCGATCTAAAATTCAGCAGAGTCTAAGATTTTCCTAGAATTGCAATGAAGACAAGATGTACTTCCAAGTCAGTACTCCAGGTGAGGCAGAGGCCACGTAACTACTGAAGGAGGACAAGGGTCTTCAGCACCTTGCGGAGTTCAACATCTTGCAGGGTTTAAGACCTTATTCTGATTAGCCCTTCTAGCTTAATTTTTATTATCTTTGTGAGAAGCGCCACTTTTTTTTTGCCTTGAAAAATGCAGTATAACAAACTCCCAGAACTGCTGTGGAGAGTGCGGCTCGGGCATTTAGCCTGCACGGCGCAGGGGTGGCTGAACTTTGTTTAACAGAGACGGTACGTTGCAGTGCTAATAGCAGAAGCAGTTTGCGGCTTTCTGAGCTATGTTCAAACTCAGACTTCAAACCCATACCCTCTTCCTGACCATCATCTCCTAGGAGGACCTGTGCCTCCTGTTTCTGCAAAGCCAGGCCCCAGACCGATGCCCCTAGCTCCTCTTCCACAATCCCAGCCCAGAATCCCCACCTCATTTTTCCTGACATTTTAAGAGTACCAGAACAGTACAAAAAGCTCACTCCGCCTTGTGCGAGGTACCTCTTGCTGTTACGAACCACAGCCTCAATCCTCGGCCCCCAAATTCACGTTTCCTCCTCCTATCAAGCAACCATCACAAAAACTCACCTGCGTGCCCCCACTCTTCTGCTGCAGTCTTTGATATAAGGACCCAGATTCCCAGACCCTCACCTACCTCCCCCCTGACTGCAGCCCGCACACCCCAAGCGAGGACCCCAATGCTTTTCTCCCCCTCCCCAGCTCCACCAGGGCTTGGGTTTCTCCTGTCCACCTGTCGGCTTCCCATCACAAAGTGCAACAGAAAGGAGAACTTAAAATGTCTTGGCTCAGTCTGTCTGTACTCACAATGGCACTGCTGAACGCCACTTGAGACTGGTTGCTGTCACGACGACCGAGCGACCTGTTCCTTGTATGCCCCTGAAAATGAGCCCTAGCACTCTGGCACCTCCTTAAAGGTCTCATGGTCCTCTGCTTGTAAGTGGCCGGTCTCTCGATATTCATGGGAGGAAGAGTGAAGTGTTGAAGTTTTGCAAAGTCGTCATCATGTAAATCCAACTCTTTGTGGGTTTCCAGGCGCCTGGCTGTAAAAAGAGAAAATGAAACCTTACCTCTCACTCTGTTTTTAGCATCGCTCAGGAGGAATTCTCCTTGGTGGGTTAAAAAAACTGAAACAAACTAAACCAAAGCCAAAACATCTCAAAATCCAGCACCAGAAAAACTTCACTATCCACTTTGGTTTCTGGCAACTCCCACTCTCCAATGTTTATTATTGCAAGAAAGCAAAAATGCATTTTCAACACAATCAGTCACTTTTATGGACTTCTGCTAATGCCTGGTCTCTTTAACGGCATTTTGCAGTTGACTGGAACAGGAGAGTGAAATATGGTAATTCACAGATTTGCTAATGTTTTCAGTCACAGAGCACAAACATCTTTTTGGCAGCTGCTTGCCAGCTTAATAAAATCCTTTGCACCACGTAGAGAGAGAAAGTAGCGACCAAGAATGGGCCAGAGTCAAACCCCCAGATTCAGAGCACTGAATGGCAAGAGACTTCAGATACGGACTGCAGCTAGGGTTGGCTCAAGAAAATGTGTAGCTGTACCTTTCACATCACACAGAAGACTATAGTAATTACTTTTGGACCCACTGAGTTTAATTACTAACTAATCTAAGTTTGTGAGCTTATAAAATGTTGGCTGGCGTTCATTTAGAAATGAAACAGAAAATGTTCTCTTTGCGCTCTCAAGTGGGTATTGAACGCAGGGCAAAGCTGAAGATGCCTGCAGTGTGAACGGGAAAACCTTTCCCATCTGACTTCTGAATCATTTAAAACACCTTCACTTTCATCAGTCTTCATAACAGGAGTCCCTCACAAAATGGAGACAAATCCACAAAGCTCTACATTCAGTCAGAGGGCTCAGCAGGTTTTAATATTAATATTTAAATTAATAGCATTTATTCACTAAGAGAGAAAAGCAAGTATAAAAAAGTGTCTCTCACCATTTTCCTGATGTGAAAACTCAATTCCATCAACAGTACAGCGTCGGAATACCATTTTGTTTTCTGTTAGTGTCCCAGTTTTGTCTGAGAAGATATACTGGATTTGTCCAAGATCTTCAGTAATATTTAGGGCACGGCACTGTATAGGCAAATCTGCTTCTTCATCATACAGGTCAATGTCATTGTGAATTAAGAAGACTTGGCCCAACTTGACTAACTCAATGGACACATAAAGAGAAATGGGGATTAAAACCTGAAAGAGAGTTTAAATTCTCAGTGAGGGGTGGGACAAGCCTTATTGCTTTCTATCAGCAATTTCCTGGCACAGGTATACTATCAATTTTCAGAGAAACAGTTCTTCCTAGAGACATATGTTAGGACTGAATAACAATAGTTCAGGGGAGAAAAAAAATCCCTCAGAAAACAGCAATGGATAGACAGGGACAATAAGTGACAAATTTAAGACAAAACTCCTAGAATACCAAATGCAAAGATGGTTCTTTCAGAGGATGCTCTTACAAAGCACATTTTCTGGACTGAGGAGCATGCTTGCTCTTACCCTCCTGAAGTTCTGATAGGAGGCACTAGCACAGACTAACTCTTAATGTAAAAAAGTTTCACAAGCAATTACTTTGCATGTAACACTTCCCACCCACTAGCTTCCCTGCCCTGAAATAATAATGAATTCTTAAGATGCACAAATATTCTGTTTCAGTAATGAAGAAAAATCCCCCAAGGAATCTCTGAGCAGCTCTGAAAGTTATCTTCACATTTCATTCATATTAAAGAAATTCTGTCCACTAGAATCTCAGCAGTGACATCAAGAAATCTGAAAAGTAAATGTGATTTTTTTCCCCGTATCCCATAAAGTGTTCTCTCCCAATTAGGCTTAATCAGACTCGTATATACAAGTATCCTACTTCTAATTTAGCTTCTTTCCTAAACCAGCTGAACCATACCTAGTTATTATTCCCCACTGGCAAAAATGACAATTTTTGTTTCACTGTTTTCTTGAGATATTAAGTGGCATTCTTCTTTGGGAATTCTGGACATAGGCAGGGAAAAAAAAAGCTGACATTTGGATGTAAACATCCTCTTTATTGCATATGCTAGAGATTCTGAAGTTATTTAAAGATATAATAAACATCCTTCCTATCTATATCCTTGTGGGGTTTCAACAGCAAGAAAGAAAATCTGCAGCTCGAAAGAAAAAGAAAAAAAAGAAGATACATTACTTCACACTTGGATGATTTGAAACACTCCTAGCCATATTTTCAAATAGGCTTAAGAAGGTACTGCACAGCTGTTAGTTGATATTAATTGTTCATTAGTGATTATACTCAGTTTTGAATAGCTTCCTCCTTGGAAGTAACAGAGAGGCTTTTATCTTTTACCTGTAACAGGATTATCATTGTCAAGAACATGTAGAAACCGGCAAGAACTGGAGACAGAAAATTGCCATTCTCAGCTGGGACATCGTAAGGCGGATGCTCTGAGAAGTTTCCAGTCCAAATGCCATGCCCTGTACGAATGATACACAATATGCTGAGCAATAAGGTGATTGACAAAGCTTCTGAAATTTGCAGATACGGACTGCTATGATAATTAAAAAGGAAGAACATTTCCAAAGCAACAGCCCCCGAGCAATGCTGTAAATCTATTGGAGAATGCAAAGTATATGCGGAGATCTGTAGCACATGCATATAATTGATATGCTAGTAAGAAATGAGCGGTTGTGAATATTTTCATTCCCCTCTCCTTCAGCAGTTGTCCCCCAGGGCTCTTAGCTCTGCACAGATCTTTCCTCATTCTGCAGCTTGCTGCTGGAGGACTCCGTCTCTACCACCTATCTAAAAATTGTCGGTGCTGAAGACTCCCATTCCTCTTTCTAACAGAAAGAAACCTTATAACCTTTATACAGGCAAATGGAAATCTTTCTTATCCTTCCTGATCGTTCTTGCTTTCAATCTGTCTTCGTTAGAGTTGACAAACCCCCTATAATTCAGTCTGGGCAGCTCATTTTTACATTCCCTTCAATTAAGTCACACCCC
Source organism: Sagittarius serpentarius (assembly GCA_034782735.1). NCBI lineage: Eukaryota > Metazoa > Chordata > Aves > Accipitriformes > Sagittariidae > Sagittarius > Sagittarius serpentarius. Next base: position 8,452,449 of record JAVKLA010000042.1, on the reverse strand, counting down.
AAAATTGCATCTTCCCCTATGTCTAAAGTATCAGTAGACATCATTGCACTACTACAACAAAGCTTCTGTCTCAGGACTTAACAGCATCCCATCACAATTACTCTACTGCCTTTCATACTGCCCTTACTGAAATAAACTTTGCTCAGGGATGTTACTACATTTACAGCATCAGAAAGTTCACGCAGAGCTAAGACCAGCAACTCAGTTTCCCTCATTGCATCATTGCTCCAGATGCCAAAAACCTCAATTAGTCCACTTCGCATATCCAGCTCTGATAGAACTTGTATTAGCACCAGTTAAGCAGGCAGATGTGTTGCAGCATCTGCCTACTAAAATGCTGCCAAAGGAATTAAAATTATTTCAGCAATACTTTCTAGCTGCTACAGACAACAATCACATCTGAGCAAGGGCAACTATGCTCTACAAGCCACTTCCTACTCCAATTTTTCACTGTATGCAAGAAAAACCCTGATAACCGATCCACCAGTGATATTTCTTCCTAGAACCCTACACTCAGAAAAGGTTGCGAAGCAAGAACTCGTGGTAAAGCTACAGGTCATTTTGAACAGATGAAAGCTAATGGACTTGTTACTGTTTTACGTGTTTCACTTAGACTATGAACATTCTATATTCTTTTTTTTTTAAACCTGAGCAGATAAATTGTTTTTTAAAGGCTGACTTTTTTCATCTGAGACAACTTTAAATGTTAAGTTAAAGGACTTTATCACTCAAGGGCCCCTACACACCAGACAAAGAGAAGTCTCTAAATCTACATGACAGCAGCCAGAGAACGAAAAAAAATAAAGTCTCTCTCTCCCTCACACAGAACTCAGTTATCAAACTGAAATCCCATTTCTGTGCCAAGAAAGCCCACTGCAACATGGAACAGCAAAATTAAAAAAAAGTGATTAAGCCAGTACAATTGTTCATCTTTTCTGGATGGCCCTTGCTTCTAATGGTATAACACTGATTACTGGCTGGTGTGTCACATCACATGCCTCCAGGGCAGATTCAGGAAAACTTGACAGGGCCACACGATTTGACTTTGTTGCTATAAAACTAAATCAGAGCAGTAGCACTAAGTAAGTTATCACCAAGATGGAATCGATTAAAAAGAAAAGGGGCTTTGAACACTAAGTGTTCATGGGAGCCTCTGTTATCTATCTAAAGCAGTGACCCATTCAAAAGTCAGTGGGCTTAAAATTCGGCCCATGCGTCAGGATTATGAGACCCTGCTAATCCTGACCTGCCTGGGACAGATTACAATCAGATCTGGAAGGCAAGCTGGAGCTTACATGCAGTGAGGATGATGTTTCTGAGATTAGCAATCTAGTAAACTCTAGTCAGCTAATGCCAGTTACTATAATTCAAGTGTGCTCACTTGCAAGGGCCCCAGAAAAATGCAGACTATTCCTGCCTAAACAATTAATCCACCTCACAGCCTGCTGTAAAGGGGCTTTTGAGAAAGAAGGTAGCTGTGGAGACTGTAAACTGGATGAATTAGTCATGTGCAGCTCGTGGGTTGTAAATTGGGTAGCTCTGGCTAACATCACTCCTAAGCATATTAGAGGAAGGTGTTACTGAAATGAAGGCAAAGCTACATCTTTTTACTTTTGTTGTTATACCAGGGAACAAACATCCAGTCAGGAAGTGGATCCCAGTTGGCAAGTACCGATTCGTATAATGCATTAACACAATGGCTTTCACTTGCTTGCTTTACGCATATTTTACCACAGCGGAGATGGCTCTTACCTGAAATATTTACAGCCATGGATGAGTTTTCTTCCATCTGAATTGTTCAGATTTGCCATTTTAACTTGTCTATTGGAAAGACCAAGGAGCCTAAAGACCCCAAGAACATTCAGCTCTAGATCTGATCTCACTCATGTCTAAAAGATCAATTTTAACCAACATTTGGAAAAAAGGCAATGAAACAGAAGAAGATTTTTGTCAGTGCTTCATACCTACAGCTCCAACAAGACACATCACGAACAGCAGTCCCACACATAAGAAAATATCGATATTCATCCGTCGCTCTATCTTGCTGCGCTTGTAACGAGGACCTTTGTTATTTAGCATGGCCTTAGTTTCGTGACCTTCAACACAAAAATGATTATCATCATGTTTATGTAATATTCTGTAGTTTGCTTTTTTTAAAACTTATTTCTCTCGCAAAATGAGAGCAGGATGCTCATGACTAATGTTCATTTGACTCTAGTTTAATTCAGTAATTTTACTGCCCATCTTCTCATTTGACTGAATAGCAGAATATATCAGAGACTACATCTAGAGGTTTAGAAAAGACCTCCATCACATTACAGATTTCAGCCATCATACGCATTTTACTTTCCCAAGGACAACAGATTCAGTAGGATCACAAGGTTTATATAAACATTCAAAAGCCAAATCTCCTTGAGAATTAAAGGAAAAAGAACAATAATATAATATTTTTTGTATTTTACAAACAACTTGATTAGGCACTATACAGATTCCTGAAACCTACATTTGAATATTTTTCAGCAGCTATTTAAAAGCCACTAGACACATTTCATGTATTAACTTAAGTAAAATCCAGCATGTCAGATCCAGCAGTGAAAGTCACTAATGTTAGTTAGTTTTCGGCTATGTGGTTGTAAAGTGCTAACAAAACAGTAGGACAAGAAATAAAGAAAACCCTGATCCTTAAAACTTACTGAATTGGAATTGAGCTGGTATATTTGTAATGGGAAAAAAAGGAGTGCTGTAAGAAGCCAAGAAGCAGAAACTGCTTTTTCTATTCTATTAATATTGTCTAAACTGTGGCTCCACAATTGGGATATCTGGATACCATCTGTTGCTATATTTAATGGTATCTTTTATGTTTATTCCTACAGTCCTTTTCCCTGAAAATACAGACCCTGCAGAGTTGTATTTAGTTTCATTGTTTGTGCATGATGCGTGTGAGAGGGACTGTTTTCCAAGGTACCTTCTGACTTTCTCTTGGGAAGTGATCTGAACCAAAAGCTGGAAGTTGAGTGCGATCCAATCACACCTGCTGGATTCATTCCAGGTTTACCTCAAAGGTTATTAATTGCAGCAGAGAGCAAGAGAGACAATTACTCTCCAACCTTATGTTCAGGACATTCACCCAAGAGCTGGGACTCTTGGCTTCCTGTTCCAACAAAAATGTAATTATTTACACAACCTGGAGCTATGTCAGTGGGACCAGCTTATACTACCAATGCTCCCTCCTTTCCAACTCGTGTCTATGTACATACCCACTTGTTCCACACAGTGAGGTGTTCAGGGTACAATTTGTGAAGCAGGAGATGTATGTTCACTCCCATACAGGCAGAACTGAGAACAAACCCCACGTCTTCCCTTCGGTGAACAAATGCTCTAACCACCAAGCTCCACAGAAGAGGAGGGTACCGCTGCCTGCACTTCTGTTCCTCCAGCAGCTGTGCGAATCTTGTCCCTCACTTTTCTTTTATGTCAGGCTTAATGGAATCTTTTGTGTTGAAAACAAAACAAGACAAAAGCCTCTACTCCCTCCCAGAAACCCCTCAAGGAAATGTTGATGGATTTATTTCAGGAAGAATATGGGAAGAGATTTCTTTCCAAATATCAGCTCTATCATTCCTGTCCACTTCAGCTGACCAACAGGACAAGGACACATCTGTAATACAGATATCACCTTGCAAGAAACAGAATATCAGAAATAAAAGGAATAAACTACTTCATTCTCCTCTGATTCTCACAGTTTTATATGCTGTGCAACACAGCACCTCGCCTACCCACCCCACTGCTACCCTGTCTCTCCATTTCTGGATGCTGATGGGCTTATCTAAAACTTCATTCTGGTACTTTATTATTTGAAAAGCATACAGTTCTTGCTTCTGTCCCTATTACAATGAGAAAACTACATTGGCTGTCGCTCTGTAATGAGGTTTTTGTGCATTAGCGCTATTGCTTTGTGTAGAACCATTTGGGTAGCCATGAAAAGTATAACCATATTTGGGTCAGATGAGAACTGCACGGGCTAAAAAAATCACATTAAGTGATGTCTGTACTCTTTGCAAAGGCTTCCATTAGAAAGTAAGTTTGAGGAGTAATAGAGTTATAAAAATGGAGAATGTGCCATCTTGTTATGTGACTGATCTTGATTGTTCAGAAAAGGTCACAGACCATGATTAAAAGCCAGAGCATAATCAATGTCAAAGAACCCTAGAAATTAAGCTGGTACTGGCTCAAGTGAGTCTAATTTTAGAAGAAAAAGAATAAACTTTTATACTGACATTAACAAAAAGATGTCAGTTGGAAATCGAATTGAAGTCTTACTCAGATCAAAGATACTGTATCTTGAGAATGACTTTAAAACTCCAGCCTTTGCTACTAGCACCTTAAGCAACATTAACAATTAACAGAGATCCACGTTAGGATCTGTGCTGGTGGTCAAAGGAACATACTGGGAAATCTTGGCTAAAAAGAAGAAAAATAGGAACCCTAACAGGAGAAGGGAAGACAAGTTACTCTGATTCTATAGGGAATGATCTCTACAGAGATTTTTGTATAGTAGTTACATCCAAAAAAAAAAGAGTGATGAGTTTGCCTCTGGCTTTCCTTATCTGTCTGGTAGGCACCATCCTTACATACGGTGTTCAGAGAGACAGGCAATGAAAGACTCACAAAGTGAAGGCTACTTTGGAAACATATGGGAGCTATAGTAATTTAGAGTCCAATTCTGCAGGTGTGCAATAAAATGGTAGGTTGTCAGGTAAAATAATCTGGACTGTGGAGATTAGTCTAAGCTAAATGACTCTTGAAAAGATGGTGACTTCTATTTTCTCTTAGGTGGCTTAGCCTTGAACACCTTGCTGCTGATTAGACATAAAACAGGTGAAATGACTCTACTGGAAAGATAAAAATAACCAATAATGGGATTAACTGTTGTGTTGAAACTGACTTTTGTTTAATCTACAAGTAAAGAGGCTGGCTGATACACTCTACCTGAAGCAGAAGAGGGCACAGCTGGCAAAGCCACTGATAAATCACGCGCACTGAGTAAAAGCAGTGGTAACACTCCAAAGGTAAAAGATGATGAGAAAAAGATGAACTGACCCACCACTGAATCTGGCACTGCTGCATCTGGGCACTGACACTGTCTTTCTCGGTTCATGTCTCTACTGCATGAAATTCGTGACTGCATGGACACGCTGTGTCTGTGTCAGCACAAACCTGTGCCGCTGCTGCCTCTTCTGTCACCTCCAGCTGTTGTTCTCACAGCCTCCTGTGTGCTGGCACTGGCACAGCTTGGCTTTGTGATGGTGGGTTTTTTTTTGTTTGTTTGGTTGTTTTTTTTTTTTCCTTTTCTGGGTAGATTTTCAGCTGCATCAGCTTCTACCCTGAGAAGCCAGTGAGACCTCCCTCAGCACAGCCATGTAGATTTTATGCCTGAAGGAATTAGTATTATAATCAGAGCTGCAGAGCTGAGAGTTAAACACACCTCAGCATTTTTTTACTTGTCTGGATATTTTTGCAAGATATTTCAAAGACAGCAAGATATTTGACATACACAAGGATACTGTCACTTGCCAGAGACCCAGCATAGGACTTGCTGGCTTTGGAGATGAATGAGTAATATCTTTACTTCAAAAAGTTATGTAATTTTCCCATGCACTACCAGTTCTTAAAACAAAATGTCAAATTGTGGTGCAATATTAGGCTACACATATTTACTTAAGGATATTTACAGGGAAATGCTATGTTTACCTAGATAGAAAGTACATCTTACCTGCATATATAACAATTCCTATTGCAGCCTCAGTATTTCTGATTGTACATCCACGAAGCAAGAGGCTTTCAATGTTAAAACCAATCCGTTCATGATTTGGCTGCTCCCTAGAAGAAAGAAAATAAAATAAAGCAATGTCTTTTCCTATTCTAACACACTATTAAGCGAAATTTTTGCGTGCATGTCTGTTTCAAGTTGAAGTCAAGGAACTGTGAAGGCCCTATTTTGCTTGTATTTCACTCAGCTTCAATAGACTCCAGTAAGAAGTTACAGAGAAGCCCAAGTATGTCTTTTAAAGACCACTTGCATGGTGCATATATCATGATGTCAATTGAAGCAAGTTTGGCTTTCACTTGGTACCTTATCTGGCAGGTTCAGTATCTCATAAATGAAGCCAATACGTTATGCGACTTCATTCAGATGAAATTCTTTTAGAAAGCTGAGCTTGTTTTGCCTGCTGGTAGAGGTTCAGATGGATACATCTGCACCCTGCAAGAGCCTCTGTCTCTCTGTCAGCCACCAAAAGGCTTCTCATCTTTGTGAACCTCAGTTTGCTTGAACAGTCTCTAGGTTGAGGCTCTCCTCCTCACTCTCACACTGGATGGAAGACTTTTCATCCTGGCTGAAGATGTCCCATCACACACCAGATCCTTCTACTAGCAAAACAGACCGATGAAAACTTAATGGAGATTTTAAGGTCAGTGCTCCATCAGGCAGGCAGTTTGTTACTTGCCTCTGAAAATGAAAGCATAAAACTACATTTGCTCACAGTTTTTATTATACATGGTAGGCTCCTCCCGAGATCTTTACCAAAGTAGAGATTTTTCACTTCAGTCACTCCATCTGGTTTTGTTATGTAAATATCAGCAGCAGCATTTTTTTTTTCTAGAATATGTATCTTTTACTACTTTCTATTTGATATTTGGCATTGCATTTACCAGTAAACTGTAGTGTCACCTAAATGGAGAGCAAGGTTAGGCGCTGTCTCAGGGCTAAGTACAGTCCTATGTCTATGTGCAGCTGCACATCATTATATGACATCAAACTCGACCAGTGAAAAGGTTTGGGTGGCAACAACCTACAGCTGGTGGAACTGTAAAAAACTAATGAAAGAAACCTGTTTTTCTGGGAATCTAGATTCAGCCTTGGTGAACTCATTTAATAGAAGCCTTCTTGCATCCCCTTGAGCAGAATTTGCTGTGGTCAGGCATGTCAGATGGATGTCACTAAGATCATTCTTATCATTTTTAGCAGAGAGAGTACTGCTACCCTTTTATAGCAAGGCAATAGAGCCTCAATAATTTATTAAGGTTTCTTGGAGAAAAGTGTAACCTGCTTCCAGTAATTTGTGTTTACAAAATAGCTCAAGTAACAGCAGACCAAAGACAGAAACCCCACTGTTAGTAAGTAATTTTCACTGGGAAATTCTTTCATCTATCCCTGAAGCAGGGAGAGAAAGGCAGCTAATTCCATATTCTACCAAGCAGGTAAGTTAATAGGCATTTCCAAAAGAGGTATCTGTTACAGAATTTCAATAGAGATTTGAAGATTTTGAAGCAAGTCTTGGGTCCTGAGGGTGTGTATTTGTGTGTGTGTTCTTGTGACATATCACCTACATTTCTATAATCTCAGTGCTCTTCTGCCATATTACAGCAGGCTAATTGGAAGGATTGCTGCAATTTAGATTATACCCAATGGTTCTCAAAGCCAGCAACCACAGCCAGCGATCAATACAAACTTGACCTCTTCTTCCCTTTTAAGATATCACAGTAGAGGGGAAATGGCATTGCTATTAGAGGCATCATTCTTACAGGGCATAAATTCTCAAAACCAGATTAAGCATGGTCAGTGCTAACGTGCGAGAACCCTCTGGTTTACTCGTGTCAGAGGATCTGGCCATTTGCAGCTGCTCCAGGTGCAACACTCTCACTGCATTCTTGCAGAGACATTAACTCCTGGTTTAGCTAACAGTGAGCTTAACAAAGCTGGGGCACAGACAGGGATGCTGGCACATTCATACAGTTAAATTACTTGCATAACGTGGGGCATGCATTTGGTCTGGGGCAGCAGGTATTTCAGACAATTCTCTGGTGTGGTGTGGGAATTGGCATGGACCAACGACCGCTCTGAAGAGGGCCTTGGGAAACAGCTGCCCTGTATCGGAGGGCAAGAAGAATTTTAGGACACAAGCCATGCCATACAAATTGGCCTTATAGCCAGGGAATGGGCTTAAATCTGCTGAATTTGCTAGTATAGATTTCCCTGTTATGCCTGTGCCAGAATTATTTAATGAAGAAAGAACATAAGGAACAGAGGATGTGGCTTTTTCCTCACATGCATAGGTTTACACTAAAAAAACCCAACCACTTTTTTATACTAGTCTAACCCATTGGTTCAGTAGGATTTTTCTTGCTTGCTTGCTTTTTCTGGCTGTAACAAGAAAACCCGATTTGTTTGTTAGATCCTGGATACCTTTTCCCTGTGGCCGTAAATATGAAGAAACTAGAGCCATGCAGCTGAATATCTTTAAACATTAGGAAAGATTTAGATTTAAAATCTAGCCTAGCCTAACCCTCAGGCCAAACATAAATGAGCTTATGTCTGAATTCTGAAAAGAGGTGAAGCCTTGTGAGAACAGTTTGTGTGAAACAACTGCAAATCCAATGTCAAGCCTTGGTTCTGCCTTGCCTCAAAACACAGATTCCAGTCTACATTTTATATTGACTTCTGAATCCAGGAATGGATAATAGTGACATCCATCAATTGCTACAAAATATGTTCCTTCCAGTCCAGTTCCTCCAAGAGAAATATTAAAGTTCAGATACAAAATACATTTATGGATAACAAATACTTACATGTACCCTTTGAATTTATTGAGATCACTGTTAGGCATTTCACAGATGATGGTGTTTTGGAAAAATTCGGGTTCAAACAAAGTATTCTGCAAGAGGAAACACACTGAGAATGAGTACTTGAAATGCTAAACACTAAGAGCAACTACATACAGGCCACCAGGATAGCTGGGGGCTGAAGCATTTGCCCTACGAGGAGACGCAGAGGGAGTTTAGCCTGAAGCAAAGCTTCAGAGGTGCTGAGTAAAGATCTGAGATTTTCCTCTCTTGGATTAACAGCTGGTTAAATTAAATGAAGAAAATGCTGTGCATTGGACAAGACATCACAGATGCCAATTAGTGAAAACATCCGTCTTCATTTAAAGTGAGTGTAACAAATAGTTCAAATTATTTACAAAAGAAAAACAGCCTTCAACCAAAAGTAAGCTCAAATGAAAATAATTTCAGGTTTTATCAGGATTTTGAAATATGTTAGAAGAGTTATGGTACTGGCCAGGATGGTATAATCATAAAATAGGAGCCCACACATTTGAATAAACATATCGTATTCAAATAAGACTAAAAGCAAAACTAATAGCAAAAGAAAAAATACCCCCCAAAATGAACAAACAAACAAAACCAAAAGAGGAAATAAGTCCAAACCACTGGGAGAGACAAAACAAGACAGAGCTTTTCAGGCTAAGTGCTCACTGACAAGGAGCCTGGAGCTGAACTGAGACACACAATTGTGCTTGATTTCCCCTGTGTTCAAGGGAACAGGCTTGGGTTTTGGACTGCATGAAGCAATCCGGAAAGCAGACAGCATGAGAGGTACTTGACTACAGTAAGTGGTGTTTTTTTCTTAACTGAAAAAATACACAAAACTTTGATTTTAGATTAAGAAAATGTAATAAAAATGAGATGTAAGAAACATGAAAGAGAATCATTATTGCTGTGCCATAAAAACTTCAAAAGAACTCAAAAGAACTCACTGTAGTCCAAACTCCTCCCATTAGGAAAGCTGGAAATCAAGTCTGCTGCTGGGCCTTCCTACATTTTTCTACAGGAAGAGAGACTTCCAGAGATTAGACTCCTTCAGAAACTGAAAATCCTGGGAATCCTTCACTGGAATTCACAAAAACTTTGCCAGACTGCAAGAGGACTTCCTTACGCTGCCAGTCCTCAAGTCTCAATTTTTTCTTCATTGTGCTTTAATTTTTACATTATTTTCTCTCTTCTGTCCTTTTTTTTCCTGAGCAATACATATATTCTTTTTGTTTTAAATATATATATAATGTCTAAGCACAAGCAAGTAGAGAATCTGATCTTAAAAAAAAAATTGGAGGAAATATAAAAGCTTAATGACTATAAGGGCATTTTGTATACCTTCTGAGCCGTGTGGCTGAATATTTTTAGAATCTCTGTTATGAGATATTGTTCATCTCTGCTGAATCTTGTTCAACTCAGTAAACTCAACAGGAAAACCAGTACGTATTTGTGCTAGAAATATTTGTACAACAGGAAAACAGGAAGATGCAAAAGGTACTTGGAGGGCTCATTGTTAGTGAAGGAAAAACGAATAGGTTTCTAGCTAGAAAGGGGTAGAGAAGGATGATTCTTCTCTCAATATTTTTTCTTTTGATGACAAGAATTTTACATTTGAAAATTCAAGTTGGAAAATGGCTTAAAAGGAAAAAAAAAATAAAAATCCTTCCTCACAGTCTTTTACAGGTATGTCAATTCAATGTTCCTAAGCATATCCTAAAACAAAGAACTGACCCCAGTTCATACGTATTTCCTCCCTCCTTAAAGAGTCACACTTTACAGACACAATTAAATCTGAGTAAGTTTTATACAGCACATGAATCACAGCACTAAACAAAGCTCAAAGAACAAGGAAGAAGTCGGCACACTAAGACCTGCACATATGATACTTCTTAGCGCACTGGGTTTTTTTTTAGTTCAAAACCTCAAAGTCTAAGGAAAATAACCATGAATAGGCAGTCTGAAACATAATGTGGCATGCAGACATTTTCTGATTTAAAGAAAGCCTTCCTTGTATTATAAATGACTGAGGCAAAAGTTTGCATTTTGTATGATAGTAGAGCACTCTTTTTTCCGCTAAAAGCAAAAATACAAAACCTAATGTGTACATTATGATTATGTGACACAAATGCAGCATTTTTATTTTTTCTATTTAAGTAGGCAGTTTATTGGTTTCTTTCCTAAAGCTCTACATATCAAAAATTTTCAGTGTTTCTTAGGAAATAAACCTCGCCCTAGTCATCACTGGAAAGCACTGGAAAAGGTATGCTTTATACTACGGCTTCCACAACCTGAGAAAGCCCTTAATTGTGCTTGCAAAGTGATTTCCATTTGAACAAAGAGCACGTAACACCAGAGTACAGTACCTGAGCACATCTGGCCATGGAAATGGTGTACTTTTATTTAATAAATCTGGTTACTCACTGGCAGCTGTGTCCCACCCACCAATAACGCCAAGAGAGCTTCCTAATGGCACTGCTACTAATGGCTAAACAAATGGACGTAATTCCTAGAATTACCTGCCAGGTTTTTGGATTTCCTGGCTGCTGGTGTGATTCCAATGAAACAAAACAAAATATTCCTCTTCACGTGTTACAACTCCTTAAACTTGTTCTGTGTTATTTGAAAAACTGCCCTGCTATGTAACAAGTACAACTCTCCCTAAGTAATATTTTCGTGTTCACTTCAGGTTTATCAAACATGAGTCAAGAGAATATACCACTAAAATGTGCGTAAAAAGGAAATGATACGGCCTATGGAAAAAAATGGTGATTTTAAGCATTCAAACTGAATCTCTGCTAACAATCAAACTGATGTCAAACATATCACTTTTATTTAACTTTTTGCATTTTAACTTACCTTGAGTTCCTATTCAATTGCTTATTATACTCCTATAAAAGATTCCATTATTTTATTACAACTTAATGTGCCGAACTGCCACACATCTACCCGCCTAGCAAATGAGAAGCAAAATCCATACGGAAGCCTGTGGCCACTTTGGAAGGGGGGCCATGAGCTCTCTTCCAATTTCCGTGCAGAAGTAATTCACTCAGTAGTAGTGGTTTTGCTGTGGGATGCGCTGTGTGCGGTGACAACCTGTGGGATACGGATGGCTTATACATAGGAAAGACTTGGTGCTGTCCTGAACGCTGGTACTGTGCGTCGCTGCTTAGAGCACGGGCTGAGGCAGTTTGCTGCAGACAGCTACTGTCTGAGCCAGTTATTCCTTTTTATACGGCCATGCCTGTGCCAGAATAACAAAAATCTTTTAGGACAAACGGCTGTTTTCTGTACAGGGTGTTACTCCAACAGCAAAATGCTTTCATAGCTGCATCGGCGCAACCGCCCGTCAGAACTGGTGCACTTCATTGGGCCCAGCCCAGCCCTGCCCTGCCCCGGCTGCATTTTCAGCAGACTTACCTGGCTGGAGAAGCCCATCACGACTTGTCGTTGTTTAAGGTTGGTCTCCCCGTCGAGGTTGGCAGTCTCCAAGTGACAGATCCCGTTCTGATCAGAGGAGTACAGCAGCAGGATATCAGCTGGGATGGTCTCGTTACACCGCAGTTGCACAAAATCTCCCACTTGGACGTCTTTCCAGCATTTCTCAACGTAAGCACGTTCTTCCCTGTTGCATTAAAAACATGTCATGGGTGAACAGTGATATTAGGAAGGCAGGCCTCCTGGTTGGTGGGGATTCAAAAGAAAGGAGATGGGGGGCGGTGACATACTGCTGTATTTTTTTTAAAAGGCACAGCACAACAGCTAGAAATTAATGATTTAGACCCTTTCATAGTAGTGCTTCACCATATATCACATTCAAATAAAATCGTTACATGGAGTAAAAAGAAACTACAACAAAATTTCTCTTTCATTCTAGCATTAGCTCTATAATCTCCATAGCAAAAGAGAGAAAGTTGTTCAGACTAATGGAGGTGTTTTAAAGTACCTTATTAAAAAAATTTAGACATTTCACCAAAACATATTAGTTGTTTTTGACTATGTGACTATTTCTCAGATACTTTCCAGCAACAGCATATAGATCCTGACAGAAGAAAACTGACAGTTCAGCTACACTTGCTTCAGGTCTTTCCAGCTTGTAACTCTCAAAGGGTAATTCCAAATCTTGAGCTTAGCACAGAGTAACAACTTCAAAAGGTAGAACAGCAGATAAATGACCCCTTAATATTAAGCAAAAAAAATGCAACTAGAGACCAAGTTTAATGGAAAAGTTAATGTAAGAAACAAAGAGCTTCTAAATTAAAAAAAAAAAAAAAAAGAGCCTATGGGGTTAAAGGAAAAGAAATTACTATTTCATCAATGAACCAGTGCTCAATGTTTCAGGTAACAGCAAACTTTTTTTGACATTACATTTTCAATAACTGATCCTTTAACTGCTCTCAATCATCTAAGCAAACTGAAAACTGCACAATAAACTTTAAAATTAGTTAATGGGAAAATTGCATGGGCAACAATAGCCCAGTTCCTCTAACTCTTTGAGAGGAAATGATTTTTTCAATATGAATAATTGAATCATCTTATGCCTTGCTCTGTAAGAGGGAAAATGCTCATGACACTTTACCAGACAGACAGTAAAAGGCTTTTTGTAATGACTCAGAGTCTCATTTTTGCTTAAGTTTTCAATCATCCTCATCTATTGCCTGAAGAATACTGTCTTTCAATTAAATGTTTGTATCATGAGAAGAGGAGCAGCGATATAGTAGACAAAGTGTTTTGCTACAGTTCATGCATCCAAGCATTGGTTCAGAGTCAGGCCAAAGGCTAGTTCCAGGTAACCTACTTGCCTGGCCTTCTGTCAAGGAGAGCCAGCCATGATGCTTGCTGTCAGGCAAACCCTTGCACTTGGCTGATATCCTTATCTGTAAACCAACATGAAATAACAGCTTCCTGCAAAGGTTATGCATGCAGATAATTCTGTGCATTTCTCAGTGGTATCCACTTTTTATTCAAAACAAGAATGCCCCAAACTCCCCACAACCTAACTATTTTAATCCCTTTAATGCTAGATGTGAGACACTCACTGAATAATGGTATTCTAGCAATAATTTTTCCTTCTTACATTAATTTTTCATTCCTGAGTTTTTCATCCTTCTTTCTTCTTTTGTCTGACTTTACTTATCTGCATGTCCTTTTTTCTTTTGCTCAACGGGCATAAAAGACCACACTGAAGAACAGAGGTTTGTTGTAAGTTAATTTGATGTTACTGTGCATTTAAAAAAAAAATTCCAGATCAATTTCTCTTTGAAAAGTATTTAAGCAGGTGCATGTTGAGTATTTATGGTTCTACAAAGTAGATACTAATGTTAATATAGCAGATCAACTAACTAACTATGAATCCTTCCCATGTCAAACACTTTCCGGGTAAGACTTGTTAATTTGTTTGTTTGAAACATAAAAATGAAAGTACAGAAGCAGTTTAGAGCAAGCAGATGTCTTGTCTTGGTCTCCTAGACATTTGGATGCCATACATAGTTTGCATATAGTGTTTGCTATGACTTCTGCACGGTAATCCTACCTCTCTGTATGTCAACTCCTGCACAATTCTGAAGTTTACAGAACACACTTCTGATTTCTTTCTGCTCATAAAATGCTATAGAAGGGCCTTGCCCAGCTGGCTGTCTTCCACATCAGCCTGAAGAAACCAGGTTAGCAGAAATAACCCACAGAAATCACAGATTTGTAATATTTTTTCCGTAATTCCCTATGAAACATACATTACACATAAAGCTTCAGTTTCTGCCCATTCACTAATTACAGAGGAGACAGTGAGTCAGAAAAGCCAAATGACCTCTTTCAGATCAGAGGAAAAGTCTTACTTAGCACAGAGACTGCAGTTCAGGAATTGCTAGAATCCCAAACCTGCATTCAGGTGAACAGACTGTCCCTCTCCCTCAACGAGCACTGACTTGGTAAAGAAACACATTTTCTTTTACTGAAAGAACTATTCAGCTGGAGCTGTAAGATTAACAAGTTCCTACAGTACAAAAGTTTTCTACGACTTTGTAGAGAATTACCAATGGATGAAAAGAAGAAAAGTACTTCACAAGGAACACGGTGCCCCCCACAGCAGGACTGGCCCAGTTGTCTAACAAGATTTTTTCAAACGAAGCAGTTTCCTTTTAGCAATTCCTATAACTGGGAACACTGCCCATTTTCTGTTCAGTGATTAAAGTTCACAGCACAAGTTCTGGTTGCTAAATAAACAGAGGAGCTTCATAAATCTAAGGAGGTCTGATGAGAAACATACAAAAAGGGCAAACGCATTTATCCAATAAAATAATCAAGATGTGGTGATTTTCAATAGATAGAAAGCTGGAAATAGGATTCTTATAGCAGCACAAAGGAATTCCAGCCGCTCCAGCCAGTAAGTCAGCTTCACTGGGGGCCCAGCTTAAATGCCTGTAAGCGAATGCACGTAGCATAGGGAATAAACAAGAGGAGTTGGTGATATGCACACGCCTGCAGAGCTATGATCTTATTGGCATCACAGAGATGTGATGGGATGGGTCCTATGACTGGAGTGCTGGAATGGAAGGATACAGGCTCTTTAGGAAGAACAGGGAGGGGGGACGAGGAGGGGGCATCACCCCCTACATCCATGACCACCTGGAGCGCGTGGAACTCTGCCTGGGGATGGATGAGGAGCCGACCGAGAGCTTATGGGTCAGCACTAAAGGGAGGGCAGGGACAGGTGACATTGTAGTGGGGGACTGCTGCAGGCCACCCGACCAGGAAGATCGAGCGGATGAGGTCCTCTATAGACAGATAGGAGCAGCTTCATGTTCACAAGCCCTGGTCTTCATGGAGGACTCCAACCACCCTGATACCTGTTGGAGGGTCAACACAGCAGGGCATAAGCAAGCCAGGAGGTTCCTGGAATGCATTGATGATAACTTCCTTCTTCAAGTGACAGAGGAACCAACGAGGGGAGGTGCTACGCTGGACCTTGTTCTCACCAACAAGGAGGGGCTGGCGGGGAACATGAAGCTCAATATGACCTGATAAGATGCATCTGTAGGTCTTGAGGGAACTGGTGGATGAAGTGGTTAAGCCACTCTCCATCATATTTGAGAA
Source organism: Sagittarius serpentarius (assembly GCA_034782735.1). Classification (NCBI taxonomy): domain Eukaryota; kingdom Metazoa; phylum Chordata; class Aves; order Accipitriformes; family Sagittariidae; genus Sagittarius; species Sagittarius serpentarius. The sequence continues at coordinate 8,436,708 of JAVKLA010000042.1, read as the reverse complement.
GTCATGGCAGTCCAGGAAAGCCCCCACTGTT
>JAVKLA010000042.1:8412030-8436109 GCA_034782735.1 Sagittarius serpentarius | reverse complement strand
TCTGCTCTTGTGAGACCCCACCTGGAGTACTGCGTTCAGCTCTGGGGTCCCCAACATAAGAAGGACATGGACCTGTTAGAGCAGGTCCAGAGGAGGGCCACGAGGATTATTAGGGAGCTGGAGCACCTCCCCTGTGAGGATAGGCTGGAGAGAGTTGGGGTTATTCAGCCTAGAGAAGGCTCCAAGGAGACCTCATAGCAGCCTTCCAGTGCTTAAGGAGTGCCTACAAGAGAGCTGGAGAGGGACTCTTTATCAGGGAGTGTAGGGATAGGACAAGGGGTAATGGCTTTAAGCTGAAAGAGGGTACATTTAGATTAGATATTAGGAAGAAATTCTTCACTGTGAGGGTGGTGAGGCACTGGGACAGCTGTGGATGCCCCATCCCTGGCAGTGTTCAAGGCCGGGTTGGACGGGGCTTTGAGCAACCTGGGCTGGTGGAAGGTGTCGCTGCTTACCACAGGGGGGTTGGAACTAGATGATCTTTAAGGTCCTTTCCAACCCATACTGTTCTAGGATTCTATGTGGCATTAGTGCTGTGGGATGCCAAAGACATGATCTAAGATAAAAGTTCCTCTGTGCCTTCTCTCCTTTACCATTCAATTTACCAACAGCACACTTAAAAAGTGTTCCCTTGCTGTCCTGGGATAATGGGCAGCATGATATCACCCATCAGAGGATATTTCTGACAAAAAGAGGCAGTTAGCCTTGAACAGTCAAAGTGAAGTCTGCCAGAATTTGTTATAGGACTTATCATATCTGACCAGAAGGCCTGAACTAAATAGACTTTATGAAGTCATTCCTGGGAAGAAAGGTTCATAAAAAATCCTGCTGTGGTTGGAGATTGTGGGGGAACATGAATAAATTATTGACTTTGTGTCAACAATTTAATTTCACATTCTTGGATTCAATAAAGATAAATCTCAAACAAAAACTGGGTCAAAATGGATGGTGAATGGGAGCAAATAAAATTTATTGTTCTGCTCCCCAGAGGAAATTAAATAAAAGTAGACTGTCTTACAGAAAGATCTTCAGAAATCTTTATCACCTAGAAGTATCGTATCAACCAATTAGTTCTGTGAGTCTTATTTCCTTGAATTACTGCAAGCTCCACCTCAGGATCCTTTGCAGCTTGAAGTAAAGACATCGTTTGCTCAACCTGTTACCCACTAAATTGCCACGAGGTTATAACATTTAGAAAAAAATACCAGTGTCAAAAATAGACAAACCCAAATGTTTGTACTTTATCTTCTGTAAATTCACTAGAATGTTATATTTGAAAATGGCCCCCCTCCAGCATCACCTACTTTATAAAAAATCCTAATGTTCTGAGATTCTCAGTTCTACACAGACAAGAGGTAGAATCACACAGGTACTTACCCTTTACAATCTATTTTTGCAAATAGAAATCCCACACATTTTTACGCTATCAAAGATTTCACCAGCGTTTATATGGAAAAACCTCACAAAATATTTTCAAAGACCACTTTATGGCCATGACCTCACAGTTAGGAGCTATTGCGATAAAACTTTGAAAAACTGACAACAAACGAGCAGATTTAGGACTTGAAGAAGGCACTAGAGTGGAAAGGAGCTGATTTCTGAAACTTGTCTGTAGGTCAGAGTACAGCACAAATCGGCTGATAGTACTCCTGAGCTAGAGATATCATCTGAGCAGGAGAAGGTCCTGTACTGCCCCTGCCAATTTATCACCAGCTTCTGCCACATTACCATTACAGTGGATGGGAAGGTTGTTTCTGTGACATGGACATCAGCCCAGCAGCAACAATGATGTCATTTAGCAGCGGCCAATCCTGTAATAAGCCCTTATTAGCAAGCAGCTATAGCCTTTCCCCATATCCCCAAACTCTCTCTCAGGATTTGGATACCATTTTAAGACAGCAATGAGCATCTTTTAAAGATAATGGGAGTGAAATTTTTCTAAAGTCTAATAAAATACATCTTTAAATATACGATTTTGGCATTCCAAATTCCTTAATGCTAGCAAAAGATCCTGTCTTTTTATGTGCTAAAACTGTCTATAGACATCCTAACAAGGAAGTTATTCTCTCAGTGATAAAAGAAGCCGATATTCAGCTTCTGTAATTGTGCTGCACTGCTCAGCAATAACAAAAACATCTCTGTATTACAACACTGTTTTCAGCAGACATCCAAAACACAGCCCCATACTGTGAAGAAAATTAACTCTATCCCAGCCAAAACCAGCACAGTAATCAATTCAAGTTTATGTGAAATTTCAGTAAGTACCAGAACTTTATAAATGTATTATATGTCCATATACAAGGTTTTGGATTTCTTTTAACTCGCCTTTTTAAATTTCTGTCTCCATTTTATAATGACCTGTACCAAATGAAGAAATAAAATAATTATAAGTAAAAAGTATTTTGAGAACACATTTGCTTAGACTTTACTACGTTCATTTTGTAAGTTACAGATTATTACATTTCGGAAAATCTGATTTTTTTTAATATTGCCTTGAACACAATACTATTGCTATAATTCTGCCTGGCACCAGCTGGAATGAACAGGTAACTCCAAGATTACTTACTTAATGACTGCTAATCATTACCATTAGTTTCTAAGGACTCCCATTAACTTAGTAAGTTTCTGGAGGCCACAACCTAGGTCAGGTGTTTTGCTATAGTCATCTCCTTACATGACTATGTAGCTCTTGAGGTCACGTGGTAGAAACCTCCAGGTTTTAATGGTGTTTCAAAAATTCAGACAGTTAGGATGGAACCTAATGCTATGAGGTCATGAACCTGCAGGTCTCTGAGCCAAAACCATAGGTTCTTATTTATTTGCCCTTCGTCTTTAGTCATTAGCTTCTGCTGCTGTCTGCTAAACCATTGCACCTTTTCTGTGAAGCAGCTTTAAATGCCTTGGCAGGTAATAGATCTTGAAGCAAGCTCTGATAAAGCAATATACAAACCAGTGGTAGCATTAGTAATGTATGGATTTTCTTCCACAGAGACCAAGGATCCTCACTGTAGCAATACTCGCTGACTGACAAGAACTGCTAGCTTGCTGCTCTTTGACTTTCATGTGCTGCTGCCTGGACCATCTGAGTGTTGAAAACTTGACATTTTTCTTTTGCATTTAATCAGTTCAGCATGTCACATATTTCTTCACCACACAATCAGCGTGCTCACCATAAGATGAATTCATGTTTTAATTATTTGTTCACAGTTTTGGTACCACTGGTTTCAAGCAGTTGCATGGTGACACAACAAACCTGAGTGTACTTTTCATTAAGGCCATTTTCTCAGCTCACTGGAAGTCTGAAGAATGCCTCAGCTGGCACAAACAGAAGGCAGTGTTTGTGCTTTCAGTAAAACCCTCTGTTAATTCAGGTATCCATTGTTAAACTAGGCATAAAAATTCCATAGTACCTGAAGTACGTAGAAGAGTTACACGGATGGCAGAGCAGACAGAGCAGAGGATGCCCACTGCCAGTTACAGTCCCACACAGAGAACAATATAGTCATGTTTGACATTAAGCAAGGGAGTGGCATTGGATCTTTCCTGATGGATAGTGAGTTGCAATGATATCATAGCACATAATAATCGTGCAGTCATTGTAAATTATTCATATTGCTACTTTTGTAAGAAATAACTCATGTTTCAGTTAAACAAAGTTCATGCTTTGTGGCTGTCGCAGGAATGCATCTTCAGCCATGGAAGAGCTGGAGATGTCAGGAGATCTTCAGCCTCCAGCTGATGAAATTCATGTACTGTTCAGAGAAGGCACCACTGAGGTGTAGAAGCCTTGATATTACTATGCCCAAGAAAGCCAATTGCGATTTTGCCGGAGGGAACGTGGCGGGACTTGAAGCGGGCCACAGGCTTTAGACTCTCTCTTTTTTTGTGTGTGTATAAAATGAACCCACTAAAGCCTCTAGCAGGCTCCTAAAGTTATGCTTTGTTAGAAAACAAAAATAATAAAGCAGATAGAAAAGGCTCTTTAACAAGTGAAAACAGTGCTGCTGAACAGGATTTTGAATGAAAGCACTGGCAACGAACCCCTTTTTGCTTACTCTGCCCTTGGCCGGATGGTATTTTCCTCGCTTCCTGCTTTCCACTCTACAAACTTCCAGGTTCACTCTGGGCTGAATGAGCTGCATATGATTTTTCTGGCATTCAGAGAAAAGCTTTCTTTATTCTTCCACCTCTGAGATTTGACAGTAGGTCAATTCCTGTTTTCAAGCATGCTCCTTACCCTTCTCTGCTCTCTTCCGGACACCACAGAGCTCTGTGGGGCACTGCGTCCCTGGCCAGCCCCAGTTGCTCTCCCAGACATGGGGAGCATCCAGGGGAGGTGCAATCTCTCTGCCCTTCAGAAGGTCCGGCTGATCGGAGCGCATGAAGGAGGCTGAAACAGAAAAGCAGCCTTCATCTTCACTACCCGGCTTCCCTAATTTTAAGAAAATATAAAGTATACTATACATGGGCAAGCAGATCTCCATTGCTGTCATAGAGATAAATTACAACACTGAATTACAAAACTTCAATCGACTGAAATATTTTAATTCTCTTTCAAAACAGTGAGTCTGGCTTAAGCCACTTCCAGCTTTTCAGCTGTTGGCAGCTCTGATTTGAGACGAGTTCTTTGTTTTTTCCCTATTTCCACATCACTGCTCTAGGACCAACGAGTCAGTGCTGATGCAGAAAGCTTTACCTGTTCTAAAACCTTACACTAAGCAGATAAAGAGTCACAGTGAAGGCCAGACTGAATTTTTTGGATCACAGACATCAGTGGACCTACAGAGAAAGAGGAGACTGATGCTTATAGGAACTACTTGAAAACCACAGGGCCTGAAAGCATCACAGAGGAATTTTCTATTGAAGGAGTAATCAGGCTATCTCATTTAGGATGCTTGTTGACTTACCTAGTTATCCAATAGCTCCACAGGATGATTCAAAGCATATAAACTAGGCTTCTCTGAGTCACTGTCTCAGATATCTGAGTTTAGGTGCTTAAAATTAAGCAACGTGAATAGCTTAAATAATGTTAATGTTTTTATGGCTGCTGCTGGCTGATGTACGTGCATTCAGTCAAGTGTGTTGTTCTGCCATCTTGAACTGTGCATAGTTCCTTGCATTTGTATCTGAGTGTCTATTGAAACACTGAGAAAAAATTAGGTTAAGTCTTCCAGAAGTGTGAAACTGATGTAAAAACCTGGCTGGACGCTATGGAGTATTTACAGACCATTAGAGCTTAATCCTAGGGGTGTATCAGATCCAGGCCATACATTAATTAGATATCAAGTAGTTCCTTGAACATTATAGAACTTCAGGAAAATTAAATAATAGCTTTTAGCAACTGTTGGGTTGACAATCACTTACAGGTTTATATACGACATTCAGTGCTGGCCCCTGTTGTTAGGAAGTTAATGACAAACTGGAGAGAGTTCAGAGAAAAGTAACCACGGCAGGTTTAGAGGGACTGACTGACAAGAAAGATGAAAAGAGTGATCTTTATACAGATCTTGACTAAAAGGTGCCCGGGCGTAGCAAAATGAACATGATAAAAATCACACATATTTGAAGATTATAATTAAATGTTATGGATGAAGAATAACTAATTAGAGTTGCATAAAACCAGGTGACTTGAGGAATTTAAATGCAATTAAAGAGGGATAATAAAGCATAGTATCACAGAAAATGCTTTGACAATCGCATTTTGTAGTAATGGAAGCCTCCTTACTTACAAAATTTAAAAGCAAACAAAGGGGTTTTTTAGGAATACCAGAAGAAAGGAGGCAATTAAACACACATCTGTACCATCTGCAACAGAATTTTTTGTTCTGTTCTTTTGCTGTTGTGCGATTCCTTCTGACAGCACAACTGTTTGTATACAATTACTATGATTTCAAAAGTTTTGTTTCAGAAATTAAAATTGCCACAATCAAATATTAGATCTCGGTTATTGCATTTCCCCAAGACACTTTAATACCTATTAATTGTCTCCCACTTTCTCAATTAAATGTTCTCTAAATACACTACTTGAAGTGTCTTTTCCTTCATTTGACTAGCAGACTAGATTTCCCATTCCAGCTGATCTCCGTGAAAAGAAAATTAGAAGAAATGTGTTTACAGGGCAGCCTATTGAAATTCAATTTCCCTTGCTCTATATTGAAAGAAGGCAAGTGACTACATTTCCCCTAGTCTTCAAGAAAGTTTTGGAGAACATTCAGCATTTGGAAAAGATTGTTCTGGAACAGGAACCAGAGTTCTTACTGAAATCTGAAATAAAGACAATATACTCTCCAAGGTTAACTCTTAAAATCTAAGTAATCTTTCATCTTAGGATGGAAGATCAGTTGCTCTATTAAAAAGAATTTTTTCCTGCCACAAGATTAACAGAATTTGCAGTGTCTTAAAAAAGACTTTCACCTTTGTTAAAAAATTACCTAGAGCAGATGATTCATAAGGAAGAAAATTAGAAGACATCATGCTCTTCCATGACTTCGCAGCTAGCAAGAAGAACAAGTAATATCAGCTTCCCAAAGCGCTATAGAAGCCTGATTAAAATTATTCATGATATAATAAGCTGTAGCTACTGATCTGATGGCAATTGTAATTACCTATGATTTTTCCAGACAGGATGAATGCTATAGTCTGAAGTCCTCCTCATTTTCCTTTCCCTTACATCACCTTTTTGGGCCATAAAGCTTCAGTGAAAGACAAGATTCTAGACGAGTTTTATTCATAGATCAAAGGTTTTTTTAGGGGATAGGATAACCAATTTTAAGACAAGCCCATGTCAAGTTTCTGTGTAAGAAAGTACTCATCACTATAACTTGAATTTAGATCTGTATGTATGTTGTAATTCCATGATGGACATGTTTCTCTTATACAAAACAAGTTTTATTGTATTCCCCGCTTCTCACGTTCCCACGGTAAAAGGCTTTCAGATATAAATTAACATTGTTGCTTTATGTAAAGAGGAAATAAATAAGATTCCTATGCAGATTCATTCATTAGTACCTACTGCACCACCTATTCTCTTTCATACTGGTTGTAACAAGTGTTAACAAATAATCCATTGCCTCATAGGATAGTGCAACATTGAAAAGATTAAAAAATCCAACTAGATTGCGATCTTAAAGATAGGCAATCTTAAAGATAGGCAGAAGAGGCAATTTTGCCACCCTACCCAAAGAGCTACACTTATTGACAGTCTTCATGGTGGCAGAGAAGAAATCTCAAATGAACAATAGTTAGAAACTTGTAGAATGTCTGCTTTTTCGGACAAGTTGGCAAGGAGAGCAGTGCAATTTTGTTTCTGACAAGTCATTACCTATATGTGGGGATAAGTTTAGCCCCCAGACAAGCAAATCCATTGTTTTGCTGTTCAACCAGCAGGATACAAAAATAAAAATCTGACAAACATATGCAAGAGAAACAAGTAGAAATGACAGCTCTGTGTGATAAAAGCCAGAGTTCTGCAAGATCTTGCTTGTGAAAGCATACATTATATAAAGCACTGTTGATTAATTTGAGGGATGACAGGCAACATTCACGGAGATGGAAATTTTTGCTCTTCTGACTCTGAGATGTGATATTTTAACAGGGAGAAGTCATTTTCTACTTTACTGAGAACTGGTTTGGTACAATAAAACATAATTTTCAAACTTCTGAAAGTCCTAAAAGCAAGAGGTCAAGAATAATTTCGAAGAAATGAGCACAGACACATATAGTTACTCCATTTAGAGATGACTGAACAGAGGCAAATATTACTATCTCCCACTTTTAAACTGCATTTTTACAGTTTTGTTTTACATAAAACCTAGTAGAAGAAAGACAACTGAAAGCTAGTCTACAGTGCAGAGCATAAAGTTAAATGTAGTTCAAAGGACTACATTTTTAAGAGGTTTCTTGGCATCTCAGAATGCAAATAGGTCCCATGACAGATCTTCTTCTGTGCTACCTCATACTGATAGAATTAAGATCTCTTGCAAATTCCATAGAAATCCAGGTGCTCATCGCTATTTAAGCACCTGTTTTCATTGCACTCCATATTTAAGAGGCTGATAGACAATACCATGAAACTCAAACTTACCTTCCCAGTCTGAAAATGAGGTTTAAACAAAAAAAGAAATATCTTTCCCTGTACCAGAACAAATACCAGGTGATATAGAGTCGCTACAACTTTTCCCTGTTTCACTTAATCACTGAGATTTTCCAGCTGTTATTAATTTTTTTAAACAAAAAGCCTCACCATTGATAAAAGATCTCAAGGTAACTTTTTTGGTAATAAAAGCTGTACGAAACTCACCTGCTGTAAGTGTAACATCCCATATGATTGATTTCTTTGTCTAGTTTATACCGCCGAAAGTCCTCCCAAGCGTCTTTAATGGCTGTAATGGCCATTATAACACAAATTGGTATCACAGAAACTTCTGGTTGGAAAGCATTCACCACTGGCACAAAATTCAGCAGTGCAATGACCACAAAATAAATATTGGCAAAGCGGTGAAACTGCTCATAGATATTTTTAGGGAGGAAAGTCAAGATGGTATATTTTGTAGTCTTAATTTTATTGGAGTCATAGTATCTGTTTGGATTTTCCTTCCACTTCTTACTTCCAAAGGGCAAATTGGAGACAATCACTCGTTTATTTTCATTTTTCTTCTTTCTTTTCTTTACTTTTCCTCTCTTCTCCAGCTCTTCATTTTGGATTTCGGCGTCTGAAGCACCACACTGGCAACAGGTTTCCTTGAAAAAATGTTTTTTCCATATCATTCTAGAGAAGCAGCCTGGAGCACTTTTCCGTGACATCTTGTCTTCCTCTCAAAAACTAGCCCCAAGTTGAAAACCAACAAAGTTAGAAGAGTTCAATAATCCAAATAAACTCCTGAGTGGTGGAGAGAAGAGTCAAGATGTCCGAAGCCCAGGGCTGCCTCTCCTTCGACTCCAACCTCCACCTGCGTAGGGACAGGTATCATCCTGACTCAGCTGCACCGGTCCCAGAGCCTGCCGGGGAGGCTGCACCTCACATATGACAAAAGCATCCTGAATGTTTTGTTATTCCTGTTGGCATACGCCTGGAGGCCCCGTTCGGAGCCTTTCCCTGGCATCGACTATCTGCTCACATGAAGTGTCTCTGTTTTAACACAGAGCAGCGACAAAGCTCAGAACATACACACAATTTTCATGGTTTACTCCACGAGTTTCAGAATCACTTTATAAGCCTGGGAGTTTCCAGGAAGTCCAAAGGTAATGGGCAGAGCTCTGTGTCCCAGATGTCAACAGAAGATTGCTATAAGCCTCAGTACAGGCAGCATTTCTCTCTTTTACTTCCTCTATCTACTATTTGTTTTCATGACCATAACATGGATTTTTAAACAAACAACACCCATCCCCCCAAACGAAGCAAACCTGTGATTCGGTAGTTGTGAGAATTATACATAAACATAGGCAATCAAAGGGCAGTTTACCTAGACTGCCCCTCAGAGCCTGATCCTTCTCCTCTGATAGACCTCCTGCTTCTGGACACCCAAAGCATCCCTCTTTCACCCAGTAACCCCTTCCAGCCTCTCATTTCTTCTTCCCCATTGGTCCTTGTGCCTCTGACACACAAGTATGTAAGCATAGATGAGGGCTAATTTCCAAGAGAGCTAACGAGGTGTGTACAAACCATAGTAATATTTCTCTACGGCCTGGGCTTAAGGAGAGGTGAAAAAGGGAAGAGACCCAAACATTAAAACTTCTTTTAAATGAAAACTCCTATCTGTTGCATTATGTAGTGACAAGCTTAGTAGTTTCAAGTCAAGTTAGTACGTGGACAAGAAACTCTGATGAAATTGAAATGTTGCAATAAGAATTGCACATGAACATATTTCTTCCTTCTGAGTCAGTACTGAGCAAACATGACAGTTTACTGCCGGTGTTGTACCATCTCCAAAGCAAAACCATGTTGTATTGATCACCTGTGTTTACTGGAAGCCCTATAAATTTTTTTCCAGTTCCTGGTTATGCCTCACCTTGAATGTAGTTGATTATTAATTTTTGTATTAATGGTTTTAGTGTGAAACATCTGAAAGACATTGCTCCAATTTGTTAAACAGCCTCAATAAACTTTTCCAGACTTGGATACATTCCATTTTTCCTCCAGATCCTTCTGCTACCTAGAGAGGATGTTGTGTGTGTTGGCAAGCTGGTTTGGAAACTTGGAATGAAAACTTGTATATCAGCACACACTGCTGTGATATGAAACAAAACTTCAATAATATCAGGATGACTTAAGTGGGATAAAGGAGGCATTTTTAAAGGCAGAACAAAACTGTTTTACAACAGCTTTTCCAAACTTACTGGTCTCCAAAGGGTCAATGAAGGAATTACTGCAAAATCAGATGAGCAGTTTCCACCACAACAAACGCAAGGAAAAAGAATTCATTTAGTTTACTTACTTGTCATATACCCTGGTTTTAGAGAAGTTTATCATCTTATCAAATTGGTATTTTCTATAGTCTTCAATAGCATCCTTAATCATACTGGAAAGCAACACCACAATCAGAGGCAGCATAGTAATCTCCCTGTGGAAGTCTTCCACTTGTGGGAACCAGTTCAGAACCGCCAGAAAGAAGAAATAAAGATTACCCAGCCTGAAAAGGTATAAAATAAATTAAAAGTAGTCAGAAATCAGAATGTGTCCTTTTCTTAATGAACACCCTCCATTTTCTCTCAAAGGAACATTAATTATGCCACACCTCTACCCTCCTCTTCCTTTCCCAGAATGAATTAATCAGTTGCTTAACTGACATGCTAATATTTTCATTAGAAAAGCCTGTGAGATATAGTTTCATAATATTATAGCTATGTCCATTTTTCTACATATTACAAACACTTTTTATCTCTAGGAGCTAGAACTTCTTTAATGATCCCCCACTGCCTCAGTCCTGAAAATAAGCACAAAATCAAACAAAAGCCCAAAAAATCTTAAAAACACTAAACCAATGTAACAGAATGGGTTTAAAACCCCACATGTTCATAATTATGGAAATGTCATTATCAGGAATCCATGAGGGATTCCACAGGTGGAAGGTGAAATTATGAATGTGTAAATCTAATATACAAAATGAAAATTTCAAAGCTAGAGATGGATTTACAACTTTCATTTATCATAATGGTATTTCCCTGGGCATCTTATTGACATGATTCATTATGCTGGGGGTGTACATAATTTCAGACCAGCACTTGGAAAGAAACGTGACCTAGCACTTGCATATACATGTATGCTATTTATAAGCTGGTAGACAAAGTCACTTGCATGCCATTAAAAATGTACCAAAATTAACGTATGAGCCTCTGAAACCTACAGAATTTCATAGGTGTCTCAACACATGCAATAAATGTCTTTTCATGTTCTTAAAAATTAGAGGTTTATTCAGCCCAGAAACAGAAGGATTTTTAAATAAAAACTTGAAATTTTTACATAGAAAACTGTTTCAGCATTCAAACAAGAAAGCTGGCCACAGCATCGGTTAAGCACACCTAGTGTTTATTTGCTTTAAACCTCCATTTCAGTGTGAATTGAGTGACATTTGGTTACAAATAATCATCACCTAAATTTTAGTAATGTGGCAACTATAAAAGAAGCCCTTCTCCATCACCCTCAACTACCACTGTTTCAGAGAGAGTTCTTAAATCTCATGTATCATTGAATGAATTTTTTTACCTGTGAAACTGCTCAAAAAGATTTTGGGGCAAAAAAGTGAACCACGTGTATTTTGTGGTCTGTATCCTATTTCCAGAATAAAATGCAGAAGCTTGTTTCCAGTCTTTCCACTGTCTCCCATTGTCAGGAAACACAATCCTCCATTTGTTTAAATTGAGTTTTGGTTTGTCTCTGACAGAAGACAGCAGCGGTGTCGATTCTGATAGACTCTGGGAGGAACTTTCAACTCCTAGTCGCTGCCAACGGTACAAAGCAGAGTCCACGGACAAAGCCATTCACAGCAGGGATGTCGGGCTGAAAGACAAATGCATGACAAGGACTGAAAACCAATTCCATTCTGGTAGAAAATCCACTTCATGTCTTGCTAGCAGAGGTTTAAAGCAGCAAACAATACTCCTGTTCAGTGCATTTCTTGTTCAGTCTTTGAGCTCAGCACTTTCAGCAGAGAATGCACAGAATAAAAGATACAAGAAAATCTTCAACATGGAAAAATCTATTTCTATCTCTGGGGGAAAAAAAAAACAAACCCAAATCTATTTTCTGTGTGTTATAACAGCAAACTAACATAGATAAAGCCAATTTAACAGAGGTGAACAATGGCTTTTCCATTACAAATTCTGTGTCATTTTCCTCAGTCATACACTGCCACCAAATCTATTCAGGCATTTTTCTTCAAATGTCTGAATTTCTTACAATACTTTTTCTATTCACACTTACTTACAAAGGGACTGGTTCAGGTGTTGAATCTTAATAGCTCAGATAATAAAGAACTGCAGCATCAGCTTAATCTCATTTACACTCATGTAACAGTTTTCCAGAGTCCCCATAGAAATCTGATCTGAATGGAAAATGGCAGCCAGCACTAAAACAATGGATGTTTTATTGGTTGGAGAGATAAAGGAATTAAATCTCCCAATAGTAATCCTATTATCTTTGAACACTTGCCTTCTGAGCTGTTCACACATCCACAACTGCAATTGCAACCCAGCGTGCAGGATGCTCAGGCTCCAGCAGTGCAGGTGTATATACTGTTAGGCTCAATCTAAACACAGTAAAATCTCAAGCCAACAGCAGGTGTTTGAGGACTGGAAGCTGCCATACAATGATGAGGCACTAGATGTGAAAAAGCAAAGAAAAAAGAGGCATTGGCCTTTTACAACTTCAAGGTTCCACTAAACAAATCTTGAACTGAACCCACCCCACTTAGACTGTGGAAAATACAGAGAAAAAAAATTTATGTAAACTTAGACAACAGTCATTTAGATTCATTCACTGAAGAATTAGTTTAAACTTTCTTTAATAGCAGCTGTATTTGAAGCAGATTGAGAATATCTGTACATGTCTGTAGAAGACGAAATAAACACATTTCAAATACGTTAAAACTTTGGAATTATTTATACCTTTATTACCAATGAGTCCTTTGTTTCTCTCTGCTTTGCAGCTCTCTCTTCCAAAAAGCCTACCTTTTACTGTATGCAATATGTGACTTGCTTTGGAAAAAAACTTAATCATGTTTAAAAATATGTACATTTTTGAGTCTTGGAAGCGGAAAAAATATACTGTACTGAATTTCACTAACACGTCTGAAGTGTGCTGTTTCACCAGCAAACAACAAGTATTGTTTATGCACTACTACTCACTAGCTGCTCAACACCCTCTAATTCAGAGTTCAGGTTGCTCAGCAGTGCCTCGGGATCCTCTACAATGTTGAGAATGGCTAATTTATGCCTATCAGAAACTTGGAAATACTGGCTCAGTTGATACCAACTTAAGTGCCAATACCTAATGAATCTAGACTTAATGTCATGTTACCTTTATAGGGAATGTTGAAAGTATGACTTGTTGGGAAGGCACAAGGGAAGGTAAATATAACAACAAGCAAATGAAAAGAGGTTTTAACAGAACTTGCCATTACTTGTGCTGTGCCCCATAGACTGGAATTCCAGCATTTGTCCCCTGATTTTTGATGCCGTCACTGTGTTTGCAATAATTTTATTCACCTGTTGGAAAGATGACCTTCTGCAAGATAAAGCAGCTGCCATTGTGATACTGGGTTCATGTATACTTAAAAAATAATACCCAGAGCTTGCTGAGCATAAATAAAAGCAGCATGCCTGCAGGATCCCAGGCCACAGATGAACTGTGGACAACATGTAGTAAGTCACCATGTAGATGGTCTGCATGGGAGAGGGACAGTGATTTGATGAAGGTGTGCTGAACCTAAACCCAAGCAACAGATTCTCCTTCACTCTGCTTTTGTGCTGTGTTCCTGGGTGGTCCTTGAGCACCCATGGGAGCATCGTGCTGATAGCCAGGACAGAAAAAGTAAGGCTTCATTTAGGACTAGTGAGAGCCTTGGGACAAGACACCAACAAGCAGCTGTGTTTTAGCACGAGGTAGTAGCATGTACTTTATTCTGTTTTACTGTGTGCAAAGAGCTAGGAAAAAAAGACACAACGAGAAGTATGGAGTACTGGCTTGGAGAACTGAAGGAAAGCCTTCTATAACTTCCAAGCTTTAACAGCCACCATTTTTAGAAGACTTGGATCGCAGGAACCTTTTCTCCATAAGATACCAGATTTAAACTACTAACATGAGAGAAGACTGGAAGCACAGCAGACATGATGACACACTTCCTTGTGTCTGGATTTTAGCACACTTAGTGCTTGTTCAGCGAGAAAAATCAGTCATTCAAAGGTGTTACATTAACACAAGCAACCTAAAGCTCTGAATGGCTTCATGCAGAACTGAATAAACTTGTAGTTTAATCCATAGACAGGACGTCCTGTAATCCGTGTTAACTACTCTGCCAACGCCCAAAGGAACAAGTACTTTGACTGAAAGCCAAGTGATATTCAACCTAAACTATCTTAGAGCCATCAATTCCTTACAGTATAATTTTTAATCTGTGGTGCTGAAAGATTTTACAATGGAAAGGCAGAAATTCAGTTGTTGGTAGTTACCAAGAAAGGCACAGCGGTCACTGAGTGAAAATGCCATAGTGATATAATGCAGCTCATGTTTGCTAGTTAAAGGCTGGACACTTTTGCCATCTTGTTTGGAGCAGTAAGCTCTACAGTTGATTTCAGCTACATCATAAATTAAGATCTGAACAGTGGATGGAAGAGTGGCAGTCTTTACTGGCTCAGATACTCACTGTACTACATGTCTTTAACCACGTAATACATATATAAAGTTACACACAACAGAGCTACATATATGAATTACACACAACCTACCAGAGCACCAAATTCTTTCTGTATCTGAGATACATCAAGGTAGGCTGAAATTCCATAGCAATTACAAATGAAAAAAAGACATATAACTAAAAATAAAAGCAGACAAGATTAATTAAGGCAGCTGTACATATAAATAGTAACATGTCTTCCACAACTTCCCCTGAGAAACTTCCTACAGCTTCACAAATCACAATTAGGCAAGTCTGCTTGACATTCAAGATAGGGTCTCTCCCCACCCCATCTTTAACTATTTACTTAGTGTATAAATCAAGGAAAGAATGACTTCATTTTATTCAGTTTGGAAATCAACCCTCTCCTCATGGCTTTCTTTGAAAGGCAGTGGTCATAAACAATGCCATTTCCATGAAGAAAGAGGCCAGCTGGTGCCACCGTGCAATTAAATGTGTCACTGGAGACCTAGAGATTTCATAACTTAAACCATGCAAAATTAAGCAATTGTTATATGGGGGCAGGGGGGTGGCAAATAATGTAGCTGGATGCATAATCAAAGCCGCAAGCTAATGGCTTTCTTGACATGTGAATTTCGGTGCTTGCAATGAAAAGATAGCAGAAGCAAACATAATACTTATTATTTTGGATCAGTAGCAATAAAAAGGAGCCTAAACTTGCCATCAATGTTAGGAGATGACCTAGCAGGAAAGAAGAAAGAACTCAAAGACACATCCTTCTGTAAATGACAATTTTCTATAATTCAGCCACCTGCTTACAAGAATCTTTTAACTTACTGGCACGTTGATGTGTTATACGAGTTACTTTCTATATGGTAGGAAATCCATAAAAAAATTGCATTCCTCTGGCAATATATCTAATGTGTCTGTCCTAACTCTTTCTAAAAGAGCTTCATAAAATCCCTTTTCTGCAATTCTAGAATATTTTACATGTGCACACCCATTTGATTTATGTTTTTAAAGGGATATCATTGAAAGAACCCGTGAAGAGTGGATTTTTTCAACATACATTTACTGAAGTGACTGGTTTTCTTCCACCTAGCTAGTCAAGCTTCAGTACCCCAGTGCATATCCTCTAAGGGACATTTCCAACACCATTATGTTTGGGATTTGCTACCTATTCCACTTCAGCATAGAGATTACAAGTGCTAATGCCAGTGCTGGCACATCAGAGCTATTCCTGTTTTGCCTAAGCTCCCCTTTGTCCGCCACTTCAGAAATGTTTGCCTTTAAAAGGAACTGGCAAATTCCACTGGTCTGCTTTATTTCTGACTGGGATTTTGAGACTTTCCACAGGTTGAGGTCAGAAACACCAGAGAAGCAACAGCCATGGCTGCAGAAAGTTGCATTATGCTCCCTCACCCTGTAACTGCTCAAGGCACGACAGGACGAGAAATACAAGGAAGGCATGGGGCTGTGCTTCAGGTCAGCGCTTGTCAGACTTGGAAACTAGGGGACAAAAAGAACCCCTCTATGTCCTTAAAATGATGAAACATAGTAAGTGGGAGAAAGCCTGGAGAAATTATTCAGGTAAGCCACACAGAGGAATATCCATGACAATTTCCCTCTGTTGCTATACAATCATGGCAGCATAAGCTTTTAGTGTCTCATTGTCCAGTCTGCTGTGAAGCTGTAGTCAATTAATGCTATTACCATCATTCCCATGGAGTTCTACTCAGCAGCCTAAAAAGCCTCAGTTTCAAGAAACTATTTTCCCTTCTTGCTTTCTATTCCATTATTGATGGATGTACTGTGTGCAACTCTCAGCAGAGCGGGCATATTTTTCCCATTTGTAACTCCCACAATGTTTTCCAGGGAGAAAACATCGGGCAATCTAGCGTAGGACAAGCCCTCTCCCTCCTTGTGTTAATGAGCCTCAAGGTTCCCACAACCACAGACATATATTCATTATATGAAACTATAATGAAGCATTACCTATCTTATTCTTCGTTTTAGGAAAGGCACTCCTTCCCACAGTCCAAACTTTTTTCACTCTTCTCTGACCTTCCAGCGGAGCTACTATGGTCTCAAGAGACAGGCAAAAAGCTGAAACATGTCTAGGTATCTCAACTCCTGAACTTCTGCATTCAGAAAAAAACAAGACAAGCAACATGTAAGAGATTATTATTTATTTATAGCAAAGGTAACTTAGCCATACAGAAATGTGTCAGTTAAACACCCAGTCACGCTAAGATGTGAGACAAGAAATACGTAAGTTGGTGTTAGCACAGGAGGTTAGAGGCAGTAGCTGCATTATTTCACAAGCCTGCATCAAATTTTCTGAAATGTGAAGCAATAACTAAAGTGTGAAAACATTTGCACCTCTCCCATAAAAAGAATGTACGTCCAAGAAAGTTTTCAAGATTTCTGATGTTTGATGAAGGAGTGACGTGAACAATATGCTGTAAATTAAAAAGCTATCATTCACACTGTCACCAGGAAGCTCTTGAAAAATCAGAATTTCTTTGCAACCGAAGGAGGCCTAACATCATACTCTTTCTGTAGAGTCTGGGGTGCAATTTGATAACTTGCATCATCAGGCATTCAGAGGGACGATGTCATGAAACAATTTTTTTCTTTGCCATTTGCATACAGATTAAAATATCCAACTTCTATTAACTAAAAAGACTGCATCATGCTGTTCTTGGAAAAGATACACATTTTGCCTAACAGTTTTGTAATATAAGGTACCCAGTGGATGTTAACACATTTGGAAACTGGAGAGAAACAGGATAATTATTTATTCCTTTTGTTGGGAGAAGAGCTGAAAGGCATATTGGGTCAGCAGAGACAGAAGGAATGATGCCAAGTCCTTTCCAAGTGCAGATTTCAACATGTTCAGATGGTTCAGCTTATCAGAGATGAAATACTGTGTACTTACCTGTCTCAAGCCCTCTCAGGCAGGCCTATGCTTATTTTTTTATTATTTTATATATATATCCTGCTATAGTGGCAATATGCAGGCATTCTTATACAAGAGGTGAACTTTCTTGTTAAGAGACATATCTTAAAAAGAAATAAACTAGAGGGAAGACAGCATTCTAGAACCCAGCATGCAGTTGGTAGAATTTGGCATTTTTATCCTCAAATGTTTTGAGCTTATCTTCTATTTCTGAGTACTGCAGTTGTAAACCAGCAAAAGTACCTGGGAAAAAGGATGCTACAACAGCCCACTGATGGTGTTTTCCTCTTGCATCCTTGTGTTGACAAGGGGAAGAGCTCCTCTTGATTTTTCATAGATAGCCTAGATGATTAGCATCCTCCCTGTGACTGCTTAATCTCATCCAACACTAAAGAAAGCTTTCCCTTTGTATGATGGAACCAGAGTGCATTAGAAAGCCATGCCAATGCCATCAACAAGGAAGGATTAGTTGTGACACATACTTTACAAGTATTCTTTTTAAATGCTATTTCTTTTTTGAAGATTCTTGTATTCAAAAAAGGTATTGTTGACTGTAAGAGAAAGCTCATCAGAAAGTCAGCAATAGGAAAACAACTTTTTCTCCTTTGCGATTGCCTCATTCTTGCCAAACGACAGGCTCAGCTGCAGATCTCAGCATCCCACACTTCAGGAGCTGGAGAGAGGAATCCTGCCTCTCCTGCATATGCACAAGAACTTTTACACAATCATTCCTCATGTGCTGTTTATTAAAGGAGATGATAGATCCACATTAAAAGAAAACTAATTCTGCTCACAGGCGTATGTAAAACTAACTTCAGCAGCTAGCAATACGAAGCAGCAACTTTCAGTGCTATCAAAGAAAGACACGGGCTATACCTCGTTTTCAAAAGTTGGTTGGGTATTTTGGAAAACTTGACTTCAGCTAAAAATTTCAGACAGGGTGGAGCTTATTTTTTAAAATCAGTACTGTGAGAAAAAGCAGCGGTAGCACTTAAATGCAAATGTATGCGTTATCAAGAACTACAATGAAGAAAAAGTCCTTCCGCGTTTTCATCTGATATTTTCATTTCTACATTGCATGTGAGGCAAGAAGGCATTAAATAACACAAGTCTCCTCTAAGACTTACTTCCATTATTCCAAAAGTTTTATTGTATTTCCTAATTGAAAGCAGCAGCAATTTTTCTTCTTGGTGCCTTATATGGATGATGTGGCATTCGTTCAAAAGAGCCATTCTGGGGAAGGTTTGGCTGCAGAGATAACCATTACCAAGTGAGCTCAGTGTTACAGAAATTTCAGCCACAAACTTCTTTATCTGCTTTGCAGTTATTTGCTAGGCAGCCCCTTCCTTTTTTGGTGATACCGTATAGAAATTCCTCCTCAGTCACATCAGTTCAGAGAAAATATTTTGTGGTTAAGACTAATGGAAAAGGGAAAGGAGATCGAGAAGAATGAGGAAGGCAATTACATTGATTAGCAGGATACAGACCACAGCCTAAAATTACGCTGTAACATCTTATATTAGAGAAATAACACTTGCAGTATGAAAGAAAGTTGCTAGAAATGAAAAAAGATCTCAAAAGAATAGCTTTATTCAAAAAAATCTGGTCACTGCAGACTGTTATCATTCAACTGACAACAGAAATGTGTTACGGATTAACAATTATATAATGTTTTTGAGTGTAAGGTTATGTTTTTGTGGGATAAACAGAAAAGAGCTTTTAATAAATCTAATGCGTCATTAGACCACAGGGCTTCACTATTCTATTATTATATTAGATTGACACGTTTTTCATGTCTTGACTAGATTCTCTTTCCTTGGGGAATAAATCAAAAAATCTTGCAATAATAGGTTAATTATAAGACTCTTTCCCGAGGACAGACTAGATTTCAGCGCCTGATGCAGAACTTTCCTTTAGCTTCAGCAGTGTGGAGGCATGTTCAGGCAGCACAATCTTCTGCAGGGCTGCAGCTGTGTTATTAAGACTGGTTTCAAAATAGATGTGCTCTCAGCATATGCTGACATAGGGGTCATACAGACAAAGATGATTATGAGATATTATTCAGGAAGGAATTTTCCAACTTGCAAACAGTAACACTGGATGCTGTGTTTAGCTTCATTCTGTGAATAAGGAGCTTGCTCTGGTCTCCTACATTACATGCCCGCTTAAATAAAGAGACTAAAATTATCTGGCTAGCTGCAATGACTATCACTGCTGCCAGCATGCCCAAATACTACAGTGATCGATTCTTATTACATTTGGGCCCACTGCACTTTTCGCAAGTGTAGGCAGAGGTAGCTTCTGCATCTTTGCCACTTTCCAACGCAGTAATTACATTCGCCCCGCTCACACCTTTGGCTGAGGAGACATTGGGAAGAGACGCTTGCGCAGAGCTTTTACAAGGTCCAAAATGCCAAAGTGTTTCTTGGAGACATCAGGTTGAAAGAGCAGCCAGGTCTGTGGTTTTCATGACTTTAAGTGGGGTGTTCTTGTGGTTTCTTTTACAAGTTAGAGCCCGGACAAGGTCAGTGAGTTCCACTATGTATCCTAAAAATGTTTTACGTGCATATATCTTTTCAAACAAGTAAACGTAGTTCCAGACACAAGACTGCAGGCTTCAGGCAGGAGTGAGAGTGGTCATTATAAGAAATAGTTAGAACTACACATTCTTGGCATGTATGTAGCTTTGAGGATGCACATGAAGGTACTGTCCTAAATAGAGATGTTATCTGAAATCAGGACTTTTTTCCTCTTATCCAGGAAATATAAGAGCCATAATATAGGAACTCTTATTCATACTTACAGTTCGCTTTAAATAATATTAAAAATTTTTCTATGCCACATGCACATACATTGGCCTGAACAAAGGTATGTGCTTACACCACTGGCCTGTGGAAACAGCCTCCATTTAAGTTCTTACATAGAGGCAAACATTAAATTCTTTCTTTGTTCACAGAAGAAAGGGTAATTCATAAAGTTCATAAAGAACAAGTAAAATTAAAAATGTTCCAGACCTACCTCCTTACTGAGCTCTAGAAAACTACATCTCCATTCTTTCCATAACCTGGTTATCAGAAAAGAAAAGCCAGACAAGGAAATGAAAAGATGCATATGCTACACTGCCTCTCACTCATTCATTTGACATGTCATATATCTCCAGCTCATGTCATACATCTCCAGCTCACCTCATACATCTCCAGCTCACCTCTACTTCTTGGTAGACAGCAAGTTCTGCATTTGAGGACTCTGCTTTTTTTATCTATAAAAACACTTAACACACCAGTAATCAGAGAAAGCAGCGCCAGGGTTCTACAATTCTGATGCCTTTCCATGGTGGGGAAAAGTCCATTTAAGGATTTTAAAAGTATTAAAGAATTTTGGGCCTAGTTATTCATTTTCTTGTTGGGCCCAAAAGAGTCAGTCTAAAACCAGTAGTGGAGTAACGGACTGCGATAAGCCCTCCAAAACATAAATTAAGCACGACTACAGAAACTCTGCTTGAGCAAAACAATTTCCACAGCACACACAGCCCAGGTGGCAATCAGCATAGCTATTTGCTAAGCCATCTCCACCCAGATCCTGGAGAAAAAGAAAGCACCGAGAGACAGGTATGCCAGGCCAGGGAGGCAAGTCGAGGTTAGGGTAAGGCAAAGTGAGACAAATTGTAGACCCACTGTACCAGAAGCTCATTGAACCCGAAAAGGTTTACTAGGTAAACTGCAAATACACACATCCAGCCCAGTATCTATGTCAGGGTGGTAGGGGGGGTGTTTTTGCACAGCTGTCTCTTGTTTTTCTGAATGTATCACATGAGAAGCATTCTCATCGCTGCAGGTCGGGGAAATTTTCTCTTGTGCTCTCATCTGGCTACTCAGAAATCTTTTGAGCTTGCTGTTGCAAAAGAGACTAATATCTGTTTCAATCCAATGTACGCCTCTATCTCTAGCTCTCCGAGTGGTCCTGCACACTACTTAATTAGAAACCCATGCATTTCAAACTCCAGCAGTGGCAGAATTTAGTTGCATTTTAGCCCAGAAATGAGGACACCAAAATTAGAGCAATTGTCTGAATAATATTTTTTTTGTTTGTTCCACTTAATATTCAAAATCAAAGTGAAGTGGCCTTTAAAAGACAATCTAATATTTATAGCATGTATGATTATAAAGCACTTATGATCAAAATTATGTTGCAGATGTTCATGTGGGAACTCAGCAATGCTGAAAAAGTCTAAAAGGAAGCCGAAAAATTGAAAATAATTTGGGAACTGACCAGAAGATCCTTTATATGTAAAAACCTTTTATGCAACCATGTTTTTGTTAGAATGTGCTGACTCTAATTTCAGTTCTCCAAATCTGAATATTAAACTAAAGTGCCTCAAAGAGAGTAGTTACTTATTTATATGAAACGGAAAGAAAAAACAAAGAGGCTAAACCAACTGCCAATTCAGTAGGGCACAGCTCCATGTCAATCAAAGATCAACGGAAAGCTTAATCAGGATCTAATCACACAGTATTGTTGAAGGCATGTCCAGCAACACCCAGGCTGGTGAACCAGGTGTGCACAGAGGATAAAGTTGTTCTGGTTCGGTCAGGAGCGATGCTTTTCAGGCCTTTTTGAAAGAACAACATGAAAATGCCTTCAGTCCAGAAAGGTACTCCTGGCAGTAGTGCACCACACGGAGAGTATCAAGGAGAACCAGGAGGACCGTGTCAGCTGGTGGAGGACGGAGCTAGGTTAAGATGCAGGAAACATCTCTCCTTCCTCCTCAGCCGCAGGTTTCCTTGGCCTTGAAGGCCACCACAAATTTCCATATAAGAATCTGCGCATAAAATGCATAATAACACGTACTTGTGCAATGCTCCTTGGAAGAATTAATTCCTTTTTAAAAATGGTACTAAGATTCCTTTCAATCCTATCTCTTTTTTCTTCCTATACTCTTTCATCCTCCTCCAGGCTAAGATAGCTGGGATGCACATTTTTACATTTAATTAAAGTAGATAGCTAAAATAGGATAACACAACAGAAACTATTTTATAAGACCACAAAAAAGTATAGTACAAAAGCTCACTTGCTGATAGGGCATTTCCCCCCAACCCCATGATAAAAAAATTTAAAAGACCAAAATTTACAATATGCCAAGGCTAGTATTCCTAGAAAGGTATCTAACCACCTTATTCTATCTATATCTCATTTCCTCTGCAACCTTTCTCTTTCCTCCATCTGTCAGGTCACAGAGATACAACATTAACCTTAGGAAGTGTCACCTTGTCCCAAAGAAAAAGAGTCACTTGACAGGCAGCCAGCTTGGGCAGCAGAGACTGCGGAAGGTGGGAGAGGACAGGGGTAGGGGGGTAGGCGCTGCTCCACTCACACTGCAAATTATTACAGGTGCCTAAAACTAGTTAAACTATTCTGGCTCTTCCTAACGCAAAACCAAACAGGGAACGGTGGCCTACAGGCAATGTTCCACAGAGACGAAGGGAGTTCACATTTGTATTGTGAGGCGACTCAAGCCAGACCTTTTGCAAAGGAACAGTGATTATTAAGCAATCTTGGGGAACTTCACATCTTATTCCTACAGAAAAAATACATACCCAAAGCAAGAGAAATTAACCCAGTCACTTCAGAAACTATGTATTTACAGAATATCAGATGTACTTCAGTGAGTTAGCACAGAGACTCAAAAGCACATTAAAAAAGTGAGATCTAGAAAAATCTCTGAAAAATGAATTTTACTCCATTTATTCAGGCTGCATGTAAAGAAAATAGTGATTATATTTAAATATCAGCACTATTAAGCAGAACTGGGACAGACTTGATGAACCTCTCTGTTATTCAGCAGTGCAGTTCTTTTATAAAATTAGGCAAGGTTAGAGTCTTGTCAAGAAAAATGGGCTGATGGGAAAGATAAAGCTGTAATACATGCCATGACTATTTTGGGCCTAACAGAGACAATTATCCTAACTGAGCATCTCCTCATGCTGGGGTACAGATACTTCCTTGCCAGAATCTCTCAGGAGCACAGGCATCGAGTTCAAACTTCCTCTCCCAATCTATGTTTAAGCTCTGTGTTCCTAGCAAGGTTTAACACAAAACCTGTTATAAGGAAATGAACTGTAAGCTTTGGCAAATTCTTATTTCTGGTCTGAAACCTCATATGAAACCTTAAGGTAAAAAGCAAACATATGACTTGTCAGCCTCACCTCTGTGCCTGGGAAGATCATGGAACGGATCCTCCTAGAAGCCATGCTGAGGCACATGGAAGACA
>JAVKLA010000042.1:8395767-8411930 GCA_034782735.1 Sagittarius serpentarius | reverse complement strand
TCCCTGCTCACCGCAGCGGGGTTGGACTAGATGGCCTTTGATGGTCCCTTCCAACCCAAGCCATTCTGTGATTCTATATGCATCTGTCATCCTGAAGACTCCCCCTAGGCTTGCTTTTTTGTTGCTTTGTATCTTGTGCAGTCATTTACGTGAATGCAAAATCATCATGATAATGAGCGATCAGTTGACTGATTCAAAAAAATGAGGCAGAATGGAATACAAGTGATATCAGAACAGCAAGTGTTAAGACTGAAACCAAAAGTAATTTAAGAAATCTAATTCCAAACCCGAGCTTCACTTGCTGCTGGTTGCAATATCTGAGACCCTATTATCATAAACTGTGTTGTTAATTACTACCTAACCAATTGAAATGAGGAAATTTTAATTCTGCTTGAGATTGCTTAAGTCTGAAACGTACCTTTAAAGCAGAATGATAAGTATCAGACTATGAAAACATTCTGAAGAACTGACCTTAAATGACAAAAAAAAATACTTTCCTATTACTGTTTTAATTTCTAAAATATCCAAGAAACTGTTTAAGAACCTAAATTCTAACACATGAAAAGCTGTTTTGTTCATCCATCCTGAGGGCTATTTGGCTGTGGTACATGAGAACTTTACACTATGATAAACACTGGCACAAAATTCAGGTTTTAATTACTATGTAATTAAAAAGCAGAACATGAAGTGTACAGTCACTCTGATGATTTGTAGCCGAGGCTTGTTTCAACAAAAATGGTAAATATTTTTTGCTTGCCTTTAAAGTATGATGGTGGCTGTTTTCTGATGCAAATTGAAAGACTGGTTATTCAAAGTACTCTGTTCATTTTATTAGAACCCAAAGCAGATCACATTCAAAGTCAAACACAACGAAAAGTGTTAGTAAGCATAAATGCTGTTTGATGTATAAATGACTTCACTTGTAGGCTGACTTTTTACATACAATAGTTTCCACTGAAGTTGTATTAGGTCATGAATCTGGTTTTGAGTCAAAGGAAAAAAAGTTCTTACCATCCTCTTCTTGCTCATACTGTTGGCACAAGACAGACTTGCAGCCAACTCTTCCTAACAAAATCTGAAGTGTTACAATTGGTGCCGCAGAGTGTGTGAAAGAGCTTCTTTACCACTGCATCCAAAGATCATGTTTTTGTCAGAGCGGCCTACTTGTGCATTACTACATGGATTTCAAGCTGACTTTTTTGCTTTTAAAAGCACCTGATTGTAATTTATATCTTCACAGTGAGGTTGATTACAACCTGCTGTTACATGTGGTACTTGACTCAGTCATCTTCTCCAGTTATTAACTGAGCTAGGTTTAGCTATAACCTTGAAGCAGATTACAGAAACCATGATTGTTTAACAGCTTTGTTTTGAACAGGTGAGACTATAAGCCTGTGAAGTAGTCAAACTTCCTGGAATTTTGCTCATTTATTACTTACCTTACGTAAGCCCAGCTGACCTGCTGAAAACAATGGAATTTTTTTTCCTCTAAATTCAGAAGGACAGAATCAAACCTTTATATTATGTTCCTTCTTCTTTTCTATTTCTTAAATATTTTGTCTAACTTGAGTGTCCTAGGTGTTGATCCTACTGTCCCTTCTCATTGCATCAGCGTGTAGTGAAGTTATAAATACCATAGGGTGCTGAGAGTTACATCCCCTGGAATAAAGGTGTGACATTTGTAGGCTGCTTGTAATAACGTTAACTGACACCATTGCTTGAGCAGGTGAAGGTTACAACATAACCACTGCAATCTGTAGTTACTATTACACTGGTCTAAACTTGAAGGTACTGCACAGCAATTTTACTGTTTTCCTTAGCAGTTAGAAGACAAACTCTTTTGGCAAAATCATCTATTTCTGTAGCTAGTATACCATCTTTTCATTCACCAGTGCACTGTGCACTGCAGCACCTTGAGATGTGGTTTATTACAGTATCATGTGAATTCCATAAAATAAATTATTTTCAGGAGGAAGTTCCCCTTGGACAAAAATCATAGGTCACTTTGGTCACTCTTACCATTACACAATAGTCTAACTAATCTGTAATATCTGAGCACCTTTTTCAGGGAAAACTAGTATGAAAGACAATATATATACCCTAGGAACCTTGTTCACAAGAGCTAATGGTGCCGTCTTTAGCAAGGAGCTGGATTTCCATTGGTAAAGTGAGCTGTTTTTAAAACTGAAGTGTCAGGGTTCCTAGCTTTGTAGCTGCCTGAGGCATGAGATTGCATAGCCTCATCTCCTGTTAACACTGGCCAATACTTTTATCAAATTGTTCCTGTATTGAGTATAAGCCTGTGCTTGATGGAACTCTTGGTTTGATAACACCAAGAAATAACGTAGGGGTCTCTCCTAAAACATACTCCTTAATTTCATAAAATACAGGTAGGTATATAGCATATATAGACATATTCAGTGTAAATTCCTACAGTAATCTGAAAGAACCAAAAACAATTTCAAGACTATTGTACAGGAACTTCCACCTTTTCCTGACAACAAACTAAGAGCGTTGCCAGCTGGGGGTGATGGTTCTTGGGATTAGTGGTACAACACGAGGCAGTTCTCCTCAAGACATCTGTCACACGCTATGCTGTATATGGTTACCCAAAGAAGAGCAGCACAGATGCTAAGATTACAAAAGGAAATGTGTTTTAGCGATTATTCAGTGGAGAGGCATGACAAGGGGTTTGCACAACCCTAGCTAATCACCCAGGACCTACCTTTGTCACACCTGGGAGAGGGTTTTGCAGATGTGGTTCCTTGGTTGCCCAGACCTTGGACATAGCTAAGTACATCTTGGCTCCATCCACATTCCCTTGACTAGATTTCCTTCTAACAGAACACACAATGTACAGTCCAGTCTGCTATGCCCTTAAACCTTGCAGCTGGGAAGCGCTTTTGGCTATCTCTGTTCTAATGAAGCCCCTGAGACCCTGTTACTGGATTAGAGCTAAAAGTCCACATTTGAACTGGTAACTAGCGACAGCTTCAATAAACAGGCAGAGTGTTCAAATATTAAATGATGCCACAGCCAATGGATTCCAGCTCTGATCAACATAAGAACAGGATAAGAAATAGTGCACCACTTATTTTAAAGCCCTCTGTTTTGCAATCATTAACTTGGTAGCCATTGTAAAGATTTGATGAGGTAAATGAACCACCCATTTTGCAAATGGGAATGGCTGTTAATGTCATGGCAAGGGCAAAAATTCAGGAACAACTGTCTCAGCCTTACACTCCATCCCAACAGGATTTCCCCAGAGAGATACAAAGCAATTGCCTGTATAAATGCAGAATTGTGCAGAGTGGCAGAGCATGTTGGGTTAACCCCCATCACCCGGTTAACTTAAAGGTCACAGAGCCTGGCAAATTCACAGCTGTATTTTTAACAGGCACAATACTTTAAAGGCAAATCGCAGGCAGAGAATCTGGATTCAGGGCTGTATTTCCTGCATACTTTTTTCTGTGTTTACATGTTTTAGCTTTGCAGACCACCCCCATTTTTAAAGAGAGATCAACACATTATTTTGCCCCAATTACACATGGAGCAGCATTGAAGTAGGTCAGTGCCATTTATTAGAAACAAATGTTTTAGTGCAAACAGATATTTCCATTTGTCTTCTTGCCTCTAGGGAAAAGCTCTACAGATTTTAATAGAAAAAAGACACTTCTCTACTGATTTAGATTTTGAATGTAAATTTATTAAAATCTTTCCTTTTTTCTTAATGGACCTAGCAGAGGCCCTTCCTGAACTATAGAAACTAAACAGATTTTCTCTCTGAGCTATACGGTGTTGAGAAACAAACAAAAAAATACTAAGAATCTTTCCTTTTATACAGTGTGTAAGAGTAGAAGTAGAATTAGATACACAACTTTTATGAGTTTACTAGTTGCTCACAGTCCAGATTTAATTTTTTTTCAATACACAGCACTGCAGAGATTCACAGAAGAACAGGCGCAAAGGCAGTAGATGACTGCACGGCACACTGAAGATGAGCAGAACAAGTGCCTAAGAAAAAACTCGCAGATACCTCTACTGAAAACTTCTCCACTCCGTCTGTGTCGGGCAGCAAGCGAGGTATAAACAGCATGAAGACAACTCTTTAAGTAGCAATGTATTTATTTTACAACCTGCCCACCCTGCCTGCCTGCTTCCTCTATTAGAGCTCTTCGCTGTGCGCGTGAAGAGCTCTCCTGGAGGCAGTTACATTTATGAACTGTTTGCTCTCTGCTCGCCTTGCAGCCAGCAGCAGCACAACCATCATTCACTCTGAGAAAAAGGGAACCAGGTGAAGAAAAACGACTCTTCCCGAATGCCCTCATAAATTCACATGGAGAAACAACCGTGCAGCACTACCCAAAACCTTTAGTTTTATTAGTGGCAGGAAGGCAGTATTTCTATCCAATAAATCTTAGCTTCACCTACTGGTCAAAATGGAAGATGCACCATTTTGGCCAATTCTACTAGTCTTGTTATTACAGGTCCTGCAAAATATTAAATCACATAATCTGGTTCACAGGACTGCCTGCTGGCAGAAATATGCTCTCAGAGAACAAGTAAGTAAGGTGGGAGGTTGAGCACCAACACTTCTCCCCATGCTCAAGTACAACCCCAATGGCCCTGAGGAGGGCAGTAGAATAAACAAGTGGGGGGGGGGGAAAGAAACCTGAATGAAACCTAAAATAGAGTGGGCTATAATTAAATGACAGCAGTGTTGGAGCACTGGACCAGAATACAGATCTCAATAATACATATTGACTAAACAGGCAGCATAATGTACCCTGTTCCTTTCTTGTTGGATAATTTTCCCTGTCTGTAGCATGGTGACAATATTTACCATCCCACAAATGTGCTTTGAGGCTACCAACATTAAAACAAGCAGATGCTCTAAGTATTACAAGAACCACAGGCAGATCAAACTGGTGGTTATTTACTTATAGCTGAACTGGCTTCGGTGCAACGGTTTCATCACTAGGGGAAATTAGCTGAACCCTCCACATTTAAAAAGTAATAAATCACTTAGCAGCTGTACCACAGTCCTAACTGCAGAGCTGAAAAAGCTAGACCTCACGCCTACAGGAGACTGTGTGTGGTTATTAGTAGGTGTGTTTTGTGGATATGAAATGACTGACAAACTACTGTGTCAGGCGAAAGGGAGAACACTGCCACTGTCTTTTGCAGTTTGTCTAAAGAAAAAAGAAGAATATACCACATTCAAACCAAAGGTGAACCAATTCATGAGCCCAGTGCATGACTTAAGTGCCCATAAAATATTTCAGGATATATTAAATATAATAGAGTGGCTTTTCAAAATTAAGTGTAAATGCTGCAGTGATTTCACATCTCTTCTGACACTGCATCTTCCTGGATTTCCAGTATTTGCCACTGTTAAAACAAACTCAGTTGTGCCTTTGAACTAAACTGGATTGCAAAGGGGCCAGGGGCAGAAGGACTCCTCATAAGAAGTATAGGAGTGAACAAAACCAGCTTTACTGCTCAGCTTTGCAAGACTGTGCTGGAGGCAACATGTTTCTTTTTAGCCAGGATGCAAAGGGAAGCATGTGCAGTTACAGTATCAGTCCGTTCATCATTCCTTTTTCTTCCCCAGCAAGAAACTCTGAATTAACTAAGTTCAAATTCAAAGACATTAACACTCCACAACATCTGTGAAAACAAGCAGGCAGACTATGGAGAGACACCCGAGGAAGCCTCCCCCGAACGAAGGGCTGTGGTGCAAGTGCAGTGGTGATACTCTGCAGTGGCTGGTACAGCCAGGAGACTCACTCCTCCCCTAAAGCAGGCTTTAGAAGTTGCACTGCTCAAGCAATTACTTGTTTGTTTTTACAAAGCCTGCAGAGCATAAACACGACGAGGGTGTTATCCAGGTTACTGAAATGTGATGTTACTAGCAGGAACATTACAGATTCATTTTTTACTACAGATCTTTAAGTGGGAGTCTCATTATGGTGTTCTTTTCAAAAGCTGAGAACAAGTTTGCAACTCTCCAATGTGCTCCACAGGCTTTGTTCCGCTTTCTTTTCTTGCCAGTGAGCAACATATTCTCCTAAACTGAGAGACTTTTTTTTGTTTGTTTTTTGAGAGGAGGCTGTGGGAGACAGGATGGAAATGTCATTAAAACGCATTTTCCGCAAGAATAATATGAAATCTACCTTGCACAGCTTAACATTTTTAATCGCTTCCATGCATATACCTTATGTGAGGAATAAAGTTAAAATGATGTGTTTACTGAATAGTGGCAAGCCTAAAAAAGCACAAAACAGATGAACGGATACTCAAGTGTCTGCTTAATTACAGTTAAGTATAGGAGAACATGTATAATTTCAGCCTTCAGTGCCTGCACCTGGCACTCCCCACTTCAGAGCTTTGTGTGATAAGCACTCTGAGCATCAGCTTTCAAATGGCCCTGAAAATGGGATTCACGCACAACGTGGATGGCCCAACCACTGGATTGGCAAAATCCACTACAATACTAAAGGTGTTGATACTCATCTACCTACTTTTGTACTACTTCATTATGTCTGATTAGATGTTATGACTCAACATTTTGACCAGATTCTGGAAGTGAGGAAGCTTCTGCAGGGGGTCTCCAGCTCTGGAATAATCTCTTCTCATCAGTGAGTTTCAGGTACTTTAACCACAGGGGGCACAGGCCAGTGATGCCTTGCATATAGCGAAAAAATTATAAAAAACAAGAAAAAGATAACAAAGTCTTATTGCCAAAACAGCAGAAAGTATCTGGTATGATAGAAGAACTTTGAAAAATGGGTATTTCTAGGTTAACTAGAGGCGCCTACTTTACAAGTACTCTTTGCAGAAGTATATCACTGGGGACAGAGCAGCTGGGATGAGGCGTGCAAGAAAAACTACTTTTTTTATGTGGACTTGCAATTTATGATGGGGACACCACAATACACACCAGGTCACCTCGCTTGTCACTGAAATGCAGTCGCCTGTAGAGTAGAAGGTAGTTACCAATTAAGAGCAGATAGCTACATTATAATAACAGCTTTGAGCAAGGGATTTTGAAAAGCCATAAAGGGGAATTTTAGGTAAGCAGAATGTAATTATCCATTTGGAATTCAGCCAGATACACACAACTCTCTGAACTCTGCATTTGCTGCCAATCTAAATAATGCTGCATCCCCACAGTGTGCAGCGGCAGGATTCCTAGGCGGCTCACAGATTAAGCACTAGGTACCTCATGAGCTATTTGCAGGATGGTTATAGCAAACCCTGTTGTCTGGGAAGAAAAAAGCCAGAAAAAAAGCCAGAAAAGCATCAGGCAGTGTGACAAGATCTCTGTTACTTTGAAGTCAAGGGCAAAACCTTTTTCACACATTAGAGATGTAAAAAGTTATTTGGCATATCAACCTTCTTGCAAGTGACTGCAGCCATCTGGCTTGCTTTCAAACCTCCCGCCCAGACAGCTCTTTTATTTATATAGCCCCTGGGGAACCTCACACATTTCTGACAGCTCCAGCAGACGGGTACTTTCCCCTCTCTGTTCCTCTCTGCCTATATCTGTGCTTTGGCTCACAGTAGCTTTCTGTTTCCAGACATGCCGCTGAAGCTGGAAACAAGTGCCAACTGAATCGGATCATTTCAACAAGAC
Organism: Sagittarius serpentarius; assembly: GCA_034782735.1. Lineage (NCBI taxonomy): Eukaryota > Metazoa > Chordata > Aves > Accipitriformes > Sagittariidae > Sagittarius > Sagittarius serpentarius. The sequence goes on along the minus strand of JAVKLA010000042.1, from coordinate 8,404,291 downwards.
ACACTCGAAGCTATGTTCTCTGCACTTAACAGGCCATCTACAATCCTCTGGGCACACGCTCTCATTCTGTTTTCCTGCTACTACTGGATTCTGCACACCGTGCCATTCATTTGAGGAGACAAGCGTATTACCCACGTTATCAACAGGGCTTGAAAAGAAGCCCTCAGAGTCCGTCCAGATCACTTCACCTAGTTAGTGCTGTAGTCTGTGATGCTCTTTTCATCCAGTCTGTTCAAGCACCATTTGAAAGAGCAACACGGTAGACAGCAGAGCAAGTAAAACCCTCCCCAGATCCTGAACTCTTTTTGGTATTGGCTTACTAGACAGAGCATAAGTGATTTTTGCTGGTTTCTCAGCACCTTATCTTTCAAGGAATGGTTAGAGCTCAAAGAGTAGTAGTAAAAACCAGAGATTCATAAGGGAAAATGTATGATACGCTGGGCGTGCATTTCTTGCTCTCAAGATTAGAATAATAGTTGTATCATTTATAAACACATAAGATTTATGGATTCTCCTTAATTTTCCTGCTTCAGGGGATGAACAAGTTCTGAATGGAGAGATTAAAAGGAAACTCTTGCAAGGTTATGCCCTGAGCTGTTGAGTTTAGAATCACAGAATAATTTATATTAGATAGGACCCCTAAAGATCCAAGCCCCTATGCAAGAGCAGGGCCAACTTCAGAATTAGATCAGATTGCTCAGGGCCTCGTCCACTCGAGTTTTGCATATCTCTGAGGACAGAAGCAGCACAGATACTTCTTTAAGAAATTCAGAGTCATGCAGACCAGAGGTCTCACAAGGATAGCAATTCTTGCCTGTGACTGCAATAGCTCTAGGGAGATACAGCCAAAATACCTATATTCACATTCTAATCTCCCTTTAGCTAAAAGGAAAGGTGACAGTCCTGCAAAGGCTGATTTGAGAGAATCTACAGAAGAGAAGGCTCCAGGGAGACCTTATAGCAGCCTTCCAGTACCTAAAGGGGGCCTATGAGAAAGCTGGAGAGGGACTTTTTACAAGGGTATGTAGTCATAGGATGAGGGGCGGTGGCTTTAAGCTGAAAGAGGGTACATTTAGATTAGATATTAGGAAAAAATTCTTCACTGTGAGGGTGGTGAGGCACTGGAACAGGTTTGCCCAGGGAAGCTGTGGATGCCCCATCCCTGGCAGTGTTCAAGGCCAGGCTGGATGGGGCTTTGAGCAACCTGGGCTGGTGGAGGGTGTTGCTGCCCATGGCGGGGGGGTTGGGACTAGATGGTCTTTAAGATCCCTTCCAACCCAAACCGTTCTATGAATCTATGATAATACAAGGAACTTCTGTCTTCTAATTATGTAAACTGTCTAGGGAAATAAGCCTACCAGGTTAATGCTTCAAATTAAGTATCTACAGTTAGGAGGTGTGAATATCCAGCAAAAGATACATAACAATTTCCTAAATACCAGGAAAACCTAGGAAAACCAGCACCATCCACTATTACTGTAGCACTATGGTTGTCTAGAGATGACACTGATGAACATATTTAGAAATCTCCCCAATTTCATATCGCCCTCCTTGCTTCAAACCACCAAGCCAGTCACATACAATATAAACTGCAAAATACAGGTGATTTGGGAGAGGTGGGCATGACCTGAAAGCTACAGTCTTTTACTCAAGTAACTTAACTTTTTAAGTAACTCTTCTACTACAGCCACTTGGAATTGGACAAGGTAGTAGAAAAAGGACAGGAGAAGAAATCAGGTACTCTTCTCTCTCTGTGTTGTGGAATTCATTCATGCTCCAGAGACGTACAGATGAGAGGGCAAACTTTTCTGCAGCCAGATTGTAATATGACTCTAGTTTGTTATGGGTAGCGTGCTCTTATTTTTAATTATCAGTGCAATACGTGTTTTAGGGCTGTTAACCTTGACAGAATGTCTTTAATTAGCTACCGCATCAGAATTGGGACACCTACGTTATTTCCAACACAAAGCAGTTAAGCTATAGTAGAATGATTCAGTGCAGTTTTGTTGGATCCAAGGACTTACTCAATCAAAAATTAGCATTCAGGAAAGTATGATACTTGTTTTCATTCAGAAATTAGCTGCAACGTCTTTAATGCAACTCCTTTGACAACAATGTTTTCATTATGTTTAACTAAAATGAGCCTTTTTGAAGCAGACTGCTAAATTTTTAATTATGAGTTTAATTGAAAGCTCAGTTAATGGACACAACCAATCTGAAATTGTATACTCAGATCAGGATACGATCCAAATCACCTTGGAGTAGATTTCAGGTCTGACAAAACTGACAAAAAATGGTCAGCAAAATGAAGACTATGAATTTTTCATTAAAACCACAGCAGATACTTGAGAGCTTTGTATGAAAGCTTTGAAGTGGAATCATCTTCTGTTGTAACACATTTCTGTGGCAAGGATTGGTGACCCCAGGCCTGATGAGAGAAGGCTGCGAGAGATCCTCCCAGACCAACTCTGTCCACCTTTGTCAGAGAGCAGAATACGTGTCGCAATAGAGGTGCCAAAGCTCCAAAGGGAGCTTAGAGCAAAAGGTTCCTAAGCTGCATTGTGGGGGTGAGCTGTTCCTATGTGATTGGTAGTAAGGATAAGGATTAAAAGTGAAGCTAACCTTCCACACCCCAGTAAGTGCCAAATAAATAGTTTGAAGTTTTTTAAGCTGTTATGTGTCAACAAGCATATGTTATATGTCAGCAAACAAGAACCACAGCTATACTCAGACATACTGGATAAATTATTCAAACTACAACAGTACAACTCGTCATTTCCTGGCAGAAATCTTTGCCCGTGCTCCTTGAACAACCCCAGCTAATCAAGCAGAAACCAGACACAGCCATCTCAGTGTATTCTGTACTTTGCCTCCTCACTGTCCACGCTATCATTGATGGAAATGAACCAATTTTTTTAAGAGAGCCCATGTTTAAAACCTGTGATGACAGAGTTAGCTTAAGGAGAGCAAGAAGTCATAATGCAGTTGTGTTACATCATTTACTTGGAAGAACTACTAGAGTCCACTAAAACTAGCAGTGTCAGTGCCACTGAAAGACAAACAATACATACAGAATGCTATGCTGTGTGATTTTTCACATCAATTATTCCAGCTGTGGTTTATTATTAAATTTTTTTTTTTTAGAGGATGGCACAAATGTTTAAACAGGCTAAGTGGAAAGGAAACAAAGCATTATAGGATATTTTCATTTTCAGGCTCCTGATTGCAAAGCAATATATTCTTTCAGCAGACAACACTGCCAGAAAAGTCAGTTTAAACATTTTGGATTTTTATGTGGGCTTTCAAATGGAAAGAAGGACTTGTAGCCAAGCAACACATTTGAACAAAAGATTGGTAGTGGCACTGCAAGAGAAAACTGCCGGACAAAGCACTACATTAGCACTTACCATCTAGAGCACTAGAGGTCAAATCCTGCTTAGGTCACTCAAGGAATGTGACTGGACAGGAGCTCTTGGTTAAGTACCCGGGGAACAGGAGTGTTTGTCATAAACTCACAGCAGCAGTTGGCATGGTTGGCAATCTGTGCTGGGGATGGGCTCCAGATGTTACGAGTCAGCCTCGAGCTGCACGGGGGAGCTCACAGGGCATCTGCAGGCCTGTCTCTGGTTGCTGTAGAGGTTGTGGTGAATCAGGTTTCAGCAGAGCTTACCACCAGGCATTTCAGGAGATCAGAAAACTACAACTGAAGCGGTATTTTCAAGTGTTCCTGGCAGCATGTGACTCTTGCTGAGAAACTCCTTGGCAGATTTGCAACAGAGCCCAGAACGGAGGCTCAGGCAAGTTCCTGACAATCTGCTACCTTCCCAAGGAAGAAAGATTTTCTGAAGAAATCTGTCATACCATCATTCACCTGATAGCAGCCCAAATATGGTTAGAAAAAAGTTAAAGGAAAGAAGTTTTCAGCAATGTTTCTAGGTAATACGTTGCAGAAAACTGATGAGCTGTTAGGGATTATTCAGAATGCATTCCCTTCTGGTTTTCGTTTCTCCAAAGAGATCAGAAAACTGAATAGATATGAGAAACTAAGATACGGAATGGCACCAGCAGCTTTCCTGACCTTTTCCTGTTTTCTCTATGAAACCTGTGCTCCCTAATAGTCCTTTTAATTTTTGGGCTCTCCAGATGCAAAAGACCAGAGGAAGAAGGTGCTTCTGAGCAACGAAAGCAAACTTGCAAGCAGGCTAATCTTACGAGCTGCCGTCACTTCATTTTCCTGGGCCTCTGTCAATGCATGCATCTGTGCTACTCTGCTGCACAGAACTTTTTGTGTTCTGAAATGTGTTAACAGTGGCTCAGTAATGGCCCTTTTAAGCAAAAATTCCATTGCACGTGCCTGGCTAAAAAGGAGGATGACCGCAGTGACACCCATTTAGTTTTCTAACATGAAAATTTGTGCCTCAGTGGATTTATGTCATATATGGACACTGTTCATCCTCCTGGGGAAAAAAAAAAAAGTATCTTTTTTCATGTCATCCAGTATGACTGTCCTTAAGCTCTCTGACTGAAAAAACTTGAAAAACACCATCACAGTTTTACAGATACAGCTGGAAAATGGCACTTAACAAAAATGCCAGCTTAAATGAAAGATCAAGCAGTTTGTAGAGGCTGCAGATAAGGATGTTCCAGAGTTACAGTTCTCTTGATTTGTTTAGAGAAAAGGGATTTTATTCTTAAGTAGGAGACTGAAATCTTGTGGACTGAATTAGAAGAAAAATCTCAGGCTCCCTGTTCACCTCTCCCACCATTTAAAAAATTAAGTATTTTAAAACTCACTTCATATTCTCAGTCCTCATCTATGAAAGCCCTCTGTGAGACATCCTGCAGCAGAAAGAGGCAGCAAGAACTTCAGGGTCTCTGTGGCTACTCGGCAGCCAGTGAATTCGTCAACACAGGGAGATTTACCATTAGAGGTCTAGCAGCATAACCTATTCTGGCATAATTATTGCATAATGATTTTTTTTACTATTCTACAGGAAAAACCAGCATGTTTATAAGCTAATAATATTCTAGTCTTTATTTCAGTCAAAACAGCCAAGTTAGGAACAATCTGAAGTAAAATTTAAATTAACATATCTTAAAATGGTTATCCATTTTTTCTACCTCTTGTTAAAAAGTGGGATTTTTCAATAATCCCTCCTCTGCATAGCCTAGTACCTGTTTTTTGTATTCGTACAAGCTATGTGCAGTATAATACATCTCAACATTAGGGATTGGATTGCCTTTCCTATCTGCCATGCCTAGGAGATAGCCATGTACCATGCCATTTTCACCTTCAAAGCTCCTCCCTTTCCAAACATCCAGACAAATCGGCCTTGCAGCATGCTCCAGAGGCCACTGAACTTTGGTTCCAACAATTTTGCTGTAGCAGTAGAAGGACCGTAGTCTCCAAGGTTACTGGGACACAAGTAATTTAGAAATTTCAAGCAGCTCATTGAATTGTACAGAGAAGATACGTTCCCTGCAGGAAGCAACACTGTGGAAGCAGACAGACATTGTCTGCATTAACTGGAATTTCTGAGTGCTCTGGAGAGTCAGCCCTGTCCTGCAATGCAGGCTGGGGGCCACAAAAGCCTGGGTTCCCACAGCGGGGTCCTGCAGACCTCTTGGCTGCGCAGATGGAAAAAACTGCAATCCCCACACGCTTGCGGTTCAGAACTGTTTCTGAAAGTCCAATCAGTCTCAGCGCAGACACCCACGATGCTGTACTCATGCCTGTCTTCACAGGACAGAATCTGCAATTAGATGCAGAAGCAAAGGGAACTAGCTCCTTTCTATTCCAGTCATACACAGCTCTCCTGTGCAAGGGATCAATTGCTTTATCACTTTCTCTGATGCACGCAGTCGGGGCAGGCTTAAAGATGTTTTTTGACCTTTCCTATCTCCATAAAATACTTCAGGGTAGAGCCCAAATATCAGAATTGGTGTATATTCCTCTACTTGTAACAGAATGAGCCAGATAAAGGTCTGATCTCAGTTACCCAGGCAACTGCAAACATCACAGCCTGCTCATGCTCATTAGAGATTTTTTTTTAAAAGCATTCAGTCGTGGAGTCTGCAGTGCTTCCAAGTAATTATATTCATATGGTGCATATATGCTGCAAAAATAGCTTCTTCATTTTCTGCCAGGCAAATTAACCATGAAAATGGACCAGTTTAAGAATGTAATTATTACAGACTAATTTGGCAAACTAGGCAGTCGGTATTACCTCAACCTGGGCAGCCCTATCTCCCGGGATTTCACTCGCCTGAGGCTTCTTACAAGAAGCAAGAGAGCCTGGAGCATGCACAAAGCAGGGAGGGCAGGTAGGCAAGAAGAGTTGTGGTGGCAGGGCCTCTTTGAGCTTCGTTTCTGCAAACACACTGCTGTAAATCTTCAGCAAAAGCTCAGAAAATTTTTGTATTGCAATGGGGAAGGGATAATCACTCCCACACTGGCAGCTGGGATCAACTGTCTTCAGAGCCATCTTCACCCCCGGCCCCCACCCCGGCAGCAACAGTCAGCATGGCTTTCTTAGGCCTTCAAATGCTGGCAACATAGCTGAAAAGGTGTTTTGCTGCTCTCAGCAACCTGCCCTCTGCTTTCCGCTACAACCAACCCCAAACCAGGACCTCAGCTGACCAGGCAGAGTTTAACACAGCTCAGCTCCTGCAAACAGCCCCGCTGAGCCACCTACGAGTAGGACTGGAACTGGAGGTGAAGGAGAATAAGACTGGATGTTTAACACAGCTTCCTAATACTCTTGGCAGCAAGTCAGAAATCTCTCAGTTGCTGCCACGTGTACAGCTCTGCAGCCCCAGCACACCGTTCAGCCACCTGGAGACACTGACACACAGCACACCCATCCCTCCCTTGCCAAGGGTCTGGAAAAAGAAGGAGCCTTCCAGAGCACTGAAAATACACAATGTCTTTAAAAACTGTAACTAAATGAAGACTTCAAAAGAGAAGAGAGAGAACACGCTTCTGCCATTACAAGCACTCTCTGGTGTCGGTAGAGATCTAAAAGAATGTTTTAAAGATGGCAAAGAATACAGAAGAGTGGGAATCCGATCTTCCCGGGAGAGATGGCATCATGTTGATGAGAGAAAGAATCTTCCAGCACAGAACAGCCAATAAGTCTTTTCTGTTATGTATAATACACCCTGGATGGTGTTCCTCAGTAGTGGTGAACCAATTAGTGTATTTACTGGAAAATGAAGCAGTGCTGAGTTCAGACAAAAAAAAATAATCTCATCTTTCTTCTGTAAATTTGTTCGGGTAAGACAAGTAAAGCACTCTAGGGCATACTGACGGATTCAGCATGCATTGTCTGAACGGGGACAAAACAGCACTGGAATGAAACACACTTACATCTCAGGGGTTCCCCTCAGGACATTTGGGGTCTGGGCTCAGGCCCCACCTTCCGTGTCCTCACCTGTCCACCTCAACTGCACCGCAGGCATTCCTGCTTTTCCCGCAGCCTCCAAGGATCTGCTTAGGCACTTCAGAAGAAAAACCAGTTAAAAGAGGTTTTCTTTCACTTTTTGCAATATGCAGATAGGAGAGTAATGGACCTCCTGGAATTGGCTAGGAACAGCCCCAAATGTAAAGGCAAAAATTATGCTTTGAATGTGAGTGAGTGTAATGGTTGCACTGCAGCTTGTAACATTTGAAAATTAATTTCTTTGAACACTAGAGACTAAGGATGCTAAATTCATAAAGGTTTACAGTATGGTTGTGAAGGAAGATCCAGGGCAAGCACCTAACTTAGTAAGGTTAGGTAGGCACTAGAATAGACACTGTTCAGAAACGGGATGATCCTCTCTCTTTCCATGGGCTATAGGAGGCATTTAGCCCCTATGACTAGCTGTTATAAATTCCCTGCTAAATTCCAGTACTACTTAAGCTTTAACATGAAAATTTGTTTAGGATTTTTTTTTTTTTGCATTTTTTTCTCTCTTCTAATGGCAGGGATGGAAAAAAACCCACATTACATATGCTGCTCAGATACTGTAGATAAATTTCAGTAAAAATACAGCATTCTGAAAAAGCACATATGGACTTCCAGGTTGTTGCCCTGGCTGGATAAACTTAGATGCAGAACCTCAGCAAGTGAAAAACGAAACAAGAAGCCTCCACTATTGCACCATATTATGGTAGTAAGGCATTGTTGAAGACTACTTCTACACTTTAAGGAGACTGTTATGAAAAGAAAGGATATCAATAATTAGAAAAGATTTTTTGAAGTTAGATTTTGATAAGCCATTTCAGTTCTCTACCATAAAAAGGAGCAAGAAACATTAAGGCACATGAGATCTGTGAACATCTTCAGGAAGGACAGAGAGCGGGGACGAGGAGGTTTCAACCCCTATGACAGTGACAAGCGGGAGCGCATGGCGCTCTGCCTGGGGATGGATGAGGAGCCGACCGAGAGCTTATGGGTCAGCATTAAAGGGAGGGCAGGGACAGGTGACATTGTAGTGGGGGACTGCTGCAGGCCACCCGACCAGGAAGATCGAGCGGATG
>JAVKLA010000042.1:8364368-8386250 GCA_034782735.1 Sagittarius serpentarius | reverse complement strand
TCAACATTCTTCTCATACTAAACCCAAAACACAGCACTGTACCAGCTACTAGGAAGACAGTTAACTCTATCCCAGCCAAAACCAGGACAGGCTCTTGCGGTGTAAGTGATGCAGCTCCAGCATTCGCTGCAGCTTACAGGGATGAATCCCTTCCTCATGTGTTGCTGGAGCAGCTGAAGGGGAGGCACTAGTGACTCTGTGCTGCCTCCTCGAGATTAGTGGACAGGCAAAAAGGAAGCTATCCTTTGCAAGGACAATGAGTACCTCAAAAGGGATGTATAGCTTAAGAAGCAGAGCTTCTTCCCCATACATAATTAAATTCTCTTTCACATTTTTTGTTCCAGCTCTTTCCTCTACCTGAAAGCAACAGAATGATGAGAAAAATGAGAACACATGCATGTAAGTTAAGACAGGAGAAGCCACTAACATGGAACACAGGACTTGTTCTCAGTCCTCATTTCCCATGAAAGAGCTTTTCTGATAAGCTAGAGCAGTACCAAAGGACAGTGAATCATGCATCCTGGAACATGAAATTTCAGCATTGCTATGGAAAATTGTTAATGTGATCCTTAACTTTAAGATTCTACAGTCATCTCATTCAGTACTTACAGGTAGAACAAAACAGTTATTTTACAAAGGCCATGGGAATGCTTCTTAATTTAAAGTCTGTGAATAAAACTGAAGTCCAGAACAAACAAGGTCATTATAGTAATTATGAATGCTGAGTGAACTTCGCTGTCCTCCGACTGTTTGATGTGACATTCCTCACATACACCTTATTACAACAAGCTCATTTTGGCTATTTTCTTCATGGACAACCATTTTGGTCCTTTGCAAGTCTTAAATGTTATTATAAATCAAGGTGGGTTTCAACAAAACCTTTTCCAGTCTCAAAGATTTTAATATTGTCAAGATTATCCCTTCACCTTTCAATCAATTATGAAAATCAACAGAAGGGGAAAGTGTTATTTATGTAATGAACAGCATTTAAGTACATAGAACCTATGTGTCATACAAATTTTACAATACTTATAAATTCGATACATTCTGCATAACTGCTATATTAAATCAAATCACTAAACTCCATCTGCAGACAAATTCTCCAGATACTTTGGGTTTCTTCATATCAAATAGCCTGCAGGTGTGCAAATAAGCATTCATAGTCCATACCAGATGTCAATATCTAATTAAAATACATAATTTTAAAGGGTATGCTCTTGATGCTATCTGCGATCTGTGATTTTCTGTACAGCACATTGCTGCTTTTCACTAGCAGTATGGAACAAAAAGACGTATTGACAGAAACCAGTGAAATACACAATTCAATTACTAATAAACCAAATTCTATGTAGAAGTATAATGAAAGCATTAAATTAGATCCAAAGACTGCACTACTTTCTCAAGTGCCAAAAGGAGCTAAAAGTTCTTTCTTTATCTATCCTCTCTTGTTATGAAAAAGGCAAGACCAATTAGTACCTGGCTCACACACACAACTAAGAGAATGACCACTATCATGGACAGTGGGACAAGAGGAAGCTGCATCAGCCTGGGTCTTCCAATTCTGATGGACTAGTCCTATAGAATTGCCTATCAGTGGAGATTTATGAAAATTCCAGTGTTTAAAATAGTGACACCCCCAACATAAATGTTTTTCGGGGTAGGGGGCTGCTTTAATACAGCACCAGTTAGCTCAGAACAGGACAATCGCTGTTAATTATTTTCTAGACAAGTAATGAGCAAAGTTTGGCAGACTCAAGAAATATAATAGCCTAGGAGAAGAGCTCTCCTCTCCATCCTTAATACAGGAAATCTAGTCACATTTCTCCCCCTGGCAACGTTCTAGATTTCAGTCAAAATTTCTTCTTAATAAAAAACTTAGAAAAATAAAGGTCTCTGAGCAAGTGTTGAACACTGAAATGTATAATGGATTGCAGATACACAAGTTGGAGTTTCTTTAAAACTCTAGAAATATCCCTCTTTTTCCATCTTACAGAAGGAAAGTCTTGTTCATAATATGTACATGTTAATGAAAGTTGCATCTAGATATCAGGGGAGGACAACAGTCTCAAGTGTCAACGTGGATATCAAAGACACCACTAAATCTAAGACCTTGTCTTTGCAACATAAATAACTGACAAAGACACACGCATGACTTACTGAATGTAGGTTAAGCACTAAGGGTGCTGAAGAGGAGCTACTTCATAAAACAAGAGGACCTGGAGGGGATGAATATTCTACTTTTGTCCCTTTTGCAAGTCTCCAATCAGGATTTTCTATTTCTTCTCCTTCATTTTTAACTAGCTATAAAGATTAGTTAAAAAGAGTAGATAAAACAATAAAAAGACTGAGAAATTTTTCAAATATTTTGGAGTTAGAACAATTTAACTACCTTTATTTCAAAGCCCACTTCTGTTATAGTCTGAGACTCATACATCTGTGTTCAAAGCGGGGAGTACGTGGCTTACATAAACATGTCTTTTCTATCTGTCCCAACATCTTTGTTTTAATCCTTGGTAGGTTCCACCTGGCAAAGAGTGCCATCTGCTACTGTCTTAGAAGTTTGTCTTCAAGTGTAGCATAGGGGTTGAGCGTTTTGAAAACATCCCCCAAATCTGTGTAGTTCCAGGAAAAAAAATAAGCCCCACAACTAATGAGAAATCATTATCATCATTATAAAATTGTAAAATGTGTTCTTTAGGTGAAGGGAATTATGAGAACCAAATCCTATTCATTTTTTTTTACAAGGAGGCTGTTTAAAAGTTGGCTCCAGGAAAAAAAAACCAAACCACCAGTGAGACAGATTCAATACAAAATGCAGTTATGGTGTTAAGTTTTGTATAGCAGCTGCTCCGTTGTGCAGTAAACACAATTATGGTATCAAGAGGCATTAATAATGTTTACAATAGTAAGACTAAAAGGAATTAATCAAAAGGCAATATGGTAGCATATAATGGATTTTGGCTACTTGCCACCATGAGCGAGAATGAAGTTCATTGAAATAATAATAATTGCACAGATTTTTTTTTTTTTTTTTTTTCCACTGGAGTGGAACTTTCCATCCCCTATTTACACATCAAGTATTGGGTCAATGAGCATTTGAGAAGTCATCTTTTTTCCCCTTGGAAAACACACAGGCACATATACAACTAAAGGACAGATTTCACATCAGCCAAAAATTAATACAAGCATTTCTGCACTCATGTTTATAAGGGTGATAATTCTAGGCATTGTATTTCTACTGCATAAACAAATCAACAGTGACAACTGGTATCAGAATATGCCACCGTGATTTGACTGGCAGAAGGTCTAGGCGGGCAAATCTAAAGAGTGCTCTGCATACAGCCTTTTTAAAAAACTAATTTCTTGCTTATAAATTAGAACCATGGGTCATTAAGCTTTCTGTGCCAAACATAATGCTACCCAACTAGTCAACCAAGGCAATGAGCCATGAAGGACAAACTAGATTATGTATTTTCCTAATTTCAGTTTGGAAAACAGAAGAGAAGCTTTGTCGACTAGCAGTGATTTTGTTCTGCACTGATCTGCAGTCATGTAATCCAGCCATGACATTCAAGGTAATATTGCATTGGAAGTTACTTGAAAAAGGAAAAGCTCCACATTCTCTGTGCAGAGAACTCTACATCTGTTCTACCTTGTCCTCATCACTTCATAGCACTTATGTTCATTACTGAAGTACCGTGTACCTGACTGAGGGACTGCAAAACATTCTAGGAAACAGAACGTGTGATGGTAAGAAAGAGTCTGTAGCCTTATCTGAACCTCTTTGCAACCTTGTCTTTCTGCCCTTTTAGGATATGTTCTACCACTTACACCGCCCACAACAGTCCTGAACTTCCTTTCTATGTAACCTTCTGTTAAGTCAAGCTTTGCTTCCAGCTTTTCAATAGCCTCTTTTCCTTTTAACTGCCTTCCTCACCTCGACACGACAACCTCATTCCTATCCTCTTACCCAAGGGACATGCCCTGGGTGTCTCACGAAGACTTGAGCTCTTCTATTACATACTGTACTAAACACCTATTTATTGTCAAGAGATGGTAAAAACAAAAGTTGTTTTTTTTCCTAAAGTCCTGTATCTACCACTTTCAGTAAATGGATTTATTAAAATAGAATAACGAGCACTATGAAATGGTGTTTCAGGGACTAAGTTAACTATAGTTTTTTTTTTTAGTATGCCTCAGAACTTCCCAACTTTGTGGTTTTAGTGGTCAGCATCATTATTTTACTCCTCTCTGACAGCAATATATTAATCTACATTTAAACTATGACAGTTTAAAATTATTTTACATTATTGATTTTTTTCAAAAGCACCACTCTGAATACATTCAATAATAATGTTCCAACTTCTACCCAGTCAGATATTTTAAATAAGGACATCTTGACATAGTATACAATTTACAGGCTTGTCTATTCTCCTTATCTTTCATCAACTTATAGTCAAAAAAGACAACAGAAATTCTTAAAAAGTTAGCACAAAAACTGACAGAGGGTTGTGGCAGAAATTGCTTGCTGTGGTAATTCACTTGAACAAGACAGTGAATGAAGTTTTCTTTCAGATAGCATTTTTATTTATAAGGTATTCCAAAGTGATTTATGAAGTACCAAGTTATAAAGCAGCCTGGCAGAGCAGGTACTGAAAGATACATTATACACTCACATAAATACTCCAGAATGTTTTGCAAATTAGGCATAGGAAACTAGCTGCAAAATTGGAAATGCTCAGGTTGAGATGGAAAATGAGGAAAAATAGTGGAGAGCATTACCAAAGGACTACAACAGGGTCTGGTGAATGAAGGATCATTCAAATGTCAGGATAGGAATAGAAGAGGAACTTTCGGTTTTAATATTTGCCCGATTACCCCATTATGTTGACTGATATGCCATATTAATTTGAACCATCAGACCTTGAATAAATATCATTAGGATTATAACTTTAGCCTTGAAGTAATGCCAAGGGGTTTATCAGTCTCAGCCTGTCATGGGAGACCACGGGGAAACGGCTAACTCCATTCTGACCACAGAGAAATGCATTAAGTAACGCTAAATGGAAGTCTGTGGCTAACACGCAGATAGCTTACTCTTGCCAGAAAATACTCAATATAAGTAAATAAATAAATCATCATAATAAAGCATATTGTCAATCAAAACTGAACTCACCTAGAATTCAGGTCCTTCTCAGACCCTCCATAAGGAAAAAGCAGAAGTGTGTTGGTACACAGATGTACACAATCTCTTACAATATTTTTAATTGTGCCTTGATCATTTTTCTCTTCTAGGCCTTGAAACATGACAATGAGAGCACGTATCCACACATTTGAGATGTGACCATACATTTTAGTTCCAAACCAAAAGCCTCTGTCTTGTTTTGAATAACCAGTCCCAGATATCCCCCCATGTCAGAAATCAGCTACTCTCAAGATTAATCCTTCTCGATGGTCGTACAGTGGTAGACATGGAGAAGTCAGCAGGAATTGCCTTCTGTTCAGCAACCAGACACCGCCCCCCACTCCCTCAATTTTTCCACTCTCTCCTTCCCAAGCGCCCCATGGCTGGACCAAGGCAGTGGCCAAGCGCACCTTTCAGATTGCCATCCAGAGAGTTGGACTTAAAGTGAGAGGTCTGTCTTCGCAGCCAACTCCACACTGTGTGAAGTCTCTATGCCATGAAAACTGAGGTTGAAAAATCATTAATAAAATGGATATCATGCGGCAACAGGTTTAAGAAATTCTGAAAGTTAATTTTGTCCATTTTTAGATAATCAGTCCCAAATGCGTGCTGTGCTATAGAAAAAAATCTGCTAAAATAAAAAAGGAATTACATTAAATAAGAAAAGGTGATAAAACAGATTAAAAAAATCATTAAAGTTCATTTTTGTAAAGGAGAAGAAATTTATGTCTCGGCTTCCATAAACTGGATTTTCAGCATTTAAAAAGCTTTCCTTGCTTATAATAAAGACATACAATAAGACTGGAAATGGAATACTTATAACAGGAGGGGAACTTTCCTTTCTGTTCTGATCCAAGTGGTGGAAACAGTGATTAAAACCTGCAGAGTTTCACAGCTGTAGCTGAAACAAGCTGCCAAAAGTGAAGGTTATTTTATGGGGAGTAATTAAAAATCTAAATGGATGTACAGGTCTCTTACTTCTTAGTCTTTCTCATAAGACATCAGTAACGAAAAGAGCATTGCTGATATCTATTGTTGCAAAGTATTCTTCTCTCTTGCAATCAACATTTTATCCTTCAGATAAGAGCAGGTTTTTTATCAACCCAAAGAAAAGCAAATAAGTCTATTTAAAAAACAACATTTCAGATCTATAAGAAAGAGCTTGTTGGAAACAATCACTGCAACAAATTTTTACTTAAAAGATTAGATCATTGATCCAGAAACGTTTCTTTCATAATGTCAATTTATTTTTTTTCCACAAATAAAGTTTTGGTAAGTGAAAATTAAGCATAGAGTAACAGAGGTATTTAAAATATCTGGTTTTATCTACTGAAACTAAATGCCAAATGCAAACTATTTTGTAAGAATTCACAGTAGTCATCAGTCCAGAGACAGTAACACCTGTAGCTAATTTTCCCCTGCTGAACCCCACTGCCAAACTCCGAATGAAAGTATTAACTTTCTTTTTCCTTAAAAAAATATTTTTGAGTATATTGCTCATGGTTAAGTCCACAGAAATAAACAGGACAATGAACTGAGAGTGAAATAAATAAGGTTTTCTAATAAAAGAAATGTCACTGTTAAGGTCCTAAGCAGCATTCCATCCCCCTCCAGTATTGCTGGAGAAGGGATTTTAAAAGTTGTAAAAAGACACAAGAAAAGTTTGAATCTTTAAGCTTTCCTAGTTGGGATCTTATTACTATGGTCTCAAACAATCAATATTTTGGGAACAGTTTTCTGGTTAAAAAGGCAAGAAGCACCAGCCTGTTCTTTTAGTTCTCTGGTGTGATTTAAGTACCCTTAGTGGCAGAAGATACAAAGAAGTGCTCCTGAAATAGTCTCTCACTTTTAGAATTAACTTTTGGTTGGATAGATAGCAGCAGTGAATGATCAAACAATTAGGATTATAGCAACTTGTCCCATTCATTTGGTAACTTATCTTGAGTTAAAAATATTCCACATACAAAAGTATAATCTCAAACGTATCCTTTCACTTTTTCTTGCTTCCTGAAGTCAGCAGAGCATCAGAGTCTCATAAAGACGAACACCATCGCATATGCCAGTGTGACTCTGTGGTTTGTCTACTTATTATGTCGTCTGCAGTCTTAAGTTCACTCAACCCATATTTTGAGCTCACTAGATGCGAATCAACTCCAAAGCAGAAAGCTGTGTATCTGTGGTTAAAAGCATTGAGCCCAAGCTAATGAGCCCCTTCGGGACCCAAGATAAAATGGCCTGGACTCAGTGCCTGCTGACCCAGCTATGGTGCAGCCTCCGCCTCAGACACCACTCGTGTTGAGTAGGTGGAGCAAAGTCTGCCAGCAAAGGCGTATCAGCGTCCCCTTATGAGCCTGTGCCATCGGTTTCATGGAGAAAGAAACTCCCAAATCACACAGGTACTGTTGATAATTCTGCTCACATTTCCTAGCTCAGGACTGATAGAAAACAACTGGCAAATCTTGCCGTAGCAGTTCAGCAGGTCAGGCCCCTGAGCTCTCTGCCCAGCTCCCCTGCCAGCGGTCACCGCTGTCATCGCTGAACACGTGCCCGCGCACACACCTCCAGCTCCTCAGGGCACCGGCTCACGGCTCCGCTCCGACCGGGATGCTGCTCTGGGGCAGCAACTATGAACCCTCCTGCCGATTCCTCTACCTGGCAGTGACCCGGAGCTGAGGTTAGCAGCTTCTAAAAGTGTTGTATCAAGACTCACTCGCACTCACCTATTGAGAATAACTGCAGCAGTGGGGTAAGTAGGCTGTGTGTTTAAAGTATGCCCGAATTACTTGGTTGCTGCTGACAGCACTGAGAGTCCAACTTTGTTCAGGAACTAGACCTTCAGAAACCTGCCCGCTCCTTGGGAGTAGCAAAAGCAGATGCGAGGGATGAACAGACTGGACTGAAAAACCTGCTTTTCATGTCAAATATGAGTGCCTTCAGCTTCTGACAGAGAAGCAGAAAGCTTGGTAAAAAGGATCTGCGTGTAGCTCCACGTTAAAATGGGAGCTGGTGGCAGATGATATTATAGTCTTCATCAGCTTGTGAAAGACCAGTGAATACTGCAGGAGCCTGGGGCAGAGTTTTGTGCTCCCTTCTTCTGCTTCTCCTTTTTTGATTGGTTTGATTTGGGTTCTGCAGTGCAGGATAAGAGAGCAAGGTATCTTCTGTGTTAAAGTAAGGGTTTTAATAAGAGTTGAGCTGACCTAAAGAACATTTTAAATCCATCTACTACCAAAGAAGGCAATCCCTACTCTCTTTTGTACTGCAAAATATTTATTTTGAGACTGTCATGGATTTTAAGCTGAAAAGCCACAAATCAGTTCTAGAGCAGTAGTAACTCATCAATTTTTGCTTAGGAGTTGTATTCCCTCTCTCAGCATTACAGTACGAACTGGAAAAAAACCATTCTGATTTCATTGAGCTAATTTTATTGAACTTCTAACTGTGAATCACAATGTAAGAAAAAAAAAACCTAACTCCAAGGAGATAGTTTTAAAGCATTTTTACAGGAAATGACTTTTAATAGACATATGAAATGCTAAACCCCACAACTTTCTCAATGGACACTTAACTCAGTTATTAAGACCAGTAAAACACTAGAGAGAATAATTCTTAAATACTACTTTTTTCTCATCCTCTGACAAGCTGTCTGTATAAGAAATTCTCTTATCTTTCCTCTTATGACTGCTTCACTATGTTGGGAACAGTAAAACAACAGCAAGGGCAGCACAGGTACTATTTCAACCCATCTTGTTTGGAGCCCTTGTGCACAAAGCACAGCAACTTCAATACTTACATTCCCTTAAGACAACACAGAGTCAAAAAAACAGTTTTTTTTTTTTTCCCCTCCCATTATCAGGAAAGGACACACAAATGAATTGCTTCTAACCAAAACAGCAAAGAAAATAAAAGACACCATACAGGAACTTTAGCTATTTGGTATTTTAAGCTTGGAAGTATGCAAAACCACTAAACAACTCGTGAAACTGTATGGCCTATCAAGCTCAAGATGTAAAGGGTGCTCTTCTAGTAAAGTCAATCCTTCCAATAATCTTCTGGGTAAGATTACACTACCAAAGACTTCTTAAATACTTTATTAAACTGATCTTTTTGCCTGCTATTGCTTTGGTCACTCTCAAGAACATGCAGACAATAAGCACTGACAAAAGATCAGGACTAGACTACTGCTCCAATACTGCTTTTCCTCATAAATATCGTCAAAACGTGCAATTTCTTCTTACAGATCCTGTGTCTCCTGGGATTATCATAAAACAAAGAGACAAGAGAGGGAAAATATGCTTCTGTTCCCAAGCGGTTTTACATTGACAGCACCTTCTACTTAGTCAATATCATTGCTTTTCTTATATTCTCACTTTTTGTGTCTACATTAATTTATTTAATTTCCTGGCACTATCGCACCACTGGTGGGAGTAACATAGCTGTCACATCACCATTTTTTCTGAGGTCTGGTGAAAATGGTGGCCATGCCAGGGGCCAGTCAACCACAGCAGATGTAACGCAGAGGGAGAATGAAGGAGAAGAGAACACTGCAGGAAAGACCTTCACTCGCCAGTTTCTGTCCTGGGCAGGTCTGACATAGGAACAGAGAAAAGATACAACTCAAAAAGACACTGAAGGGGAGTAATTTTGAAGCACGTACAGCACCTGAACCTACCTTGCAAGAGGTGAGCAGTTTAATTAATGCTTCTAAATGAATGAGAGCTTCTGAGAAGGCACCATGTAAGCACAAAGAACAAATGAATGATGGTAAAGTCAAACAATAAAATCTATGATCCTGCAAAACTACAACAAGAACACCTACACAGCTTCTGTATCTATAGGATTTATGTACTTTAAGAACTACTTAAGGTCAAATTTCCAGCTGCAAGTACTATGGCTGTTCCCCAAAGGTGTTTGAAAGCAGTGATTCATGTCCTCATATACTTTGACAGCTTACTCAGTGTGCCAATAGGCTAATTAAGAGGGGAGAGGTGTATGTACCTAATAGGATATTTGGCCTTAATATTTACAAAACCTGCCAACTCCCTTCTTTATAACCAGAAAAAAAAGTCTGACTAGACTGAAATCAGAAGGGAGTTTGGCCTGAAAGCACAAGCATGCAACCCCCCCCACACCCACACTCTGCTGCCCACGGTGGCTCAGAAAGCCTCAGAGCTCCCCAAACCTCTCTCTGGCTAATTAAATTCCAGACAAGGTAGAAAATTACTGTATTGGCTCTCTACTCTCTGTGCTGGCTGGTTTTATAAGCAATTCCTAATACAACTACCTGAGCAGCCTTTTGGCAAAAATAATGTAATGAGTTAGTAAAAAATAATACTAAAGAGCAGCCACCTACCCACCCACATTTTACTTCACAAACAGCAAGCTGTACACCTAGTATGGGGAAAGGCTAATTCTGAGGATAGCAATGTATCATCTTCCAAAGGATGCTAATGAAGAAGAGTGTCACTGCGCACAGGGGGAGGAGGAGAGGCGGAGAGATGAGGCATAGGGAGGACGGCTTGGGAGAAAGACTCCATCCTTGCCTGCTCCCCAAACACCTCTTAAGTAAGCGCTGGCAGTTTGCTGTCCAATCCAGAACAGACTATTTACAAGTTACCTGCAAGACTCAAATCCACAAATTAATTTTAAATAAGAGGCTGTAAAATTGTTTCAGCATGACAGGAACATTAACACTGCGCAGTATATGCAAGTACTAACTTCTTGAATTTCAGCTTCTCAAATGTACTTTTAACTATTCTAGGCTAAAATATGTATGCTGCATGCTCAGGCGAACCTTCAGCTGCACAGAAATGAAATATTACTGAAAGAAGTTGTTTACAAGAGCCGGCTGAAGCAGCTAATGCATATTATAATATGCTAAGCTCTGATAGTCCCGTATCAGTTGCAATTACTTAAAAATGCAGTAGCTCTAAGATTGAGGCAAATTAAATTCTCTTTATTCATGAAGTAAGTAAAACAATGGACAGAGAAATAAAAGAATATCTGTGGTAAAAGGTAACAACTGGTAACAGACAGGCTGCAGGCAGCAAAATATGCTTGCTGACAGCACTCTGGAGAATGCTAAAGAAAACACCCAGTTTTCTTTAATTGTTTCTCTCTCACATTGTTTGATCCAGGCACATACGCTCTTAGCAAACCACTGAAAACAACCTCCTTGGGTTTACTCATTACATAAAGTTTATTTCAAAATGAGACTCTGGGTGCCTAGCAAAGACTCAACTTTTCCAAACAATTTTTCTGAGAACAGTATAGACATGCACAAGCCCAACCCGCACATAGAGAGGCAAGCCCAGGTCTGCACCTCCCAACAACTGGGCCTACTCAATCAGGATGTCTACTCAAACAATTAAAAAGCTTACTGAAGGCAAGAACGGGGGGGAAGACATGGTGTTGATTGGTTTGTTCAGACTGATGCTGCGCAGAACTCAAGGCGGGAATAAAAGCTGCACTGCGCAGCTCAAGAACAAACATAGCACATGCGTAATTCTGCAAATTTAAGGGCTGTACTTTTTGCTTACATGTCTATAGTACCAGCGAAATTTCATCTACCTTTGTCAGCCCTTGTAAATTGAGAATCAAAATGAATGCTGGATTATTTTCAGTTTTGTAATTGGTGGAGAAACTACTAAAAGCATGTTCCCAGAGTGACTGAGACAATTAGGTAACTTCAAATTAGGGTACTTGCTTGGAGGGATCTGGCTGCAATACCACACGGGAGAAAAATCTGCCCAAGTGCAGAATAACTCAAGGGTGTTTGTAATCAGAAGTGTGGGAGGGCAGGAGAGTGAGCACTGGCTGCTGAACCTGAGGTTGGCACAAGCTGAGGAAATGCGAACAGGCAGTTCCCAGAACAACATTATCTAAACATCCGCGCATCTCTGAAACAGGAAGAAAAAGTTGTTCAGCAGAAAATAGCACAAAAACATAAATATGCATGCTTATTAACAAGCAAATAAAACCTTACTCTTCAGTAGAACCCAGGTCTCTTATAAAATATAATAGCAGCAATCTGCAAAAATGAGCTTTGTTTCAGAACAGCGATGGGTATAGGGACAATGGGGTATAAGGTCTTGGTCTGTAAAATGTAGGGGACACAGAGAGACTTACAAACGGATATGGCTATTAGCAACATTAAATCATTCAGAAAATGGCTCTGGGGGTCAGGAAGTTTGGTAGCCCCTGCCCCACAGCTTCGCTATCTGTATTAGCTAGTGCTCAATAGCTCAGAAGCTTAAATCCACACAAGTTTTGCACAGAACTTTATCCACACAAGGTGGGAAGAACAAGCAGCTGAGGTAGTGGTCCAAATTAAGCCTCAGAAATACAACAGAATTCAAATATTGGTACATGTTCCTAGTCCACACCCTCCTAATCCTCCTGAATTTACCATATAAATAATGTGTCACTGTGGATTTAGTTAGCGATTACTTGCAGGTAAACCTCATTACTGGTTACACTAATAGGAAGATTGCAAATAGAGAAGAAAAAGAAAGAGGAGATTTGAGTCTCCCACAATTTTGTGAAAAGAGTATTTAGAATTAACCTTTTGGAAATCTTATCTTAATGACAATATTATTGCACAGATGAACAAAATATGGCATTTACGTTCTTATCTTTCTGAAACAAATTACTATTAGCCATCACAACCACTCCCCCCCACACAACCCATACCCACGGACAAGACTGACAGAGACTGATTTTTCAACTTGTCTAATTGGCCCGAGGATGTAGGAAATTAACTGGATCCTGCTCCGCCTGAGCTAGCAGCTTTTCTGTTTGCTAGGAACAGAAAGCAAGCAAGATTACATATTACTTATTGTTATGTCAATTTTCTTGCTAGAAAAAATTAGAGGTAGTTTTCTCTGCCGGCGTAATGATTTCTTTTGCACAGAAGCTTACAGTTTCTGTTTTGTTTGCTTGATACTTGTTTGTTTGCTTGACACTTGCTTTATTTATTTAATTTCTAAAAGCTTTTTTAAAAAGACTGGAAATAAGGAGATTATTCCTCTGGAATGGGAAATGGTGAAGGACGACTCAAAATGCTCACAGAAGTAAATGCAAACACATCACTGCCTTTCTCAAAGTTCACACAATAGCCCTGCAATGAAATAGCTGAGGGCAAAGGAACACGCAGAGTACTGACGCACCAGCATTGCTAACATACCACGCATCCTCTTGAACTCTTTTTTTAGACTCTGTAAGCAGTCCATCTTTGCATTATTTTTTTTCTCAATTCACCTTTCAGTACTTGAACCAGAACCAGTAGGCAACCTCTGAGAAACACTGCTCTGAGCACCACCACCAGAAAGCGGTCTTTCCTGTGGCTGCCTCCCAGTTAGACTGCTTGGCACCTAACATTGGGGCTGAATTTACTCTGCGGCCTTCGCGTTAGTGGGGTCACTTACTCTCCACCTTCTTTCCACAAAACATGTCAAATCTACCTGAAGCTATTACAAAAGTTGCCTCAGGATAAAGGGGACAACAGTTTTCACCAGTGCATAAGCTTCCCTCCCTAACCGCTCCCCAAACCAGGCCTTCTTTAAAATACAAACCAGGCATAAAGCTCAAAAGAGTGCCCAATACGGTATTCTCTTCCTGTTTTGTTAATGCAAGGATTAATTTTTTATTCCTGTCTCCTGGAGAATTCTTTCATTTTCATATTTAAACTTCTATATTTCTTGCCTGAATCTCCCTGGAAAGAGCTCTTCTGCAGTCTTCCATGAAGTACTATCAATATTAGTATTCTGCTACTACTTCAGCTCCTCTACTCCACAGTCACACAGCAGAGTACCCTAACGTAATCGTATTGTTTGCTACCTGCAGCAACAAAGATAATCTCTTCTGAACCCCCTCACATATTAGCAGTCTGTGGTTTAATGGATTATTCTTTGGAGGACTTTAAGAATATATCTAAAGTGTAAAATAAAACTTTACTAACTAGAAACCGCTTCAAAAGTCAACAAGACAACTGCTTTATGTTAAAACTGAAGGTTTCTGGTTTTATGCTCCATTTCTTTCCAATATGGATTACTTGTTACCAAAAAAGTCGCTGTTTTTCCTGTTTTAAAATCTGTGTGTTTTTAAAGACCCTGGAAAAATGAAAAAGGCAAATCAGCAATACATATTAATGTTGCTTTTTGTATTACTGAATTCTGCAGTAATGTTTACTGTTTCGAGGGGAGTTTATAATTATGCAAATTGCTAAGTAGTCTGCGTAATGTACAACATGTTTGGGTTGACTGGCTGGAAGCTGAGATACATTTCTTTAATGCTGCTCGTATGCTATGCAATTCGGTTTGCATTTCTTCCGCTCCACTGCGCTGTACCTGTCTCCAGCAGTATCCCTTGCATTTCAGAATTTATATGCAACCTCAGTACCTTTGCAGACATTTGGCTTTCAGAAATTACTTAAATAATTTATGTGTGCCAACTTAACATTTTGCAAAGCAAGGTTTTGATAGCCCTGTCGTTGCTGAAACCTAGTGAAGATACTTTCACCCTTTTCATTATAAGCTCAGTTGTTCTCATCAGAGTTAAAACATTGTGAAAGGTGTTCTAAGCTGCATATATGACATTTAAGTGTTTTTTGTGTTTTTTTTTTTCCTTCAAATCAAACTTTCTTACATGTACTCCATTGCTTTAAACACTGCATACCTCCTTCGTATCATAAATATTCTGGCTGTAGTCACTAACGGACTGTTTCCAAAGGCATACATTGTTCTCTCCTACCTGGGCAAGATGGTTGGTTCCTGGTGTTCTCTCACAGCGGGTGATAACCGAGTGGTAACAAGAGTATTTTGAGATGGGCTGGCAGGGCCCAACAACCCCCCAAGCCTCCATCAGCCTGTTGAAACATTCTACCCTGTGTGAAAGGCTGATCCACTCAATAACCTTCAAATACCATCTAGGCAGTCACCAGGTCCCTGAAAGCCAAACAAGAGTGATTAAACACCCCTACGGACAACTGCAGGCGGTGATCAAACTCTTCTGCTATTCTACACGACGACGGGCTCTGTCACAGCCCTGCGAATCCTGTGCCCTGGAGCGCTGCTCGTGAGTCAGGTTTCCTTGGCTATTCGACAAGATCAGCTCTTGGCTCTAGCCCAAGGCCTGGCTAAACACCCCAGGCTGACGTGGTCAGCCCCGCAGCGGCGCTTGACTCCTCACAGTATCCCAGCGTTATCTCATAGGCAGGCGCTGGGGAAAAAAATAACAGAAGCAGCATCACATTAAGCATGAAAGCAGCTGGAAAGTTTCGCTCTCCTCGATACCTGCTGCTCACTGCTGCGGCAAGACAGCGCGCTCGCTCTCTCGGGATTCACCAGTGCTGACCAGCGAAGCAGGGTTTCCTCTTTTAATGTTAACAGGAGTCTCTCAGGATCACAGGCAACACTGGCTTCTGCCCCTTCTGCATACATCCCCCCCGTGCCACAAGGGCACAACTTTATTAGGTGATTAATTAGCCCAACTTCAGCCCATCCTCAAAGTGCAGACCATGCTATGCAAACTGATAGACTCAAAACCACAGAAGGTCTTGACTCAGCTCTGGTTATGCTTTTTATGGTCTCTGTGGGACAGTGATGCTCAATTAACTTATATTACTGTCTACAAACTTAATAGATTTTTTTTATAGCTAGAAGAAATCTGTGACGCTGTTTTCAAGACCTCATGTCCGAGATTAGCTAAAAATGGCTTTTGTCCTGCTGGTACAAGCCTATAGTGGGTTAGACCTAGCAAGTTTAGGTCTAGGCATGAAAGAGGCTGTGCAATGCCAGTCTTGATTTTCCCTGTTCTCCCCAGCAGTCAGTATGAAATCCACTCTTATTAACTGTTTCTGAAAGAGATAATATTTAATTCACATCCACCCTTTGAAATAAAAGGAGAAAGTCTGGAAGAGCAGATTATATTTTTCCCCACCTGTGTCTGCTTTCCACATTAGTTATTCTGTGTCTACAGTTCAGCTGAAAATGGATTTTATAGTTTTCTTATATCCACTTATTTTTAAAAAGGAATTTCTTTCAGCACTTTCTAAGCTCCCTTGTATAATTACATGAGGAATATAAAACATTCTTCCTTCAGGGAATAAGCCAGCTCATGCAGTTAAGAAGAAGTTTTCCTTAGAGACAGATAATTTCATAATTAGCCACTACAGGATTTCTTGAGGCTTCCAGCTGTTATGGGAGAAAAGATATTTGACCAGCCTGACTTACTGGCCTCAAACATCATCACTATCACCGTGTTCTGACTGGACCGAAGTGGACAAAAGCTCTGGTCAAAACCAGCCAGCCTGCCAATGCCAACAGTGCCTTCCATTTTTTTCTTTTCCTCTCAGGTTTTAGTTAAGTTTACTCTTAACTTACCTACTGAGTTTATCTTTAATAAATTGAACAACATTTGTATTGGTCAGAACATGTGCCTTTTACATCTGCTTCCCTTCTGAAAGCCTTTGCATTTGTTGATCCACCAGATTAGATGACACCTGCTATAGATTTGCAAAGTCTAATACTGAACATGCACGTGCAAGATTCAATGACACAGTGACATGTGATGTCACTACAACGCCTGTTGCTGTTTCTTTGCAAGACCTCAAGAAACTACTTTACAACACTCAGATCTTTCTTGTGCTGAGACATGTAACTTATCAAAATAATCAGAAGTTCCTGCTTGAAGGAATATATACAATTTCACTGAACAAAAGAACAAGGGAATGAGACAAAAAGAATATAGAGCTACAGTGAGAAAATGATTTGTCCAACATTATAAGAAGAGACTCTTGAGAAATCTAGTGTACAAGTCCAGACCACCTCTATTCCTCTTTCTGGAAGGTGTTCACTCTCATCTAAACAGATGAACCATTTCCCAGCTATATGCCAGGTGAAACAGAGCTGGTATAGAATTTATTAATACTATAACTTGGACTTCACTGATCACAGAAACTAAACCAGATATTTAATTTCCATTGCTACTTGTGCATTAAGTATCTTTCAGTCATTGCTTCCCATTCAAGAAAACTGCTCAAATCAGTCATACCCTTTTAAAATGGCATTCAGATGATTGTTGCCCTGTCAACTGCTAAGCAAACAGTGCTTAACTAGTCATATCAGTGGGTCTAGGCACCAGAAAAGCTTGAAAGAACACTTCGGACAAGAATAAATGACAATGTTACGTACTGTGATCTAGCCTGAGGAAAAACAATCAAAGAGTAGCTCTTAAAGGCTGAGAAGATGAAATCCAATGATGGATGGATGTAGGAAGAAGAAAAAGTTATGACCTGAAACAGATAGAAAAGAACCATAACTGAAATACAATAATTTTAATGCACATTATTTCCCTGATGCTTTTTATTTATTTTCTTATCTTACAGTTTGATCTTGCTAAGGTTAATGCGTTGTATATATTTCCCTCCTTTTCCCCCCCCATACAAGCTTCATACCCCATCCAAGCCTCACCTCTTCCATCTGCCAGGTGTCATCTCCCTGACCAGGCTCAGCTGCTGCGAGAGGGGAGCATGACCTCCTGCCTCACTTGACCAAGTTCATGGGCTGGTGTCTTGGCCAGAATTTACTCCTGTCTGAGCTCCTTGGTCACAGCCTTTGCTTCCCTGAAGAGCCAGGACTGTTCACCCTCCATGGCCTCGGTGTTTAACGCAGCGCCACAATCACAAAGATCAAAACCACTGTAAGCCAACACTCTCATACTGTAATTTTCAACACAACCTTAATACAGGTTTCCCCCCTATGGAAAGGATTCAGACCAGCTATTGTCTACTAGTTCAGGAACACTTTGAAGTCAAAGTGATCAAGTACTGTTAAACATAAGTATCTCCTATGACTACAAATTGTCTACTAATTTCTGACCCATGTCTCTCTCATATTTTAAAAGAATCCTGAAGAAATGAACGCCTAAACCAGCCCGAGTAAGGAAAACAAGTGGTTTAGCCCTGCACTCCAAAAGGGAAGAGTTGAAGCTTCCCAAGGAAAACAAATGCTTAGCAGGCAGCAACACAGAGACTGTATGAAGGATCTCAAAAAGGGACAGTCAAATGGAAACCAGACAAAAATGAAAGCAGCTTAGCTTTAAATTTATTTAAGCAAAATGCCACAACCTCAGTATTTCCAAGCAGAAAATAAATTCCTGAAAAGATCCCAGCTGAGAATTTGAAGACTGACAATACCATAGTGCTGTGGTAAGTATACTAACACAGTTGCATGTTACAGCTGTTAAGATGAATATATTTGTATAAAGGCTGTAGCGTTATTGCTAACACAAACCTACAAATAAAAATCAGTAAGGTTTGTGAGAGGCCTAGCTATGTGTTCTGCTTTGTACTAAACAGAGAAGTAGTAGTATTCAAAAAAGGAGGCAAGACTTCTACCACCTTGGAAATAGAAATACAGTGGTTTATGGGTAAGGAGAGCATGATTTTCTTAAGTAGTAAAAGGAGCACTAACCCAGTAATGCATGTAATGTGCCATTTTGAAGTGTTTGCAGTTAAGCTATTACAGCTGCAAATGTCCTCATCGCAAGTTAAGAGAAAACAGACAGTAGTTATTATTAAATAAATACTGTGACTTTGAGTGATGGAAAAACTAGATTGGAAGTTATTGTTAAGAACCTAATCAGTGAAAAATGCTTATAAATACATACTTAAATTGGACAGATTAATTGATGAAAATAGCGTGCCTGAGAGTTTAGGTACAAGGTTGAGATCTCATATATTTGCAGTCCTTTTTCTCACCTCCAGAAACAGGTAACTGCTAACGTTTTACTTTGCTGGAATGTTATTCAGTGTTAATAACATAGTGTCAACCTATATTTATTTTTTCTGTTGTGAAAGGGTAAGAAAGTTCCTAAAAAAGCTGTAATAATTTTATATGCCTGTATACAATAATGAGCCTCAATGAATAACAAGTATTTAACCGACATCTTTTTAACAGATAGCCAGGTACACAACTGCTCATTCCTCAAACGGCACTAACATTTTCTTCCTAGAGACTTACTAATTTTAAATGCCTGTAACTATGTTAAAATAGCTTTAGGGTACTTTTTTTCCATTTCAGAAAAAAAAAATTCTTTAATTCCACTGTCAGGTAGAAAGCTCTTTTGAGAGACACAAGAACTATTAAAAGCAAAAAGAAAATAAAACAGTCTGAGTTGTTTAGTAGGTAATTCTAAATTCCGTAAGACAAATGGTACAACAGTAACTCTAGCATAGATTTTTTTTTTTCTGGAAACAGATTTTAAATAGAGGTGGGCTCTAACTTACAACAGATATTTATGAAAGAAAATGGCCAGAGAACAGTCTTTTTTTATGAATCACTGTGCTCGGATTTTCATCACAAAAAAAGCCCAAGAAATAGATCAAATGAAAATATGACTACAGAAGTAGCAGATGATTTTCATTAAACCTGGAGAACACAATATCTGCTTTATCTCTGCATACATTAGGTTTTGATTGCTTGATGGTATTCATAATGATTTGCAATTGTAATATAATTTTTTGGGGCATGAGAATCTGTAGCTATTGCAATGGGTAAAGGGCTAATCCACATGGTATTTTTTGCGACTTTGAGTGCACCAAAACATGAAGGACTCACCTTGTTCCAGCTACCTTACATCCAGATTACCCAACAGAGCTACTGAAAACATTGCTTTTGGTTTATTGACAAGTCTTGTGATAGCACCTGGGTCATTCATATTGTAGGGATACCCACCACCGAAGTCATCTCACTGGCTTTACAAGACCGTTTTCACAATCTTGTATTAATGAGCGCCTGGCAGAACACATGTATGGCTCGTCAGCTGCTTCTGTGGTCTCTGTGGAAATGAGTTACTCTCAAAGAGGGCAGTACTCGCCTGAAGAAAAGCTTCCTTTCAGCTGTGGGAGGGTGAGGTAAGGGAAGGTCTGAGCCAGGCAGCTCCATGTGGAGTAGGCAAGAGACACCGTGGAAGCTCTCCAGTTTCCACAGGCAAACCCCCTTGCTGTCACGTTTCTCTGACCTCTGATACAAAGCTTCTCACTAGCTGATTTCACCCATCTTACACGTGCCTTTTTTCCACCTAAAATCTGAACCAGTGTGTCCCAGGGTCCTTTCTCTCCTGTAAAAACCTGCGACAGTCACATCTACGTATGGATGATCAATTTTATGAGCTCACAGCACAAGTCTATAGCTCATCATGGTTTATCAACTTGCCTGACATTGAGAATGAGCTTGGAAGATCTTTACTTCTGGAGGAATAGATTCACCTCCCATGCCTGCTGTTGAAATGAGGAAAAATAAAATAGCCCTCCATACCATAAGGCATGGGTATTTGAAGTAACTCCTAGTTCAGAGGAACGCAAGCATACTCTTAATGTGTACAAGGAAGCCAATGGTAAAAATATTGCTTATCAACAGAAAGAAGTTGCTTCCAATTCAGTTAGACGTAACATTTGCTTTTTATATTAAATAAACATAGTTTTCTTTGGATAGAAGATTTGTACTTTCTCTACATTCCTGCAATATGTACACACTACAATTAAACACTTATGTCAACTAGATATTAAATATTGTAGCTATAAGAACTTACAAAATGATACTTGCTTAGAAGAAGTGTTGCTAGTTTTCACTGAACAGGAAAAAGCCAAACACAGGGAGGGGGAAGAAAAAAAAAAACCACAACACAAAAACTCCACAAAACCAACCAACAAGCAAAAACAAACCAGAATTTCTTTTGTCATGCATGCAAGCAAAGCTTGCAATGTGATTTAGAAAATTCGAGTATCTTTTCCAGTCTTGTATTATCTCATTAGGCAGGAGTATAAACTAGAAACAAAAACCACATGAGCACTATATAAACAAGACAGTAAACACAAAATATTCATTGGAGCAATTTATAAGTGTTCACAAAACTGTAGAGAAGTGAAGTTTCTCTTAACTGAAGAAATGCACAGGTCTAAAGGCATGTTAACTCACCCTGCCTGATTTATTTCCTCATCTGCCAGCTCAATAGTTTTAAATTTTTACATAAAATTTCAAAGATTGAGACTATATTAAATACAAACAGCAGCCACCTGCTAACCTTTTCATTTAAGGGGGATCCCTGAAGTTTTTTTTGACATCTGTTACCTTCTATGTTTGTAAAGGGAAAGTGGCAGTAATAAGAAATCTTCTAAAAATACAGGCAAAACATGCTTCCCTATAGTTCAGCTCCAGGAAAAATAAGGTTACAACAGTCACCTATGATCACATCACCGAGTTGGACTGTGAAGCATTCTGCAGTTCCTCTAAACCACTGTAATAGTTAGGGTCTGATCCCCACACTTAACCTTGCGCTGAGCTCTGCTGAAGCCATGCTGGAGGTGTGCACAGCTGGAGGAAGGCTCAGCTGGAGGAAGGCTCAGCTGAAGGCGCCTGTTTGTTTGTCACAGGCTGGGAAGATAGACCCTAAAGAAAGGGCTCTTCAAATGGTGGTTAAGGCACCTCAGCTCACAAGGAAATTCTTCATATTTGTGTTTGAAGAAGGACAGAAAAGAAAAATCAATAGCAGGAATGTGTAAAAGAGAATAAATCATGGGAGTGCAATGGAGCAGTAGATAAACCTGCCATCTGACAGTCTGCTTGGGGCTATCAGGCTGCAATTCTGAAAGAAGTTTTCAGTGTAGCAGTTCATTTTACATCAGAAGCGATTAGACC
>JAVKLA010000042.1:8346191-8364358 GCA_034782735.1 Sagittarius serpentarius | reverse complement strand
CACTGCTTCTCTCAAAAGAGGTGCCTCTACCATTCATGATATGTGCTTAGGTTATGCTACAAGCACCTAAACTAGGAATAGCAGCACACTTAGCCTGTTTATGGATGCTCAGAGCCATGGACAACAAGTTCTTCTGCAAGTTGTGTTGGGCCACTGTTAAGAAATGGACTTTCCCCAATAAGACGTGACACTTTGTATTCAGGAAAGAATTCATAACCCAGCCTGTGGGTAGCTGGAACTGCAAGACAATTTTCAAGTTTTCCCTTGCAAAGCATCTACATCCTCCAGGTAATGAAACTGCAATCTTCTAACAGAAGTTGCATATATAGATAGAAGTTTATTCCTCTCAGTGTCCTGAACACGTTATATCTAAAAAAAACAGAGACAGTAATAAAATGTTTTCTTGAATGGTTTGCCTTTCTCATTGTTTCATTAAGGTCATTTTGACCATTCCTGTCACAAGACTGCTGGGACACCTTCTCCAAGGGAACTCCCCCCCCACCCCGCCCCAGCTGAATTAGACTGCATGGTAAGACATTCATGACTTTTCACAATACTGATCACAATCCTTTTGAAATGGTACAAAAGCTGAGATTCTTATTATCCTCATAAAATACTTAATGCTGTTATGATGTTAGGCATAAAGTTATTCCTCTGAGGAAAAAAGAAGACTCAAATGGAAGTACTGGAAACAAACAACATTTCTGTCAGTTGAGCATCGAGTTACAAATGGTATTCAGAAAGGCTGATGCCACTGAAGTAAAAAAGTGAACATAATCCAGTATTTGGACACTAGATGGCAATGTTAGATTTTATTTAGTCATGTGATTGAAACAATGATTAAATGGGATCTTCAAAGAGAGGAAAACCCTTTTGGGAGTTAGAAAGGAAGAAAGGACTGTTTGATCTGGCTAAGGAAAAATAAAGATCTGAATCTTAGCGAATAATCCATCTAAAATCATGGAAAATCAGCAAAATACTTTTCTGTGAGATACAAAATACAGATAACCTGGATATGATCATCAAGCGGATTAAGAAAAAAGAGAATGTATTGTGGTAAGAGCACAACATGCAGTAAAACCATAAGGCTTTATTACTGTCCCTTAAAAAACATTTTACGATACTGTTTCAGTGCTTCAAAGCAAGAAACAAAAGAAATGTAAATTCAACAGTCCTTTAGTAAACTCTTCCCTTCTCTCTATTACAGGTATTGAGACATCTGAGGACGCAAAGTTTCCCTCAGTCATCGTGAATTTAAACTTTAATTTCAATACAGTCTTGAGCAGCCAGCTCTGTTTTAGTACGGAAAAGCAGTATTTGCACCTAACATATACCACTGCAAAGAAGAAATGTTTTTAGGGCTATTCCTAGGAGAAATGATGATAGGAGAACGTTGAAGAAGAGATGATAATACAGTTTTATAATATGCAGAAAGCCTAGATTTTTACCAAGACTGTCTTTTTAAACCTGTTTCACAGAGACTTTAGGCTTGAGCCTGTCTCCCTACACAACAGAAAAAGTGTGAAATAGAGGGTAGTTTCTTTTATTTTGCCAGTCTAACAGCAGCAACAACTGTTTTCTCTTTGTCTTTCTTTCAAATAAGAGCAAGAGTCAGGCAAAAGTATGGAAATGAGTTCCATTCCTGCTTCCCTGGCTGTTTCATCTGCCCCTGCTGCAAAGCACCCTTTTCTTCAAACCTGTTTCCTGTTGAATGTTCAAAAGATACTTAAGACTTTAAAAAAATATATATATACACACGTGTCTCTACATTAGCAATCCTTACATACAGTAACAAACAGGGAAATGAATATTTTGTAAATAAAATCAATTGGTCTGACTATGTTGCCTCACAGTCAAACACTATTTGGTGCTGTACAGGGAGCGTTATACGTGCGACCCCTCATGCTCTCTTTAGGAAACATACACCAGTCTCGTAGGCAGATTTCAGAAATGTTTCTAGTAATTCAGTAATTGCTTTTGCTTATCATTATATTCAGGAAGAATCCCATTATTTAAAGAACATCCAGGCCAAAATCACCCCAAAAGCCATTTTCCTTCAGCTGCAGACATTCTTCTCTTCATAGGCTTTGATAAAACCACATATGCAAGAAAGATTTAATGTACCAAACTTAGTCTTGTGACTAAGTGGCATTAACGATAATTTTAATGTTTCTGACATCAGAGATAATTTTCTCAGGGAAAAATAAGCTCAAGGTTAAGTAATTTCAGAAAGAGGACAGGAGTACTGATTTAAATTTTACAACAATCTTCCCAGTTTTCTTGTCTTACGGTTTGCTGCTCTCTAACCTAAGAATAGTAATCAAATCCAATCTGTCTGGTGGGATGCTATGCTGCTGCCTTTTCAAAGCCATGGGGACAAAAAGGCTTGGATGTTAACCTAATGGTCTGGTGGAAACACTTTAGGCAGTGTAGTTAAAGAGAGGAAAACACAGCAGGAGATGCAATACAATTGCACTACTGAAAACAGTCTCAGATGTTTTCTACCTGTCTCGGTCAAATTCATCTGTCATCATTCCTTCCAACAGCTCTGTGATAGTTCAGATCTTGACTCATTTCCCTAACTACAACCATAAAAGAAACACAACAGGAGGAGAAGGAAACAGAAAAGATGGCTTAAATTTTATTTTTAAATTATATTTGAAATTAAAAAAAAAGGCAGATGAACACTAAATGTTCAGAGCACCTTGGCCTTAGAAATACAAATAAGTCACAAAACTTGTAGAGTAAAATAGTGCCTATATACTGGTTAAAGGAGACAAATAAAGCTGAGAAGTACATTTCTATTGGTGGTTATAAGGCACAAGTTTCTCCCATCTGATTATTTGTTATTTATTCCCGATGCAACAGTGCCTTGAGGTCTCAGTAAAGTCCAGACTCCCTAGTATGGGAAGGAATAATTCTTGTCCTACAAGAGACAAAGCAAGTGGTGAAGGAAGGTAGAAGCAAAGGACTGACAAATTAAAGGATGCTCCTAAATGATATGGTATATCAGTGGCAGAAAGAAAAACAGGTTGAGGTTTCTGGAGCCCTGGTCTTGTGCGCTGACCTCGGAGGGCCTCGTCTTAATGCTTGTTGCCATTGTTTTGTTTACTTAGGACGTACCAAAGTCTGCCTTCCCTGCCTTTCCATTAAAGCCTCTGTGTTTCACGAACTGGTGCTTTACAGTTGAGCTAACTGGGCTGGCAGCGGACATGGATCCAAAATTAAGTGTGGGCAAAATTACAACTAGAAATGCAGGCAGCAATGCAGTTCAACATTTGCATCAGTTCAGATGACAGCTCCGCGTGAACAACTAATGTATCCCTCTGCGAAACCAGAATACAACATTGGGACATGGCTCACTTGAGCTAAACGAGCCTGAAAATAATTCAGGTATATTAACTTAAACAAGCTTATGTGGCAAGAAGGAGCACCGGGTTTCACTGAAAGGAGAGGTTTCCTGATGCTGGTTGCCATCCTCTTTTTCCAATACACTTGTTTCATATAGATTAGGAGAAAAAGGCACAAAAAGGGGCCAAAGCATTTGAGGAGGAGTTACTTTTAGCTGTTGCAAAGCGATCTCAGACTTAACACAGACTTTCTTGGGACTTGATGCTGCCCTTTTTGGCTAGACAGAGCTCTGAGGGGGCTCTATCAGGGCAGCGAGCTCAAAGTCTTATTTCTGTGTAAACAGAATGATATTGCTTTGGCACAATACTGCAGTGTAACAGCAACATGTGTAAAAAAATCTACACCCTGCATGAAAGTTACTTTTTCTACATTTAAAGATTGTGTATATGTCACAATATCAGAAACATACGTCTAAACATCATGCAACTCTTCCTAATATGTTCCATAACGCCCTTAAAAGTTACAATAATACTCCTGCTTTCAGGATTCCCTGAAACTGAAGAGAAGTCCATGAAGCCCCAAAGCCTGAATTAGTTTAGATCACCTCTCTACAATGAAGACTGAAGAGCTTACTTCTGTGAGCTGAAGGTCTCCCCAAAGTATTAATTTTTAGTTACTTGGTTAGCTTCAAAGAAAGGATCAAACATTGTATTTCAAATCTGAAATATAAACAGATTGACAATGCCAATTATTGAAGAGCTTATAAAGATTGAAAGAAACTATATTAGTATATAAGAGCTTTGAATTTATGTTGTTCCTTCAGAAGAAGGACATATTGCATATAGAAGATCAATAGGAAAAGAAAAAGGAAGTACCCCAAATACCACCTGCTGTTCTTTTGTAGAGATATCTCTGCTCTGGGCAGTCTGCCCAAGAAATAGCAAAAGATTTAGTCCAAATAAAGATTATGTTACAAAACAACTATATAGCTTTACTGCCTGAACAAGTGTTTGAGTTTTGCCTTCAAGGCTGCTTCTTGGCTCCTTTTCATTGCTGCAAGGATAGCACCGCACCATGCACTGATGGGTGTACATCAGAGGGCATTCTGGCTTCACCTGTGGGAGTCAAGTCCCTCAGTTTAAGACGATCACTCGTCTTGGATTTTTCATTCTAACTATGACATGCCAAAAAAGTCCATATTAAGCTTCTCTCCAAAGTAGACATCAATAATATTACATACCACTGGTTTTGAAAATGTTCAGTGGAAAATAAACCAAGTAAAACAGAGCAAGGACCAAAGATTTAAGTTGTCCTTTCCATTCAAAATCAAGGCATAAATCTTTGGGTGGGGTTTTTTCATTGTTTTGTTCTCGGTTTTCTGGTGTGGTGGTGGTTTTTTCTTTTTATGTAGGAAAGGTTTAGAAAAACCAACCATACCAAAAAAACCACAAACCAAAAAGAACAAACAACAAATTTTGATATTCCACTGATAAAGGTTGCATCACTCTTAAAACATATACTTCCCTAAAAGATCTAGTATTTACAGTAAAACTATAGTTCCAGTGCTCATGTAGCTTTAATGACTTAAGAAAGTAAATAAGGCCATGTTTATAGGGAGTTAGATACCTTCTAGTAGATCAACTGATGAAGACGGGGTGGGGTGGTCGTGGTGGGGGAATATATATAAGCTTTCAGGCGCTAGTAAACTGAAGTGAGTCCCCTTTGTTACTTAGAGCAGAATTAGTCAAGAATGCAATATGATCATCTTATTTCTGGTTATTAAAATAGTATAAGATAACATTTATCAGCTTTTGTCTTTTCATATGCATTCTTGGTTTTATTGTTTTATTACTCAGAGGGTTAAATCTGGATGCTTAAACGCTTCTTAAACACTTTCATATTCTACTTGACAGATAAAATAAGTTTCTAGGAGACTTTAATAATGAGAAATTAAAAGGAAAAATCCTGGGAAGACAACCAGAGCCACAGGGCACAGGCACTTTTGATCGTGACTGCAGCACATCTTGGAGAGGGCTCTAGAAGCTCCCTCCACTCCTGCTCTGCATTGCATCCAAAGGCTGGTACCTGAAGTATATGCATTCAAGGTACCTGGTAGGTCAGAGTTCCTAAAAGGCATATAAGTAACACAGCGGTTTGATGAGGCCCTTGAGTTCAAGGTCTAGCCATTCAACAGACACTTGTGAGAAGAGCTCAAGTGGTTTTTTGCCAATTACTGAGATAATTCAGTTAAAGGGACTGTGGGGATAGGATGTTTTTCACGGTAAGTAAGAGAGCAGAGGAAGGCATTGACAAGCCAAGCATGCAGGATGTTTCAGTGGAAGTAACAACCTTTATTTGTGTTGCTTTGCGAGGTCTGTGTTGCTCTGCAAATACAGAACTGGAAATGCTTGTCTTTATAGTAATGCATATTGCTGTCCACATTATGGTACAGACACAAGGCACGATATCATTCTGTGTTCAGTTGAAACACCCAGTTAATCCAAACAAGAGCTTTATAGGCACTGGGACTTCAGATTAGGGTATTTGGCTGTAAAACCTCCAGAAAAGTAATTTGTGCCAGTATTCAGAATTTAAGATATCAGTGCCTTATCACAGTAAATGCGCCCTGAAAACCCTGTACATAGATAAAGTACATTTCCAAAAAGCTCTGAGCCACCATGAAAGTAACACAGCTAACAACAGCTTGTGAAGAAGCAGTATGTTAAACACTAATTATTGAAAACATAAGCTTGTGTGCTCCAAGCAACTGCATTCCAAAACATTCCATTAAAAAAAAAAAAAACCACACAAAAAAAAAAAACAGAAAACAAACCAGACTTTTGGTAGCCTTCTGGCTAGTAAATTAAAATAGGCTTTCCTGAAGGCACCACGTGCATTCTTAATGACAGCAGTTTTGATGACATTTTTAAATGTGGTATTAAATGGCGGCAGTGTAGGTACCAGATCTCAGGCTAAGCTTAATTATGTTCAGCATAGAGCCAAGGCAGGACAGAAGTTAAAGTCATCTTTTCTCTGAGTGACCACTGCTCTCTTTGAAACACAGGCATGCCCAAGACATACAGCAGCCTTTAAACTCCACTTCAAGGAGTTTCTGAAGTTTTGCTCTACAGTTGTTGCAGAACTGCTTTAAATGGCACAATGCTAGGGCTCAAGTCTGTAATAGATGGGGCAGGTATAATGCACAGCTCAGAGCTTCATGCTTTTATTTACATTTTGAGATAAAAAATTATTAATACATTAAATACCAATTGATTATCCAAACCATTAATTCAGGGTTAAGGAATATTAAAAACGCACATCATGCATAACTGCTAATCAGCAACAAATCCAAACTTAATAAACTGGTATTTAATTGTATCTTCTTAAATTTAGCAGTTGTCTTACTCATAATTAAAAGCAATTCCAAGATGCAATTTAAATCATTACCAAAACCTCTTGCCAGTCCATTTCAAAACCAAAAATAAAATTATCTGAAGTTGCTCTTGATTTTTTTTCCTTCTCCAAGCTGACTACATTAATTTATACACAACCCTGTGTCTGCCCCAGTAACCATGATTAACCCACATCAGCCAGAGCCAGAAAAGCTGTCCAAGGTGACAGCCAAGGCAGACAGGACAATAAAATATAACTAGACTACCAACAGCAATGAAATGCTTTGCTTCACTGCACTGATTTCTTTGGAGTCTCACCTGGCCAGCAGCACTGTAGTGCTACAGTTCTAAGCAACATTATAAGGGGAACACATTAAAAATGGGCTACGTTTGTACATGACTGTACCATGCTCCTGTGGGTTGTTGTGTAAAAATGAAATACTGCAAAAGGAGGCATGTAATTCACAGAAATCAGCTGTAAGAAAAGAGACAAGAACCACGGGCTTACAGATTCTTTCATCTCAGCAACAAAGGACTGCAAGGCCCAGTTACGTTCTGTTGGTCAGATTCATGCAGCAGGAAGCTTGTATTTGCGCTGCTGTCTTTTCATCAGAGGAGACGGGGAAGAGCTTTCCAGGTGATACACACTGCCCCAACACCTGACTGTTACCTGTTGTCCCGGAGAAGGGTCTGAACACTACCTACCCATGCATCTACATGAGAAGAAGGGATGAGGCTACACGTATGGACGCACGCACGACCGAGGGCAGAGCTGGGACATGCTGCCACAGCCCGTAGAGAGGGTCCCTCTACCTCTGGTATGGCAGTAGAGGCTGACAGGCTAGGCTCATATCTCCTATACTTCCAGCAGCTCTGGTACAAATGGGCCTGTCCATGTAATCCACCTTAAAAGTTTTTGGACACGCTGTCTACAACTGGATGGGCAGCATTTGGTAATACATTTACGTTATATCCACAGACAGAAGAAATGGAGATAGAGTGCATTAGTGTAATAGAGAGACACTTTACTTCTTCTGTAGATGCAGTCTGAAGATAGTGAGATTAAAAAAAGGGGACCCCCACCACCTATAGCATAACACATGCTTATTCCAGAGCGCTGTGGGTATATGTCAGCGCAATACCAGAAAGCACAGACATAACATTAACTTTGCTGAAAAAAATGTACCTGGGGAAAAAAAAAAATTGTTCTTTTACTTTGAACCTGATAGTCCAAAATTTCACTTTTCTCCATATAACTGGACTCCCACAGATGGAGAAATGGATTATGAGACATTTTTTACCACAGAACTGCCCCAATTGTTCTTACTGCTTTGAGAAATCTGTGGTTAGAATTGCCTCACAAACCAATTCTCCAATACTTTGAAATAGTTTCAGAAAAAGGACTGGGAATAATCCTCTGTAGGCCAAATAATCAGGTATGTAAATATGGATTAGTTCAATGCAAAATAATGGAAGTAAAGACATGCTTTCTGTTTCCTCTTTGCATCTTTCTACTTAGGCTGTAACTTCTACAGCCTTTGAGTTTTATTCTTTCACGATTTGAAGGAACTTTTTGTTTTGAGCACTTTTCCTGTTTGCTATATCGTGGTATACATCTGTCTGTATTAAAGCTCATTTAATACACCAGGGCTCATACTTCAGTCTGGAATCCTTTCAAGTCTCCCCTATTGTTTGTTCCACAGCCTCTGCTGCTCCAAATTTAGTTTCATCAGCAACTAACTAGTTCACTGTTCCTGGCAGTCATGTATATAGATTAGACACCATCTATGTTCAAGGGCTACACCTCTGGGAACCCTGCTTAATACTTCTTTCCAATTTAGAAGAGCTTTTCTGACAAGCAATTGCTTGTTCCCATTTTTTTTAGTTAGTCTTTATCCTCTGTATCCACTCTTACGTCCTCCCTTGGCTAGCTGCAGCTTTCAGCTTAAGCAGAAGTCTGTGAAGTGGAACTTTTGCAAAGACTTTTCTCCAAATCCATAAATTAAGCTGTATACAGTGTACTACGAAGGCTATTGCTGTGTCTTCAAAAGAAACAGCAAGAAAGCTTGGCTTAGCAGGAGCCACGCTGTTCCTGCAACGTTGCTTCTGCAGTCACGCTGGCTAGTTCCTCTGAGGTTAACGTAAAAGATGAATGTTTCATCACGTATTTCTTTCTAACGTGTTGAGAGAGATTCTGCTCTGGGTGACACCAAATTATCCATGGAGTAACTTCACAGATTTCAGAGATTTAGTGTCTCCTGCACCTTTCCCCTAGTGTGGATGTCAAAACTCAACATCTGGTGTTACAGATTCTAGCATTTAGCACAGTTACAAACTAGTACGCCTCTTAACTGGTTCAGAGAGTGAGACTTTTCTTAAGAAAACCACAAACCAACCAATCAAACAAAAAAGGGACTGTGAGATTAATGCAAGTCCTATGCATGGAACAAAGGCACGACATGCTTGGGATTTGTTCTGCAAAGAAGAGTTCAAGTTGAGAATTTTGCCCTAAGGGCCAGCTACTACCCTTAATCTGTGCCTCCAGCTTCCACCAGCATCACTGTAATATGAAGCAGTTAGACTTTTAATCAGCCTGCATCCAGCCAGTCTTCATGACTATTTAAAGTCTCCGCAAGGACTCTTCTATGATTTGTAACCAGAACATCTGCCATCTCTCATTCAGTTGTACATCTTTTCTACAGTCTCAGAGAGCAGCCTGATTCTCTGCAAATACTAAGCCTAAATGCACATGTAAAGATGCTGAAAATTGTTCCCAAAACTACCAACCACTTAACTTGCTCCTCTCTCTGGGCATCTTAATGGCATTACAAGAAACTAGCCATATATTTGCTACTATTTTGTATGGAAGTCAATTGACATGGAAGTAATAACCTAACACAGCCAATGCATCAACTTTTGTGAAGGTGTTTTCAGCACAATGTTTCCCTACATTGGGAGACAATGTAAACTCCTTCCCCCTGTGTGAAACCAAAGGAGTATTCTTGGAAAAATAATATGAATACATCTGAGAGTGTGAAATGGCAGAAGGAAAGAAAAGGAACAAAACTGAACAGGAAGTATAAGACCAATTCTTCCTTGCCTTTTGTTTTGGACTTTGTGATCTAGTCACGATCACGTTGATTTTAGGCTGAAGAATGGAAACTGGATACAAGGACAATATATCAGGCCATGTAATCTGACCAAGGAAAAACTCGTCAAAGGAGAAGTGAGAAACAGGCATGGACCTTACAAGCTAAGATGTCCTTAATTTAACAGTTGCATAAGAATACTTTCTCTTTTCCGCCAGTAAGTTTTCATGCAGAATTCCCCCAAATGCAAGGAATTAATACCCTTCACTTTGCATTCAGTAGCTGAACAAGAGAGAAAATACAAAACAGTAAGAGGTCTCTGTGCTATTAACAGGTTTGTTACAACTTTTATATTAAACCAAAAAGTGAATCAAATCAAGACTGCCAGCAAAAGGCACATCTTAGCTGGTATAAATGGACAGATGGGGAATAAGGCTAATAAAATGAGAAGACAGCACCTCACTGGAAAAGGTGGAGGAGGTCCTCTATCTGCATTCTGTTCTAAATCCCACCTCCATAAGGATAAAGTAAGTGCCTTTGGTGAAGATGAAGGAACAATGTGCAGATGTCCACCGCGGGGCTTAGATGAAGGACTAAGCACAGATGTCCAGCCTAGGGCCGAAACATCCCCTTCATTATAATATGCTTAAAAATAAAAGTTGAAACTACACCTTGTGTTACAGTAAACACCAAATAGTGAATATGCGTTACTGTGGTAAACAAGGACATGGGAAGGGTGGACTGCCAAGCAGCCACTATACTTTCCAGGTGGACTGACCCATGTTAAGGGTTCTAGCCATGCCAGGGGCCCCGGCTGCAGGTTATGAACCGAGTAGGAAGTGGTGGCTCTCCAGACATCATGCAAAGCCATTAGGAAAGCCTCTGCAAAAAATTCGAGGCTGAAATAAAATATCACAAGCTCTTCTGAAGCCACTCAGAGTCCTTCTTCCAAATTCTGCAATGAAGTTTCAGTGCAAGTTTCATT
Organism: Sagittarius serpentarius; assembly: GCA_034782735.1. Taxonomy (NCBI): domain Eukaryota; kingdom Metazoa; phylum Chordata; class Aves; order Accipitriformes; family Sagittariidae; genus Sagittarius; species Sagittarius serpentarius. The sequence goes on along the minus strand of JAVKLA010000042.1, from coordinate 8,353,541 downwards.
TTACAACTTCCTATACAGCTCTTAATTCCAATTTTTAGGCTACACTGTTACTTTACTTCAGTAACTCATAAGCATACAGATCATTACTAAAAATCCTGCTTAAAGGCCCTAACTAATAGAAAACTCCTACTGTGCTATGCATCATAAAGCAGATCATTTTTGCAAAATCACAGTAGAAATAGGTAGCTGTTAACGTTATTATAGAACCAGAGGTAGGAATTTGCCCAAATCCCACAACTTGTGGAGTACTGACAGAAATCAAATCTACTTTGTCTAAGGACTGTTCTTGTGCGCCCCTTCACAAAGCCAATTTTTTTTCTACTTCTACCACCCTCTTTCATGCATCTCCAACAGAAAAGGAGCTCATTTAGTTCTTTTGTATGCTACTAGATATGGAGCCTGAAGAATTTTCAGTCTAAAATCCTGAATGAAATGTAATGCCTTCATCAAGATGATAACTTGAGGTGAAAGGAGATTTTTCTGCCTTGGTTTAATGGGCTACAAGCAATCAGACATTCAGTGGGCTATTCTGATTACAATTTCAGTTCTTCTGAAAAACTGTATTTTTGAATGGAAGGAATAAATACTTCCTTCATGCAATGCTTTGAATAGATCATATGTATGTTAGCACCAATAATTATTTTCTTTCTCTAACTGCACATGGAACTACTACGATTCAGTAAAGAATCCACTGCAAGGTAAACATGTATTTAGTGAGTTGCAAACTTGCTGTTTTTCAAGCCTATCACTTCTGTACGTACTCTTTATAACTGGATGCCACATGGCTCATCCCTTGGCCTTCATCAGTGCCCTTAAAGCCAATCTCCTGTGACCATTCTCTTTTCCTTCTCAGTTCTAAGATCAATTGTCACAGAGATCATTAGCGATGCAGCATTTAGCTACATCGCAGAAAGTTTGTTGGACTGCAAACATAAGCAGGAGCAACTACTGAAATTTTGTAAGACAGCATAGAAAAACTGTAATATTTTGAAGGATTTTTCCCTATTAATACAGAAATAGTAAGCTCAGGACGCTCATGCATTTCACAGTAAGCTTTTTAGCTTATGTTCAGGAGTAGCTGAAAATGTTGGATATGCTCCATTATACCCATTGCAGTCTCTTTTTTTCCATTTCTTAAAGTTGCTCTGAGCTGTACATTTGCTTTTACAAATATGCCACTTAAAAACGCATCCCTGTATTAAACATATCCCTGGTACATGCAACTAACATAGAAAATGGATAAGACTTTAATAAAATATTTTGATTTGAAAAATATATATAGATGTCCTTTTGACATATCTGATCTCACCAGCCAATAGTCTCCATAAAACAAATGAAACAAAGAAACGTTACCAGTGCCTCAGGGGAGAATTGCCACATCTACGCTTTTGCAAGCACGACCAAAGAAAACCTCCCATACGGAGATGTAAATGGCATTGACAAGCATCATACAAAAACATCACCCATGCATCATAAAAAAATGCAAATATGATAAAGGCCTCTTTTCCTGGAGGTCCTTATACAGCTACTTAGCAATTGGCAAAATAACTCTGCATAGTTTTAATATCTCTTTACGGAAAATAATCAATACATAACAAGAGAGATCTTGCACAAGAGAGATTTTCTGGGGAAAAAAGAAAAAGTCAGTTTTCACATGGAGTAAAAGCCTGTCCTCTCTGCCTTCTCTCTCTCTCTGCAACCCCTCCTTCTCTCAGCTATACATATAGCCCCCGTAGAGTTATAATCTATATATTCCCTAGTGATGTAGTCATGTTTGATTGAATTTTTCGGAATGCCCAGTTATTACATGATAGTTGCTTGGTGGCAGAAGACAAAACTCTTTTCATGCTGCAAGGTAAGGCACTAGCAATTCAAGAAGAAAGCAAGGTGTAACAAAGACTGGTCTGCTGTATTTATTTATATCAGACATTAGAAACCACTGTCCTAAAAAATCTGGCGACACATCATTCAGTAGCATCAGTAGAGCCTTAAAGATGAAGGATAGGGCTAAAATACAAATGAAGTTGCCTCTGATCAAAGTGCAATGACATGAAGAAACACCAAAGCATACATCATTTTCCAATCTCCTACTGACATTTTTAACACAGTACCTCTGTGGGTTGAAGTTTTTAGGAAGGCAGACGGCACCACCTGTGTCATTGTTCCAGACTCCCACAAAAGCAGACAGAGCAGCACAGCGCTGCAAGGCAGACTGCTCCGGGGGGCACGCGGGGCCAGGGATTAACCCACTGAAACACAGCCTTTGCTGGGGACAAACCGCACAGAATATGTTGGATTACATGTAAAGTTTTTTCCATCCTGTACACATAAGTGAGTTTGGAGCTGTTATACTCTAATTCTGTCGTGTTTCGTATCTAATTTTATAAACAAACTAAGCCCCACACATATTAGAAATTCTTCAGGTTCTTGAAATCTGGAGTGCTTGCAAAACTCATTACACAGTGGGTGTAAGACTTGTTTGGAAATAATGAATGGTAATTGATTTAGTGAGAAGACAGGATCTAAGGAGCCTGGCTGCATTTACCTGCTTTGCTAGCCAGTCAGAAATCTGCGAGTAAGTGAAACTGCTCATCATGTCCACATACGCCATGCTAGACCGCTGTTTATCTCAAGTATAGAGAAGCCAATCTTCCTGGGGAAATGGAATAGAAACAGAGGAAAATAACATGAAAAAATAGAGTTAACTTAATTTTAAATAACTGGTTTAGAGCTAGAGTAGACAAATACTCATGAAAACACTGCTAATGAGCATCTACACCTGAAGAGAGTAGCAACCATTGGAAGAAATAGTATTCAATACTCTTGACATGGTATAGCTACAGTAAACAATAGCTGAGGACTGACAAAGTCCCCAGTTGTGACCATGCAGCCCTGTAATGAGTCAGTCACATCTTGGACCCCAGAAAAGATGTTAGTGAGAGATGAACTTGTATTAAAATTAAAAGCAAGTATTTGTATTTCTTCCAGCTGCTTCTCTGGCAGGTAGCAGTCACCAGTCCATTTCGGCCAAATAATTACTATTAAATTCAGCGACATCTGGTAGAAGAGTAAGCTTGAAGCTAGCTAGGGAGAGTAGTCTACAAATGAAGCAGAATGTTTGCATCTTGTTTATCACCAGCAATGGCCACGTGGACTGCCAGATGTCAGCAATAACGCACAGAAGCCGGAAGTGAAATCTTGTCTCCCCGTACTCCCCGGAGAATCTGAAGAAGTCAGTTGTATTCATGAAACATAGTGACAAACACATTCCCTCTTTTACCAGGCTCCAAAGAATTTCGTACAGTAGATGACAGAATCTTTTATAACATATATTGTCAAATGAATTAATAAAAGCAAAGAAAGAACTAGAGCTGAACACCAGACAGCAAGCCCCTTAAGACACACACATCATGTCACTGGGATATGAAACACTAATAACGTGAAATTTGTATTACCCTTGCAGAAAGCAGTTTGTTTAATGCAGCTGTTGCTCCAGACACAGACTTTGGCTGGCCTTTGCAGCCAGAATCTATCACGCTTAAACTATGATGCCCTTTGTGGTGGGACAACTCCGTCTCTCCAGTGAAAATATTTCCCTTTATATCTCACTCATCTGTTGTGGAACAAGCATCCTCCCCCTACAGGAAAGTGATTTAGGAATTGTAGTTATTATATTGGCGGAAAAGAGTAACAAGGTTCCTATTTTCACTGCTCTATTTCTTTCCATTTCCACTCTACTTCACAGTTTGCCCCTTGCTTTCTACCCTCCTGTTTTCTTCAGGTTACATGTCCTAAATATCAGCTGCCAGCGCTCCAACCTACTTACAGCCCATCTGGTGGGAAGCAATTGCTACAGATACTCAACTTATCACCACATCCAACACATATCAGTACTTCCTTTAATATAACATTTTTTTTTTCACCTAGAAATTACCACAGACTATAAATTTTTACAATTACCTTAAGTTGTTTAACTAATTAGCTGTTGATTTGCTCCCCCAAAAAATGTTGGCTGAGTTGTCTGTTGTGGTGGAATTTTAACAAATCCTCTGGAACTTTGAAAATTAGATGTTTCTCTTCAGATAACAAGCAGTGACAGAGCAGTGAGACTTTAGCATGTGCTCTCAGTGACTGTAGAAACACGCTGCAGCTCTTGAGGACGTAAGCTGGTTGCTCACTAATTTGAGAGCTATGTTGCCTCAACATTAAGCCAGTCGGCAAAGGCACAACACTCAAACCATTAATTCCCTGTGTCCTAATCCTGGAAGGGGCAAATTTATCGCCATTCAGATACTGAAATTCAGGAATGGTATTTTAGGCATCAGATAGCAAAATGAGGATAAATATTTACAAGTTGGAATAAAAGCAGAATTTAAATTAGTTCATACATGTAAAGAGGGAAAAAGGGCCATCAATTTAAATGAGATGAAACATTCAGTAAGTGCTATTATGGGTAATTATAATGACATTCTGAAAACAAAATATATGATTTGCCTGATTAGTAACTTAATTTAACAGTTCATTTGTTAATAACCTAGAATCACCTGTTAATCACGGCTGCATAATTTCAAGACTTGAAAACCGTGGAAAGTTAGACACTGAGCTACAGGTTAAGCCTCTCAACCTGCAGAAAACTTCAGCTTTCTTACCTCAAAAAAGTTCATATTTATCATTTCAAAGGGAAATCTCAATTTTAAGGTTATAATGATGAGCCAAATAATAGCCTTAGATGGATTCAAGTATATAATGGTAGCAAATAGAGTATAAATAAAAGTCCACAAAAATAAGGACTTTTTAATGGCCTTGACTACACGTACTCTCACAATGCAATGCCTCTGCCATCAGAGAGAGATAGAATGCCGTTCATTTGCTGCAGTATAGACGCAATTCCAAACTTAATTTACTGTCTGCAGTGGAAGGATTAATATAACAGCAGTTTGCCAACAGTCTGCCACAGAGTGTCAAAAGGGAAGGACACACTAGAACTATTCTCCCACAGTGTACTCGCCTCCCACCTGAGGAGTCAAAATGAAACTTCAACAGAATATGTCATAATATCATCATACCTGTCAAATGCAATGTTGAGAAAAGCAGAGACTCCAGGCACACTGTATGAACCCTAATTTACCTTGGTTTATTAAAATGCACAAAGCTGGGCTAAGAATATATTTAAGAGCACAGGAATTGCTCTTCCAGGTGGTTCACACATCTATCATCTATGAGAACTTACAGATTTGTCCACTTGCCTTACCTACATTCCAAGCCTTTAATCCAAAGCTAAACCACAGCTGGTATTTTTGCAGCTGAAGTTGAGGAGGTGGGAACCTGTTTTTAAACTGTTCCTATTGCAGAGTTTCTCCTCAGCTGTACATATTATGAGTTAGGGACCAGCTGGGAATCCAGAAGGCAGATTCCTCTACGATAATAAACACGGTTAGCAAATAAATACAGGGTAAATGGATGCAACAGCATTAACTTGAGTCTCCAGACAGGCTAAAACAATAACCCCCAAGATAAACTGATTTTTTCATTATGTATTTTACTATGAAGTCAGGCAACGTTAAACTAAGAAGTTTAATTTTTTCAATATTATTTAAATTGAGGGGAAACAAATTTTAAAGTCACAGAAACTATAACAACTTGTAAGTTACTACACGGATAGCAAACTGCAAGTCGGTATTGTAACACATACAAATCACTGCAACAAAGGATGAATACAACACGCAGGGCTATAGAATCAGCTGGCTCTGAGCAGACTGTCTTCAAGCCCCATTTTTGCTCTTGACCCACTACAAAGCAAGAGCAAAACCCCTATGGGACAAGAGGTGCCAAGTGAAGAAGTGCTGAAAGTCGTATTTTGCTTACAGAGTTATAAAAATGCAGACTAGCCATGTTTCCCGCATGATTTGGGTGGAAAAAGAAATCAATTGCTAGATTGACACATCCATTTTTTCCCTCCAATTTCTTTGATTTAGGATTATTATAATCCAGTTTCTTTCATGATATGGAATCCAGTTCAGTAGCTATGCCTTAAGGACACTTGAATGTAAAAGTAAAGGCTTTTCAAACTGATTTTTATGTGCACATTGGTTATTACACCATGACCAAGGTCTATAAATCTCTTACTTGAAAAAAATAATAGCTCTTATTGATTATAGTTTGATCATGCAGGATAAGGCAAGTGTGAATAATAAATCACCTTTATGGATTATTTGTGTACATCAAGTAAATGGGATTAAATGCATGTTTCACATGTTTGCTGATGAATCTGATTTGTATGTAACTAAGGATGTTTCCATGCATAATCTGTTAACGAACTGTCACACAGAAATGGAAGAAACATTTTCAATCATTTTAAGCCATCAGTCATCTGTCTCAAGAGAAAACACACTGGCAGCGCAACACTGGGAAATACTGACACGTAAATCATCTTATCACCGGTCCTAAAAACAGAGTACTACGTTAACTTAATCAAAAGGCTGCATGAAAACACCACTGAAATTCACTAAATGGAACTAGATATACCTGGAAAATTACCCATACCTACTTTAATCATGCATACAACAGCCGTTCTCTGATACTCTTAGGAATTAAGCTCTTAAATTACAATGACTTCAGAATTTATCTAGATTATCTGAATCACCCAGGAGATACCTGTAACTTGCTGTGAAGAATAGCTCATCACTGATTCAGATGTTTGGAAAATTATGTCAAGATTCTGGATTTTTTCCCCCACAAACATAAACATTTAGGCACTTTTCATTCTGCTGTGAATAACAGATTGTGCAAACCACAGGAACAAGAGATAGAAGAATTCCTCCTACTTCCTAAGCTCTATTCCCATTATTCCTGGAGCTAGAGGATAAACTGCATTTGCAATAAACATTCACAGGTTATTAGCCGAAATTCTGAATTTTGGTGAAATGTAACACAGTACTTAACAGAGCAATCCTAAATCTGCCTTCGAAGAAATACAGTGCTACCCACCGCAGTCTTCCCAAACTGGCCTCCCATCCATTAGTGTCAGATCTAGCAGCGTTTTTTCTCTTACATTTCTCTCTCCTTTCTTCCTGCCTCCATTCCTGCTTTTTCCTCTTTTGTTCATCTACTTTATTAAGAGAAAGAAATATGGGGTTTTAGTTAGCCTGTGATTTTACGTGAGCAAACAGAACGTGACTTTTTAGTCCCCATAAAAAAACCAACATATTGCTGTAATGGGTTTACGTGGCAAGGTTTTGGTAGCGGGGCGGGGGGCCACAGAGGCGGCTTCTTTAAAAGTTGCTAGAAGCTTCCCCTGTGTTCGATACAGCCAATGCCAGCCGGCTTTAAGACAGACCCGCCGCTGGCCAA
>JAVKLA010000042.1:8324640-8340713 GCA_034782735.1 Sagittarius serpentarius | reverse complement strand
TCCCACTGGGTGGGGGGGGAGCGAGTGAGCGGCTGCGTGGTGCTGTGTTGCTGGCTGGGGTTAAACCACGACAACTACCTAAGTATTACCCTGCACAGGTGCTTTATAAAAACATGCAGCTCTCTGCAGGATTTATGGACAGGATTTCAGTTGTTGCTGCTTGAGATCTTCCTGTCCTGCAATCTTATAAAACGTGGGTTCATGAGTGTATTGATGGCCATTGGCATATATAATCAGGGCAGACACAATGACTGAACCAGGTATTTGTGTTCTCACTAGTTTAACTTTTGAGGCCTGCAAAACTGCGAGAACCTTGCAGCAAATTTTCTTAATGTCCACAGGCACCAACTAACCCCAGTGGCACATAAGAACTAAAGCAAAAGAGCACTCGTATGACCTAAGTCGTTCCTAATTTTCTTCCCCACGGATCACTTACCTCTTGTACCACTTTTTTACCCAGTCCCCTTCTCTGAAAGATCAATTCAACCTAAATCAGGAGCAGAAAAGGTTTAATGGGAACGGGGGAAGCCAGGGCAGGTCATTAGAAGGACTGGTTTGTTTAGCGTAGAAAAAAAAAATTATGTTTACTAGTGGCCACAATTGCTCTCCATGAACATCGTTAGGTAGAAACAAACCACTTTGTTCCAGATAGACAAAGAGGTTCATTGGAAAACTTACTGGACAGTGTGGAAACGGTGGGAAATTTGGGTGTGAGATGTTCCTGAATGCGCTCAGAGCAGAGAGAAGATGACAGCTTCAGAACACCAGAGACTCTCCAGGCTCCCTCCCTCTTGGTTACCATTCCAGGAATAAAGGGGGTGCAGAGAAAACACCCACTTTGGTTTCATGAAGAGATTTGCTACATGTAACAAGGCTGAGTTCAATAGTATGGAAAGTGAGGACACGGGAAATAACTTTTGGTTCAATATTTTTGCTTATCTCCATCTGTGTCTACCCACAGACTTTTGTCCAGGCATTTGGCAGAAGTTGCACTTCTTGTTTAGCAAAACCATAAAGCAGTTCATGATCATACAAAGTTAATGTACCCCTATCTAAAATTCATTAAGTATTTAAACAAAGGATGGAATTATTGATTTTGTTCACAAAATTACACTAATTAGTAGGATTTTTTTAAAGTACAATGTTTGACTTCTGTTACTGTAGGTTGCTGCTCAGCAATCAGGATCCACAAAGTCAAGGAAACACTGAAGAGTCAGGGAAGTTAGGAACTACTCATTAATTAATAAACATTGGTAATTAATACAAGTATTATTCATTGCTCTTCTATTCCCAAAAGGGTGGAAGAAAGGCTGGATCTAACAACACTGACAGTTAAATATTTATAAGTTGCTATGCTTTAAAGCATTTTTCTTTTTACTCTTCAGTTGAAAATGCTGACATTCCATAATCTTTTGTAAAAGGTTTCAGTATACTCTTCAAGATAAAGTTTCTCAGGAAGGGGGAAACTTCTGTCACTGGTGTAGGACATTGATTAGCTACATACCTAATACCACCACAAAAAAAAAGGTTGATAATATTTTCAGAAACGTAAGATTTTCTGGTCATGCTTCCAAGGCCCACCTTTTTGCCTATATTTTTGGAAGGAGTGGGAGTAATCTGAAAATCACCTACTTGGTACCTTTGTTGACCTAAGTGGTCATTTGATATCATGTATAATCATACTGGGCTGTCAACACCACTCAGTCAGCAAGAAGCAAGATTCATGCCTCTCAGGGAGGTACAAGTCTTAACTATAGAGAATTTATCAATAACAAAAATAAAAAAATAAACTAAGAAATGCATATTTACTTAGAAAGGAAAGTAGAGCTGGGCCATTTCAGCATAGGATTGTGAAAGAAGCTTAAAGTGTGTCCAAAACCCTCTGAATGTCAATGAGATTTGGGAAGCTATATCCCTTCTGTATCCATGGAAATTCCCAACTTATAAAACACTGGCTGCAAGTCATAATAATAGTGGTGAATTGGATGTCTTTTGCTTTGATCTTTTGGGTCAATCCAGACCCCAAATTGAAGCCAAATATGTGGCTTGGGAACCTGCAACAAGGAAAAACAGAAAACAGTTTATAAATCCCTGTAAAGAGATTAGTAAAGCCCTACATACTTGGCTATAATCAGAGAGAGGAAATGCAAAGCCATGATATAAATTACACAGACCAACGGCTTCGGTTAGAAGACAAAAATAACCCTTGGATGTTTCCTATGAAGATGTTGCAACCAGTATGCTGTTTGAAGTTAAATGAAAAGCAAAACCTGCTAATCAAAAGCTCAGCAGCGTACCATAATCTAGTTACCGCAAACTTCGTCATGCTTGTGGTTTTTTGCCTACATAATCTTTGTCCATCGACATAATGTGAATCTCAACAGTTTGCTGTCAAAAAAAGAACACTGAGAACCAAAACAGTACCTCATTATCACACCCACGTAATTACCCACCAGCTTTTCCGAAGCACCTGTTTGCCCTCCTGTGCAAGCCAGCATTGCAGCTAGCCTGAGCAGCGTGCTCTGCCCAAAGCTCTCCCAACACTGAAAAGGTTGCTGTTGAAACATGCTTGTTAAATCCTCACTAGTATTTCAGCTTGTCCTCTTAGAATAATGAAATTTAACCTTCTTTTCTTATGCTCCTGCCCATCCTCCCGATAAACTATGCTAAAATAGAAAAATCTGATTTTTACCTCTGCACTTCCTGCATTTTGCTTTCCACAATATTACAGAACTAATAATGACATTAACGTTTAACTGATAATACTTTTAAAAGTGCATCATAGAATGAGACACTGTCCAACAGAATCCTTAATTGCAAAACATCTGAATAACAGAGTTCAGAAATGGGTTAACCAACTGCAGACTGACCATGATTTTATCTGCTTCAGCTATTACTACCTGATTTAAAAAAAAACAAAAAACAAAAAACAAAAAACCCCACAGCAACAAAATCCACAAAAAATGCCAAGTAGGTAACGAACAAAAAAAAATATCCCCAAACCCCAGCACGCCCCAGACTTCTGCTGTCATATCTAAGCCATGGATTTTCATATTTCAGGATCAGCTGCATTAAAAAATTTGGCAAGTTTTCCACAAACACAGTAACTACATTCAAATACCTTACTATGCTTGAAAATATTTATTTTTTGATTACCCATCTGCTTCAGTGAGGTCCACTATGGAGTAAGCTGCCACTCAACATGCACAGAGTAGCAGCATAAACCCAATATTTGCTTAGAATTTACATCAGGGCTGAAGCCTGCAAATGTTTAATTCATGTCACTCTCAAGGTGTGTTCAGATAAATGACTGGTGGATTTGTAACCATCAATTACATGGCTCACTCTTCTGCAAGTTTCCTTCTCTAGAAAGCAGTCGTTTAAACTACTAGGAGACAAAGAGTAAGGGCAGCACTATGGGGGGCTTGATGTTTCTGTATCTTAAGACAGGGAGATCTCCAGTCACTTACACTTCAGGAACAGAGTCCGCCAGTTACCTCCGAACGTGGGTGCATACCTAATAATATCACCTTTGCAGCTTTGGGTATACGCAGAATTTTTTTTTTTTTACTAGAAAAAACAACCAGCCATAGCAGGCAGACCTTCTGTGCTAGCCTGAAGTTTGTTGTAAAAAAAAAAAAAAAAGAAAAAGGAAAAGCTTCTTCAATTTGTCTGTGGCCAGCCTGCCTGCAGAATTAGCCTTCAGCTCTACGGCTGTCCATTCAGCGCCTATCATACTTGTCAGCAGCAAGGAACAGCTTGTCAGCAGATCACTAGCTGCGTGACTCAGTGCTGGTTCGTAACACTGAAAACACAGAAGGGGGCTTCCGTGAAAGTTTCCTTAAAATACGGAATCCAGCCCAGGATGAACTCTCCATAAAACTCTCTGGTAGAGAAAACAAATACCGCACGTAAGGAAGGCTGTGAAAAGCTCCTTAGCCAAGCCGAGCACAGCATCAGCCCTTGCAGGGGTTCACTGCTCTACCTCCAGCCGCTTTCTAATCACGGGGGCTTCACACATTTGCACATAGGAAGCCCATTTAAATTCCACCGAGAGTCAGACCAGGAATCAGATATCAAACTTGACTGTGAGGCTATCTCACTTTACAGGCAGCACTTACTTTTTCAACAATATAAACACAAGATTAATGAAGATATGCGTTACAGGTGAATCCAGGCCCTGACCCAACAGACTGTCTTTGCTTATGTCTCTGCTTTTTCACTCAGACCATTAAGCAGGGCAGGGGACATCTTATGAGTAGCATTTTCTAATTTGAGCATTTCAGGAGTTCTTAGATACTACTGAACTTAATGCGTTAGCTCCATCCCCAACACCGGGAAACCTTTAAATGCAAAGTCCACCAAGCAGCGCAAAAACCAGCGAACTGCAGTTCCCTGGAACAGTTCCTACTCTGAAATTACGTAAGTGATCTGAACTGAGTGAGAACTACAACCCTTGGGAGCAATTTCCAACAGCGCTAATGAGAGCACATTGAGTTCTGTATGTCCAGAAACTGTCACTGTTTGCAATAGCATTTAGAGCACATCTTGATGCTGACTCACAGATGCCAGGCGTATCATATCCCCTTTCGGTGGTTCTGTTTAGTCAGCTATAAAGTTCAGCACCTGGTTCCCATTCGGGAGTTTATTTATATAGAACACCTACTTACATTCTACACACAGGGAGATGAACTGCAAAGACACAGAAGACTCATGACTAAATGGAGCATTAATGCAGACACAGATGACATTCGGCTATATATACAGAGGACTGGGGGGGTGGGGGGGTGGATACAGCCAGATTAAGAGGATTACTCAAGTGTTTCAAGTTAAGATTTTTGGGAGCTAGAACACTTAAGTTGTTAAATTATCCAGGACAGTCATAGTGAAGATATAGCACTTACTCCTTAAATCAGTTGGAAGTCTTTAAGGTGGCCTTCCACCTTCTATCTTGTTTGCTGAGTAGTTTTAATGGATAAGTGTTTGAAATACTTTGGTATTGGCGCACACTTGAAAAGGTGCAGTGAGTGAGCTGACCGGAAAAGAGAAGCTCTGCTGTTATCTCTGATTCTCACCGAAAGATCAGAGTTTCACAAAAAGACTTTTATTAACAGACACCACCAATAATGCTCAAGCACAAACCCCACTGGGTAGGAAGCAATGTTTTCTGTTTCTCATCACTGTGTCTTGAAAAATACAAAACTAGGTAGGTTCTGATCCATCAATATATTCCTTGATATAATAGGCTGTACAAAACCAACTGTGCAGTATCATACTTTAAAAATAAAAGAAATAGAGTGTTAAAAATTACCCTTTGCTATCCTTCATTTTCCTACGCTCGAAACCTCTCCTCCCTGACAGTCTGTATTTAATATTTGATTTTGCTAGTGCCTATTGAATTTGCAGGCTAGTGGTTTGTGCCACACGCAAGTTTGGGATCCCATCCTTCAGACCGTGCTGCAAAAGCCTCTGTTCTCGCTGTCTCTTTCTGACGTTGTTTCAAACTGGATACTGCAAATGCCAGCTGTCAGGCCAACCTACATTTCATTCTCTCTTATGTCAAAGCTACGCTCCAGAGAGTAGGTCTGTTATACTTTGCATATTTGTAACTGAAAGTATGCTGATTTCAAGTGTGCATCTTGGAACATACTTAAAGGTTTCATTCTTCCCCTGCCCGGCCCCTACAGCAGCTGTGTGATGGGTGTTTCAGACATTTGCCACCAGAGGGAGATGACAAAATTCCACAAATGAAAAAAGACAGGAATTGACTAAGACAGCTAAAAATGCCTCCCCCACCCCCCCCCCACCCCACCTCCGATGGCTGGAAACCAACTGCATTTCACAGTACAAACTAAGCTCAATGTGCATGCCATATTTGATGAACATTTAAACTTAATTTACTATTTTTTCCTCCAGTAGAGCAAGAACAAAAAGGAAGAAAGGATTCTCCTATAATGGAACGTTATCAAAATGCTACTTTTTAATCATTAACATTGATTCCTTCTTCCTTTTATAAAGCAATTTTTTGATTAACTGAGATTCTGGGAGGTTACTTTACTTTGTATATAGAAATATGTATGAGAAATGCAACTCTGCCTTAGAAAGTGTTCAAGACATGTTAGTTAAGCCAGAAACGCCCAGGGGGAGTGGAATTTATAGGACCCTCTTTCCGTTTTTGACAGGGACAGTGACCATGAGCACTGTCAATGGCAGAGGCTGGGATTCAGCCCCAGGTTCAGAAAGCTGTGATCTGAGATCAGGGATACACTGAATACAGAAGACCCCACATCCACACAGGACTGTTGAATCAGAACCAGACATACATACAGTCTCCAAAGCCGAAGAGCACTGGAATAATCTAGGATAAACTCAGATGAAAAGGTGATCTACACCAAACTTACAAGTTTCTTTCAGCCTCTCTTGAAACATCAAATGGGAAATATAAGGTATTTTGGATTTTCAAAACTCCACATTTTGATGGCAAAAAACAGCTGCCAGTTTCTTCATGGAGGAGAACTCAAAGCAAAGTTCAGATCAACGTTTGGACAACAGCATGCAAATATTCATTCAGTTGGTTTAGATTTAGCACAAGCCTCACACACAACCCTCCCTTCCCCAAGATGTTAGATATTTGTGCCTGTACAAAGATCTCAATTTGGGTGATCTATTCTGTATTCAAGTTATAAATTATCCTTCAAAAGAAGTCTGCTCATTATAGAGAAATATAATAGTGGGAGAAACGTCTTCTGATTTTAGGTTTGTATTTCTATTCCAAGGCATTTCTTTAGCTGCTCTCTTTCAGCTGCAGGATTTCTTCTGAATAAAACTTTTACCTTTTGTAGCCAGGGATTATATATGTAAATGCTGTCCTTTCATACCACAGTCCTGCCTCTTCTCCAGATAACTAATGCCCCTAGTTTCTGAAGTTACGCACGCTGCGCCATAGGGGCAGAGCGACCCAGCCGGGCCGCAACACCGAAGGAGCAAGGGAAATCTAAGAGGGAGGGGCGGTGTCCCTGGTTTCCTTAGAGCTCCTCTTACCATATTTTTTTCATAAGCAAAACTGACCGAGAGGGATTGGTATCACCTTAGAGGGAAACCAGAAGAGGCATATAAAAAAAATTACAGTCTGTGCAAACTGGGTTAGTCGGGTGAGCCAGCCAGCAGATGAGAACTAACTGCTCCGAGCTGTACTGAGCAAACTTCCTCCAAATTACTAGCCTTGAAGTTAATTACATCGACCCTCCCCCAACTAGAATTTTTCTACTGACTTCTTTTTAAAATAATTAGCTCATAACTTATGGATGTAATAGACATTGCTGTTATTTTTTTTCAGTTTCAAACAGAACACCTTTTAGGACTCCAAGTGTTAGGCAGGCAGGGTGAAATACTGGGCAGTGTGGTGCTTTACGTAGTCTTGCCTACCTCTATAGCGTGCAGCACTGGGCACAGTAAGAGGCAGATCGTCAGACTGAAGGGATTAGCGGTCCACTGGGGTTTTCAGTTGCTATCTTTTTATAAGCAGGGCCAGATTTTAAACAGAATCACCCTTTTAATTAGCACAATTAGCTCCGCTAAACCATTTTTTTCCACTCTAATCAAGTAACAAGACAAAGAAGAACATCATGTGGTGGTTTCCTGTGCAATAACAGCAATAAAAATAGAGAACAATGAAATGGATAGTTCGCACCCCATGAAACAACATAGCAATCAAGTCTGTTAATGAAGGCATTTTTCTTCAGCATTTATCCCTTTCACTTCTGAACTATTGCTTTTCCTTCAAGAGACACAACTCAAAACCTCTCCACTTACATTATTAACCAAAATTGCTCTGCCACCAAACCTAGTTTTTGCTTGAGCATTTAGATTAAAAACACACACTATATGCTATCAGAAAGGCAGTTCTCTGTTTTGAAGTCCCCACTATCACCTAGGACCCTTACTGTCTAGATCATTGATCCTATTTTGGATTGACCTGGAAAGATTCCTCGCTTTAACTGTGAGGAACCCAATCACTTTATGAGCTGGGAGTTGCCTTTTAGAGTTAAACCAAATTCTCCAGTTGTAAGAAAGGAGCATTCCTGATGTTCCCGGCTATTCAAATGAGCACTACTAGCACACACACAAAGTTTATGCCATACTTGGCTTGTAAGTCTGTGCTCTAGGGAAAGAAAAAGAAAAAAATTCTCCAAAGGACTCTTTCATACAAGAAGCTGATATTTCTTTTAGTCTATGCTTAAGAATCTGGTAGTTTTATTTTCCTCCCTAGAACCACACAGTTGTTTCAGAAAAGGAAAATGAAGGAGAAAGTTATAGAGAAAAAAATTAATCCTACTCCTACTACAGGCCTTGCTTACCAGAGAAGCGTAACAATATTCAGACAGCTAGAGGGCTGAAGGAAGGAGGACCGTCGAGGTCACACCAACCAAGAGCAAGGGTTGCTAGATCCCTTGGCTCGATAGGCCTCGGCTGGAGGATCCGTTCTGCCCAAAGCAGCAGCACCGCTCACCCACCCTGGGGTCTCACCATGTCCCACCTGGCCCCAGACTGCCTAAGGGAGGAGCTGCCAACAGAGGCAATTAAGAGCAAAGGTTCACCTCCTGCTCCAGGGCTATATTTCTAATTAATTGCTGCTCACAATCAGCAGGCAGAAGGTTTCCAACAACACCCTCTATTATGCACGATGACTACCATTAAAATACTGCTTGCTAACAATTAGAGTGTTAATCATGACTTCATTAATGCATTTTTTTCCTGTTCAAGATAAAATTACAGGAACTGGAATAAGAGATGGAACATGAGTAAACTTTTAAATAAATCCACGGTGGTTCATTTCAAGGAAAGACTGAAATCTGTTAATTACTTACAACCCCATGTTGTGGATAGGGAATAAGCTATAAATTTACAAATAACCGTACAGTAACTGAGAAGAATCTAGTGGGTGGCAACCCTGCCCACAGCAGGGGGGGTTGGACTAGATGATCTTTAAGGTCCCTTCCAACCCAAGCCATTCTATGATTCTATGAAGAAAAAAATTAGCTGTTGTTATCTCCATAGCCAGACACCTAGTGATAGACATAATCTACCTTTTTATTAAGTCTGACCTTGAAACCTGCCTTCTTAGGAACATTGCAAGTAATGTTTTAGTAAACTGAGGTTGCAATTAAAAAAAAATAGAACAAAGTATTATTGCTTGCATTACAGAACATTTTCTCAAACAATTCAAGTTTTTGTTTTAAAAAAATGAACTGCACTTTGGCCGTTTGTTGCATCAACTAATTAGTCATCACATCCCATTCACCTAACCACCAATTGTTCATTTTCAACAGGTAAGCTTGAATTCATTATCAGAATTCTCATTAAACTGTGTGCTGCATCAGACATCACATTAAAAATTACACAGCAGGAGAAATGAGACTATCACTGGATCCTAGGAGACATACTTCGGGCAGACCTCTCCCTTTGCAGCACAGGGTAGGGGAAGTGCGAGTCAGAAGCTCTGTAATATAAAGTAGATCATTGTATAGTTTCAAATAACTGTAGATTTTCTGTTGCAGTTGTAAACCTCTTACACCTTAACCTGTATGAAATAGTTTCTCTCTCACTGCAAAACAGGGTTTTGAGGTCCGTGGAGCAAGACAATAATATTTAAACACAAGATTTTAAAACAAGTGCAAGACAGTCACAGGTGATAAAGTAAATAGCTATTTATGTATTTATTGTTATAAAGTTACCAATATATGGAAGGATTCCAGCTACTAGAGGTGCTTGGATATTTTCTGCTAAATTTTTTTTAAGCTTCTAAGAAATTTTCAGATAGAAACATTTAGCAAGGTAAAATCAGTTGTGATAAATTTCCAAGCTCAGCACGACTACTAAATCAAAACTAAAAATGGTATAATAGGATAGAGACCTAATTTAAATGATAAATTTCCATTTTAAAAAACACTTTGCAATTTAACTGAAAATATACTCTGACAACACAGCAGAAATATAAACCCAAAACATTTCGGTTAAGCCTGTGTATGTTTGCAGGATTTTTTGTTTATTAATTTGTGAACGTTTTCTGCCCCACTTCAGAATGATGAAAATATTTCACCTTGTGATACTAACCCAGCCGGTCCCAAAGTAACTTCTAGGTAACAAGCACTGCCCCAAATCTCCTCCTCTGTTCAAGGAGACAAAACTGGAAAGAAAAAATGTTTTGGCAAGGTGAGTCACTGAAACAGCTTGAGGCAGTGGCGGCTGTTCAACAGAACGCAGTCGTATTCATTTCTGCTCCCTGCCAAATATACATGAAAAATAAAGCAAGCTAACAGGACAGAACAAATTAGTAGATGGAAACAAACAGGCCTACCCCAGTCCTCTAAACACTCTTTAGCTTCCCTTGGCAGTGCTTTTCAAATTAAATATACAGAACTCAAGCAAGCAAGATAATAAGAAACATCACTACGCTAACAGACATTGGTGTGGGGAAAGAGGAGAGGGGGCAGAATTTTGATTTGTATATTCTCAGTATATGAACTTGAACAAATCAGTACTAGAAATATGAGTAGGCTAGAGTAGGTTTACTTATGAAATATTAATCATTTAAATTGCTTGTTAATACGCATACTGAAAGTATAACTTTTGCAAAGATATTTGCAAAAGAAAATAACCCCTCCTAAAGCATAAACAAAAAGCTTAACAATGTTAAATATAATGACCTGCTCTATACATTGCCCAAATCTTAGAGATACCTATTTTTGATTCTAGTTGAAAGTCATCTGCTTTTTAATTTAGAATATCCAATATCAGTGGCAGATTAAAAATAACGCAGGAAGCATTTTAATGAACTACAGTCTCTAAAAAGATAATGGAAGTCGAGGACCAAATTATTAGAAAAGGTAATCCCATCTCAGAAGTCTAAACCCATGTAGTTTACAGCTTCATCTCTCAAATATACATAAGGAACTACAATATCCTTGTAATAAAACTTGTTTTGGTATAAACTCATAACATACCTTTGAGCTAAATTTGGAGACCATGCTTAATGCAGAATCTGTGAAGCATGGACTCTCATGTCATTGGGCTTCCATAGAATACGATAGGAAGAAAACGCCAATACCATCCTATACATGAAAACAGGCCTTATTTGTATATCACTCGGGGATCCACCTCAGACTGTAACTTTGATACCTACCACTCAAAACCAAAACTGGGGCACTACTGTATATAACAGTGTCATATAAGTCAGTGTATGTAACAAACTGCATGCCAGCTCTAGACAACTACCAGGAATTCAGTATCAGAATAAAACTGAACCTCACAGAGAAAGCAAGAGCCAAGTCACAGGTGAAAGAAAGTGGAAATGGAAGCCAAGGATCTGAACTTTCAGGCCAATGCTTTATTAAAGATAGTTTAGTTTCAGATCCACTTTAGGTCAAGTCTAACTACCAATGTAATTTGTAAGCTTAAAAACTCTGAAAAAACATTATCAAGTCATCCTGGCTAAAGCTCAACTCTGAATCTTCCTGCAATTTGTAAACTCTCTAAAGGGACATTATAGTTTCCTGCTTAATTTATCTTTTCAATTTTAATGAGCTTTGATATGCACAAAAGCAAGCATTTTTTTTATAACAGCGACTGCAATAACTACAAAATAAAGACTTTTGTCGATAAGCCAATTTAAATCATTGCATAAATACAGACTAATTGTTTGGTTTCATTTTACTTCGCACTTCTATTGAAATTAACTGCCTGCCTCCTTCAAGGAGGCAATTTACACCAATTTACACTGAAGGCTGCTGAGGAGACTTCATCATCCCTGTAACAGACTTGCCAGTGTTGTCAGAGTAAAATACCATATTTTCATTCTGCAAACGTAGAAGAGCACAAAGAGTAACTTAGTCTGAGAAACAATTCTCCAAGACATTCTGAGAATGTCTGGTTTGACAAAACATAATTTGTGCCTGAAGGAGCAGAGGGCAAATGAATTTCTATCCAATATTTTCAAAAGAGCACTTGAAGAAGGTAGAGTGCTACTTCACACGTTTAAGAAAAAAACCAAAGTAAAACAAAAAAAACCCAAACAAAAAGATCCCAACCTAAAATAAAACGTGAAAAAACCCAACCTCAAAACCAAGGTATTGCCCACAAACTAATCGGAATAAAAGTAATCCACTGACTTCCAGGTTCCCTTTTGTTACTGGTTATTCCTCTTTGAAACACATAATTGGTGGCAGCGAATGTAACTCATCTTTCTAAAACCATTTCCATTCAACAGCCTCTGTTCCACCAAAAAACCTGCATAAATATAGATCAATCATATTGTGCTAAAATCTGGACAGAAAGCAGTTTCTAGCATTCAAACAGAATTTCTTTCTACTGTGCTGTGAGTTTCTTTGTACAAAGAGCTCACATAGAGCTGATAAAATTCTTCTGACATTCTCTGCAATGTTAAAAAAAGTTATGCCCATTTTAGAGGAAGATAAAGAGCGAACAAATTACTTATTCAAGCAAAGCACAGTTTTGCAAAGAGTCCAGCAGTCCAGGCTCTTGTCTCCTCTTATAGTCGCGACCTCTTTGGAAACTTGTCAAATACAAGAAAAGTCCTCATACCTCTGAAAACATGGACCTTATCAGAGATTGAGTGAAAAGAGGTGTGGGAGGCAATCAGAGCTAGGGACATAATGAAAGTCAGCAAGAACAGATTAAAAACAAGAGTCCTGGCAGAGTAAATATACACATCATCATCTATACACGTGATACTGTACCCTACGCACATGGCTGCTGAATCAGAGCAGGATGAGGAGTGGCATTTAAAAAGCAATAACCATGGTTTATGTGTGTGGGATTCTACAACCAGGGCTGATTCTCCCTGAAAGACAACACTGCCTAATGCAGACTTGAGATTTGGAAGATCTGGGTTCTAACTTTTTCAAGTGCTTTTCAGCATCATTATGTACTTCTAAGCACGGCATCTTTTGGAAGGACGTCTCTCAAAAGAGCACAACTCACCATTTTTGGCTTTTCCATTACGCAACAGCTAAATTACATGGGAATAAACATGTTAGCCTGGGAAATTGAAAGGGTGAGCCACACAGATTTTAAAATCCACTAAAATTGAGACAGAAACATCATTATAAAAAATACTTGTGTTTAAATGCCTTGAAAGTGTGACTCAAAAATTAACTCCCCAAAACAGGAATTCACATTGAGTACCTGAAATTGTTATTTCAACACTGTCAGATTACTTCAGGATTCTTTTCCTGCTAATCACTAGTGTTAATAAGGGCAAAGAAGAAAACTAATTTTTGCTTTGTTGCAACAGAACTACATGTTTAAAGTTTACACTCTGAGATCTACAGAAGTCCTTTTACAAGATAAAGTTCAAAAAATCATTAGAATATGTCTGTCAACACTTCTCAGTTAGTTTCTTGTTTTCCTGTTTTCATAATTGCTTAAAGTCAAGCAAACAACATCTATAAAATCAGTTCTTGAGATAAGCATGCATCAGTGATTTAATTCAGGTTGGACACAAGATCATTGTTGCAAATGTTCATTTTCTCTGTCTTGGAGATCGTGGGTATTGCGAGGGCCAAACAGCCATGAAAACTGTACTGAGGATCCATCCCTACGAGTACAGGAAATAGAGACTACAAACACATTGTAAAAAGTTTTGTCTGTTACTGCTCGCAGCTTAGTTCCTATGTTTTCCTTCAGACTTTGTCACTCCCATGCCTACACAGTACATGCATACAGTAAAACAAATTGTTTGTTTGTGGCTTCGTCTCTAATGGAAACAAATCGGATCTCTCTCACTAGCGAGTTGCTGACAACGAAGCCTCCACAGTCAGACACGACTGTTTCTTTAACAAACATGTTGATATAAATGTAGGCACAAAAGTAAGTTAGAAGAAGAAATCATTTGTCCATGAGATAATGCTTCAGATATACACTAACTACCCTAAAGAAATAGAAATATAGAAAGCAGCTTTCTATATTTTAATAACATGGAAATTCTTAAAAGTCTTAACTCTCATGTAGATTAAAAACAGTGACTATTAATCAATTTAGCATATGCAATGACTGCTTCGAGAATAAGGGGGCAAGAAAAAGGACCAACCTGAAAGTTAGTGTCATTTAAACCCCAAGCACTCTTATCTGTTTCAAGGGAGATGGTGAAGATAAAATGCTGTTCTCTAGAAATCATTTTAAGGTCAAATTATTCTGGTCAAATTAATCCCAAGAGCAACTGTTCATTTCGCTGGAAGTGCACCAAAATTGAATTTAGCCTATAGGGTCCAATGAAGTAAATAGAAATATTTCAACCTGACTTAAGTAGGCATTCTAGAAAGCTGCACGCTATTTATATACAGAGTGGAGAACTTCCATCTCCGTATCAATTACATGGAAATAATTTATTGTTATATCAGTTTTTCGGCATTGTTTTAGTTTGGTGGGTTTTTTTGTTTGTTCATTTTTTTTTTTCAAAGTCTTCCAAAAATCAATTATAGCCACAGAAGAATAAAAGCACAAAACTCATGTGAAACAAGCCCAAAGAGAAGTTTATTCCTGTAAAACTGCTAGGCCATATCCTGTATGTTTTCATACAGCCTTAATTCAGAAATCATTCCACTGAGCCTTTAAGGAATTCCTTGACTTTAAGGAATTTAACAGAACACCACCAGAATGTTACATAGCTTAGAGGCCCAACCTACAACGTTTTACAGATAATTGTATTCCTACCACGCAGTTCTACCCAAAGAGCTTGAGAAACATAGAAAGGTATTATTCCCTAAAACCTGCCAGAAATTAGGAGAGTAATTTCTATAAAATCAAACAGAATATTCAATGGAGAGTTTATGCTAATGGCAGAGAATAGACAAAGTCTGACATAGCTATCCAGTATAAAAGAAACCCATGACAGTTTCTGAGTAAGTCTGAATGAGCAGAACAATCTCATACCAAAGCGGGACTTTGCATCATGTGGCCATAGCATTTTTAATTCAGGGTGGAAGGTCCCCAGATCATATTTTTATGCTGTCTAACCATAGTCTTGTTTCGATTTTGTGCCTCGCAAACTTGTTTCTGTATTTTTTCTTAAGTAAGTTTTAGTCACCTGAATTTTTTTATCCACTGAAGAATTCCATCACATTTTGTTTCCCTGACCTTAGCCAGGTAGATTGCAACAGGAAATTAATTTCTGGATAATCCTTTATTTTTCATCATAAAGAGCACACAGATAAGGCAACTGAAACATGCACAAAATAGTCTTAATTATCCACACATTTAAGATAAGTTCTCAGTAAACTAACTTGCACCAAAGTCCATGCCTCAGTAGCTAAAGAAATGTGCATAAACAACTGAAGAGAAACAGGAATTTGGTCTTTTAGAGGTGATAGATAACACTTATTCAGGTTCCCTGATGGTACTTAGCAATTTTCTCCTTCTCCAACAAAAAGTGTTGATCACCTACATACACTATAATTTAAAATTCCTAGGATCTCCGGCTAAAAGACCACTTACAACTTCATCTGGAAATCTAGCTTTAAATACCCTGGAACCATTTTTCAGGAAAGGTGAAATTGCTGGTGAAGTATTCATAAATGGTATATTTTCTTGGTACCGTTGAAAGAAATAATCCGTAGGGTGTGTTTCAGAGACACTGACTGCTACTTGAGTGGACTGCACAAGACTGCTGAGACAGCTCAGAGTATTGGCACACTTTTCTCGCTTAGACGTTGTAATGGAAAAGTAAACCTCTTCATTGCTTAGTAAACATCAAGATTTCGGAGATTTTCTTTATTAAGTTATTAAGTAGCATTTCTCAATTGCAATTCTTATGAAATACATATTACAGCAAAACCTCCTTCAGAATACAGACAATTATTTATGTGTATGTGCATATACTATTTCACTGTTCATGAAAATTTGCATATTCAGCAGAATATTAAAAACTAATGAGCATTTCTAAAACAGATTAGTTCTGAAGAAGCAAGTTTACCTATGAAAACTACAGCAATGTTATATTATCTTTGCAGCATTAAACTGAGGAATAAAGAGGGACTTACCGCCCCCCCCCCCCCCCC
>JAVKLA010000042.1:8300107-8324540 GCA_034782735.1 Sagittarius serpentarius | reverse complement strand
GAATAAAGAGGGACTTACACCCCCCCCCCCCCCCCCCAATATCTTAAATGCTAGGTTATGGTACTTTCAGTCTATAATATCTATAAGCTGTATTCTCTTTCTCCCTTCTTCATGTTTCTTCTACAGCATACAAATCTTTCCTGGGCTATGCCTCCATGCATAAGCTCAGGTTTTTGTTCGAAAAGCAACTTCTTGCTACAACAGTGAAAACAAAAAATAGCTTTGATCTTTTCCTGTTACTGTCAGCCCAATGTCTTTGCCCCACCAAGTTGCTATTAATTTTTTTTTTATTTCTCTAAGGTAATATTGGGAAATATCATTAACATGTGGCTCATTGTGTAATAGCATCTGTGATGCATGAATAAAGAAAGAGACACTTTCAGAACAGGCTAAATTACATTTCTCTTTGCCATTGGTTAATATGCATTTGTTAAAAAGTGGCTTAGTTACTACAGCCTGTGGTAAGACGCCAAGGTGAGATGTGGTCAGTGTACCTCACTACTTACAGGAAATGATTTTTGCTGTCAGAATTGGTTCAGTGCATTTGTAACTGCTTAGAGGCTTGGAAGCCCGTGTATACGGCATCCTTTTCCTAACGATTCTTCAAGTTACAACTTATACATCCACATTTTGAAAATCAAGCTTCTAATCTATGAATAGTGAGCAAACTGCCTCTGCTTCTTACCTGCAAGATTTTCATCTTGAATAGCCAAAATCCTAAAGAATCCTCAAGGCAAGCAAGTGTGCCAGAGCTAACCAGCAGAATCAGGGATCTTCGTTTCTCAGCCTTAAGCAGGTTTTAAGGTAAGGATTTTTACTTCTTAATCCATTTATACAATTCCAATTGAATTCAAAAGGGCAGAGTTAATACCACTAAGCTGAAAGTTAGATGTGTCCTGAAACCCATACAAATGTACTCTGGGTGATAAAATCAGGATTTATGAACTCCCCTCAAAAAAAAAAAGAACGAACCAAATCAAAATAAATTACTTCCCATCTAACAGGTATTATATAGACAAATCTAAAGAAGACTTCTCCAAAATTGATTCTAAGTGCTAATCAGCTAGACATTATTTATGACAACATGTGCAAAGACTCACCTTGGAGATGACCACTAACATAACTGAAACAAGTGATAAGACAGAAGATACCTTGCTGGCATGAAGAGGTAGAAGTACTATACATTTTACTTCAGTTTTTATATGCATAGGAAACCATCCTGCCATAACTTTTAAAGATGGCAAGCTCTGGTGGCTTGAATAGGGCTACAGTAACTAGGTGTACACAGGCTCCAGCTTTAGCCCTACCACGCAGGTAGCAAGGTGGACAGCTTCTTATGCCAGATGCCTCAGTTTCCTCCACCATAAAATGGAGAGCTTATTCATCTGCTTCATGGAGAAATCTAGGAGTACAATGCACTTCAAAGTAGTTAGTCTTTATGCATGCACTAAAGGGGCAAAGGAGAATTTCCAGGGTTGCCTGAAATTAAGAAGATGGAAAGAACCAGTGTCTGTCTTTTTGCAATAGTGAGAAAGGAAAGCATTCAGATCTGTGGTTAACAGTGGGATCCATGTACCCTTCTCATCATTTGCAAGAGACATTGAGGATCAGGTTTGTGAAAACATGATGCTGAGTTGTAAAAATCTAGAAAAAGTAAACTTAAGAGAAATAATTGCCACCATAAAAGAGAGTACATTGCATTTTTTTTCTTACGTTCTCTGAACATTCCAAATACTCTTGAAACTTTTCTTGGATATTGTTGGACAACCATGTGAACTGGGAGGACCTGAAGCCAAACAGCATGTTTTGACATGCGCTGATTGACTTGAGACTTATTTGTTACGTTTCTCCATACACCTAAGCAGCAGAGATTCTGCATTTCGTTGGCACAGTCCCCCTAGCACATTGTGCCAAGTAGACTTACAGTGCTGTATCGTTAATAACTTTTTTCAGTAGGCACTTACGCTTTTTAGCACACCTACCACGGGGACATATGGTATATTACATCAGCCTTAGCAGGCTCCAGTTTTTACCTACCAGGAAAATATTTTTTTCTCATGTATCCACAGATTGGAATTTTCCTGTTGTATTTCCACAAGTAATTGCCTGAAGCATCACAAGGCACAGCTAAGTATTGGTGCAAATCACCCAGTGGGCAAACTGAAGGAAAATATCACATGTCCTAGCCTTGTCTTGAAGAGCAAAACACTAATGCCAGCTATTTATTGATAAAAAAAACAGTGTTAAATTTACCGCAGTCCCTTCCACTCTGAAAAGGGTGCAGCCGAGCTTTCTAAAACTGACTTGACTTGAGATTTGGGGGGGACCATTGTCATATTACCCTGTTACGAGCGTTTTTTTCCTTTCTTGTTTAATATTTCTTCTCAGTGTGTTTAAAAGTACATTCAAAAGGAATAAGAAGAGAACTATCCTGCAAATTAAGACATCATAGAAAAGTCTGGCTTGACTTCTGAAACTCTGTGGTCAGTATTTCTCCGTGAACTTCCTTTTCCTATTAATATATACATTTAGCAGTTACAGACATGGTCTCTGCCTTCTAACAACCCAGCTTAGAACAGCACAGGTGTCTGAAACGAACAGTTCATAACACAGCGCGTGAAAGCAGCTAGCTGACTGCAATATAGTCTTTTATGCCTTTCTGTAATACGAGCCATATGTAAGAACACAACTCAGTGCCGTCAGATTCCAGTCACAAGGCACTGACATATCCATCTCTTAAAGGAATTAAGAGAAAGAATCTAAGTAAAGATATCGGTTTTTATCTGAAAGTACAGCACAAACTGGCTCACAATAATGGGAGCTATACAGTCAAGGAAACAATTTTTTTACAGTGGAATTCTCACAGCTCTACATTTTCACTGTTTGAACAATGACAACCAGTTAAAGGTAGAAAAATAGCAAGCGCGGTTTGAACTTTGGTGATAATTTTTTTTTAAATAGTAAAGTAGCCTAAAGTAGATTAAAATTGGACAGTTAAAAAACTTGGAAGTCTAAAATAATGCAGAAGTTTTAGTTGGAATACAGAGGCTTATTTTTAACACAAAAATGTGACAGCCTATGATGATATTTTTACATTATTTCATTTTTTTAAACAGTAGGATTGTCCCAGAGAATATATTTTTGGGAACTGATTTAATAGTGTCCTGTGAATTAAATAATGAAAAAAAGAAGTTGCTGCTTTACCTATAAACAACTGCAGGTTTCCAGACACTGTTAAAATATTTACATCAGCTTACTGAAGTACTTTATTTGGACTTTAAAATAATCACTAAGGTCTTCCTCAAGACTTCTTATTTTATGCCATCATTCCAAATACTACATGTCTGGGGAGGAAGTGTTAGTCACCTTTTAATTAAAAAAAACCTAAACCAATGTCTATACTACTGCAGCCTGTTTTAAAATTTGACATTAAAGAACTACTTCTGTGAACTAAGTCAAATCCAGATACTGTCAGCTGAGTCATCTCAGATGGTAATTTTGTTGGATGAGGGACACCATCACTTACTTTGATCTGTAAAAATCTTCTATTTTAAAGTAATATGTAAGATTTACTTAAAAAAAATTAACAAAAGCACCATTTTCCTTCTCTATTTATATTAGTTCCAACAAAACTTTCCTATTAATAACAAGGTAGAATATCTGTCCCTATAGAAAGAGGCATCCTGCTGTGACACACTATCTTGTTTGTGTTTCGTCACTGAGAATATTAATCTCAATGCAGTTCCTGCTGGGATAGAGATTTATAGTTTCTCAGATTTTGGAAACACTTTAATTAAGCAGCTGCACTAACTGAGTTTCAATAAAAGGTAGCCCAGAACATTTTGCAAAATGCAAAGAAAAGCTCCATACTCAACTTTCTATTTCCAACTGGAGGAACTAGAGCAGCCTGAAAAGAAAAGAATCCCTTTTCTAGACTTGAAATGATCCATGTATTTCACAGAGTCCCATCCCCCTGGCACTGTCATAGCTAAATACGAGGACAAACAGGGATAAGAGGGGAACAAAAGAAGTTTCTTACCTCCTTGGAGCATGCACTTAGAAAGAAAAGATCCTGTTTGAAGGGGAAACCTTGATCCACAATTAGCAAAAGGGCAGGTGAGCTAGATTCAGAGGCACAACTAACTTATTCCTGCCTTGCTGACTTTATTAGAATGTGGGATCAAAGTGGGACTGGAGAAGGCTTCCTTAGCTGTTCAGAGGTAAGAAAAAGAGATCTTCGGTTCCCCTGAGAAGCTCAGAAGTAACTGCTGGGCTAAAGCAGCTTAGGATACTTTGCAAAAGTTCCCCTTATTTATAGAGCGGTGTGTGGTGCCTAGGAGGGAGGAAAGGAGGAGCTGGGAAGCCTGATATCTTTAACCTTTTTTCTTCCTTTGCATGGTAACTAATAGATCAAAGCTGCTAAATGGACTGAAGTCCTTGTTTGTGACTATAAACAAGGTGTCTCCTGGCATTCGCCTTTCCCTCGCAGACAAGCTCAAAGGATTCCCTTCACTGTTTCTTCTCCCTGGGTTCCTGGCCCAGAGTAAGGAGAAGAAGAGGGAGGTGATGAACTGAGTGGCTACTTAAAGCCCCACCAAAAGGACTGTCTGTGCTCTCCCAGATGCCAAGAGTGTCAGAGAAGAGTCAGTTAATGTGTGGGCTTCACCAGGAATGTTGCACTAAGAAGAGCTTTTTTTTTTTTTTATGGTGTTACAGTGAAGTTTTCAGTCCAAAGCTGGTGGGCAGGAGCAAATACCTTGGTGACTGTTAGCCTCCTCACATTAACAAGTTAATGTTTGCTCGGAGTCTTGAGGGATTTAACTGTTAAAAATAACACCCAGTTAATATTGTAATACCCAAACAAGCTCCTGCTCCCTGATATTAACTAGAGAGAACTATATCAATAATGTATTTAAAAGAAGAAAAGAAAAAATTTCCGCCTCAGGATTTTTGTTCCAATATCCCTAAAAGTAAGAATATATATAACAGATATGTTTTACTGTTGTGATAAGCTGAACAACAGCCCATTTCCCACACCCCCCCAAATAAGAAGGCAGAGTTAGTCTGAAATGGTAAATGGTATGCTAAAAAAAAAAAAAAAAAAAAAAAGGCTTTGCCCCCATCCCAAAATCCTGGTGACGTTGTATTCTGTTATTAGCTCACTTGTGGGACAGAAAAAAGAAAGAAAAAGAACTCTGGAGGACATTTGGCTCTGGAAGATGGGGAAAGTCTGGGATATGTAAGAATAAAGGCAGATTTAAAAAAACTGACAGCTTATCCTAAACCTCCTGTCATGTAAACACCTCCAAATTAGTGGGTTTCTATAAAACCTCTTAAGTTTTCGCCATTTTAATTTGGTGGTTTGTAAAGTTATCCTTACTGTAAGACCATTCAGTTTGATTTTCAAAAGCCAGAAAAAATTATTTTCCTTTACTAATCAAACAAGAATTCTTAACTGTGGTCTCCATCAAAGATCAATAGATGTGTTCACATAAGGCCTGAGTTCTGAAAAGTCTTATATGAACGATTTATATGTGAATAGGGGTGCCTGCTTGGGTCAGTCAATGCAGTCAGATGCGCACGTTGAATACTGCGCTGTTTGTACTGTACACAAGGAAGGAAATCCTGTGTAGCAGAGACAGAATATTGCCTAGTTTTAGCTTCCATAGCTTTCTGTAAAAAGTCATTTACTGACTAGAAACGCCTTTAAAACAGAGTATGGTTGTCACACCCATTGGTCTATAATAGCTAAGGAATTTGAGAATTGACAGAACACAAGCAGAGGACTGTAGAGCAGAACTTTCTATCTGGGTGTTTTTTTCAGCAAGTTTTCATAGTACCATGGCAAATAGAACCATTCAGAATCATACAAGAGCCACAGCTGTTTGGATATGCATCAGGATGGATGCTTTTAACGGGCATTACATTTTCTATAAGAGCAGAAGCACGGCCAAACCTGTAGAACAGAAGTATGATTACATTTCTATTGCATTTCCTTTGTTCTGCCAGAATCAGGCTCCTGAACCATTTAACAAACCTGGCAAAATAAAGACAAATAATTACTGAGGGTATTTGTTTTGAAGAAATGCTATACGATATCCTTGAAAGCTATGGCATATGAGAAAAATTTGAAGATAATTACTCATAACTGTTGTCATTTACTGCAGCCTTAATTAATACGCTTGTTTTGCTAGCTCAAGGAGTATTCAGGAGACCAAAGCCCACAAATTTGTCCATAGCAAGATAAGCAGAAAATATCATTTCCAGGATTTATTTCCTACAGCGTCAAAAAAATGTCAGTTCCTTGCTGTTCCCTACCAGCTTCTGCTTTACAACTTCAGAGTTACCTACAAACAATAATTAATAAAGTTTCATAGCAACTATACCAAGAAAGGAAACTGCCCGTTCCATCATATAGGAAGACACAGGGATCTTTGGCCTAGAATAAAACAGTAAACTCACAATTTTTAAAGAGGAAATTGTTAAAATAGCAGATGAAAGTCCAAATATGCTGACAGAAGGAAATTTTAGAGTTCAGAATTTCACTAGGATATAATGATTAATTAAAAAAAAACACCTAGAAAAAAAGGGGTTTGGTTGGGTTTTTTGGTTTGAGTGTGTTTTTTTCTCTGCTCTTCTTTTTACACTCTAATCTTCCTTAGGCATAATTAGAAGGTATCTTAGCTTTAAATTGTCACTTAAAGAAGGTACGGTACCTTAAGCTGAGCAGTGACAACAAATTTGAAGTTCATCCATTCTGCTAGCCCCTACAAGATATACTTTACAAATCTGTCATGCAAATATTAAACTGCAATTCCACCGTTCCCTGGTGGAATGCCACAGTGCCTTCATTACAGGCGATATAGGGAAGACTGTCCGACAGAGAGATCTGTGATCTGAAAACAACAGAGATGCAATCCAGCCTCGCATCATTTACTCGACATCCGAACTGTATGTTGTAAGTCCTGAGGAAGAGGGCACTACTGTGAGTCTTGAACAAGTTAGGAACATACCACAGTTAATCATTTAAATAAGCTTGAGTAATATCCCATTTGTATATTCACCTTTAATCTCTGTATTTATGTCATCAGCCTTGAGTGAGAAAAGATTTATGATAGAAAGCGAAACTATAGCTAGTTCTGTACAGACTAAGTGCTGGACATTACATTGCTACAGGACTTCAGCATATGCCTAAGTATTTTGCTGGAATAAGGACTAAATATGAATGACCTTCGTTAACCCTCTGATCTGTCTTGGCTGAAATTCAGCCTGACTTCAGAGCATTTACTTTGCATTCTGGCATGAGTTTGCAGCATCTGATGCTAATGTTAGTCCTACTTCTGACTTTCCTGGGGTTTTGTAGGGTTGAGTCAGAATGGTGATGCTATTCCAGGGTAGAATTCAGCTGTGTTTTGTTTTACATAGCGGAAAATATTTAATGCAGAAGTACCATGCTTACTTGGTGAGTGGTAAACCTGTTTCACAAAAGTTAAATTGTATCAAAACATACAAACCATGAATTTTTCTTAGGCTACAGAGAACAAAAAGGTTTTATGGACACCATTCCAGTTCCAGTGCAAATAGGAGAGAAAAGCGTGACAGCTCCTAGCCCAACTAATGCAGGAAAACATCCCTCCGCGTATCATCACTCTCAAAACCACTCTTTTCACTAACATGAGCTATGATTTATGCTTTATGCAAATGGCTGCTTAGGAGCAAAAGTACAAAGCGATACTTGCTGCAAGATCTGATGTATCATTTCTGACATACAGGAGAGAAGTTTTTCTTTTTGTCTCCCTCTCTCCCAACATTTTTTCTTTTCTTTTTACAGAGCAAGGAAGATTATCACATCAATTCTAAAGTTTTAACCAATGTATCTGAAACTAAAGCCATGGTGCTACTTCTTTAATTAAAGCATTTCTCACAAGGGCTCCTAGATGTAGGAGAAAAATAATAAGGCACATGGATTTAATTTTATGCAAGCTCTTCATTGAATTGCAGATACATACAACCTGGTTTAAATCAGTGAAGGAAGGGAGCTTGAGCAACCAATCAGGCTCCACTCGTGCATGTTAACGAATACCCCATGAGTAGTCCGATATCCAAGAAAAGACTCTCAAAATTATATTGCTTTTATTATTTAGAAATATTCCATGACACAACGTAATGCAATATCATTTCAGCAGAACAGCTAATGCCTTGGGAAGCAGAACAGTTATATCACAACAAACATTGTACCAAGTACTTACATAAGCAAGAACTACAAAGACTGTTTCTGTAAGCCTTTGAGCCAGTGAGTCACAGTTCACGTATCAGGCATTTTCCCCCTGTAGTTAGAACTAGACATTGGCGTTGTATTGCTAAAGAACACCTTTCAAAGAAGGAATGAAACTGTGTGTAATGGGGGGGGGGGGGAGGGGGTGTGGGGATCTCTTAAAAAACTTAGAATGGCAGGAAATTTTCTAAGACATATGACCATTACAACAAGAAAATAGTTCTCAATCAACTTACAGTTTAAAATATGTTTCCACAGGATTCTGCGACATTTCCGTTAACTCTGTTAGTTATCAGTTTTGTTGGGTTTATTTTCTTTTTTTCGAAGGCTATCTGAACAACAGGTATTCATCATAACTATTGGTGCAGTACCATTTTTAAGGTCTCATATCTGTGATCACTGAAGAGAATGGGAAAATTCCTATTATTGGTGCTGGGTCATACAAAGACTTCTGTGTCAGCTAATCCAGTGGTGTTGGTATGCAACGTAGAGAATTTTTTTCCTAAGCTGTTCTGTGCCTCAGTTTGTCAAATGGGCATAGTCACAGTTAGTGTAGTAGGTTAGGTACCCCAGAATTATTTAGACTGAATTGCACCTTTTCCTACTTCTGAGTGTCCTGTGACGAAACTCTTAATGTGTCAAATAAATTTTCTCTAAAGGTTCTATAATTATTTCTTGGTCTTGTGGCACATATAAAAAAAATTTATAACCTGAGTTACTGTAATCTTACAGAGATTAAATTGGGCAACTTCGCAATTTCCCTTAATTTAACAGGTGGATCATATTCTCAGTGAGAACACTGACACAACAGTTTACTTTCTCTGAAGATTTTTTTGGGAGGTCGCAGGGGGAACACTCCTTATTGCTTTTAATACTTGTGAAAAGCAAACATGAAAGAGGTAATAAAACAGTCAAGTGACATCACTTCAAAAAAATCAAACTAATACTAATGAAAAATGTTTAACAGTATTCATGCTGCACTTTTTTTAATGCAGTGGGGGAGGTTAGAAAGGTAACCTAAACTGTTCCAAAGTAGTTATTAAATGAAACATTAAGATGAGAAGTAGTCCCGGCTTTGTTTAGCAGATGAAGCTTAACTCCTGAAAGATCTGTATGTACTCAGCTAAGAAAATCATCCCAAGTAGCTGTGGGAAAGTGAGTCTCTTAGGTCAGGACTCCCCATCGTCCTCCTCCAAGTCAGGCTGCATAACAAAGTTCACCTGCAATGCAGTGCCTTTCTCAGGATGGGCACAAGCAAAGAGTCTCATTGCAAAATGCCCTTTGTGGGGCCCTGGTCTGTACAACACGGCACAGGTTTTGGGCAGGATAATTTTTTCTGTACTGAGCCCCCTGCTGCCACAGCTAGACTGCTGCTAAGAGCTCAGCTGCCACCCGACGCCACACTGGGATCTGCAAGGCAGACCTAGTCAGCGCGCTGGAAATCTTTTTACCTCCACTGCTTTGTAACATGAAGATAATACTTGTTATCCTGCATGCTCAGAACCTGGAGTTTAATCATTTGTGTGCTGTTTGCAGTTCTGACTGTATCAGAAACTGTACTGATCTAACGGAAAAATCTGTACTATGCCAAAGCAATTTCTACATGCCTTTTCCTCCCACAGACCTTATGTACCATAGGGTCAGTTAATCAGCTGACCTGTTCTTGTGCCACTGAGCTGGAAATGGCTTTTATGGTGAAAGTGCACAAATATTGCATTCCCAGGGAGAAATTTGAAAAAAAGAAAACTGCTCAGTCCTCTTCTAAACAGAAAATCAGGTTTACCTGTTTATTCCTTGATCTAGAGAGCTAGTATCATTTAAGAAACCATAGAAATAAAACCATGTGGAATGCAAGAGACTAAAGCTTTTCAACTTACAGTAAATTCTCAGTTCTGAAGCTTCTGGAGAAACACAGTTAATTAAATGACATGAAGCAGTACTACACCTTGGTGATATCTGCTTATTCTGATTCAACCACTTCTGGAGTTTGTATAGATTAAACTAATCTGGAGAAGAAATCTAATTTGTTTAAATCCAGCTAATCCAGATATGTCATAATACATACATACAAATGTATGTATATATGTAATGTAAATGTTATCACATTAAATGATAGCAAGTCACGAGTAAGTAAGTTAACCTGACTGATTCATAAAGGCTTAAAGTTAAATTCTGCACCTACTGATTTTCCAGTTCACCTTTGAGGTAATTTTTCCTGAATCGCGTCACGTACCAGAACCCAAATATACATGTATGGGCAGTGTGAGAGAACCTCAGTGTTTTCTGGAACACAGACATTAATTCATTTCTACTATGCAGCTGGTGAAATGCAAGGTAATTCCTAGAGATCATGGTCTTCAAGGGCAGAGGTTGCAGAGATCATGAAAACTGAATGTGGAATCTTTGAAAGTTTGGGGCCTTATCTGATATAAAATACAACTGAACTAAGGCCAATTAAATGGGACCTATCAACTTAAACTGTGCGAGAATCTGAAATCCTGGACCTCTGGATGTTCGAACATAATGACTTTAGATCCAGCTTGTTTCTAGTTATTAAACAACAGATACAAAGAACACATTGCTAGCAAATGTTTCTGTATGCCACTTTTGGCACCAAACTCGCCAGACCCAAATGTTGGGGTTTTACCCCTCAAAAATGGATTATTAATGTGGTATTTAATCTCAAAGGGAGGAAGGTAAACTCCTTTTGGACTCCATGCACAGTTTTCTCGAGTACCCAAATATGCATTGGAAATTCAACAGCAGTGCCACTCAATGCGCTCGCAAGTAGTGACAAATAACATCTGCAATGGAAATGGCAGGCAAAATTAGACAGACAGAATGTAATTACTTGCACTGGAATCTGGCCAGGATGTTCAAATTAGCAACAGGACGATGACAAAAATCTTGTAACAAAATCTGAAGCCAAGTAACACCTGGAGTGCTCTTTTTGCTAAGCAGATGGAATATCAAAAGGTGGAAGATGGTAGCAGCGGCCAGAAAGTTAAACAAGACTGTGATTCTAACACCAGGTGGATGCCACTTGTAAGAATACACGCAGCATATCTGCCTGAAGGATGGGGCAAACCACCTCGAGGTGTTCCTCAAGCGTGAAGGGGAGGAAAATCAGCTTCTGGACAAAACAATTCAAACACATGGGAATGTGGCTGGAGACCTCTGCTCCAGGAAGTACAGGAAAAGGAGTTGTTGGCAAAAATTGTCATCAAGGTTATGATAATTTGAGTAAGTTCTTCTAGACATGTTAGGTTGCATGACACTTTCAAGAAGAGGCAAAATAACCACAGAAACTGCTTCTGGCTTTGTTCACTATGACTAATGAAATAATATTTATTTTCTTAAGAATTGACCTGTAGATTAGGTCAGCAGATCAGATACTCTGAAAACTAAACAATTCACAGGAAGACCTCTGTTATAATAAAGAAAACATTTGCTTAAGGCGGAGGTGAGCTTGGTGGCATAACAATCTCTAACAATGTTCAAATTAATTAGAATTTGATTCTAGAATCAGCCTACTATCTCCTCCCCTTTTTCTACTTCTCCTTCACTGTAAAACAAACAAAAGCTGTTTCTCTTATGGAGAAGTGAAGAAGCTAGAAGGATGGTTAGTGACTAAAGGCACAACACTGAAGGACAGAGACAGAATCTGTTGTCTCTCCCTGCTTCAGATGCTGTCTGGTTGTAGGGTAGCTTTAAGATGCAGATTGGTGCCTACTGAATTTTCCAAGGAGGCCCTTCCCCCTGCCTGAAGCTCCTTTCTGTACAATGAAGATAACAAGGCTTGTTTGCCTCCTGGAGAAAGCAAAAGATAAAAATAACTGGTGTCAGTAACTGATGTGTACGAAGTGCTGTGTTCTCTTTAGATAACTGTTGTATGAATGTAGAAAATGAAGACGGAAAAATAAAAATCTAAACTTGGGTTTGGATTTTCTAGGAGACAAAAGCATGAGGCCCCTAACTGCTACTGATTTTTGCCACTTCAATCGTTTATCTTTAGACCTTCTGCAAAAAAACCCAAAAGAAGCCCACAATCATACAGAAAAAACAAAAATTTAACTTAATAATATTACCTAGCAGATTCCATCATGACTCATCATTAGGGCTAAGGAAACGTTCCCTCTATGATGGAGCACAGAGCTCTATGATCTGCCTCTGAACGTGCTGGCACATCCTCTTGTTGGAGCTCATTAGCACCGGTAAAATAACAGTTCAATAAAAAAAGGTAGCGTGGCTGGTGGTAGCTTGGAGACCCCAAGCTACATGTAGTATTTCATAGGGATGGATGCTGCTGAAGGAAAGGAGAAGCCTGTGAGAGAAGTCCCCATATCTGAATCTGGTGTCTTTGAGAGTGCTGGGCAGCTCAGCAGTACCACAGGAAAGGGGAAGGAGAAAAGGACACAGGCTAGTAGAAAAGAAAAACAAAACTGCTGAACTAGAAATTGCAACAAGAAGCACAATTATCAGTTCTAAAATAACCTCGATTCAAGTAATTTTTGTGGAATTATTTGGGTTGAGATCCTGTATTGTATAATATAGACGCACTCCAGGTGTGTATATGTTTATATAAGCTTATTGCTCATCTTCTGTTTCCCCACATCTCACTTTCAAATCGTTTAGCTCCCTCAGTTTTGAACAACAACTCTTTATTTCTCTAGTTCGCAGGCCAGCCAACATCAGAACAAGCAAAGCAGCTACGGATCATGCTCTGCTGGTTGTCAGAGAAGCAAAGAAAATGCAGTAAAGCTTTGAAGAGGCTTTGAATATCAGAAAAATCTTTGGCAATAGTTTAAGTTCATAACATTTCTGAATTATGGGAATCTAAAGCAGTGGAGAAGATGAGAACTGAACATGCTTGAAAATAGCCTCAAAGATTAGTGCTGCTCAGAGGTTACAGCCAGTGTGAAACATCCCGCCAGAAAGGTATGTATGGAACAGCTTCAGGAGCACGTTTCTGATTTACAGTCAGCAGGACAAAAAAAAAAATTATTGTGCCATCCCGATGAGACAGTCTAAGTATACCCCAAAGAAATACCCAACATATTTCCTTCTGAGGTAAATGAAAAGTACAGATAATTCAGCAAACTGGCTTCAAATCATTATAGTCCATAATGTTTTCTAATGCCTGGTCGTATACAACGTCACTGCTGTCACAGAGCCAACTGAACCCTTTATATTCCTGACCAAGGGCCAGTAGGTGCAGCCAGGTTCCCAGTGCAAATGGGTTATAGTGGGCAAGCATGCCATGAGGTCCAGCAAGGCAGACAGTCTCCACAAACAGGGAAGCAATAGCTGCCTGCCAGCTACCTAATTGTGGAGTTGGTGTCTGCTGGGAAGCCAGCTGCCTTCCCAGCCTTCCAGATGGAAATGAGAATGTAAATGAAAGTCGACAATGAAGGGTACATGGAAACCAAATTAAATAAACACTATTTGCACTACAACTGTGATCTGTTTTGACTGGCCCTCTTATGAAAAGCACTTCAGGGATTTTCTTTTTCTGCATACGGTAAAAAAGTTGAGTATAGAAGGCAGCGATGAAGCAAAAGTACTAGATAGCCTCTCTTACGTTTGGAGAAGCTGTCTTTAATCTCCAGGTATACAACCACATTTAGCAGCTATGAGTGAAACGTTCGGAGGTTCCTTTTTTATCACTGCAGTCTGGACTTTTAGATGAACCTTGTCTAAATCCTATCAGTCTGCAAGCTGAAACAACTGCTTTTATTTCCTTCTCTTACGGTTTCCATTCAGAGCAGTAATGCCAAGACTTCCTCCTAGTCCTAATCAATAAGAACAAGAGATAGCAGCTTTGTGGAGCCCCAGAAGAAGAGGGTAGGTAATTTCTTGCTTACACAACGCTTAGGTGATGGCTGAGATAAGACGAACACTTATCTGAACAAGCTTCCTTATACAGAATATTAGCATAGCATTGAGGGTAGAGTTCCAGCTGACTCACTGATGTCAATACGAAGATATTTATTTCAGTGTGGCATATTTATCCTTAATTACATAATAAACCATTTTCAACAGTGTCAAA
Source organism: Sagittarius serpentarius (assembly GCA_034782735.1). Taxonomy (NCBI): domain Eukaryota; kingdom Metazoa; phylum Chordata; class Aves; order Accipitriformes; family Sagittariidae; genus Sagittarius; species Sagittarius serpentarius. Next base: position 8,310,216 of record JAVKLA010000042.1, on the reverse strand, counting down.
TGCACATAAAATTAACATGTCCCCTGTTGCTAGTACACTGCTATGACCATTAAGCCACAGATGAAAACGTCTGGAGAAATCCGATAAAGCCATTGCTGGATTACAGATCACTGCAACTTTAGTACTAGCAAGTCCATCCAAAACATTAGACAATCCTACCAAAACTCTGGATTTGACCACTATCAGGAGATTTTAGAAAGAAAAATACATGCTACTTTTTAAGTGAAATCAGTGCCTAAGTATAAAAGCTAGTTCAGATATATCACACTATTTTTAGATTTATACAAAAAGATACTAGTTTTAGTCCACAGAACAAAAGAGAGCAGAGATGCAATCCAAACAAATCTGAATACGAACAATTAGAAATGGCAGTTCTCACCTGTCTCTTTCTTGAGCCACAAATATTTTGCAGAGGTGCAAAATCAGTTTTTAGGTCTTACAGATATTTTCCTCTACAAGACACAGCCTCACCAATTTTTATTGCCAGTAAGGTTATCTGAATATATATTTCTATATTCGTGTCAGTATTCATATGAAATGGTCACTGATTTCAAGTAGCATAATAATCAGTTACGGTGTATTTTACAGAAACAAGCTTAAAGTACTTTACCATTAATTTAGCAACTTACTTAAGCAATTAAGTGCTCAAGATCAGAAGAGAACAGTGTATTTTCCAGAGTCTCTAAACCTACAAAGTACAACATACAAACAGCGAACTGATAGATTTAAGAAAAAGGTCAGCTCCAGAAAAAAAAAATTTAAAGTTATCTATGGTATAATGAAAAAAACCTGTAGCAAATTCAGGAAGACCACTTGGTTACTAAAATAACATTTGTCCAGCTTTATCCAACAGCGCTTTAGGAATTTCCTGTACTGATCATCTATTGCTTCTGCACTGATCTCCTTAAGCATTATACATAATAGGGAGGAGAGTGGAATACTGGAGCTTTCTCTGGTATATCTTTTAAAATAACGAATGTATATCGGGGAAGTAATGTTGATAAATATGGAGTGCTACGGCTTTATATTCCTAGTTACTTCCTAAGGAGGTATTTTCATAAAATCTTAGTTAAGTAGCAGTTGCCTTCTAAAACATAACATGTAGCGAGACAGTCAAAAGCCGTTCTAAAGATAATCAAGTCCTTCATGCTACAGTCCATGGATTTCCTTCCTGTCAGAAACCCAGCCCCTCTAAGTACTATTTGTCTTTAGTGTAATGGTAGATACTGCTTTTACATTTTCTGGTAACGCAAAAATTAACTACAAGCCCAGGGAAACTGGAGTGAACTTTGCAGAATCATGCATTAAATCTTCTTGGTTATTTTCCTAACATACGTGGTAGCAGCAATAAGCCCAGGTTCCTTGAATTATGCTTTAGCTAGATCAGAATGAATTAAATACGCCTTTAAAAAATGACTTTTCTTACTACCTTTCTACCACTGACTTGTAGATCCTTTCCATAGACAGAGATTTCTATCAGTAAAATGAGCTTTGATCCAAGTTCACAACTGATGGAAGCTAATCTGAATGTGGTTCGCAGTTGGTGTGAATTAGTAGAGCCCAGCTGACCTTATTCTAATTTGACAGCTTCTACCACTACAGATTTGCATTTAGAAATTAAACTCATCAAGTCAAATTCCAAATACTTTCATATCCTCTCCAGTCATAGAGACCATCAGGAGTACATGTTCTTTGGCCTTTCAAATGTAATTATTAGTCAGAAAAATACTCAGCTAAATGAAAGTCTCCCTTTTGCCATCATCACTCTTTTCTAGGGCTGCATTACAATACTTTTCCCCCTACTTTGTGTTCCAGAATTCATCTTCCGCTGTTACTACAACTGAATTTAAATAGTTGATTTTAACATTAGATTAACTTAGTATAAAAATTAAGCTAGTTTTTCCTTTTGATAGATAGTCTTGTATGTAGTTCAATTCCTTAAAGGATCATGCACGTAGTGATGAGCTTATCCTTTGCTCGTAAGCAGGGATCTGACCTTACAAGTTTGGACAAACAATACCACAAGCACATAAGTAAAGCAAGCCAACAAGTGTTTGATAGAGCACTTTCTAAACAAATACAAAATTTGCTCAGAGTAGCAGTAGACTAAAAGAAAGGGAATAGCTATACTCACTGACAAAAGATTAAACAGGCACTCTTGTGGCTAATTTAATTGGTAGGATGACAAATCTCTTCCAGGGCTACGGCTGCGTCATTGATGAGTAGATGCCAAGCCCCCAGAGATTCGTAGACCTTAAAATTCCTACAAATGCCTCCTGGAGGGTGTTTAGAACTACCAGTCTGTATTGCAGGAGTCAACATCCTCAGGTGTCAACATACACACAGCTGTCAGCTGTTCCTGGACCACATCGGAGCTTAAGTTCACTTTTCCTTCCTACCCCCTCTGTGGTTATTCAGAACTATTCGCATTTCCTTTTAGCATTATGGGAGTTCCTTTATTTCTCCCCCATCAAACTGGCATTTAACAGGAGACCATTTTTGGCATCTAACACTTACACAGCATCCTTTCTTTCTGTTTTTATCATATCTATGACCTTAGAAAGTCTCCTGTAGTTTTTCCACCTGACACTGCTGTAGCTATATGCCAGATATCTCCAGGTATAACAGATGGCAGTGGAGCTGTCTGTATTTTCAGTTGAGTCAATCTTTTCAACAGGTTACAACAGCTTATGCCACTATCCTTCTTTATGCTTCTTCTGCCTTAAAAACAAACAGTAAAAAAGCCCCAAACGCCACCCTATGTTCTGCAGTAAGCATGGACAGTTGGAACAAGGAAGATGTTTGGGGTGGTACAGGGTTAATCACAGTTTTGATGTGTGGGTAGATGTGAAGTAGTTCATATTACTAGGATAGGGAAGATCTATTTCTTTAAACATCTTTGTAAAAGTATCTGTAAAAATGTCTGTTCATCATGATTTCTGGCCTTAAAAGCCTCCTGTCATTTCAGAGTACGGGAGAAAGGGGAGAGGCAGAAATTCAAGTTCTATTTAGCATCTCCATTGCTTTTTAATGATCTCTTCAGCATCTTAAATGATCATTTAATATCTTCTGTCATCATTTTTCAGAGTCCCACACAATCCTGAGCGTTACTGTCTGTTTTCATGGCTCTTAGCTCTCTAGCATTGCAAGGCATCAGCAAGCTTTTACTCCTGTCTAAACTGGCTAGGATAATAGTCATATCCATCACAACATAGATGCAGTGACAATTCATTGTACTTATCCTAAACATCCTCAATGCAATTCATTACTTGCAAGCCCATAGAGTCTGTTTTTCCTCTGCTCGGTGTGAATCTGTCCCATTCCATCTCCTTTCAAGCCACTGTCTTATACTTGGAACCCCAAATGCTGCACATTCCAGCTCCGTTACATCAGTGCCTGTGGAAAGCCACTGACTCTCATTTGGGCTCTTTCATTACAATCATCTATCCTTAAAGTGTCCATTATTAGTTTTATTAGTTTTAATATCTGGTAAATTCAATTTGCTTTCTTTTTGTGGAACTGAAAAAATAAAAATGATTTCCACTTAATTTTTCTGTCAAAATTTATACCATCTCCTTAGTAGCCTCTCCTCTTTTACTCGTTTCCCAGGATCTCACTAAAATTTTGCTATTTTCTCCTCTGTTCATTTTTTAATTTTATATCTTCAGTAAATGCATCCATTCCTGCATTTAAATGTCTCTTCTCATTAATATCTAATTTATTGGTATTTAATTTGGCTAGAAACACCTTGAATATAGTTTTTACATTAACCTCTCTCTCTTAAAAGTTTATTTGAAATGATGATCAATGCACATGCCCTTTTCTTCTGTTTTTCCTTCTCATATTGTATGAGAAGTACTCTGGAAAGCCATGAATTTTTTGTTTTCTTTCCAAGAACTCCTAATGTCTGCTTAGATGTTTATAAATAAGCTTCCAAATTTCAACAAAGTAAAAACCAGCTTTTCGAAACCCGTAGTTTATTTCACAAGTTATATCCTCTAAAAAAAAGAAAGCATACACTACCAGTAGAAAAACAGGCAAAAAAGTATTCTGCAAAAATGAAATTCAAAGTGAAATAAGTAAATGAGTAACCAAGACCTGATGCCCATTTTAATAGCATTCAGAGTATGTATTTCTGTAAGTGCACACAGATATCTGTTTTAAGCTTAGGTGCCTGGTATCGATAATCTGAAACATTTCTCTGAGTTCTCCTTAAAATGCATTGTTTGTATTCCTGACAGGAGACGGTATACTACACAGTCCCAAATTGCTGAGATCATTAGTCTGATAGAAGCATGCCTTGTTCTCCTTTTTCTAGTTAACTTTTTCTTTCCAAACAAGTTTTTCATATTTAGAGTTGAGAGAGAGGAAAAAACATACTATGTGGAGACACAAAGTGAAATAAATTTGTGACTCCACACTGACTGTGAGACAGACTTCCTCAAGATACAGGAATTAATGCTAAATAATGGTTTTATTCTAATGTGAATTCATGTACTGTAATTTTCTACAATACTTCTGGTTTTGTATGCATTTTCATCTAGTTTATGAATATTTAGGAAGTTGAAAAAGAAAAAAAAATAAGAGAAAAAAGCATAGCAATTCTGCCTTCCTGTCCCTTAAAAAAAAAATCATATTTGAAATTGATAAGGGTTGAAAATATTTATTTTTCAAATTAACAGAACAATCCAGTGTTACTTTTCCCCCTAGAATGTTAATAAAATATGCGTATTTAAACACCCTCATTTGCTTACTTGTGCAGATCTCGCACCCCAGGAGGTCAGAGCAGACAGTGCTACACTGAGCTTTCTGCCCTGCATTGCCAGCACAAGCCCAGCTCATGGGAGAAGAATCTGTTCCCTCTGCTTTTTGTGTGCAGACTAGTCCTCATACAGATATTCCTAAAACTGCAGCCACTGACTTTCTGCAACTTTTTAGAAACCAACAAACAAAATAATCTCTGCTGCACAAATTTCTGTGTTCCTTCCTCACTCCCTAACATCAGGGAAAAGGCTAGGAACCATCCAAGGGCAACAAAACTGCGACTTGGAATGAAAGATATCGGTAGGCAATGGATATTTGGAGAATAAAGTCCAAATGGAGTACACAAAAACAAATCTAGACTTCGAATCATTGTACCATTTTCTTTTCTGAGAGAAAAATCGAGAACAAATACTAACCACAGCTCCTGAATCTAGAGACTCAGCTGAATTCCCCAGCCAGACTATGCCTCCCCAGATTAATGCACAAAAACGCATCTAAGTGGAGGAGCTTTCTTCCCTTCCCTTGAAAGAAGCAAAGCCTACAGCAATGCTGGCAAACTCTGAAAAGGTAGTTTCGGGCCAAACTAAATGCAAAGCTATGTAGAAAAAAAATAATCAAAGCTCAAACCTACTGTTGTCTTTATTAAGATGAAGCAATAAAATCCAGCACTCCCTCCTCCTCCTTCCTCCCCTATAAATTTAGCCAAGTGCTAAATTTATCGAGCGGTTATTTCCAGGAAGCCTTCTTCACAATCACTCTGTCTCCCTTCCCTCTCGCTACAAGCCAGCAGAGGAGACAGGAAAAGCTTGACCTTGTAGCAGAGGACAGCGCTTCTAGGAGAACAGAAGAATTTAGTGACAACTGGGCACAGAGGCATCAACTCTTGAGTTGTAATTTTTGCCTTTCAAGGTTTTGGATTAAAAAATGGGAGTAGGGGAAAGGGAGAGAGTTTAAAGGGAGCCTCTGGGAAGAGATAGAGAATGGGGCAGGAAAAGCACCAAGGTAAGCAATATGTATAGATTTCCAGGATCCTTTGTGTGTCCTGAACGGGAAGCTTATCAAAAAGAGCATAAAGCTGGTCTGACAAGATAATGCAGTGAGTGGCATCAGAAAAAAATAATCTATTAAGAGAACCTTACACAAGGCATTTTTTTTCATTATATATATAATAAGTGTGCTTGGGCATTCATAAAGTGACACATGGCACACCTCCTGATGAATGGGTGGAAGTTTAAATGGTTGGTCTCTGAGCAAATAAAAATGCTCAAGGAAGAGTTGGTTACAAAAAGCAAAAACTTTTCAAATGGTGAGATACTGACAGGCAATTCATTGTTTGTCAGAGATAGACACTGTTTTCAGGATCTTGTAAGGAAAACTTATCTCATGTCATTATTAGCTTTCTATCTGTGACTCAGGTTTTTAGTATTTTTTAACTTCTGTTTGTGCCTGGGAAACAGCAAAAGCAATTTATGTGCTCCATCTGTTCAGGCTAAATAATGATTAGCATCTTCACTCCCTTGAAATAGGACTTCTTTTGAAACCTTGGCTGGCTGATTGTTGTCTTGGGTTTATCAGCATGTTTTGCCTCGTATAATGGCACTTCAGCATCTTCTGCTAGCACTGGATGCAGGGCGTTGGGGTCTTATTTGCACAGGCTTGAGAACGCCAATTAGGATGAAAAAGCATAATGGTACATTTTAAATGTATGTTTTGATCTCCAGAGATAGGTATGGACTAAAAATGACAGAAGTATTCAGCTTACTGTAAAATAATTGCAAAGTCACCGTGGACTCTTGTGGACTTCAAGAATGTTACAGAATCAAAGAATTCAGGGTGCACTCAGAGTTTTGAAGTGAGGAGATAAGTTACTTGAAGCGAAAGGATACAATCTGAAATAGAGCCAATACCCAGGCTCTGCTGTAAAGGAGAACATATGTCAAGATATACATTCTCATCCAAAGTTAACTAGGCAAGAAAGCTTTCACGGTTCACAGTTACCTTTTCTTACGAGAAACTGAAACTTTTTCTTCTATAAGAACATAAGGAATGCTCTATTGAGTAAGACATTACTCAATTAAGCCTCGTATTGTGCTTTAGACAGTGGCGTACAAGACACTATTAGGGAGAACAAATAAGCCTTGCCCTTTTGTACAATCCCCTGGCCTTGTCATTCCCTTGCATCCACACCTGCTGCATTAGCAGTCCTAGAGCTTACATATCTGCTAGTTCCCTTTAATGAGTAATCACTAATTTACTTCTTTTACAAAAGGAATTTATTCAGTTCCTTCTACTACTTGCTGATACTGTCCATCTGTAACCTCAGCCTCCTGTGGCAACAAATTCCAGAAGTTCATAGATATCTTTATAGAAACGTACATCCTTTGTTTTAAACCAGCCTCCCACTGGCGTCAGCCAGTGGCTGTCAGTTCTAGCGCAAAGGGACTTGGTGAACACCATTTTTTCATTCACTCATCAGCATGGTTTTGTAAACCTCAGTCATGTCTGCTATTTTAGCCTTTTCTTCTCCAGACTGAAGAGTGCCAGCTTTTTTTAGTCTCCTACGACAGCATCCAAATCTTTAGTCATTTCAGTTGCCATTCTCTGCACCTTTTCTAGTTCCATCACATCTTTCCCGAGATGCAGAAAGCAAAGCTGCCCAGTTGGGCACACCAGGGTTTCATTTAGTCACAAAATATTGCCTTCTCTTCTGTTCCCATTTCTCTCTCTCTGACTGTGCCCAGAATGTTGCTGCCTTTTCTGGATCCCCTACCCTGTATTTTTACTCTTCTCCATCATGAGATGATGATTTTGCCCCATCCATTAATTCCTATCCTTTAATCAGTTTTCCAATACATAAAAGAACATTTAATCTAATCCAATAGCATCATGATTTATTTAATAAACTTTGGTGTTTGTCAAAGACTTTCTAAAAGCCAAATATATTATACTGTCAGGATCCTCCTTAACTGTACTGTTTATTGACACCCTCACAGCACTCCAGCAAGTTCGTAAAACAGGGTTTCCCTTACAGATCCTGTGCTTTTTTCACACAGACTCTACCATCTTACTGGAGATGCAAATCATTGTTCTGTAGTTCCCAGGATCCACCATTGTTATGAAAGAGAAACAATTATTTAATGTGTATCAGGAGCAACAAGGATAAGACTATTCAGCCTACAGCACCCATATGCAATTTTTTGTTAGCTCTCTTCCAGGAATCTTTTGAGGTTTTCCTCAAACCATCATATCACATATAATATGACGAACAGGTCTGTAGTGAAAGGTTGCCTTTCCTTAGGGAAGAGTACGCAAATTATAACCAGGATCTTCATGATAGGAGCCTTATGTGCTAGAACAAGAAGGTGAAGCAGGCAGCTTTTCTCCCCATGTAAATCTAACAGGATAGAAGACTCATGCACCTAAATGTTCTGCTGCCTTACATGAATTCGATCCAAAAAAGGAAGTCCCTGATGTACATGGGCTATGACAGAACAGCAAGATTCCCGAGAGTAGAACCTGGTATTTACTATGGAAGAATAATACAGTCATGACCTTTAGGACTTCTGTTTATTTAAGAGAAAATCTTTAAAGCTGAAAACAACTGAAATATTAATTTGTCTCACTGCCTTCCTATGCACTATTTCTTTCCAGTGACCCACAGTTTTTCCTGCTCCACAACAGAGACACTGGAAGGTCCATGGACATCATAAATGTAATAGAACGGGAAAACAGAAGAGCCTGTGGAGCCAAAAATGCAGCTAAATCACTTTGCTCGTTGTTGAGGAAAACTGAGTACATAAAACTCTGTATTGCTAGTGCTAGGCTTCTTATGTTCAGAGGAGAATCACCACAGTATAGTCAACAGCAGAAATATGATCACGGTTTGTGAACTAGTCCCTGTCATGCGGCATATATGCTATGTCTGTCTAGCTGATAGCGTTTCCTCTAATGTCTAACACAGATTACAACTGAAATCAACAGGGAAGCTCTTGACAGTTAAGACCTGCCAATTACTATCCTTTCATCAGCACTTTACCAAAGAGCTGCTTGCTACAGAATAGACACGCAGCCTACCAGTCTTTTTGTATGTATGCGTGCACACCAGAGAGTAAAATAATACATCTACAACATTAAGTCAAAGTATTTTAAATAGTTCATGGTCTAGTGAACAACTGTTGAAGATCAACAGACCTGTTTTCTCTGAAAGACAAAATAAATTGCACACAAAAATTTGTGGATTAGTTAGCTCATATGTTAGAGTGGAAAGCAAATGATACCTATTTTTCTACGGCATTTTGAGATTTGTGAATGAAGACAATCAAAAGAGTAAAAAGCCTTACTATCTTTCAGTCTTTCAAGGTGATCTTGTTTTGTTTATTTCTACAAACACTTAAGAGAATACTCATGAAAAATATTTTCTTTAGGTTTCAGTGGAGGCATTACAGAGAAAGTCCAGCTCGGTTTTTCTCTGAAGACCTCTGTCCTAGCTTTTTGCTGTTTCCAGGCGTAACATAATGGAAGATGTTCCCCTGATCAGTGACAGCATCAGAATTTACCGTTTCTCAGCTGAAGTCTGAGACTCACATTGGCCAGTGGAATTAGCCAAAATGTTTACGGGTGTCTACCCAACCTCTCCCCAGTGGGTTGTTATCTCTAGAGAAGGAATGCCTTGTATGCTCCTCTGTACTCCTTGAGCACCTATGATGTTTACCAGCCAAGGGTATTAGCATGTTCTGATACCATTTATGGTTTATGCCAATCTATGCACTAAAAGCTAAGGAGTAAATAAGAACAGGCACACTAAGACAGAAGGTCCCTCTAGCACAGTAGTTTGTCTCCAACAGTGGCAGTAGAACAGTAAAGCAGGGCAAGCATGAGATTCTCCTCCTATAGCTTCTAACTACTTTCAGCACCTTCTCTTCCCATCCCTCTTCCCCTGCCCCACCCTGATCTTGAATGGATCTCTCCTGTTGATCTGTCCAGTCTCGACACCAAGTTAAACTTCAGCATCCACAACATCCTTGGCAGGAAGTTCCATGGGCCGCTTACTCAGTGTGTGCAAATTATCTCCTTTTGTTTCAAACTTAGCTCCTTTGTTTCATTTGACGCCCCCTTATTCTTTCATCCCTGATTTTTCTTATAATTTTGTGAACCCCTTAATTGTTTCTTTCCCAGACAGAACTGTTGTATCTTACTGAACTCTTCCTCATACAGAAACCTGACAAGACACATCCCATTCAACAGCACCCTTCAGCAACTGTTACATGGACCACTGTCGTGGTTTAACCCCAGCCAGCAACACAGCACCACGCAGCCGCTCACTCGCTCCCCCCCCACCCAGTGGG
>JAVKLA010000042.1:8288456-8300007 GCA_034782735.1 Sagittarius serpentarius | reverse complement strand
TGAACTGAAAACACAGCGCTGTACCAGCTGCTAGGAAGACAATTAACTCTATCCCAGCCGAAACCAGGACAACCACTATGCTAAGTAACTCTTTCAGATACTTCTCATTTTGTCTGTTTGCAAATGAGAGTCAGAATCACAAGAGAACTAGCCATGTATCTACTCCTAATCGACTGAAAGAAGCAAAATGAAACAGGTCAACTTAAACCACACAGGAAAAGCTAAGGTGGGGTTTTATTTCCAAGCTCAGAAATCCCATTTTTGGTATGTTGGGAGGGAGGAAAAAGGAGAGAAAGCCTTGATAAAGCCAGTTGTATTTAATAAAAGAGGATAAATTTCAAGAATTTTTTCCTGTAGAGTAACCTATACAATGACCTTAAAAACCTGATGACATTTTCCCTTGGACTATGAGCTTAGACTCCTTTAACAGTTCCATCTATACCACTGGGAACTATAAACCACTTACCACATATGTCAAAATTCCAATGAGACCCCCTAATACTTCACAATTTTTTTTCCCTCTGATATTGTACAGAAATATAATCTCTACTGGGATTTAGAGAGAATTTTAAAGACATTAAACTCTAAACTGCTGTTTCAGTTATCTGCACACAAACATCACACTCTGGGCTTTACCTGATTTTAAGCAAGAAAATCAGACACCCTTGTTATTTAAGACTTTGCTCCTTTCTTCACTTACCGCAAAGGTTTATTTATTTTAAGCTATGAAGCTGTTCTAGCCAGCTCCTCTCATGCTAAGAGAAAAGCATGCTTCATCCATTACTTTCTCTTCAAACCTCCTAAGGAGAAAATTAGGCATCGCAATTGATTGCAATTTATTAATCAGACAGTCTGTTATACTTTTTTTTTTAAAAAATGATCATCATTTTATAGTTGAAGAAAAAGAGGTAGAAGAGCCAGCCAGATTTTCTTAAGTGCAATTCATTATAAATCATTTGTTTTCTTTTTACCCATTATGTTTTGTCCAAGATTTTAAATGTATCATGGAAAAGCGTTCAGTTACATTGTTACGGCACACACCAAATTTGTTTCATACAAGAAAACACAGCATTTTATCCCATCCATAATATACCATTGATTTGCTGGCTCACTGCTTTCCTGTAACCTCCGCTGCCCATCTGTATTTTTTATGACTGACCAAAAAAAAGACACTATTTCAACATTCATGCCTTACCATTACTTCAGTCACCTGAAGCAAGTTTGAGTTTAATGTTCCAGTTGTTGCCCAGGTAAATATTTTTGTGGAATTAAGCACCATTCAGCCATACACAATTTCCTAAGGGAAATGTCTATTTGGAAACAAACACGTGAAAACATTGTTCACCAATGCTTTAATTTATTTTGTTCTATCATTGTGTGTGGTAGCATTGCTGAAGGCTTTTCATGGCATGATTAAGGATACCATGGGGACACATTACTGTGATATTCCCAACAAGTTCTAAAATAAAATGGTAACTCTGATCCCTCAAACCAGGGACCTATAGAACTAAAAGCATGAGCTCTTAACAGCTTGATTCAATAAAGCTCCATAGCTGGTACTATAGCCAGACAAATCAGGACTCCTCACCTTCAGAGTGCTCGGACTTACTGCCTGCCATTTTGGAATGGGTACAGAGCTATTGCAAGAAAAGCAGAAGAAATTTTCTGCAACCATTGTAAGTTAAGCGGTAATCATTTACTGGAAAGAGACAACACAAGGAGATTTTTCACAAGGAGATTTTTAAGAGGCACTTCCAAAACAATGATTTCACCACTTTCAACAGCAGTCCCCTAAATTTTTAATTTTCTCTACTTTCTATTGGTTTTAAGACTTTGCCAAAAGTTTGTAAACACACTAAACATCACAGAGCTGCCTTAAGTGTTCTGCCATCTTTATTTTTATTATATGCCTCAATATCAACTCCATTTTCAAATCTGTCAAACCAAGATGACCAAAACCACTGCCCTCTCTTCTCACTGTCATACCCAAACTCTTCCCAAGATTAAGAGATAATATGTGATAAATTACTCATCCTGAAACACAGTGCATACTTTAAAGCATAGCAGTAGCCTCAAAGGGAACTTTGTGCGAGGCTTGGAAGTTTTTAGGACAGGTAGGCTCAAAGTTTCAAATTTCATTTGTCTCAAGTTGTATTTTCCCCCCTTTTATCACAAGGTGTACAATACCCCATTGTCTCAGAAGCACAAATGTCCTTTTGAGCTGGCAACATTAGACTTTACCCCTTCTGTTTTCATTTGGCTGACGGATGTTGCTCATTTCCGGCCTATCAAAAAGGAGAAGGAACACAAAATACTCCCCCCACTCCCAAAACTCCCCCAACTACAGCAATAGGACTACAATTAATTCCACTTTAGCATCTCCCAGATGAAGGAACACCTTATGGGAAGATGTTATAGTAATCACATGCTAGCTTCTTGACCTGATTCGGTTCTTCACAAAACCTTTTCATTGAGAGACTTCTTGAACAGAGGAAACAAAACAGCTCCTTCCTCTCAGTTGCCATCTCAACTCCCCTCCCCCGAAACCCAACATAAAAACAAAAGAACAAAAAAAACCCCCCAATGTTTTGAATGAGCATATTTATTCTAATAAAAATTGTAAGCAGAGATGTTTGGACCTTGTTGTAGGATGAAATTCCTCTAGCCTAAGAGAGAATGAGAGATGTAGATCTATCTGCCCATCAGCACTGCACTTACAGCTCAGGCCTATAGCAGAAATTGCAATGTGAATTTTGATGCTGCCTCGTCTTTGTCCCCCTCTTGCCCTATGTAATGTGTTGAAGATGGTTATTTCAGTTTTGGTTTTCACAAAGACTTGAGCCACTCATATGCTTCACTTCATTTGTTTTACCTGAAAATGTATGTACAGCTGCCACGTATCACTGCAATTAACTGGGACTTACCTAAATTGCTGATTCTTAAAATTATTTGCAGGACTAGAAAAGAGTAAGAACATTACATTCAACTAAACAGAACAAAAACTACCTGTGTTAATCAGCATTTTTGATGCAAGTCATCAAAATCAGTTTTGGTAGAGATTTGTGAAAGACTTGTCTCAGCAAGTATGAGCCATCCTACCTATGCTTGTTACAGGAAATTATGCGTTTGCTTCAGTGTGGCACTTAACATTGCTTCTCAGTTTTGAGGGGGTCTCTTTGTAAATCAGAATCTTTCTGCATTAAGTTTTCAAGGATTAAGCATTGTAGAACTGAGAGGGGAAATTAATGGAAAGCCGCCAAGTCCACTTTGACCATAGGACGATAAACTTATGTTTCACCAGACATTGTTTACTTTCAGCAAGAATCTTTACAACCCTTCTGAAGCCATTATCATGTGTTAGTTATTATTTCACTAGTCTTTTACGTTTTGAAAATGTATGTTTACATGCGCCATTCATCAGCATTTCAAACTGATGTTTTCCCATTGCAAAGAGTCATCAGTGCAAACAGAGTAATGCAGCAAATTATGATTGGACCAGGTTATGTTGATAAGATTCACCGCTCAGTACTGAAGAACTCCCACTGGAGTCTGTACAGAACCACAACTAATTGCTGTTTTATAGAAAACATACTGGCTTTTTTCCCCCCTCCTAGCCACCATCTCCAAATACAGAAAACGTGGAAAAAAGCATTTTAACACATTAAAATATAATCAGCAACTTGTCATTTGAGCTACAGTTGGGGAATAATCAACATCCTTATGAGAACTGAGCATTTTCTCTTAATCACAGTATGCAGCAGCTGACTGGCAAATAGATGTCATTGCTTATTTTGCTAAGTAGAAAACTGATCAATTTTATTTTTGTAGAGTATCTCACTCTAAGGAGAGACACATTTGTGACAGAAAGCAGCGATACACAAGAGAAGCACAATGAGGTGTAAGTTACAACACTCTTGCTATGGTCACTGTATTAATTTGTATATTGTTTTGCTTATTCCATGGGCCTGTTGAAAGCTGGAGTTAATACTTGTAAAAGGTGAGAATAACCCTTACAGAAACAAGAGTATCATCTTCTGGAATTTTTTTGTGTCAGCACACCTGCTGCAAGAAACTAAAAATTCCTTATCAAAAATACAACTTAGATGGGAAGCAGCACACATGTGCTAAATACTCATGTAAGCACAATTAGATGAAGCACAATGTCATGAAGTAAGATGGCCATTCCCTTACGCTATTCCTTATATCGTAGTATGGGATGAATTTCAAAGATCTAAGCAATAATCCCATTTTGAAAATGGAAAAACTTTTCTTTAATTTGGGAGAACGTGCCGATAAGACCTTATTTACATAAGAATCATTGATGAATTCTCCAATCTCTAGAAAAACAATGGTATCAGAAGGGTACTCGCAGCAATTGAAGTGCTAATATTTCCTGCCAGCATCTTTGTCATGAGGAGTTGGACAAGTCAGTAGTTTAAATGCAGGAGCCTAGTCCCAGGGAAGCGGTGCCAGTACTAGCAAGTACTTTTCAAAAATAAAAAAAGTACTTAGAGTCAGCACTGGTAAGGTGTCTATGCCTAGAATATTTTATGGAGAATCCAAAAGCTGAAACTGATTAGCATTGTTTGTTAGTTAATGTAAGTAACAATCTTAAAAAGAAGTGTCACAGCCTGACAAACATGAGCCATTTTTAGAGTGCAAACTATAATTTCCCTCTTTCTACAAGCACCACAGACATACAGTATTTCAGAAGCAGCTGCGATGCAAGAACTTTGTCATACAGACTAAACTAACGAAATATCATGATTCTCTCCTTAACAGTGCAATTAAATGTTCCCAGTCCTGCTCTTACGGACTCAGAAATCAGTTTATACACTGCTCATGAGGAATTTGTTTAGCATTTGTAAGCTTGTTAGACAGGGTTTTGGTTTATACCTAGCACAGTGGGAAGAAAGGGTATGGCTGGTTCTCCTATAGGTTACCGTAATACAGAATGTGTTTAAAGGCAACAATTCTTTACAATTTAGCAGCTTGCATAAGACTCTCCAAATCATCTTTAGTAGCCGAACTAAAAGGACTTAACCCAAAACATGATGAAGAAAAAGACCCCTCATTTTAACAACACATATCCCTCATATTCTTGTTTCAAAATTGAACCAAAGGAGTTAAGGTGAAAGCGAGGAGAAGGTGCGACTGAGAAACTGAACAACAGTCATCAGCATAATGAGGAGAAACTGTTGCCGTGTCCATGCTAGTTTTTATCTGCTGCCCTTCCCAGTCTCTCACAGCAAGTGACAGTAATTATAGCATAATATAGCTTTTGGGCACAGTATAAAAAAGCAAGGGAGAAAAGGAAAGTTTAGAAGCTTAAATCTAGCAAATCATTCAATCCCTTTGGTAGATTTTTGGCATTAATAGGACCAGGTTCATTCAACTGGTTTAAGTATCAAGAACTTGAAATCACGGTGTTGTGATGACAGTGGGATATATTTTATGAAGGATCTACAAGCGCTTTAGACCTCATGACAAGCTCATAGGTGTAACCTACTGGCAAAATTTAGCTCTTTATATAATGGTATCAGATTGCATATGAAAAAAAAGTTTAAATGAGGTTTGATTTTTTATCTTACTGGGAAAAAAAAAAAAGAAAGAGGCTCTCACCTCCTTATGTGCCTGCATGGAAAAAATAGCACTGATCCTGGTGAGTAAAATCAACTCGTGGCAGATTCCTTTGATGTTAGCGTACATCTATGCCACTCTAAAAAAAAAAAATCTTTGTTAGAAGATTGAGTCATGTTTTTATTATTCTCTATTAACACGAAGAAATTATTCATCAGCATTAATCATGTGAAATCCTTTGCACTTGGCTCCCTTCAGAGCTACAAGATCAAAAACTAACCCTTTCACTTCATCTCTGTCAGAATTTAGAAGTATCCATTTAAGAACAAAGAAAGGCATTACAGATAATTGTATGACTTGTAAACATACGTCATCTGTGTTTGCAGTGTTGGGTTATCTAAAAGAAATGAGTCACTTGAATCTGGATAAACACAGATCTACAGTTCCAGCTATTTAATGATTGAAAATCTTTCCAGGAGTCTATCCACTCAACCTCTGACAGCAAGCAAAGGAAAGCTGCAAGATGACAGCTGGTCATGTGCAGTAGATAGCCTCAATTTGAAAGTGAAAAGATGCTGATTCTCCCTCTTGCACCAGTTGACATCGGCAAAAAACTTCAGGGATTGTAGTGCACTTGGACTGCTTGCTCCCTTCCATACTAGCCACTTAAGCTTCCACTCCGGTGTTTAAACAGAGATTTGGCTGCTTACAGGCGATGAAGGTCTGTCTTCCTTTCATCTCCCTCCCTTTCCTAATTTTCTCATCTGAAATATTGTGCAAACACTGTCAAATTCTCAGCATAACAAGGTTAAGTATTTTGTTTATTCTCCATTTTCTGTATTATTCCTGTAGCCTTCCTCAATATATTACAACCACCTGGTTATTTTCCCTTGCTTTCTTTCCTCCTCTTTTCCATGATAGTCAAACAAATAAAGATTCTTTATGTATAAGAGCAATGAAATGAAAGAACCTGTTAGTTCTGAATGCAAGAGAACACTGTAAAATAATGTTTCTTAATTAACTGTTGCTCTTCTGCACATTCACTGTCAGTCTTTGCAGGCTGTATGAAATCTGTTTATCTGGGCGTACTGAATTCTGACTTGTCTTAGGACGAGAAAGAATAAACATGAGGGATAAAATCTCCCACGCCAAGAGTTCCCCAACTCTTTCTTTTACTACTGGATAACTCTGCTATTAGTCATTACATTTCAAGAAGCTTACATATCACTTAATGTACAAAAACCTAGTTTGGATGTCTGTTGCACAGCAATGCAGGTAAAATTCAGTGGTGGTGTAGCAGCAAGAGGAAGAGTGGTAACTGAAACAGAAACTTCACACCAAGCAATGCATGCCATTGCTGGTTTTGTCCAGATTGCACTGCTCACTTTGTCTTCCTGAGTCCTTTGGTGAAAGGCATTAGAGATTTACAAAGTTGTTCTCCTTTGGCTCTGGTACTCTTCAAGTACGTGGCACAGAGCGGCATATTCTGCTTTGCCGTTGACCCAGGACAGGGTGAAGGCTGCAGCGCGAGACTACAGCACAGTTCAGTGGTCAGCTCACAGGAAGCCTGCAAACCAGCTCACCGCTTTCTAACTGCTTAATAATAACCATGACGCACTTTCTCCAAGACTTTAACATGCAACTGGCTGATAAATCAGACAAAAATCCAGAGCAGGAGGGAAACTACCGCATCAACATACCGTAAGCACCACAGGAGGCCTACTGGCATGGACCAAATGATCAGGACAGGTGCGTAACAGACAAAAGCATCCTGCACAGGGAAATTCTCATGATCTCTGCTACAGAGACAACATTAGGCAGTATTGATGTTGTTTGCCATAGCTGCCTTGCTAACCTTGGCTTCGGGGTTTGACGGCCTACAGCACAGCAGGGATTTCAGACAGCACTCCCCTACCGAGGAGTGCCCGTCACTATCATTAATCATAGGAACAGCCACAGTTTAAGAGTGCAGACAAGAATCTGATGCATGCACTAAAATCCAAGCCATTTGCTTCGGATTATCAATCATGATACACAATTTCTATCACCTCTCCACGCTTCTCAGTCTGCCTGAATCCCTGAGCAAGACTAATGAATGGTGATCAGGCAGTTAGCTCTTGATAGACATTCTTTTCTACCGCTAGCTTCCGAACATAGCAAAGATTTTGGAAATGATAGCTCTTGCAGAGTATACCTGTGCCATTTTGGTATTTCATGTCATGTCTACCTCTAAGAGTTTGTTATAATGTACAGATCAGACATCAGGGGCTGAGCAACATGCAGTTAGCTCAGTCATGCAAAACTGAAGATCAGCAGTGCCTAAAGAATGATAACTTGTTTGTCACATCAGGACAAAAATCACTGAATGCCATACCAAATGATGCAGACGGTGAACCTATTAAAATTTATTGCTTGATACCCAGCCAATTTCTTCTACCCTGGATGTAAATTGACATGATAATCAAATACTATAAACAACAGTGCACTATAGTACAGCATGATATATTAAAATTTCAAATCACATACCATATAATAGCTACTGCTTTATGATTTCAAAACTTCAATAAAAATTACTGTTTTTCCCACAAGTATTAGCTAGATACCTTGAAAACAAAACCAAAAATCCCACAAAAATTCAAAATGCATACATCCCACAACACAGATTATTTTTACCACCATGAAACTAGCAGCAGATTTGTTTGCTGTGTTTGAAATTTCCACAATGAAAATTCAGACTTTCCCTATCTAATGTGTTGTCAATGCATAACTGATGTGGTTTGATTTGGCTCAAGACTTGCAAAAGCAATCAAGCATTATGGAATGCCTATGACTCTCCAGCTGAATACACTGCTTACAGAGTGCCGAGCATATGCTTTAAAGAATAACAATCATGATCATTACCAACTTCTCCTTCCTCCCTCCTCCTCAAACAACTTTTTGTGCACAGAAAGAATGGAAGCTCTATTTGAAATATATTTATGACACCTCTAAGGCACATCTCCCATCCTTTCATGATTCCCATTATATTAACCTTTGTCTGCGTAGAGTTACTACTGAAAGATGTGTAACTTGTCAGTGATCAAGTTAAAAACTGAAAAATTTGCTGTTGTAATAGTAAGCATAATTTGGCCCAATTCCTATACTGAACTCTCCTCTCTAGGCTGGAAAAGCATTCTAGTCGACAGAATTTAGTACATACTTTAATCTGTCACTATCTACTTTTGAAACTGTTCTCTATAACATTACAACGGAACAGTTTTAACTGCCGTAAGAAACAAAGCTCCATAGAATCACATGAGGCATCCTGTATTTCTGTGCCAGATTTTGGTGAGACACACATTCAGAAACAAGCAAAACTAAGAATCAGCTGGTGACATCTGTTGTGCCTATGGGTGGATGTACAGAAGTGTAAGATGCCACAAAGTTGGAATTATGAAGTGTCAGGCATTAGCCTCAAAATATGGAAGGGAACATGTTCTCCATCACTAAATTAACTTTTTTTGCCACTGTGAGCACTCTCTGCCCTACCCAATCTATCAGGGATCTGTTGTTTCTGCTGTCATCGACTGAAACACTGGAGCAATTTTGTGTTTCTTTGCTGACCATTTCCTACTTCCGTCTAATCTACACAGTACCTGTGTTCATTCTGATCCTAAACTAGGCACATGAGAGGGGTGGAAAGGAAGAATCAATGGGGATGACAGAACAAAACAGCAGGCAAAGAGACTGTCAGAAAGGGAAAGTCTCTCAATACAAATCAAGACTACATACCAATGCAAAAACCATGATTAAATCAGGGCTTTCACAGCCAAAAGCCACTAAGAAAACCCAGATGAAATATCTGTGTTTTTGGTAGTATTTTTTATCTGCCTTTTCTTTGCTGTCTCCTCCTTTCTTGAACCAGTAAAAGCAAGGAAAATGGGCTCTGCCATCGACCAGAGCCCAAAAGATTATGCCTCTGCTCTTTTCTGTGAAAACTTTTCATTTTCTGAGGATAAATCCAAGACAGAGCAGAAGAGGTATTTATGTTCTAATACTGTTGAAATAATGTCCTTATGCTGCATAACTCCTCATCCAAGTACCTGCTGACAAGGTTCCCCAGTTGGCATAGGTTGTATATAGCCACATTGCCTAGAAGAATACAAAAACCCCAGAATCTGGCATCAGTGATTTAGATGACTACATACTCTGTTCCATGACAGCTATTTAAGATAATCAGCATTACTGAGCTTTACTAATGAAGCGTTGCAATCTGTATTCCAAATCCAAACAGGATGCACTTTTTCATCCCTAACAAACGTAGAGAGTGTAATGCATAATAGGAAGGATTATGCATTCAGCAACTTACAGTAAAATCCTGTTTGCTTATCAATGAAAAACAGTCCTGAAGAACTGGCTTGCATATCCTATTTTTTTTTAAGCTGTCATTTAATATGTCAGCAATAATAGGGAGCTACTATGTGTTATTTTCTAACTGGTAACAAAACCTAAGTATTTTCCACTTGCTTCTGTGTTCAGGGGACAGAGTATTCGAGCACCGTTTTTTTAAGTTCAACAGGCTACAATACAGAATATTACTGTCCTGTCAGAACACAAACAGAGAGAGGTGGAGACTTTACCTTAGACAGCGTTATTCAGAAGCCTTGTTAGTCCTGAAGTTCTTGATTTGATGTTTCTCAGATAAAATGTATTATCTGAAAGTCAGTTATATTCAGCTGAGAAATTTGGTTCACAAGGGAAGCTAAAGCGATCCCTTGCTTTCATCCCAGTCCTGTTTCTCCTACTATAGTAATACTTAGTTGCATTGTCCTCGTAGATAACTTGGAGGAAGAGGGATGGAGAAAACTCTTATACCCAATATATGGACCCAAGATCACTACTTCCTCTTTATTCTTCAGCTCATTCCATTCTGCATCCTTAAACATCCCTTTCAGGAGAAGTGGAGGCAATTCAAACTCTTGTATTTACTAATTAAAGAAAGGCAAACCTCAGTAATTATTAGCAAGAAAAAAAAGAAAGCATTAAGAAGGCATGTTTGCCTCGCTTCACTGGACAATCAAGAGTCAACTTTTTTTTTCCTCCTTTTGGAGTCAACAATGAAGATAAAGGTTGCATCCAGATGTATATATGGCACAGGTATAAGAAACAATGAGACTAGTCACAAACTCTTGATTCTGCTAAAAATTAACAGCTCATTTAATGACACAGTGGGGTCAAAATTTCACCCTACATGTCACATTCATTTACATGTGAAGAGTACTCAAGCTCTAGCCAGAATTGGGTTTCCTGACACAAGAACATACTCTGGACAAACCTTTAACCTCTCTGTACTGGAAGCAGAGTATATCATTAGCATTACAGAGGTGGGATGTTAGCAGCCAGAGATGGGGAAAAACATGTCTGGTACACCCAGACCTGAAAGTAAAACTTAACCTCTGGTCATGACTTTTATAGTGTTAACACACTAGAACATATACACAGTGATTAATCCATCAAAACAGATGTTCCCCCAGACGCACTTTTGTATACAAAGTTTTCATGACAGAACAGGAAAGACAATAACAAGCCTTTTGTTAAGTGGTATGACTCATGAATTGTTCAAGGATTTTTTACTCCAAAGAAGGGCAACTGAGGGAGTGTGTAAAACAGAGGTAAAATTCTGCTGCTAAAGCAGCATCTGTTGATTTTTTTCTTGGGAGGGGACAGGTGATATAAAGAAACAAACAAGACAACAATCTCAGACTTGCAAACCTTTGAGTTACCGGTCAGATGTGGTGTATGAAAAGGCACGGACTCCGATCCCGGTGAATCGAAGACAATTTAATTGGTGAACCCCAGCTACATTTATAGTTCAGCTTAGCAGGTATCTGCAGCTACACAGTCACTGTTCACGCATGTTGTGGTTTAACCCCAGCCAGCAACACAGCACCACGCAGCCGCTCACTCGCTCCCCCCCCACCCAGTGGGATGG
>JAVKLA010000042.1:8233671-8288356 GCA_034782735.1 Sagittarius serpentarius | reverse complement strand
TACTGAACTGAAAACACAGCGCTGTACCAGCTGCTAGGAAGACAATTAACTCTATCCCAGCCGAAACCAGGACAACGCATAAGCTAGCCAATAGTCTCCTTGATCATGCAACGATCATGCATCCTTAACAAGCTTCAGCACATCTTCATTGTTACATAAAGTAGCTTATTCAAGGATAGCAACATAGCAACTTTCTTATCTAGAAGGTCCCTGGTTAACGGCTAAAAGACAGAGTATACAAAACTGCAATGCTCCGTGCATTCCATCTCGTGTTCTACTGCTTTATCTCTTGCTCCCATGGCTTTCTTCCAACAAGCATAGCTGTGTCTCCCTCCTGGGGTCGTTCTTCTCTGCTAAGGTAGCTAAACTTATTCCAGAGATACCCACAGTCAGATATAAAGTCTTCCCTTTCAAAGTATGCCAAGGCATTAACTTACATTCTCAGGGTCAAAGAACCCAGAAACAAGACATGTTCACACAAAATAAACAGAAAAAAGTGTCTTATAAACATTTTGTAAAAACACAGGAAAAAAAACCTGGCCATCAATCTAGGTAAAAGTATCATAGAATAGAACCATAGAATGGCTTGGGCTGGAAGGGACCATCAAAGGCCATCTAGTCCAACCCCGCTGCGGTCAGCAGGGACACCTTCAACTAGGTCAGGTTGCTCAGAGCCCCGTCCAGCCTGGTCTTGAATGTTTCCACGGATGGGGCTTCTACCACCTCTCTGGGCAACCTGTGCCAGTGTTTCACTACCCTCATTGTAAAAAATTTTTTCCTTGTATCTCGTCTACATCTAGTCACTATCCACTTGGTTCTGAGGTGAATCCTCCAGTCCATCACTTTTGCACAACCAAATATTCAATGGATTGAAGTCTCTCTCTAGATACCAATTGTCACAAAATCCTAGGCATTTCGTTTTTAAGAGACTTCTGTCACCCCATTTCTTTCTTCCCTACTCCCTCTTTTCTAATTTGGCTGAAAACAGAAAAAGTTGGTTATTAGATTTGAGTCGGACAAGCCAGCAGTTATACACCGCATACTTGTGTAAAGCCACTTTCCTTGGAAAATAAAACCAAGATGTGCAAACACCCATAAATGATCACAGATTGCCATCTGTTTCTAATGTAGCATTCAGAGTAAAATAAGAGGATCCACACAAAGAAAAGATTTCCAGGATGTAGCAGTAAGAGGAGTCTTTCCTTTTCATAAATGGGCCATGCGCACATATGATTTGAGGAAGAGATCTTAGATATAAAATGAGACATTAAGTCAAATTGGTCATAGGACAAGAAAAAGTGGACTGCAGAAACTGGAAATTACATCTTCCTGGACATCCACGTGAGAAAAACGTTGTCAAAACCACACCAAAACCTTCGCAGTTCTTTCAATGCCTCCTGTGTCTTCTCTCACAGGGAGGCTGGCTTTGTAAACATTCTTTGAGAGGACTAACCACTTGAACAGTCAAACAACATATATTCACTGTGAAAATAATGCCCATTACCTGATATGTTGGACATCCTATGGGATGGAGAACATGAGAAACCAGCAGTGGTAATCTTGTTTTCCTGGGAAAAGAAAAATGAGAGGCAGGTGTGCTGTAAAACTATTCACTTTTGCCAGAAATAAAAACCATTGCACATTGGCCAGAGATGAGGACTTTTCATGACATCTAAATTCTGACGCTGATTCACTACTAGACCAAAGGCAAGCTACTGCCTTTTTATGTTCAGAGAGTGATAAAGCCCACCTGCCTCTGGAAGCACATGAAGATTAGTTCACGTTGGGAAGTTGCCGAGAAAGAAGTTATGCAGTTCTTTTGTCACTTGTATAAAATGAAAACAGAGCCTGCTCCCTTGACTTCAGTGGAGGTAGGACAGTACTCATGGCCCTAAGTAATTCCTGTTACAGGTGTTTGTGGACTAAAATGAATAGGTGGCCTTTGCCTAAGATCAGTGGTCCAGAAGCTCCACTGAAAGCCATTTGTTAAGAAGCAGAGGACAGGCCTATGCGAGGCAAAGGAGATCCATAACATTTTTCCTGCAGAAAATCCATCCTTTCTCCGAGGAAAAAAAAACCCCAAACATAGAGGGAGTTCATTAGTCTTTTGGTCTTGACTGAACCCTGCAGATCAAGAACCACAGAAGAGATTTGTATTAACTGATCAAACGTCCTTTCAGTTCAGCTAGGTTCCACAACACAATATTGAGCATGTGCTCCATAGACAGTTCTGAAACTTATCTTACTAGAGAAAAGACCACCTACATTTGACCACAGGAGCAGTTTTGTGAACATTCTGTAATTGCAAACCAAACTTGCTGAGAGAGAAAAAAGTTTTAATGACAGGGCTGAAATTATGTAGTAGATCTTAATTCTAAAATATTACATGAAGACATAAAATGCATGAACATGAAAAGCAATACAAAATTAGAACTAGAAAAATAAAACAACAGAAAAGGAGGGTAGGGCTGCAGTGCGGAAGAAATATTTGGAGCCATAACAGAAGCAGGCAGGAGGCGGATATAAACAGGTAAAGAGCAGGCTTGGCCTGTTTTTAAGTTTTAAAGTTACAGTGGGCTTGTTGAGTCATGTTTAATCTTTCTACCTTGAAATCTAGCTTTAGTTCCCCCCTCTTGTCCTAGTCTCCCCATTTGGCTGACTTCTTTACACCATTTCATACAAAA
Source organism: Sagittarius serpentarius (assembly GCA_034782735.1). Taxonomy (NCBI): domain Eukaryota; kingdom Metazoa; phylum Chordata; class Aves; order Accipitriformes; family Sagittariidae; genus Sagittarius; species Sagittarius serpentarius. Next base: position 8,285,672 of record JAVKLA010000042.1, on the reverse strand, counting down.
AATGTGTAGGATTTAAATACATTAAGGCAAAACTACCCTGAGTTTACATTATGCTTTAAAATATTGTATTGGATTTGTGTGGCAAGGTTTTGGTAGCAGAGGACTACAGGGGTGGCTTCTGTGAGAAGCTGCCAGACGCTTCCCCTATGTCCTGTACAGCCAATGCCAGCCGGCTCCGGGACAGACCCGCCGCTGGCCAAGGCCCAGCCCATCAGTGACGGTGGCAGCGCCTCTGGGATAACATATCTGAGAAGGGGAAAAAGCCCTGCGCAACGGCAACTGCAGCTGGAGAGAGGAGCAAGAACTGTGAGAGAAACAGCCCTGGAGCCCCCCAGGTCAGTGCAGAAGGAGGGGCAGGAGGTGCTCCAGGTGCCGGAGCAGAGATTCCCCTGCGGCCCCTGGGGAAGACCCTGGTGAGGCAGGCTGTGCCCCTGCAGCCCGGGGAGGACCCCACGCCAGAGCGGGTGGATGCCCGAAGGACTGCAGTGCATGGGAGGGACCCACGCTGGAGCAGAGGAAGAGTGTGTGGAAGAAGGAGCAGCAGAGATGACCGCCCCCAACCCCCATTCCCCTGCATCACTCAGCAGGAGGAGGTAGACAAAATCAGGAGTGGAGTTGAACCCAGGAAGAAGCGAGAGGTAGGGGGAAGGTGTTCTAAAATTTAGTTTTTATTTCTCATTACCGTACTGTGATTTGATTGGTAATAAATTAAACTACTTTCCCCAAATCTGTTTTGCCCATGACAGTAATTGGTGAGTGATGTGCCCCTGCCCTTATCTCGACCTACAAGCCTTTCACTGTATTTCTCTCCCCCTGTCCAGTTGAGGAGGGGGAGTAATAGAGCAGCTTGTTGGACACATGGCATCCAGCTAAGGTCAACCCACCACAAACGTATTCCAGATATTTCTACCTGAAGAGTTGTGTATTTTACTATAAAAATCCAATGCATTTTTCCCCAAATGTATGACTGAATATAATTATCGCACTCTTCCTCCATTATTAGAATCTAGGTTTCATAGCCAAGATAGACCTCACCCTGTGAAGAACAGCAGGAACCAGCTGGCAGGTAGGTTCTGGACATCTAGTGATCTCCAGTTGTCCAACAGCATGTAAAACAGTTCACTGATGTTCCCAGTACAACATTCCTTTTATTTTTCCACCTTCAAAACTATTTCTGCCATCTCTCCCTTTCTCTGCAATCCTTTGCTGCATGTACACACAATCTATATGTCTAGCGCTAATACTTACTCGTTCACCTCCCAGGCATTTTTGGGTAATCCCTTTAGTATGGTCCCAACATTTGGCTCTACTCAGTAGACAGTGGGATTGTCTGCTACTCTCAGCCTGTGTAATTGTGCCTGTGATTATTGGTAATGCAGCAATCAACGCAGCGTGAACTCTGCTGTTGCCTCAAGACTTGGGTCTAAAGCAATCCTACGATTCATCTGGCGTCTCAAAGTGTACTAAAATCTAGTTCATGAACAGCTTGAAGCATTTGCAGATTTTCTTTGAAATTATACTGCACATATCTTCCAGATTTCCTATTTTTCCCCTCCAGTGTAGTAAGGAAAGGTGTATCTGTTGATTTAAAAAAAGATTAAATAGTCAGACAACGTCAATGCAAACTCTAAACTCCTCAGTCCACAAATTCTGTTTACTCATGAAAAAAATGAAGGTATTTGCATTTTACAATTGGCCAAACAGGTCTGTTTACACTCCGTGTTATTACCTGCAACACGCACCAGATCTCTGTGGGTGATTCAAATGACCATTACCTTTTTAGGAGATATAAATCAAGTTTTACTAAAGCAGTTCAGTCAGTCTAATTCCTGAAATCTATATCCCTCTAGAGATTCCTCAAAATGCTGCTGGAAAATGAGTTTTCAGTGTTTACGTTATACTTGTATCCAGAATACACATCTCAAAAATTAAGTTGTCATTCCAGAATGTGAAAACAAGAGAGTCTTCAGGATTGCATCACATTCGGTATAAACTCCAAGACAATATTCTGAGAGAAAGGGCTGATGGGACAGGCCTCTAGAAAAGCGTTGTGGGGTTTTTTTTGGTGTGTGGGGCACAATAGAGACACACTAATAAAGCACAATCAATTTTGGCAAAATACACAGTTCTGCTGGAATGAGAACACACTACACCCCCATGTTCTAATAAACACCTGGAAGAAATAGTCCCCCTCCCCCAGGATAGTCCTTACTGCCTAGTGAAAAAGCTGTTCTCGGTTCTTTGCTTTGTGTTGGTTAGAAGAATTCATGGGGATGTGCCAGAAGTTGAGCACTTTTGACCCCCATTTCTCCTACATTCTACTTTTAAAAGACCACATAAATTTGACTCCCTGCTATTGGATTTCAAACAGACAAAAATACCAGTTGCAGTCCATCTGCATAGCCTCAGGCGTCATTGCCATCGCTGCTTGTGTCAGAGCAAGCACTGAATGAATCAGTCTTCAATCTCATTAGGTTACTGCTTGGAATATTACGTCTGAATCAAAAGAATAAGGGTTTGGTTTAGGAGACATTTGTTTCAGGTCCCACCTAAAAACAGCAGCCTGAGAAGCAACTTCCAGAGCAGAGGGGTAAGAGGCTGCGATATGTGATCACTTAATTGGGACAGTTCCACACACTGGAATACTAGAAAAAACCCACAACTGCTTCAGATTATTATCTCCAGGCACCTTGCACTATTACTTTTGTGGTTTTTTTTTTTTTGTTTGTTTTTACTCCATTTGCATTTTTTCCTTTTAATCTGCTTTCTCAGATAAGAATTGTACCTGGGTGACAAGTAACAAACTACCAAAACTCCTCTTCCAGACAGGCTTAAAATAGTGTTTTAGTTCAAATGAAGACTGCTAGTCTGTACATTAATTATTAACCAATTAAAAGCTAATCATCATGCTCTATGTAGTGGTGAGTAACACCAAACTAAGTAACTTCTGTAAGGCAAAATTAAAAAAGCAAATATTTACTGGAGTGGTGAAGGTCATGGCTGTCTAATAAAGGATTTGTGACTACGTGAAATTGGAAAAGAAATGGTATATTCTGAAGCTATTTTCAACCCATTAGCTTAAGTCAGAAAGAATAAAAGCAAATGTTGTTAGTTTAGAACTCTGATGTATAACAAATGAACACGAGCAGCACTTCCCCCCTTCTCCTTCCCTCATATCTTCTAGATTAGGTTCACTCTTTCTTCATAGGAACCCAACTGCAAAGATATCTTTCATTTTTCTGGAGCCTGCTGTTCAAGTCCAGGATGACGATTTTTGTTTGTTTGTTTTTTGACAGAAATAATTAAATTCACTATTTCAGGAATTTTCTTCAATGCAACTGTTCTTTTCATTTCAGACAGGTAATCAACACTCACATAGCTTCCTGTATTTACACATAAGCAAAATAAGCATCCTGATTTTTCACTTAACTACATCACTGCCCTCGCCCCCTTTTTTAAAAGCTATCAAAAGATGGTGAACTTTAAATATCAGTGACTTTGATCATTCTTAGAGTTGATGCGAACTCACATTCCTCCATGAGTCCAGGAAACTGGTGGTTGACTGTTTCTGAAAGTGAGATTTTCAGGGAAGGTATTATAATGCAGGTACTAATGATGAAAAATAGGTATAGTAAAGCAAGAGAGATACGCTTCATCTGATTGTATTGGAAAAATCATTCCACCTTACCTGCAACATCAGGACCTGCTGGGATGCATTAGATACAGATCTATTTGCAAAAACCTAGGCTTGTTTAGCATTCAGTATCTGTTTGAGCTTTGGTAGAAAAACAAGGGAATAAAAACTTTGCTTGTGACCACAAACCCTGTACCATATAAGAAACTTTCTTTTGCCAGATTTTGGATGAACTAAATAGCTGAGAAGAGAAAAGCTAGATTTTGGTTTTTTTTCCTCTAGAAAGAAGTCTACACTAATACTTGGTTATCTAGTCCATGTTTAGAATCTCAGATGATGATGATTCTACAGTCTCTTCCTAAAGTATATATACAGCAGTAAAACAAGATGTAAAATTGCCTGTAATTTATGTTTTCTTCACAAATCTTTGTCAAATACTTTTTTTCTGCTCTCACTGACAGAGAGCAACCATTTTTACCTGCCTTTCAAAAGCAAAAGCTTCAAAGGGCTAATGTTTCCTTAAAAAAAAAAAAAAACAAACCAAAAACCAACCCCCCTCAAAATACCTGTAGGCAGTTCCATATCTGTGGTATTTTTGTCTAGAATGGAAGACGTCCAGTTCTAGAAACCTTACTTCATAGATCCTGTCTTCCATCTTCAATTATTGTTGTTTTATTGTGACTCTAATTGCTTTTTAAGGTGTTCGATGAAAAATAAAACCTCAGTGTTTCAGCCAGGGATTAAGCGCTGCCATATGGAGCTGAATAATTATCTTGCCCATTTTCTGCATGATATGTCTCTTACAGCTGCAATCCAACAAAAACAATGTTCTGCATGCAACATTATTTTTGTCAAGAGTTACAACATTTCTGAAAAAGGTGATTAATCTAAAAACACACCACAGGAGTATCTTTAATTCAGCTAATATTTCCATGGAACAAGGCAATAATTGATAACATAGGTGCAAGATGAAAGGCTTTGACTACGTACAATGAATAGACATGAAAGACTGGTTAGTCTCAACATTGCTACTTAGTATAGGCCCTAACAAGACCAGCTGAAGGCACATCAGCTCTAGCCACCACCTGTCAGGCAGCACATTGTACTTGAAGAGTACCATGGGTCTTTTACTAAAAAGAACGTTCAAAAAAAGGCTTTTTTTTCTAGGATATGTTTCAAGTCAGAATTGAATCAGCTTGTTAAAAAAGTTGACTACCTAGAAGTTCCACATTTCATCCAGCTCTATTGTTAATTTTTACTCCAACACTTTTTGCAACTTTTAATCTCCTGTCTTAACACAGTCTTGAAACACACACGCAAAAACCTAAACCCAATTTGATGACACATTAGTACCCAAAATTCACCTTCATTAACTTCTTAACTGTGAACATAATAGTTAAGGCAGAGACACAGCATCACTTTTGCCACCTAATATGAGAAATGTGAACAGAGAGATTTGGAGAAGACAGCCAGGGAATACAATTTTTCACAGACTAGTGCTATAGATGCATTTGAAGTTCTCTGGTTTAGGTTGTCTCCTGGGGTGATAATACTTGAACTGAGGAATAATGGATTTTTCTCCTCATTGGATTTTTTCTCCTCATTGGATTAACTAGAGAAACAAAGTGAAAAAAATAAAAATGTAAATGTCTGGATTATAGCCAGGTAGCTAAAAAGCATAACTTTACACTGTAAGCCAAAAAAGAGAGGGAAAAATTAAAGTTGAACTTACTTCAATGAGATTTTTGAAACATTTTATTTTGAAAATACTATTTTTGTTTAAAACCACTTACAATAAAGAAAAACTATTAGCACTCAATCTAGTTATAAAGAAGGTTATCTTTCAGCAGTAATTGAACTATAAGGTTTTTAATTTCTAAGTTTGAAAAAAGCTCTGGAATACAAGAAATGCAACTTGGGATGCTCAGACATGTAGTGACTGTACATGTTATTTCTCCACTGAAGCATTAAAAAACAAGAAAAACCAACAGTGATATAGGCTTTCTTTATTTAGTGTTAAATTCAGTACTCTTGTTTCTGTGACCAAAAAGGTGATGACAACATTAGTGAAAGTCCATCTGACATCCACACATCAGCTTTGTAGTGTTCTTCTGTCACAGGCAAAATTTGCAGTCGTTTAGTGAGTCTGCAGAGGCACTCAGCTTCTCAGTTAGAAACCCCTTCTACAGCTCAACTCAAGGTGCATTAATCATGGTAGTATAAGTGCAATTGCTGTGGGATGGAATCCAAAACAGTTATGTGTATGAGAGAGAGAGAAAGGGGGGAGTGTATCTGAGCAGGACCGTTAACAGCTAACAGAAAGCCATTTTCTTGATGAGATTTGTTATTTGCATTTCTGCACTTTCACTGGAAGACGACAATTTTCAAAGTGTTGAATCAACTCTATGGATTACCGGAATTTCAACTCTTATTGTAACTAGCCATGATACTATTTAGTGTGAAGGTGTGTTGAAAACAAGACTCACATAGACAGCATAATGACAGTTTCCCCATTAATCCTTCTTATTTTTTAATATATTATGAGGAATAATAAATTAATCCAAATCATTAATTTTCATTAAAAAGACAAATTTCTAAAGAATGAAGTAACTGCATTTCCTTCTGTTTTAGCCAAAGTGATGAAATCTGACCCAGTATATTCTGCTAACAGCTCCTCTATAACAGTAGATGACCTCAGATCCTATACATATCCCACAGATCTCAAAGAGGTATAAACAACCTCTAAACCTCCTAGCCTGCTCTGATGATCACAAGTTCTCTAGCAACCAATTCACACAGTCTAATAGTCAACCCTAGAGATTACCCTGAGAGAGTGCTACATCCCTACACACGTTAAACAGATATCTCATATTGCTTTAAAGGAAAAATGGCTGAAGGTGTAGTACTAGCCAACAGTTATGGTGTAACTCCTTAAAAATTTTATTTCCAGAGCTTTTCTTCTCTCCACTACTTTTTGTCCCCCACCCTGTTCTCCACTTACTCCATTTTCCCGATTCTCTTTACTCCCTCAAAATAACAAAATAAATCAATTTATATACAGATCTACTAAATAGTAGCTTAAAAACTAAGACCACAAGCAGATGTTTCTGGGTGGATGTATTCAGGTATTGAATCCACCCTAGCTATAGTTAGAAAACAGCTACATCAGCAGAGTAGAGGAAAGATTTCTGACTCAGTAGAGAAGAGCTGTAACATTGAATTTATTAAATTGGGTCCACAGTGTCTTGGTTCACTCAGCTGCAAAGGATTAAGTAAGCCTCCAGGGGAATATTTCTGATAAAATGCATAATGTTGGAGGGTTGCAGGTGATACCTGAAGATTGTAAGAATTATGTGTCTCAACTGTTGACTGACCTAAGTGAAGGCAGGGAAAAGGGAGCAGAAGAGAGAGGAGTATTTTGTACTAACTGACCCCAAACTGCAGATGAAGTACATCTAAAATTTCACTTTGTGACACTTATGTTCTTTACTTACACAGGATTTCTATCCTCACTGTTGCTCTATCTTTACAGTTTTTTTTTTTTAAATGCCATATAAGATAAACATTGTTGGCTCTGCAAGGCAGAGCACCCTCCTCTGCTCTTCATACATACCAGGAGAGGTTACTGACCACATCTGACTGTACTTTGCCATTCTCTGTCACTACTTTGCAGTGAGATCTCCCATCTATTATTGGAAGACTGAGCCAATTAAAATATGTCAGACCTGGTGAGTATTACTTCATAAACTTCTCTAGCAATCTTAACAAGTCAACAAGTTGTTTCCCCTATAGTTGCGTTTATATGAAGTATTTAGGAAAACAAACAAAACCAAGAGATCAGAGTGATGAAACATCTTTTAAATGCATAATTTTGCTTAACACAGACAGCTGAAAATAGCTGGACTGACATCAGTGGAAAAAAGAACATGTGTAGAAACCTGAATTATGGTCAAGCCATCTTTGCAATATCTGAAACATTACCCCTGACCTAAGGTGATCACTTCTTCCTCAGCACAGCTGATTACATGCTCTTACAAGACACATAGCTGTCCTAAAGTCATGTTTGAGGCTATGAGCCAGGGAAGCGGTCAGTGATAATAGCAGCTTTTATTAGTATGAATGCATGTTTAATAGACAACAGGATACATTTCCAAGACAAGTGATGTCAGTTTATGAAAGATAATAATAATGGCTAGTCAGTTGAGATTCGTAGCCTGCACTTTTGAGTTAGATACGTGCATAGCATCAGACTACACACATTGGACAGCCTGCATCCAGGAGAAACCCTAGCTGAAAAGCTACGTTTCTACATCTTAAATCAAGTCATTGCCCCTTTAGTCAAGGTGATAAGTGTTTATCACAGATAAAAGAAGATCTAATTAAAGATTAGTGAGAACAGGGTTATTTCTCACCTTGCAAGGAAGCCATGAGTCACTCAGCCAGGTGAGCCGAGAGCCACTGCATGAGAATGCACTGCCAACAGTTCTGAGACAGGTGCTATGATTATTTTTGGAAACCAATCACTGCCAAAGAAAAATAAGCAGGCCAAATTTGGGGTGGGTATTGGTACAAGTGAAACAAGAAGTGTTATTATGCACTGAATGCCTCTTACTTTCTAATCCCTCATCTTCTTCCAGAGACCTGCAAACACCATTAGAAACCATCAGGAAACACCATCCCTCCTGGAGAGCCCCATTCTCCACTCCCCCAATGTGTCTGATCTACAGCCTGCTGTACTTACCCAGGGGGTCCCACACAGATCCCAAGTATAAGAAATGGGATCACAAATAAAAGCATGTAGTATTAATGCACTCTGAGGTCTTTTACAATGAAAGCATGTAAAAACCTCAATTATCACACAACTTCTGAATGTCAGTCTACAGGATCTAGATCTCCTTTACACTGTCTAGGAAAGAGTATGTCCAAAATAGGCATAGTCCAAACGAAGTCAGTCACAGGGGCTTCATCTATCCTCATTAATGAAAGGGAATGTTTCTCAACCAAGGTAGTAACTTATGAACTAACTTAACAGTAAGATATCTGGTCCACATAATAAAAAAATTATACACTAGGATTGCAGGAGCTCAATCAAGGTATGTGGAGAATACAGAAAGGTTATCAATAACTCCAGGACTCCATAACTTTCAAGAGCAAAAGTGCTTAAGACATACAAGACAAGAACACTTAAGTTAAAAATTAACTTTCACAATGCATTTCACAGGGTCAGGAGCACTCTTTCCTTTCACCATAAGTAGATTAATATTGTCTTTAACCTAACCAATTGTGTGCTATTTACTTCCCTGATAGCCTTGCATGATCATTAGCACAGAATTGATTCTCTGTTCTGGCTTCTGTTATTCAATCTCTCGTCAGCATTATCTCAGAAGAACAGACAATCATTGTGGCTGAAAGGGTCAAGCCTGTCTGCTTGGCATATTTAAACATGCCCCTTGCAAGTACTGTCTTCAGAATACTCTCTCTGATGAGATGCTGGATTGTCACAGGATTGTCATTATAAAGGCCTGCTTCACAATCTGCCGTTAAATACTGTGTATGTATTGAAGTTCTAGAAAGAAACAGACATACGTCTGGGTGGGGACCGAGGGCTTTTTTGGTTTGGGCTTCCCCCCCACCTCTTTTTTTCAAAAAATAGTTTGATCACCAGGAATGTTCATACACAGAACCCTTCAGAGGCTATTCTACCAAAGTCATATGGTATTCACAGGGGTTAAATACCAGGATGACATCCCAACATTGTGCCATAATTTCCTCAGTGTTGCTCTCCTGGTTGACAGGAAGGATTAAGAACAGCAAAACATTTAGCTTCTAAGTAGTGAGGCAGGAAGTTTAACCACTATAACTATTTTATAATTAATAATTGTCCTTTTCAGTTTGACACAGGCAAGTTAATTATGTGTCAGGAGTTACATGAAATTCTGTTTCAGGAACTTTTTTTCATGGTTCAACCTTGAATAAGAAAAGGGTTCTGTACATGCAGCCCCTAATCTATGCTTAGAAAGTCAAACACAGAATCAAAGTCAGGAACTGCAGAGTGCCAACTCCCATCCCCTCCTCCAAACCCAAATCTTAGATGCTATAGTGTATTGCCTGAATACACCCATTTCCATGAGGCAGGAAGAAAGGGATTTATCTTTTGTAACTTTTGGTGTTTCCATATATATTATTAATAAAAAAGCAAACAAAACCACAGGAACAAGCAAAAATCCCCCTTATATGTACACAAACGGAAAAGCGAAGTTGATTAATCCATATGACGAACTGCCAAAGGCAGAAGTGAGAATTCACAGTAAATTTAATCCAAAACTTTCATAAATTCTATTCAAATGGACTGTTTCATGTCAAGAGAACTTTCTCCCACTAATTCGCAAGTTCTTTAAAGGCTAAGTGATGTCCTATGCCATAGCAATTCTATACCAATTCACTCCACTTTTGTTTTCCCCCCTTCAAAAAGTGATCAGATCACAATCTCTAAGCATTAAAAGAACCCATTTTAGATGTCATTTTCCTAGATATTCTTTTAATCATGTTATCATCACTGAAATCCTCCTATGATGTACCATATAAAAACATAGTAATTAGCAAAGGCTGTGTGTAATACTCAGACATTTTGACTGCTCAGATTTGTCCTTCCATAATTAACTCTTAATGCCTTAGTTAAAAGGAAGATGATATTCACCCTCCGGGAACAGTTTAGTACTGCCTAGAGGATTTTCACTTCCATTTGTTGTCCTTGACTAAAGAGGATATTTCAGTTTTTCCACACGGGTCTATGGAACAAAACCAGTAGCCATTAAGTATAGACACTCTTTTTTTCCTCTCTGGAACCCAAACGATCAGATCCTGGTCACCCTTCTGTGTGACCTGTGCAGATAGACCATTCCGTGCAGGACAAGTTATACAAGACTGACCAGACCCGACAGCTCCCTGACATGGTGAAGCTTTACTCTTCCCAACCCTTTTAGTCACGTCTGCTCCCAGCCATACAGTTCTACCTCACATTTGCACAGCCATGATGCCTTTCAACTGAGCTGATTGAGCTCATTAATCCAGAAGAAAATTCTCTAATTTGTTTTGCTGGCTTAGTAAACCCTATCAGATCATGGCAAGGTCTGAGGAATATCTGAGCTGGTAGAACAGGGTCCTCAAGATTTTGAGGAGACAACTACCATAATTTCAACCAAAAGAATACAGGAAAAAACCACAAGCAAGCAAGCAAAGCCAACAGGTGTTATATCACAGCAGATTCCTCCACCTCAACAGGTTGAGGAAGGTAAAAATCGATTGCTTTTTAATTTGGTGCATGTATACGTACACACAGTATAACTGGACACAACTTCACTGGTTTCAGAAGTTACAGCTTCTAACAATTTGGCTAAGGGTACAAAAGAATAATTATAACTATCTCATGGAAGAAAATGAGTAATAGAATTTTAGAAAAAACAAATTATTTCCTTAACATGTAGGGGAAGTATTCCAAGGGCAAGCTGCTCAGAGTCAAAACTCCTAAATTGTGACTGCAGTTTAAGCAGATGCTATCAAGACACACATGCAGAGTTTGTAAACAGATTAACATTTGGGCACCAGAATCAATTCACAACCACATAGCGACACTAGTACTAGGCTAAAACATGCCAGTTTTTATGTAGGAGGGTGGGAACTTTAGCTGAATTTTAAGTTAGTTTTAGGTAGTACTAGATACGTTTTTTGCATCCTCTACCGTATTTGTTCAATAAACCTCTTGGAACTGCCTAGTAGTCCAGTATTAATTAAACATCCAATCTGAAGAACAGTACATCTAGAACCATAACTCTCTACCTGTGCAGTGCTAAACTGTCACAGAAGTTAGTTCCTTCACAAAGAGGAAGTTTCTATCCTTCAGCAGAGTCTGCACTTCTAAAATTAGCTGTTTAAATACAATCTTTATTAGCTTCTGAGACATGACAAGGACTTAGACAGGAAGAGTAGCAAACATGGTGTCAGAGGCATCCTGAAATCATGAGGAGGCTTATCTGGTTCTCTCTTATTGCCTGACAGAATAGAATGGAAAAAAACCCCAGCCTTTCAATCATGCAGCCCTTTACTTTACAGGCAGGTTTAATCAGACATGATCTTAATGATACCTTTCAGAATAGTATTTATGTCAAATACTCCATAGTTAGATCTTCCAAATAAGAGGCCAAGCAACACATTTAGAGCTTTGTAGATTGTTTCTGTCACCCAGACTAATTTATTCAGACAGGAAAGCCCTTTCAGTGTTAGTCTTGAATAGCAAAGTGGCTAAGACACATCACTGAAGCCCTTGGTGTAAAGTCTGTGCCATGACTCCAGATTATATCACTGTACAGTTATCACTCAGCTCTGATATTTGTCATGGATCATTAGCCAGGTGGTAAGGAGACAAATGGCAGCATTTGCCACTTGACAGCTTGCACTAGTTTTATACCAAGAGCTTATTTTATCAACAAAGTACAAATAGTTCTACCTTCTTGATTCACGTTATGCATGTTTATGACAATTCTGTAAAAACATTAAAAAGTTTTAGAAGAGAGCAAATTACTTTCTTATGCACAATTATCTCAAAGTTTAAAACCCTAATAGCAATTTATCTGCTATATATATGCAACTTCCGTGTGTAATTTACTCTCCTTGAGCCTCGTTTTTTCCATTTTATTGTACTGCTCTTCTGAAACCAGTGAGTTAGTATTTTACAGTACAGCCAAACATTTTAAAGTAGTAGCTACTGTCAACTTTCAGTGGTTGTTTTACTTCAAAGAATTGTATGATAAATGCAGGTCAATGCCATCTGCTAAGTCTTCTCATTTTGCACCCACAGCAAAGGAATGGTGTTAAACAGGTTGGACGAGAGAGAACTAGATTGGGTTTAGGATGGTCTGGTACAGTGTGTGCACTTCCAGTAGCATTAAATGGTTACACTCTCCTTCCATCACTGTATAACAGCATCGACTGCTAAAGGATATGGGAACTTGCCTAAATCACTTGAGTGTTTTACAGCTGGGAAAGAGCTCATCTAAATCTTTTAGGTATGTAATTTTTTTTTATACTGCAGACCGTGATGGCTTTTAGATATACTTTTGCTTTATATATAGCCTATATTATACTGAGAGAAACATGTCCCTCTTCTCTTCAAGTGAATAGGGCAAGGTATAAAAAAAACCAACCAAACCCCAAATATTTTGTTGATTATAGTAGCAAACAGCCAGATTAAACCAAAATATTTTTAAGCAATTAATGCAAATTATTACTTAGAATCAGGACACAGTAAATAATTCTTTAACATGTTCTAAAGGTGAACATAATTAGAATAATTAGCTATGTCAAGCAATACATTTTCTGCTCAACACTGGTCCAATGAAATAAAGAATCTTTAAAAAACAATTACTAAGACATTTATAACTCAGATTCTTCCAAGGCCTGGGCTATAATGCAACATATGAAAATATATGGGTTTTGAGCAACGTCAATTATTTGAAAAGAAATTTGAATTGTACTTCTCAGGTTACTGTATAGCCTAAGGAAATAAAGTGGCTGTAACACAAGTGGATTTGAATAACAGGTTCGAGTTAAGCTTGTTACAAATATGTAGGTTAACAGCTTTCCTTTCAATAGCTTCAGATTCCTTAGTTAAAAATGGACTTGTGGGTTTCAATAGGGAAAGAATATATTCTACAATGGAAAAAAAACCCCAGGCAAATATGGTCACTGAGGAGTTGAAACAGATCTTCAATTGAGTCTTAAGTAAGAAGACTTTGAATAGTGCTCTACACAGTCAAGCATTTTATTGAACACATACTCTGAAAGTTAACCTCTGTTTGAGCAGGGGTTAGTTATTAAAAATTTCGGCACACAGCAGTTGCTCATTAGTTAACAAAGGCTGCCAGTTTTTTATGTACTTTTGGCTGTTCCCTCTGTATTCCTTATGGTAAACAGCACACGTAACAGCAAATAGACAGAAAAGCTGACAAACATACCACAGTGAACTTAATGTAAAAAGGTGCAGTATGATATCATCCTGAAATCAGACAGAAGTTGTAATTTAACATAAAACCTATTTATGACTATATACGACATCTGTCTTTGGGTTTTCCCCATAGTTCGTTAGAATTGGGTACAACAGAAAGACTTAGTACTTTATTGCTAAACTTGAGACCATATGCACTTGGAAAGCATCCTCACAAAGAAGAATATCTATACCAGAGAGGGATCTGGTCTTCCCTCTTAATGAAGAAGAGACTGGAAGTTTCATGGGATCATGTAAAGACAATCTTTGCATCCATAGCAAAAGAAATAGAACTTTTACAAAAGACTTTTAGAAAGTGCAAGGAGAATCTAGAAGACAGAAAAAGCATTAGCTTAAAAAGAACATAATTTAGAGTCCACAAGAATTGAAACAAAGTGCAAATTATCAAGAATCAAGCAGGGTTGGCCCATGAAAGGTAATTAAGATAATTTCCAAAGATAAGTTATTCTGATATCCTTACAGTGCCAAAAATAGATACACCTGATCCATAGTATAGGCTTTGAAAGGTTATGATGGCAGATGCAAACCTCTGAATGCAAGAAGTTTTAAGGGGTGCTTCCTCCTTTTAAAATGAGGAAAATGGATCATCAGTATTTCTCCCCTCCCTACACGTGTATGCTCTTATCCTCCATTCTACCCAAAAGGAGCCTTGCTAGCAGGTGAGAGGTCCACTGGTGCTCTTCTCCCCAACAGTAGCTAATAGCTCAGTGTAACAGAAGTTTCTACAGTTTAACTACACATTACATGAAGCCGTATTTAATTTTGTTCTGAATCTATTACTTTATTTGAGGAGTCCTGCTCTTGCAGGGAAAGGAAATGTTTTTTCCTTCTCTGCCAATTTGTTTTTTCTTTCTCATTCTTTCTCAGTCATACCCCTTAACACAGACCATGATGGCACTCTGCTGAGACTTTTCTTCCCCATGAAGAACTGGTCATTAGTTTTTACCCTGTGCTTCTCCTCCTTTTTCCAATCCTTTGTCCACTTGACTTCTCTGATCTTGTGACAGCTTAGCTAGAGAATCTTTGGTGACAGACTTGGTAGAATATATTTTAGCACTTGAATCAAACTACCTCAGCTGGATGTTCAAGTCCACTTCCTTGCTGAAAGCTCACAGAATGTAAATAGTTGGTGTTTATTTTTAGTTATGACTTCACTTATCAAGTTTTGCTGACTCTCCCCTCCTTTTGTACTCATCTCCATGTCCACTAATTCTACCTATTTGGCCAATATGGACACCAGAGTTAATAAATTCTAGTTCCCTAGGTACCTTTCAAGTCTCACATAGATTGTGTGACACGCTACCCACTATTAGTCATATTCCCTCACTTTTTCAACAACAGGTTGCATACTCTTCAATAGCTCAGCTCTCCCATTATTAATTTCTTTAATTTATGGAATAATACCATTTCATCACAACAATGTAGCTAGATGAATTTGTACTTATATTGTTAGGAACAAAACAACTGCCAGAAAAAAGTGAGACTTAGGTTCCACCTGAATCAATAATAGATGGTAAAAAGCATGAATAATGAGGCAATAAAGAAGTGATTAATCTCCAGTATATTCTCTCTGTGTGCATTGATTGTGCAGCCATTCCCAAGAAGAAATATGCATTCAGATCAAGATTTGTAGTCACGGGTGAACTTATCTTGTATGAAATTGCTTAAGCTCTCGAACTTTTCTATTTTTTCTAACAGAATATAATTTGCAATGGGTTCTACAATGGAATCTGAATTGCATTAAAAAACAACACATTTTTTTAAAATCCTGCCTGCTAAATGACACACAATGAAATTGATGGGAGGAATAATGAATAATCTTTCTTTTATCTTCCCTGCAGTAATAATATTTTACAGAAAAAGCAGGTGTGAAAGTCTCATTTTCCACTGCCTTTCACACCCCCCCCCGCCCCCCCTCTTTTGTGGAGATACTGAATAAGCATGAAAGCAGTTTACACCTGTTTGCATTGATGTGACTTATTGCACAAGGAATTTAGCAATGAAAAATTAAATTCTAGCTAAAGAGATATGAGTTTACAGGTTAACACTACTTATAAGAATTAATTGAAACTTGTAACACCATGCTGATGTAAGTTACAACTCTTTCCAGGTTGATATACTGAGGAATCCACTTTATTTTTCCGATTTCTTCAACTTAGTATAACAGAAAGTTATCCAAATCCCGAGGTAGGATGGATTAATTCTGAGGAGTGCAATACACATGTACAAAGAGATTTTGAAGAACTGAGTAGTTCTCTTTCCTAGCACACAAGTTTTTCTTCTCAGCATTCCAAAGGTTTTGACTTAGTTCAATGAAGACAAAGGTGTTTGTAGCAAGATTGTAAGAAAAAAAAGTTTTACTCATATGTTGAATACCAAAACCAACATACAGGATTTTTTTGAACATCCAGAACATCCTTATGTTCTAAAATGCACGAAACTATTTGTATGTTTAGAGAGAGAGCCCAGGAAAAAGTTCATTGTTATGCAGCATGGTCCTCCAATGACTTTTGGATCACGAGTAATTACCATTATCAGGCTCAGCATTCAAGGCAATTCTGATAAGACTGTTATCAGGCAGAAGAAAACGGATAATTTGGCTGTTGGATTATCATATATATACACACACACATACAAGAAGCCTGCGACGGTTATCTCCTTCAGAGGTCCAGTTCTAGAATAATTTCTGCAAACAACCAGAAACTTTTGGTATGTCCTCAAGTTGCACCTCATTAGCTAAAGATCTATGACTTTCCACAACTGAAACTAATAGTGCTTATTGACCAGAGATCATGCAAATTCTCTCTTATTTAGTGCATATAATGATGAACAATTAGCAGAGATAGTCCTGGAAAGAGGCCATGCAATAACCAAGGTAACTGCTTAACTTTAAGCATACAGCTTAGAAAGGTGAAGATTTAGCAATTAATTTTGACTGGTTGTTGTCATATACTTAACTGATCATATCTGATACACAATAATCCTTTCAGTAGTTTTAGACTGTTTTATGTGGAGTGCTAACACAAACTGGTTTTGAAACACCCTAACTAATCTAATTCTTCCTAACATCACGGAGAATAAAATTGCTGAAACACATGGAAGAGGGAAATAGCTGCAAAGTACAAAATACCAAATACCTGGTATCAGTGCTTTGCCAACTAGAGCCACTGCCTTTCAGAGTTAAGGTCTGAATCTCTTAAGACATTTTGGAATCATTACTTTATACTGTATATGAAAACAGTAATCTCATTGGTTTTAAGCCAAATATACTTCTGCTCTTGCTATCTTTTGTTTTGTTTACCAGTGTTGTCTTTGCAAGCTCTCATGTGAAGGATCTGAAAAAAACGTTAGAGTAAACTAATTATCCTTGGTATTTGTTAGCATTAAACAAACTTTACTGATCAACAGACTTGTGTGGCTAACAACGGCATCTTCTGAAGCCTTTTTGAAGGGAAATACGCAGTATCTGGGGAAAAAAGTGTTTTAGGAAAAAAATACTTCATAGATAATCTGTAAAAAAAATCCAACCAAAACAAAACACTGCACTAACTTCATATCATTCAATCACATCTTCAGTTTTCTGCAGGTAAAGTAAAAATAAACTTCGCTTTCACCTCAAACTTCAAGTATTCTTAAAGAAGGATAAACATTGAATATTAAAAAAAAAACCCTTGTTTGTATACCTCAGTATGGAGCTCCAATGAAGCCTCTCAAAGAAGTGTATACATGAGAGTCACCATAGAAAAATATAGGTTAATGTCCCTGAGAGGGAAATAATTTTCAGTGTTCATATTCAGTAAAAGCAGTCATATTGCAAGATGAAAGTCTATGGGTAATGGCAGACAGCAAATTTGGCATCTGTTTGCAGTGTAATATGCCTCCAAAAAAGCATAAATATGATTTCAAACTGCCTATCACAAATCAAAGAGTAGTCTCTTAACTAACTGTAGAAGACATTTCAATTAGTTTTAGGCAGTATGTGATAAGGAAGACATGGGAAAACCAGAGGGATTTAGAGGAAAAAGAAAATAAAGTAAGCTGGAAAAAAAAATTTGGAAGGAGTAAAGTACGTTAAGAAAATAAAAGTAAAAAAACCAACACAAGCAACTTGTTTGGGCAAGTGATAACTAAGAATGAATAATATCAGGCATAACTTATCTTTACGCTATTAACTTCCAAGTGGGAATGGATTACTGAGCATGGTACGCACTGCATAATCTAAAGCTAGTGTTTCTAGTTATGACAAAGAAAATGCAGGCTATATATAGAAAAAAGTTTATTGACAGGAAAATGTGTTACTTCCCAAGAGAAGCAAGAGGAACTAAATATCAAGAAATTGTAAGACTGTTCAACTCCAATGCATTAAAAGTCATATTACATAAGAGATTCACCTGAGGATACATACTTATCAAAGGTCATACTAACTTGGACTGAAGGACAAGCAGGCTCCAGCAGAAAGCTATCTTGTCCCCAATGTGTTTTGCTTAAGGTACTCAGGAAGCGAGCACTCTCAGGATCTGTGACACCCAAACAGTCACAAATATTTTCCCCAACACACACATGATCCCAAGGCCAGTAACAATTCAATGGTCAAGTTAGGAAGGGCCATTTGGACATTTTCTGGTCCAACCTCCTGTTCATAGTAAGGCCACTGTATATCAAGTTGCTCTCATATCCAGTCACATCCAGTGAAGTTCTGAGTATCTTCAGGGGTGGAGATTCCACTGTCTCTTGCCTACTTCTTATGGTCTGCTACTACAATGAATTACTTTCTTCTTAAGATCTAACCAGAATTTCACATGTTGCAACTTGTGTCCATTGCCTGTTTTTGTAAGCGAAAGGACAAGAACCTTTTTTTTTTTTCCTCCTCCATAACCTCCCATTAAGTAGTTGAAGATGGGAACTCCACAGCTTTCCTATTTCGAAGATATGATAACCCCAGATCAAGATCTCACTGCATGAAAAGTGACCTCAAAGGACCCTAACCCCCTATTTGCAATTAAGCTCCTAGTTGTCCATGTGTGTCATATGGGAAGATCCACTTCTAGACACCCCCACCCCCAAATAAAAAATACTAAATAGAGACAGGAAAGGAAAAACCATCACCCCTGCTTCCCCAAGAGGCATTGGAGGTCTTGGGTACTCTGGCCCTAACCATGACCTAAAAGATTTTACCTCTTTATTTGGCAGACAAGTTTCTGGCATAGCTGGATGTCCCTTTACCACAGGAGACATCCAGTCTTCTATCAGGACATACTGAACAGTACATTACACAGCCCCCAGATAGAAAGCCTGTACAGATCTAAAAATCAGGATAGCCAGTTTTGTAAGTTTTCTGGAGGTAAGATAAAAGGGATGTTCACAAAAAATATTTCCAATTTTCCAAAATCCATGTTGCTTGAAAATAAAGACAAAATTCTAACTTCTACCCACATCAGGAAGAAAACCACACTGTTATGAAAGTGAAAACATTTTTGGCTTTGAGAAATTAAAGCTTTAATTCAAGAATTTAAACAATCATTCTGACAGAACCCAGTGATAAAAATAATCCAGTTAAAGGCCCACACACTCAGATATTTTGCAGGTATTTAGAAAACTTGGAACAGGCAGCAGATGTCACATTGGTGCATTATGAACTTACTGTTGAATTTACTGTTTTAGCCTGCTCAATGCATTGGCAAGACAAATTAATTGTACAGCTACCAGAGGATAACAGGAAAAGGTTAACATGGGATCCTGTGAAGGTATTTATTGATTCCAATGAAGTAGTTTTACACTAATAATGTGGTGACTACATCGCAATGTATTTTATTTCATAATAATACTGAATTACTTATGACTCCACTAACTCTAGTATGAACAATCAAAATCTGACAGCATTTTACTGCAACATTTTACCACCAACCTCATTTTATACATGCACACATAAGCACTCATACACAATTCAGTGAATTATTAACAAATTCCCTCCTTTGTGACCACCCAGATTTTCAGAAACAGCAGAGGACGTACCGACATTTTCCGATTCGCTTTTGAGCAAACGTAGTTTTGCTTTTAGGTTTGATCAGGATGAACTTAATTCTTCATGTTACTCCTGGTTAGAAGACAAACTGGATGATTGTGATTAATCAGAGAAGCCATCTGTTGTTGACTGTTTTCTTCTCTAATTGCAATAAGCTTAGGTGTGTAACATAAACTAACCTGTTTTTTTCAGGAAGAAAAATGTTTTCTTTTTCTATTAATAGGTTATGTGGTTGAACTACAGAAACAGAGAAGCAGGAGATGATCAGACAAATTATCTAGAAGAGATTAACTTTGTTGTACAAAATTTGGATGTGTGAAAAAGAGAAGGCTGCTCTTTTTCTTGTAAAGAGCGAGGATGGCCTAAAAAGAGCCCCTGGTTGCTGACCTGCACAGTAACCTCTGAAAAAAAACTCGACAGCAACCAAAACTAGTCATTCTACTGAATGAATTATCTTTTTCTTGATTGAAGCCTGCTAACAAAGATTAATCATCTAATACTGAAAACACACATCGAGAGTGATTATCTACCCTATGTAAAGTTATCCAAAATAGTTAAGCTATACCTCATAAGAAGTCCTAAGTATCTGTAACAGATTGACTTAGTTTCAGAAACAGCATTGTTAGGTGATTTTATAACAGTGTCTTCAAAACATATAATCAGGTCTTAGAAAAAACATCCAGTATTTTTCCTTCCTTTTCTTAAGTGAATTGCCTGCTAATTAAATTAGTTTAATGATTAGGCTGGAACTCATTTTTCATGCCACCTTGACAGATAAAAAAATATACAACTTTTTTTTCAAATAACAGAGGAAACAATTGCTTTAAAAAAAATTCTGAAATTCTCTTTAAGGACCAATGTTCAGCATACTATATATTTTCTATACGGGAAATCACAATAGTACATAGGGACATCAGTCAGTCTTTACTACTGGATGGAACATTACAAGATGAGGTTATTTACATAGATTAACCTCAGTTATCCAATTTCCTTAGATATGTGCAGTGAGAAGAGACTGGCTGCTGGGGGGTGTGTGTGTGGAGGTGAATCAGAACCAAACCCTGTCATTTCAGATGGAGTCTGGGCAGCAGAAGTTAGCTTCACTAGAGAGGTAGTTAAGAATCAGTTCTTGCAAAAACTCACTCAGACTATTCAACGTCACTAGTATTGTGCAGAATAAGTACTCCAGTGCCTTTGGTGAGTACTTGGTTTCTCAAGGAAACTTCATGACAGTAATCCTTTTGGGAACACTTATACAGCAAAACCTCAAGCAATAATTACTGAATTTGTTACTAGTTTAAAAATGAGATGCAAGGCAGCACATGCATACAATGCATAAAATAACCTAAGCTACTATGGGAGTGACAATCCTTTTGAGCAATCCCATACAAAAATCTCCACAATTCAAATGGTGCAGCTGCATATTTCTGATCCAGGTAATATTTTATTTTGCCTGTACTTTTTTTCCTCAAGCAGCTTGAGCCTTCATTTGTTATCTATTAATACACTGCTGCCAGTGAGCATTTTAACTGCAGTAACCCAGATCAAAAAAAAAGGTCAGGACAAAAATTTATTCAAAGTATCAGTTCATGTCCACACCTTTACACTTTTTTTAAATTAGCCCAATTTTTTTTCTTATTGCCATTACAATATTTTAGGCAGGGATTATCTGTAGACTATATAGTTCACACAATGGTTTGCATAGTGGTGTCTTACCAGTATATAACTGGAATTTGTGCCACTGATCCAAAAAATATCACACTGGCATACAATATTGTGCTTCAAGTCTCATTGCATTTGCACTGAACAATAAAGCACTCATCTTTAAAGAACTAGCTTTTCTCTAATTCCTGACAGGAGCTACTGAAGTTATTTAAATGCCAAGCCTCACAACGGGTGTTGAATTTGACAATCTAATCTTCAGGTCTCTACAGATCAACTGGTAAGTTTCTGTAACCTTCCTTGAATTTTAATGACCTTCCATTTCATCAGACAAACATCCCATAAAGCTTGCCATAAGTGTGTCCTAGTTTGAGTTCGCATATCTGGATACCCGCTCATGAAGAGGAGCATGTGCTTTGTTCCTAAATGCCATTTTAAAAAAAAATAAAGATTCATTTTTGAACAATACTGTGATGAATAGAGGTTAGAAAAGGTCTGGTGCAATAGAACAGAAATGTATTGTTGTCATGGTGAATAAAGCCATGTAGTAAGCCAAACACATTCCATTTTATTTAAATTGTTATTCAGATATCCATGAAAGTATTTTCTCGTTTGGCAGAAAAATACAAGTAGACCACAAAAAATTGATTTTGTTGACACGACTACATATGATATATTTTAACTTAAGGGAAAATATTTATCATTTTAATATTAAAACAAACTCAGGTAGAATGCCACCAAAAAACCTGCTGGATCAGTAAGTTAACTAAAGCTAAATACAGCATGCAAGCGTCCTATATCCTAGGTAACATATTTAGCCTGGAGCCGTATCTTGCCATTCAAGTTCTTAGTAGAAAGCATGAAGCGTACCATTTGTCTGACAGACAGATCTTTTGAAACAATAGTATTCAAAGCAAATACCATAGTCTTTTCCAATGATCTGATCTATGTATTAATTGAGGATAATTTAGTGAGAATGACACTACACAAGCAAAAGAATGCATCACAACTGCATTCCTTATGCATATAGGAGAGGTAAAGTGTTTTTGTGCAGTCTTGATCCTATGTTAAGATAGGTCCTGCTATAATTCTTCTTTCTACCTTTTGGTTCAGAACATCCAACAACAGAAATCTCTCAGTCAGTTCTAAATGTCAAACCAATTCTTAAAGTGCTTTAGCGCTACGAGAGTACCCTATGCTCTTCATAGTTTTGTAGTTCCACTTCGTGCCCTTGTGGTCAACAGTACCGACACAGCACAGATTTTTCTCTTCATTTTCATCCAGCTGCTCTTGCCTACACAGGAGCATATCAGAGGCAGTGAAACACCAAGTATATTTGGTCAAATACAGAATGTTGCCAAAGATTTACTTAAGTATTCTGTTAAGTAATTGTGCTGTGTGAAGTCATCAGTTCCCACTATATGACAACCCTAATTTTTGCCAATTGTTACTTTATACTGTAGCCAGGACTTGACTTTACAAGATTATTATTAATTCTCCTGGGTTCACATTTGGGTAGTTACTGTAACTATACAGGATGCTCCAGCTCCTAGTGAAGAGCAGTGCCTTGCAAGTGATTGAATAAGCATGAATTTTCGTTAGGCTGTGTTTCATGCAACATTTTGGAGCACAACAGGAAATAATTACAAGTAAACAACTTAAACCAAAAATCTCTAGAAGAAAAGAGAACGGTATTCTGAACCACAATCCACCATTATTGGCAATATTAATTATAAATTATGTTGTAGGAGTGCATTAAGATAAGACAACAAAATCACCCAATTTTATTATGCAAACCTTAGTCTGTTTATAGTTATGGCAGGACTTGAAGATGCCTCTTGTAAATGTTGTCCATTTCCCCTTAAATTGTTTTGCTTCCATCACCTCTTTTCCTGTTCCCTTTCATACTGCTAGAGGTGAGACTATACTTTTTCCTCTGGTTTTACTCTTTGGATTAGATTTAAAAAGCACATGCAGAAGTACCATGCAATACTAGCAAAGGTGTTACAAAACCAGACCATTAACAGGAGATGCACAAGTGCTCCTCCAGTGAAGTTTCCACTGTTACGTAAAAAAAGCAGCTTCATTGGTTGAAGAAACTTTTGGCCATAAAGCCAGAAATATAAAATGAGAACAGCAGTCAGATGACCAGCCAGAAAGAAGAAAGTAACAAACACTGCCACAAGCCGCCTTTTTTTTTTTTTTTTTTTTTTTTTTTTTTTTTTTTTTTTTTACGCAGAGGGGACCATGAAAGTGATCATGGCATAAACAAGAAGTAGGAATTACAGCTAAATCCAAAAGCAACACTGAAAGTCTGCAAGTCTGCAGCGTTTCTCCCTCCAAATTCTGCACATTCAACCCTGCAATATTAGATAACATCTTTCAAATACATTTAAATCCTTTTTCTCTTAAGAAAAAAAAAGTCCTCTGCCTTCCCCTTTT
The DNA here is from genome assembly GCA_034782735.1 of Sagittarius serpentarius. Classification (NCBI taxonomy): domain Eukaryota; kingdom Metazoa; phylum Chordata; class Aves; order Accipitriformes; family Sagittariidae; genus Sagittarius; species Sagittarius serpentarius. Next base: position 8,261,852 of record JAVKLA010000042.1, on the reverse strand, counting down.
AGTCAAGGTGTTTTTCTTCTCAGCTCTGCTGAGTGAAGGCTGTTTGAGTAATGATCATCTTTGTAATCCCATAATCCTACAGACAAATGGGAAGCCATCACTTAGCAGGCTACAAGCAAAGCTTATTGAAACACAGCATGCTTTGGCCACCACCAGAGTTCAGAGAATACAGAACTAAGAGGAATAAAGATGCTGTACAACCTTGACAAACACATAGTCACATACATACATCTACAGAGCACTTTTCAGTGATGAGATATTGTTTTTCACATCCAGTACAGATTGACCGAGCCTGAACTCTAGTAAAGACATTAAACTTAGAGTTTATATTTGGAAGAATAGCATTTTTTTCCCACTAGTGGGATTCTATGCTCTGTACTAAAAAAATTTCAGTTCTTGTGTGTATACAAGACACACAAAATACAGAAATGTAAAAAGTTGATAACTGGATTAGACACATGCAGGTCCAATGCGCAGTGCTAACAGATTAGTTGACTAAGAATTCTCCCCTGCAGGATCTCTTGCTGTTCCACTAAATTCTTTAAACAACTGTGCTTTCTTCATCAGAAACAAACCACTATTCTGCCTATGGGATAATTTATATCTTCTGACAACTGTTAACTCACCGAGGTACCTGCTAGCAAGGACTGAAGAGCATCTTCAAGAACAGACGTCATGCAATGGAAGAGAAGCCAGCAAATCGTGCAAAGCAAGCTAGTTTGAGGAGTTTAAGAGTAATCTATGGAAGGAGGAGATGTGCAGAAGCAACGTGGGTCCAGGATGGGCCAGTCACCTAGGCTCAGAAAGTTCCTAGAGTTCCTGTTTTGCCCAAAGGAAAGTGATGCAACTTTCTAATTAAGATTTTGCAGCTTCCGTAATTCTTGCAAGTTTGAATCTGAATTAACTTCATGTTTCCCCGTACAAATAAACACAGAATATGTGAGACAGCTTAAAGACCTTAATACATACTACAAATAAAGACTGGGGTTTGCTCATTTGGGTGGACCATTTTCAATTTTCTACAAGGTACATGCACTTTGTTTTTATTCAATTCACTTTGCATTTTCTAAAGCACACCTTGTTTAAGGCTTGGGGCATTTAATTTCCTGCTCAAGGATAAAGAGAATGAACTTCTATTCTTGGGGACTCACACACCTAGAAGGTAGGTTGAAATATGCTAGTCCTCAAGCACCCAGCCCATGACCTAGGACAAAGGTCTTAAAAAGAAAATATACTCACATTAGCTAAACAGAAACAGCTGATGTTAGGAATCAGAAATTCAAAGGTACCAATCTTCATCCAGAGGAAAATAAGAAAAAACAACTATTGTCTTCAGGAAGGTAAATGATTCTACCGAGGACTGCTCAAGTGTTTAAAAATAAATTAAAAATAAATTTTATTGACATTAAAGTTATTCAAACAAGATAGGATAGTAAGGATAGCAGCACTCTTATGGTGCATATTTGTTGAGGGCTGGATTGCAAAACTTCTGTGAAGGAACGCAATACCCACATCAAGATAAAGGGTTAAGATTTTACAGTAATATAACCTTGTTGTTAGACTGATCAGTTGATAAAGTTAAGCTCCTTTGACAAGAAAGTTTTGGCTCTTACTGCTGTTTTGCTGGATGCCTCATCTTCTTGTCTCTCCCTGATGCACAAAAACTCACATGCTGAGTTGTTATTGTAGACTGCAATTTACTGGAAGCAAATGCACACCCCCGGGACCACACAGTAGAGACCACAATATATTACATGCTTGTACTTGTCCTACAGAACCCTGAACTCCAGTAAAGCTCAAAAGGTGCATACCAGGCTCAGCTAGTCCAAGAATCTGAGATAATGCTGATCAGCTGCAGCTGGCAATCAAGACTGCACTAGAGAAAGCAGGGCAGATGGTGGAATGAGTCCCTTGATGGGGTCACAGTAGGGTTTTTTTAAAGGGGACACAGTAGGGGTTTTTTAAAGGCTTATCCGTAAAGGTCAGCCTAAGGGAATCAGTTTTGATGTCCAGTGTTTAGCTTTCTTCTGGATCACTAGAATAATATAAGAAATTTTTTGTTGTTGTTGTTTTGTTTTTAATATCCTGAGAAAATAAAACAGTCCAAAGAGACTACTATTTGCATAAGTCTGTACTATAGTTCCTATTTAAGCACAGCATAGAAGTAATATAAATTGTGCATAAAAACTTTGCAAACAGTAAACAGTCATTGCACTGATAAACTACAGGTGAGGAGAAAAAGCTACATTCTTAAGCAATAAGACAACAAGAGCCTCTCTGGACTAGTATTAAGGCCTGCAAGTTCATACAAGGCTAAAACACCCCATCCAAAAACCTAAAAACCCAACCAAGCCTACTTCCCACAGATCAAATATCTGCTAAAGAAGGTATTCATCCTTTGCGCCAGTGCTATGAAATACAACTTATGTATAAAAATATTATGAAAAACAGTACAAGTCACACATAGCTATTGCTGATACAGTATTACCACAATTGTTGAGGACCTCTGAAAGCTAAGCTCTGGGCTTTGCAGTTAAGAAACAGTACAACTGAATACAATTATGGGGCCTGTCTTTTTAAGATTTCTTTTTCCTCTGAACAAAGTGACCAAAACACTCAGTTTGTGTACACTTAAAATGCAGGGAAGGGTAGCAAGTGTACAGGACACAGGAACCCACTCCCATTCAGCATCCACATCTTACAGCTTGCGTCAAACATTTCAGCCAGTCTATGAATGATTTTCCTATCCAAAATGAAAGAAGAGATCTTCGTTAGGACATGACCACTTCAACAACTTTAGCTCTACATTTACAAGCAGCTGGCACCAACCTACAATTTGGGGTAACCAAGATGCTCTGAACACTGCTTCTAAACAGAAGGCAGGGAAAAAAAGTAGTTATTGATAGCCTGTACCAAAATTTCTCAAAAAACTTTGCTTGAGTTGTCTTACCTTTCCAGCAGATGAAATACCTTCCAGGAAGACAAACCTTAGACTACATACAGCTCTTGTTAAGCAAGACCTTCTCCCCTATGGCATTAATCTTTTTTTCAGTTCCTTACTGAATATAGTTTTTTTTTTTTAATACAAAACCACCCTGAGCTTTTTGGGGTTTCCTTCTCTGCTATTCTCCTAAATGCTCTAGACTAAGTGGAGGTTTGTTGACTGGTTGGCTGGTTTTTAAAGAGCCCAGCACCCTCCCACTCAGGAGGGATCAGTGCTTAACTGGAGCCACCTGCTTGAATTCTCCCTCTCTGCTTTCCTCCGCTACAATTCAGCTGTGTGAAATGACAATGAAAGGTTAAAGCCAAGCATACATTTATCTTTCTTGATAAATAAAATGACATAGCATAAAGATACTTGTTTTTCCTTCCTCATTGTCAAGAAACAGCCAGTCAAAAAACCCCACAAAACAAACAAAACCCCTCCACAAAAATACACTGACTGACAATGAAGGCAGCCCAGTGCTTCAAGCTGAACTCTGTTTTGCAGAAGCCATGGTGCAGCTACAGAAAGAAACGCAGTGAATTAGAAAGGTATCACTGGGCTGCATTTCTTTTGGTGTAATTGCTAGCAATGCAATCATCTCAGATAGTATTTCTGGGGTTATTTCACACCTCTTCTTTCATTTCTTTAAAGCAAATGAAATGTGAACATCTCTTCATTTATCCGCAAAAGCATTATTCTAGGGAGAATGACATATTCCAAGGAAAGCCAAGTAAACCATGTAACTCTAATTGGACTGAGTATAAAGAATTACTCTGAATTCAATCTGCAGTCTGTATACAACATTCTTTTCAAAGATTTGTGGCCTGAACACACACAAAGTATAACCAATTCAGAGCTTGGAGAAGAAACATAACAAATGTGTTTCAGATTCATTTTGCTTGCTTGTTCCACTCTTGACTGTCAGTGTAAAGACAATTTGAGCGAGTTGTTGAAATTTGCTCAATTATTTGCCTATTGTAAAATGAAAATCATTCCTGATATCATTAAAATAATTTCAGATACATACATTTTAACACACTCTTCCAATATCATATAGTCATTATCCAAAATCTGACCTGTTTTTGTTAAACATAGTCATACATTACAAACACCCTACTCCTTGGCAACAGGATTTTTACTTGTTTCTTAAAACTGGAAGTCATTCAAGTGTCTGTCCTGTTAGCTTAGGTTTTTTTTTTAACAATAAACTCAGTTTAATTCTTCAATCTATTATTATGCATTTATATCACTGAATTTCAACTGAAACCAACATCATATTTCATTAAAATAATGAATACATTCGTTGCAAACATACAGATGAACAAATGTAATTTTAAATTGCTAACAGTGTAAAAACAGAGTAATTGATTTCTTGCCTAACAAGAATAGTGAGGGATTCTACAAAATATGGTATACAAAATGAAACTTTTATGCGTTTCAGAAAATAACTATTGTGTAAATGCACAAGAAATATCAAGTTACAGAACTCCCTTGAACTGTGAATATTATTTGGGCCTGAACTTTTTTCATCATCAAAAAGAAAATAAAAGAAAAGAAAAACCCCAGAATAATTTTTACACACTTTTTGCCTAAGCAAGCAATGAGAATTCTGGTTTTGTTTTTTCTTTCTAGAAAAGACTTGCATAGTCTGGAAAAAATCACGCTGAGATAAGTGAAAAGGTCTGTCCTTATTTAGAGCCAAGTAAGTAATTAATTAAATTGGACCTGCAGTGCCCATTGTACCTGATTTGTACTGAGTGGAAGAGTGCATCCCCTGTCATTAATGTGGCTAGCTGTTTATACAATACCATTTGCTTATAGTGTACTCTCTCTTTACATCTCCACTACACTGTCCTCTGAGCCAGGCAGCTGCTTGGCGTTCAGCTCAAAGCAGACTATCACCATTTGGAAGTACTGTGGTTCACATTCCCCGGAGTGCTTGGCACGTAACATCGGAACCAAATTTTCAATAGAAGTAAACATGCTGTGGGGTAGACTTATAAAGCTGCTACTACCTGCTGTCCAGCTGGGAGATGCTGGATCTCAATTCATGTTCCATATTTGATATCTACATGGAAACTTGTCTCCTTTGAAGAGTTGGTCCCAACTCAGATGGTAAGAAACTGAAAACAAAATGCAGAGTTTTGTTAAAAATCTCATCTAACCTTTTCTTTTTGAGGAGCTTTGACTCTCTCTTTTTTTGTTTTAAATAGAAGACACTCAACCAAATCATATTTTCAGTTTTTGCATGTAGGAGACGATTAGCAGTACTTACAATGATCAGTTTCCTCCAGCATTCACCTAAGAGCTGTCATTTGCCAGAATCCACTGAAGCCTCGGCAATGTACCTAAGACTGAAAGAAACTGAAGAATCCTAGCACATTCTTGTCTCCACCCTTGTTGATAAAACATGAATTAAGTCAGCAGAGGGTAGAACAGGCCCCTGGTTTGACATGCTCTGAACAATATCACATTAGTCACTGTGTCTGAAAAAAAACCTTCCTCCAGATTAGATTCTTCCAGTCTCAGGTTCTCAGCAGCTTTATCTGCATCAGATTCCATATCCTCACTGATTTCCCTATTTCTTACCCTCATCTACTCTTGATTTTTTTCTATGCCTATTTCTAATTTAAGAATGAGCTGTTACTTCATTAAGCAAACATGCTGAGAAGATGCTGAGAACACTGTAAACAAAATCAGTGGATTTTCTTAAGCAAACATTTAAAAAATGATTGATACCATTGAAGTAAGAATCTATATGGTTCCTGAAGTAATAATTTTCAATATTGGTTAGAACTAGAACGTGATCCTCACTGCAGATACTCTACAGTGATCCAAGAATCTATAAATAATAATATTTTATTTCCACCCTACCCTGGGCCAGCCCCCACAGCATCATCCTCTCTATCCAGGAATGCTTCTTCACACGTGGCTTCAAAACCAAACCTGTGCTGTTGTACAGTGCATGCTAGGCTGATGTTGCAAATTTTCCAGGAACACTGTGTCTAAAAGCAGGTACTTATGAGAAGAACTGTTTCAAGAAATGCAGACTTCTCGAATTCTTGATAACCTCTCAAGGACTCAAGTGCTGGGTCCCGTGGTTATTGCATCTCTATGGTATACTGAACAACTGGACAGTGTGGTGGCATCTGGCAGCAGGAAAGTAGCGGAACTGCATTGTACCAAAGGACTGGACTTCACGGCAGCCTAGCACTAAATTTTTCCTTTCTCATCAGCTCTCAAGGCATGCATGTTGCATTTCCAGTAACTAAAGAAGTCTGCAGTAAGTGCCAAACTGGATTCCATAGACGTCAATCAGCATGACTGCTAAATTCAATAGGTCCATCAATTTAGCAGATGAGAATTTATCCCATAAAGTGGGGAGGGTGATGAATCAGATCTAATGCATATTGCTCAGCTAAGATGACTGTTTTGTCACATTATCAGTAAAATTTTCAGGGTGGGAGGTAAGAATACCTTTCAAAATTATGATCACTTCAGAAAGGAAGTTTTTTACTCAGTCTGTCTACGCACCATTAATGTGAAACTTATTATAAACATGAAGTATCATACAAAAAAATTAAATTCACTGAACTAATGTGCAGGTGCATCTCTGTTTTAATTGGGCTTTCCATCCTGATTAGACACTACTTCAGATACCTTTCTACCTACATAAATGTATTAATAATATACTTATTAATGCTTTGATATTTTGTATCAGAAATTGTGTTCCTTTCCATTCTTAAAACAGTATTTTTAAGAAATAATTTCTAATTAAAAAAACTACAGAAACGGAACATGATTTTTTCCATTATTAAGATTAATAACTTAATTAACTCAGCAGGGTTTAATGATATACTGAAGCAACAGATGAGTTAGTTCTTAAGTAATAATATTATTAATAATAATTATTCTTATATAACAATGTATTTATTTTTATTATTAGCTTGACTTTCAGAGATATTGAGCAGTACAGTAGATTAATACTGAAGCTGAAGTAACCAATGACTTCCAGAATGAGGCTATCGAAGTCCTAAGCACAGCTGGTGAATACCCACTTCTGCCTCTTACAGGGTAATGGCTACAACAGTATGTAAGTTCTCCTAAGTAGCATTCAGCTGCAGACATTCTGTTGGCTAGATTCATTTTATCAGTAGCTCTAAATAACCAGTCTCTGAAAAAATTATCTGATTTTGACACTTGTTGTTGAAAGATGATTTTTTTTATAGGATCCCTCAGCAGTTCAGAAGAAATCAGCAGCACATTCTTATGCAGCGCAATTATTACTAAGAACTTCAACGTTTTCTTTTAATTCATTATACAGGGAAAGCAGAATCACATATTTGAGGCAAATCACTGCAGCAGAAGTTGATACTTTATAGCCATTATCATATTTAAACCAGAATCAGCCACAATACAGAAGCTTTGTATTGATTCAGAATGCAGAATAGCAAATTAATATTTGATCCTTTCCTCTAAATGTCTGACCTAAAGAATTCACAAAAAGTCATACACTAACAACGTGAATGTGAGCCTATTTAGATTTTTTTCGGGGTGGTCCTCACATGAGTTAGTTACTGGCAAAATCTACAGTGCCCAGCGGTCATATAACAAAGTATCAAGAGGAATAATGCAGAACATTCACTCAGAGTAATTAAGGACAAGAGACAGTGGCTGTAAATTACATTTTTGGTGTTTACTCAGTCTTAACCTCTGGAAATAAAAACTTGGAGAGAAGACCAAGGAATTGTTCAACCCATTATTAATTTATTCATGACCTTATTTCAAAGACATACTAAAATCTTAAATTAAGGTTCTACTGGAATAGAAATAAATAAAAATATGCAACAAACTGTCTTTTATTCATCCATTCAGAATCAGGTCTATTTGCTTTTTTGGACAGATGGAAAATTTTATTGCTGTTTGGACTCATGAAGCCGATTCAGCTCCAGTGAGGGAAATGGAATTTTGTTCCCCAGTCCATAAAGATGTTGTCAATTATACATGGCAGTTTTGTTTAACTAAAAAAAAAAGTTGCCAGGAATCATATATTCTGTGGGTTTTGCCCTCCAATAGAATAAAAATAGGATTGATCCATTTTAATTTTAAATAATGAACAAACAAATCTTGATCTGCAACAATGCTGCAGGAAAGAATTTTGTTATCAATTTACACAGCTATTTGCAATACTATATTGTAGTTGTGACAGTGTTTGCCCCAGCTGTTAATGCCTGAATGCCTGTTTCCCAAACTGGTGTTGCATGTACCATTTGCAAATACAGTACATCTTCATCAATGTCAAATTCAAAAACAGCCTCCTGAATATATTTTGTACTTTATATTCTAGTGGGCTTTAAATCTTTGTTTAAAAGCCTCTGTCTGTTCTTTTTATTTTGGAATTTAATTTAGTCATGGAAAGTTAATTAGTCTTTAGATTTATAATTAAAGCAGTGAGTCAGCTCTTCCCATCTTGTGGTATGGCCAGATTTATACTAGAGTATCAAAAGAAGAGAATGAAATTCATAATTTTATGCAAATATCCTATCAGCTTTAAATGAAATGGAGATGGAAATCTTTTCAACTCTTGTCTGTACAAGGACCCTATGCCAAAAGATTTCATTAGAAGCACTAGAAAGAATACAAAGGAGGAAGAAGGTCTTTTTTCTCATTTATGGGAAACTATTTACATTAGTGGGGACTTCATTACTGAAGGGAGGGGGAGGCTGCAAGTTCTCTAACTGAACTGTTGTGCATCAGGAAACGTTGTTTAGACAAATCCCAAATGTTTCACAAGAACACATCAACTTCTTCAGCTTTTAATAAAGCATTATGGTAGAGCTTTCCTTCAACTTAAATATCTGTATGCAACTGATAATGAAGTGTTTGAGTAAGCTTATTTTGCAGGAAGTCTTTTTGTAATTTAAGCAGAAAGGAAATTAATCTATCGTCAGAATTGTTGTTGGAATTGAAATCCAAGATTCAGTCAGATCTAGACATTTATCTACCAAGTCTAACAGAGAAAAATCCTCAGTTATGTTTCTATTTACTATGGTCTGCTTTATTTCGGGTCATGTTAGGAAGGAAATAAAAAGTCCATATGGCTCAGTAAAGAATCACATAATCTACAGACAATGGATTGCTTTGGCTAGCTATGCAACACATCAAATGGCATGTATTCCTCATCCAGAACAGGCTGGTAAGATTCAGTAAAATTATGGCTGTATCAATTAAATAAAGTTACTCTCTCATCAGATGTAATCTTATGCAAGCAAAGGGAAATAATTATACAAAGACAGTTCAGTTTAACAGTGTATGGAGGGAAATGTCTTTGGACATTCTATTATTGTTAAAATAATGTCTGAGAATGTCCAAAGTAAAAGCACAGAAAAACCAGATGCAGAAGGATTTGACAGATTTTTGCCACTATATGCATTATGTGTGTGTACAGATTGCATTTTTATATGTATTGCATTTTTATAGTTACCCGTAATAAACTTTATGCTATATCACTGTCCTTTATCTTAAAGGAAATATGGATACAGTAAGAATATTAATCTCACCAGAGTTTAACCAGCTAAGCTGATCACCCTAAGTGCCCTCCTTCAGAAAGAGGTAAGTGCTTTCTGGGGGGTGACAAATTTCATTTTAAGCTAGTATCCAAGAGTCACAGGACAAACCGCTTTTGAAGACACATTGTTCTCCCCATTGATTATAGTGGGAGCCTAGACTAAATGTCTAATTTTTGGATGTCTAGAAGAGACATCCAGAAAATGCACATTTATATTCAAAAAATTATTTGGGAACTGAGTTTTAACTAGTTTTAATTGACAAAGGCTAAGTGACAATGAGAAAGCACTGAAGCAGAATTAGCTACAGACACAACCTTGGAGATTATGGTATTTCAGCTTGTTCAGAATTCCTTTTCTTTTCTCTGCTCCTTAAACTTGAAAATAATGAGACCCTGAAACAAAGAATTTTTTAGAAAGGAAAAGTTCCCTGATAACAAGAAACTGCCAGCTGGCTTTTAGACATCATATAACATTTCTTCAGATAACTCAATAAGAAATGGCAAAAAATCATTAAAAGACAGTCTTCAAAAAAGATTCTTCTGAGCCTACTTGAGTAAATCCAGATGAGAGGAAAGGCAGTATGGCATTAATGCGTAAGAAGAGGTACCTGTATATGTGTCTGCTTTCATGCAAAATTTCTAAAGAAATGAGTAACTATCTTCATGTCCTGAACAAACATAGATATTTCTTTCAGAAATGTTACTACAGATGTAGTAGAAAGTGGGCAAAGGTTCTAATAATCTTACAAAATTATCTTAAAGGTTTTGCATAGCCAGTGTGGAGATAAGTACTCTAAAAATGGAGCAAAATTGTGACTGCTGAAATCACTGCTGCTGCACAATGTTGACTGTAGCACTGTCAGACCTACAGTAGAGCTGGCAGATAAAAATTCATCGCTATGCTTCCACATTCCGTGAAGCAGCAATGGAAACGCTATACCTTCTAACAACCTACACAGTGCTTACTGACAATGTTCTGCTTCAAGTTACTGAAGGGTGTCACAAAACTCAATTCAAGCATTTTCTTTCATGGACCACTTATGAGCATCACACTTACGAACACAAGTGAAGCTTTGGACACTCAGAAATAAAATTAACAAGTCTAGTCACCTAGCTCACCTGAGTTACCACCACAGAGGCTAACTAGCTTACTGTTGAGTAGCCACTTGAAAGACATAGAATGTAAACACTTAATGAATTAGAAACTATGGGCTGAACCTATGTCCACAGAAGTTTGCATTCCACTTGTAAAGTTATTTCATAATGGGTTACCACTGCATTCCTGTATCACAGCTGTTAGCAGAGATAAAGCCTGAAAACTTCTGTACCAAAACTTCTGCATTCCTTTGAAATGGAACTTTCCCTATTTGCCTGAAGCTACCCCATCTTACCTCCTACCTAACATTTTTGATCCACAGATTCCATAGTACAGCTGCTAGAAATACATGCTCTAGGCCAGTTTGAAGACCCATAGAGTACATAGAAACTACTGGGAAGAGGAAGAAAGGATTTTTGTGTCTAAAATGTGTTTCAATTTTTGCCCATCTCTCTATTGCCCATTTCTTTCATTGAAATCTCTTTATTTCTCCTCTAAGCTAAAGTATTAGTTGGAGGAAAATAGAACCGATAGAAATGGGCTGTTTGTGACATAAATTGTGACTTTTTTGACAAAATCTGCACATCTGTATCAGACTTTTCAGGAAGAGCAGTGATTTCCTTAACTCTCAAACTGCATCTTGTTATATTACCCTGACAATGGCCACATTTCAGTGATGTTTCCAGCTTGCCTTATCTATACGAACAACTGGTTTAAAGTTTCCAGCGCTGTAACATATGGGCACCTGCACATTAATGCCCTGAAGTTTTTTTCTCTATTCTATTCTATTCTATTCTATTCTATTCTATTCTATTCTATTCTATTCTATAATACTTATAGGAAGGATTCTTAGTAGTAAAAGAATAAAAGAATAGTAAGAACTGTTCAAAGGTATGGATATGCTTAAGGAGCGTAATACTCATGGCATATACTGAGGGTCACAACAATTCACAGGATAAATATATTCATTACAGTGGAAATGTAAATGGAAATAAAATTATCCTTATTTGTCATTCAGAAACAATTAAAATGTTGAAAATGCTCCTGTATAAGGGAGTTGTAGTCACAGAATGACAATGTCTTGCCCACTAATGACACAGTTTACACCTAAATGCATAGTATTAAATGGCATACATACAAATGAAAGGCCCTGAAGTGACATGGCAGCTGACATAATATTTCAACCATAAACTTCAAAAGCAAGACCATTCTGCAGTTTCTAAGTGTTCTGCTCTAGAATAACTCAGGTTTGACTGATGGAAGCCAAGTTCTTTCTGCTTCTGTTCATGACAGTGGAAGAAGAAAAGAGCATGTTTGAAATAGAGACCAGTGGACAGTATTCACATTACTGACTTCAGGCAAATAACTGAGGTGATTGAGGCAACAAATACTTCTAAAGGACTGTTCAGGTAACCTATTTTAGCAGTCAGCCATTCTCCCAACTTCAATTACTATAGAAACAATCAAGGCTTGCTGAGCCTCTAATGTGAGCGTTGAAGTGAGACACACAAACTGGGCAATGAACATTCTAGGGTCCTAAGAAGCAGCAAATAAAATGAATGGCAGCTAAAACAAAACAAAACAGAACGAAAAAAAAAGGAGAGGACACAAAAGACCTTACTCTGCATGAACTCACAACTCTAGAGTAACTACATAAGTAAGCAGATTAAAGACCAAGAATTTAAAGGTAGTATTTCTACATGTGTCCTAACTCTGAAACTGGCAAATGTTAGGGGATCTGAATATTGGCTAATGAGTATAAAATATATTTGGAGTCTAAAGGGACAGTTCCTCATCCTGCTACAGTATTGTTTACATTTCCAATCCTTTATTTGCATATGAACCTTAGATTGTAACAGCAATTTTCCTACCAGTTGGATTTCACCCCAGTTTTGTTGGAGAAAGAGAGAGTCTAAGTGTGAGACATTTTGGCTGCATTACATGAACCTGGATAACACTAATTGAAAAGCAGACTACAAGGAGGATGGGTTGTGCATCTCTGGCTAGTGCAGAAGCAGTAAGCAGGCATCACTTACAGCAGGTTTGCAGTCTCAGACTTGTGGGAATGGCCACTGGGAATAAGGCGAATCTCCAGGATATCAAGTAATCTGGACCATTCTTTTTCTTTTTATTCCTCTTTCCTTCAACCTAATTTATCCTAGTCTCATACTCTGCAGACTTATGTGATTAGAGTTATATCTTGAATTCTTTTATAACTTAACAAGCATTACATTTACTTTTGGAATCATTTAGAAATTTCCCACATAAAATTTTTTGGTGTTAGTTACAGTCCACTGAAGCTGGCTTTTCTTAGGTTTCTAGAATATTTCAGAATGAGATTTGGGATTCAGCTGTACTTTTGAGGCCTGACCCACCACAGTCCCACTGGCTTTAACAGATTTCATTTCACTAACATGGCTCGCTTATACTTGTGGTCATCACACACTGTAAACTATCAGCCAGTATTTCTCATATACTACTCCACACCTAGCAAGAAATCTAATTTTTTCTTTCAGCCCACTTGTGCATTTCAAACAGTATTCTTATGGAAATATAATGGTCAGTTTTAGAGGCTCTGGCAATAGGATTTCTACAAGATCATTTCAGGTTTTATATCCATGCCATTAACCCTTATACAGTCTTCAGGCTTTTCTTCTTCGTGGACCGTTCAAAATCTATCACCTGTCATCTGTCTTCAGACTCCTAATAGCTGTATTTCTCCCTTATGATCTTCACTTACCTTAGCACCCCCTTACTGACATTTTCTATCCATCTGTCTTTGAGACTCTGTTTGCCCTCCTTTGGAACACTTTCTCTATCATATATCAAAACTGTCAGTGTCTTTACTTAATTCCTAACTACTTTAAAACCATGTCTCAAGGCTCTTCTGACCTGACCAAATAACATTACTGATTTTCTCTCAGCTTCTCTGAGAAATTGAGTCAAGTATCAGCTTCAGGTTCGTAGACAGTTTGCTTGTGCTGTCATCGAGTTACGTGACTGCAGCAGAGAGCTCATTTTTCTCTTTCAGATGGGAATATTAGGGAGAGGGAGATCCAGCTGTAAGTTTGAAGGGATCTGGTTTATCCAGTCTACCATGCCTGTGAACAGTGCCAGAACCAGCTGGTTTGGATGATCTTGTGCTCACCCTGCCCATAGCTCTTAGTTTCAGAATCAGACTTGGCTGTGTCCAGATATATGCCGTGTCACCCCTGTGGCCCAGCAAAAGGTAATTATTTTTGTACTCTTCTGTTTGGTTCAGTTGCCTAAAATTGTGAGGGTTCCTCACTGTAGCCTGTAAAAGTATTTCCGTAGGGTAATTCTTTGAGTGAGTATTAAATGCCCCAGCTTTGAGGCAGGAGGGTATGCAAGAACTTTGGACCAGCCACAACAGCCTCTGCGGAAACCCTGGACAGCAGGAGCCGAAGCTGCTGCGGGCAGCATGTTCAGCATCCCTGGAAGAACCCTTGAGCCTGTGTGGTCAGCTGTGCCCAGATTGCCATAGAGAGATCTAGCTGACTCACTTCAAAGGGGAACCCAGGGGGCAAATTAGACGGTATAATGGTAAATGAATAGATCCTAGGAGCAAAACAAAGATCCAGAGTGACAGTGCAGGTGTTCCCTGAAGAATCACACGCCAATTTCACATCTCCATAACCACACCATTAATGGCACTAACTGGAACACATATTGAACACATCTTTGGTAGATGAACCAAGAACCTAAGCAACCATGACAGAGACTACATCCAAGCTTTACGGTGAGACAGGATAGAACATACTTCATGTAATGCCTGCAATGTTACCAGGCGACTTTTGTCAGTCATTAATTTTCAGTTTAAGGGAAATTATTCACTCAATATAAAAAAAAAAGCCCAGAAACCCAACTACATAAAGTATCCTAGTTCTCATACAAAACTTTTCAACTGTAGGACTGAAACATATTTCATATTCATATTATGTTAAGGTGACTTTACTATCGCCACAGCTTACAGTGCAATGAAGGAGTGAAATAATTGCTTTGTGTACTCAGTAGCTTGAAATTTAAAGCAAATCTGGCTTATTATTCATGAAGTTCTGCCATAAGTGGGTAGAAACTAGTTGCGAGAATAAAATGCCTGTATCTCTGGTTTAATGCAGTGGAATTACTTTTCTAGGTAAGGATATTATTTGCTAGAACCCAAGAAGCAAAACTGATATTTCAGATTTTTTACTCTGTCAAGACCAATGTTTTAAAATAGGGATTATCTTTTACATCTGTTTCAATTTTCAATTAATCTCTTACCAGATCACCCTTAGAGCCCAAAAGAAGTTATTTTCAGAATTTTAAAAGAACTATCTTTGTGTACTTGATAAATACAGGAGTAACTTGGTGCACATACACCGAATCTGCAAGCCCAGTCCGTTATGGTGTGAAAAAACTCGTGGCTCAGTACTCCAGTGTACATTAAATACGTAATTCCAGAAACTTTTCAACACATCATTAATTTTTAAGCATTATCTTGCTTAGAAAAACTCAGCTAAGCCTAACTGACAGCTTGTTGCTGAAAAATGACCACTTCAAGGAAATTATTTATCTACTATTGAAAGAATAACATCTCCCCTTCAGAAGCCACATAATAGCAGATCATCAAATAATGTGTTACAATCCACATATAAGGTGGAATGAAATATTTTTATAAAGATAGTGATTGCTTTTATCACTTAGTGAAGTTTGTTCCCCATGGCTTTCGAAATGTAAATTATTTATATTAATAGTAATATGGTTTAAACATTAGATATCATCTGAATATTCACAGTACAAAAGCATTCAGGTTATTTAAATTTTTTAATAAATGACATGCTATTTGCTATAAATACTCTACAAGGAGCCACAAGCCTGTGTTGACTTCAAATCTTTTTAGCTTAATATCACTCCTATTTATTACACACCACACTAGTAGAAAAGAAATCCTCACAGTGGAAGCACCTGTATTTGCAAATTGATACCCTACCTCATAAGTCATGTAAACAACCCTTTTATTGTTGTTTCACCTCTAACATTCATTGGATTTGACATACAAATAAGTTTTAGGAGTTTTTATAATTCTGTTGTTTGTTCATAGTTTTCAAAGTGATAGTCAATAATTTCTTAACCAATTTGGACATAGTACATGGGTGAAAACACTCGTGCACATCAACAGATACACAGTAAAATACATCCTAAATATAGCTCAACAATAAAAACAATCCAGAAAATATCAAATCTCTAAGGGGGTGAATATTGCGATCTGCTGTGTTTTTAGTCACATTACTCAACCAGCCTGTGACTAAGATAAATCTGCCCTGGGCCTCTTCTGAGAAATGACAAATGGAGAAGTCCTTTTCTAATCAATTTGTGGAACTGCCAACATCAATAGTGCTCCTGCTTTCATCTCTGGGTAAACAAGAGCTAAAGTTGTCCACTTTTTTCTGAACTGCTGTAAAATGGACTTACAACACTGATATGTGAGCCATGATCTTCAGAAATGGTTGTGTTCAAAAATTACAGGAGTCAAATGCAGTAAGGATCCCTTGCCTACCACAGCCTGAATACAGAAGTCTGAAGCTGTGCCTTGAATATCAGACTTGGGATCTTTATTATGGTCTTATTACAAAATGGGTCCTGAGACAGAGAGCTCTCTCCCTTCTCCATCCCCCAGATACAACAGCCACGAGCACAGATTTAGGTCTTCATATACAAGCACACCACACTGAGGTGGTTGTTGCATATCCTGACGGTAGCTGAAAGTAGCCCTTCTGCCACTGAAAGTCTTGACGTTTCAGTTTAAAGATTTTGGGGGTTTGATGAATTCAGCCTACAGTCTAGTACCACAGTAACTCTCTAAACTAACAGGACAGGATGTTCTGACCACAGCTGTAGCTTTTTAGTGACCCAGCAAAACAAAACGAGCATTTGCTTTTAGAATAACCTATTAGTGTGTACTACTAGAACAGAGCAGTTTTTTTTTACTCTGTACAATCATGGACAGAATTAGTTCAGAGCTTACAAGTGGCTAACATCTGATTGTACAACCAAACATTTGATTATTTTTTTATATTACAAAAAAATGTTATCAATGCTTTAATTGTGATTCCAATTCTTTTTAATTGGTGTGAAGCCCATGAACCTCTTCTTTCACGTCTAAACTGACTGAGTACGCATTCTGTAACTGCTATATTAAAATGAATCTCCTCTAATTCTATTCTCTTTCTTCCATGAAGACAAACATTTGCAATATCTCTGTTTTTCTTTTGGAAAGATTTATGATCTCTCCTTCGCTTTAAAGTTTCCCCTGTATAATTTTGGATAATGATTTCCTTTCCAAAATGTGAATTTAAATTGTAAGAAAAGAAAGTAAATAGCATTTTAGTCCAGTGAATTTTCCCACAATGATGATTTCCTCTACTGGATTTTCTTTAGCATGTCATATCATTATTATTATCTGCAAAACAGAAGCTTGTTCAGATGTGTTTTCATTTTTGTCCCAGAATTGTTAACATAGCTGGAATAAATTGGGAGGGGAACTACACAGCCAGTGTAACACACTTTTAAAAGATTTTGCAAACACCAGGTATCAGGAATAACTACCATAACACTATGCATTCAATTTGTGCACAAATTTTAGGCAACAGAAAGTGAAAATTTGCTTATTTTTTGAACAGAGAGCATTTGCTTCACAATATGGGATGTTCCTTGCATCAGTTCCAGCCAAAGTAACTAACCTTAGTGACTGGGTGTGTTTGTGGCTTAGTTCCAGTTGCCTGCTGGAATGACTGAGTTGGAAAGGACTGTCCAGAGATTAGAGTATGTATGTAAATCACAAACTTTCCATCTGACCTTGGACCGAACATGCAGGCTGAGATTCTGACCCTCAGAATTCTGTCAAAGTCCTTGCACCTATGACTGTCTACTGCTGGCTAGTTTTAAAGGCATATAATTAATCTAAGCTAAGTGATTTTGGCTTTAACCTCCCTGTACCTCATTTTAGAAGCTGACAATAACATCCTTATTGAATCTTATAGGTTGTTGTGAGGAGACATGTCGAAGATGATGACGTGCTTGAATATCTGGATTGAGGAACATGAAAGAATCAAAGACCAACTAGAAGACCATCCAAATTTCAATCTCAAACCTTCTAAGGTCATGTACTACAAGGTATGTGGAGAAACTAAAAATATAGTGCAAATTGCACATCTCTTATCATGTCAGGATTTCCAGGCATGAGGGAAAGAAAGACAGGGTGTTTTAGTACCTCCCTCTCATTAACCCCTATCTCACAAGAGCTTGTTTTCTCATGCAGTGTCACAGTAGGAGAAAAGAATACAAGGGATAATGAAGGCAGGAGGGTTTAAACCACAGCAGAATGGGGCAGTGCTGTTGTGTCCAGAACATGGCAGACAGCCCTAAATCCCAGCCTGGAGATGGTGGCCTGCACCAGGGACGGCCTTTTACCCTGGGTTGCAGAAGCCTTGCGTTTCAGGAGGCATAGTTCTTCGGGAACAGAGGGGCTGCTCCTTTCTGTAACCTGCAAGTGAAGATCCTTTCCCCATATTCACATCAGGGCTTTCTCAATCTCTGTATCTAGCAGCAGGGATCAGGAAAGATATCTGGATGTTTGATTAAAATCCTAATTAGAACATAAAGCCAAACTGATTTGCAGTTATCTTCTCTGCACTTCCTTCTTTGCAAATGATAATTGCTGAAGTGGCATTTCTTAAGAGGATTCTGCCTGTGACATTCAGACATACTGGCATTTGAAAGAGTACTAAAGATACACTAAGGCAACACAGCATCTCCCTGGAACAGTACAATCTGGTCATTTTATTATTCACCCTTCACTAGAAGCAGTGGAATAAAAATAACCCTATTCTGGGTGGGGGGTGGTGGTGGGGAGTTGGTTGTTTATGAAGATCTGATTGTCTCCTCTTGAACTCTTTCTTCCTGCCAAGCACCTAGCATGTCCCAGCAATGGTATTAAACATGGGGTTTTTTTTAGTACAGGTACCATACAACAAAGTCATTATGACAGAATAGGGAGGGTAATATGAGACATGCCGTCCAACAGGCTGTGGTAGTTTTCAGGAACCTAAGGGTTATGCCATTATATCACATGTTTGAAAGAAAGAGAAACAGACAATCTCAATAGTAATATGGTGACCGGGTGAACCAGCATGACAGATGCTTGAATCCAAGACCCTTTAGAAAAAAATGTACAGTTGAAGAAGTGTCATTTCTTTCTAGAGCTCCTTATGGTCTCATTTTCCAACAGATGGACATAGAGTATGATGAATTAACACTTCAATTTCCTGAAAGTCCCATGGCCTTAATTTTAAAATACTGATTCCACAAAGTGTATGCTCTAATGATGTGGTGAAAGTGAGTGTACTGTATAATACAGCTCCTCAACAAGATAAGAAGGGAAAAAAAAACCAACAAAAAAACCCCACCAAGGCAGTTTTACTTAAGGCTATTCCCACTTAATTTCAATTCAGAATTAAAGTAAAAAAGATAGACCACAGTCTATTTGCATTTCTGCATTATCCTCATTTTCTAAAACAATAAGAAAGTGAATTTAATCATATCTGAAGATAAAAAGTTTGGACCATTTAAGCAAAACCAAAACCAAACTATCCCTGCATAATACAAAGATCTGCAGTAAATTCTGTTCAAGTACTTCCTTCTCAGCTATGCCAGATTTCAGAATCTAGTGCTGTCATTTTAAAAAGGAATAAAGTATATTCTTAGTCCTCACTATGAATCATCAGTTTGCATTAAAAAAAAAAAGGAAAAAAAAAACCAGCAGAAAGTTTAAAGCATAGAGAGAAAGGGGGGCGTGGGGACAGGGAGGAAGGTGCTTGAAACATTCAAAGGAATCTTTGATCTTTACTGTGAATTGATCCTGTGATTTTTGAATCACGTAAGAAGATTAAAGTATCCTTTTTATTCACTTCAATGGACTTGGATCAGACCGTTAGAGCCTTGTCAGATAATTAATGCTTTACAGTGCAGCCAGCAAAACTTTTGAGCAGTATTACTATTTTGACATTTATTCCTTTTTCTCAGCTGAAATAAAAAGACATCACTGTCTATATTGTTAAATCTTATAAATACAAACAGAAAGACATGTATTTATGGTAGGTTTATTTTTTTTAAAAGCAACCTTTGTTTCCAAGCAAAATTTCTGTGGGTTGGTACTCAGCACATTCTGAATAAAGTTAGATCCTCCCACCTTGAAAAGATTCCAAGTCAGGCAAGCAAAATTGATTGCCTATCATTTTTAGCATTTTGTTTCTCAATACTGAAAAATATGCACACAGACTGCTAGATAACTTGTATGTGAAAATTAGGTGAAATTTAGGCTGAAAAAATTTTTTTTTCTTTACTATGGGAATTATTAGTAAGAGGTACTTAGAAACTAGAAAACTGATTTCTCAATTGTACATTACTAAATGCAACGTAATTGTAAAGCAGTAAGAGGCTTACCATAGACTTTTAATGAAGATATAAATCTAAGCAGCTCATTTGAAGCATTTACATTTTGTTATGATAAAATAAAACGGAAAAGGTACATTTCCTGCTCCCCAGAGTTTTTCATATCTCTAACCATTGCGTGCTCAGCTAAATTCTTGATAGCTCTCTACCTAATACTGCATCCACAATTTTGTTCCTTGGCTCTTTTCTTGTGAAATATTAGAGTAGTCAAAGTATTGTAATACTTTTTTAAATTAACACTTACTGTACCGTTATTCATTGTGCCCAAATTTAGTACTAGTTCTATACAGTAGTGCAAATTAATACTGGAACATATTTCAGGGCTGCAGAGGTAGGATGCTGCCTCAGCTCAGATAAGAGATAAGTATGCTGGACACAATATTAATGAGGGGAAAAGGAAAAGGGAAAACATGGAAACACTTCTTGCAGAGTTCTGCAAACTTCTGCCAAAGCCTCAAAGATCTGATGAGAAGGAAGAATCTGTTCTAAACCAGGAGAGGATTAGAATATGGAAAATAATGAAATCTGAAGAAGCAGGGAGAGAGTAGTAAGTGTTATATATATTTCTAAAAGTTAGTTTTTTTCATTATTTTGAAAAGTCTGGTGAAATTTAAAAAAGTAACCAAACATCTTGAAGGATGTAAGAAATACATTCCAAATGACTATGGAAAGACTGAAGTTGAGAAACATCTACAGACACATTCCGCACTTCATTTAAAGGGAAGAGGCAAATATGAACACTAAAAGATTGTAATGAAGAAGGAAATAATTGAAATGCTGAAAGATTGGTGCAAGACAATAAAATATTTCAAAGGGGAAAAAGTTCCCTAAGATCTAGGAAAGTGCACCAAGAAAAAAAAAAAATTGGTAAAGTGAATGGTTTTCAATCTGTAACTAGGACCACGAAGGATAACTAAAGAAGGAATATTTTCCCTAATACTACCCTACTGAAAAAAGTAAGGGTTTAAGAATACAAAAACAGGTTATAAACCAGATATCTAGGTATAAAACACCAGTGAAACATAGAAAACAAATCCTGTAAAGGTTTTGGCTTTGATAAAAATATTTGTTATGTAAGTAGATATAGCCTACTGAAATGTGACGGAATGGTCAAACCCTTATTTTATTAGTCAAAAGTACTCATTTTTTTTCTTTATCCATATGCTCATAGACATCAGGGCACACAGTTGGTGCATGGTGTCCTGCAGTGTACCTGCACCCCAGTATTGGTATGGACAGTTGGACTATATCTACTATTTCTGTATACCAATCCAACAATCATGGCTTTAAATCTACAGTACGTATTTAAACAAAGAGAAAGTAAAGCATATGTATACATAAAAACACCTATAAAAGGTAAAATTATTTCCCTAATATACAACCTCTGAATTCAAATTTCCTTGAGAGTAGAATCACATTTTAGATAGCTTCATGGTGGTTCACAGTCGAGATTACAGTATTTTGCCTAATTTGGGATTAAACCCCTATGTGTTAATTCTTTAATTAATGCATCCTTGTGGTGGGTTGACCCTGGCTGGATGCCAGGTGCCCACCAAAGCCTCTCTATCACTCCCGCACCTTGGCTGGACAGGGGAGAGAAAATATAATGAAAAGCTTGTGGGTCGAGATAAGGATAGGGAGAGATCACTCACCAATTACTGTCATGGGCAAAACAGACTTGACTTGGGGAAAATTGATTTAATTTATTACCAATTAAATCAGAGTAGGATAATGAGAAATAAAACCAAATCTTAAAACACCTTCCCCCCACCCCTCCTTTCTTCCTGGGCACGGCTTCACTCCTGATTATGTCTACTTCTTCCCCTGCAGCAGCACAGGGGGACAGGGAATGGGGGTTGCGGTCAGTTCATCACATGTTGTCTCTGCTGATCCTTCCTCCTCAGGGGCAGGACTCCTCACACTCTTCCTCTGCTCCAGCGTGGGTCCCTCCCACAGGCTGCAGTCCTTCAGGCACAGACTGCTCCAGCATGGGTCCCCTGCGGGGTCACAAGTCCTGCCAGGAGCCTGCTCCAGTGTGGGCTTCCCACAGGGTCAGAGCCTCCTTCAGGCACCCACCTGCTCCAGCGTGGGCCTCCCTGGGCTGCAGGGGCACAGCCTGCCTCACCAGGGTCTTCCCCACGGGCTGCCGGGGAATCTCTGCTCTGGCACCTTGAGCACCTCCTGCCCCTCCTTATTCTCTGACCTGGGGTTCTGCAGGGTTGTTTCTCTCTCATGTTCTCAGTCCTCTCTCCAGCTGCAGTTGCCATTTGGTTTTTTCCCCCTTCTTAAATCTGTTATCCCAGAGGTGCTACCACCATCGCTGATGGGCTGGGCCTTGGCCAGCGGCGGGTCCGTCCCGGAGCCGGCTGGCATTGGCTGTACAGGACATAGGGGAAGCTTCTAGCAGCTTCTCACAGAAGCCACCCCTGTAGCCCCCTCGCCCCTACCGAAACCTGGCCACGCAAACCCGGTGCATAATTGCAATCATGTAATGACTTTTAACTGTCCACCTTTATTACAAAGTGGGTTGAGACTAAAGTCCTAAATAATTCTAAATGATACACTAAGGCGCACATAACCAGCTGCTTCTGTGAAAATTCAGCCCATTACTTTGTAAACACAGAGTTAATAAATACTCATTCCTTTATAAAGGAAAAGACATTCCCTTCATTAACAGTGAAATCACAGTTAATTCTGTAATGGTGAATGTGTGAATATTATAAAATTCTGGTAAAATGTGAATGAAATGAGAAAAAAACCTGTAAAATATATTGAAGTAATCTTCCCTAGTAATGTTCTGACATTTAAAAAATTGTTAGATAATGGATACATTAGGTCTTCTTTAGCAAAGTGTAAATGTTTTTTTAATGGCAAATCAAGGTCATTCTGACCTCCTTGTGGCAGTGATTCCAGTTGCCTCTTTACAGTTACTTGGGAATTTTTAATACTCTACCCTGGGAGTGTCCAGACACCCCGTTAAGACAGTCTCAGAGAAACTAAGAAAAATCACCTCTGCCCATTCAAACACAAACACTTTAAAAACATAGGACACAGCTTCATGCTCAGTAGTTGGAACCGGATGTTGTAGAGGGTTAATAGTCCTTGGTTTTGCTCTGTATGAGTTTGACATGTGCTTTCAAGACTGCTGGTAGGTGTTGTAATATGTTTGGGGACTTTTGTGTCCGTTAGTTTCACTTCTTTTTGTTTTCCCAAGCATGAAAATATTAAGCCCTAGCAAGGTTGTTTATTTTGGTTTAACCCTGGTATTCTTCTGCTTTTTTTCCATCTCTACAGACCCGTTTTCACAAAAGATAAACTGCAGCTGG
The DNA here is from genome assembly GCA_034782735.1 of Sagittarius serpentarius. NCBI lineage: Eukaryota > Metazoa > Chordata > Aves > Accipitriformes > Sagittariidae > Sagittarius > Sagittarius serpentarius. Next base: position 8,238,363 of record JAVKLA010000042.1, on the reverse strand, counting down.
CTGAGTGCTAAATGACAAACTTACCATATAAAAGGTCAATAGACAAGGTACAAGACAAGGTAAATGTCTGAGTAAATCTGAAAGCTCTTTCTGGATTTCATTAAATAGGCTTAGAAAAATGTTCATACGTCTCATGTTGAACCTGTGTAAAACCAACATGGTACATAAACAAATACAAAGGAGGCTCTACCACTGCTAACTGTGGTGTATACAAGGTATTTATTCCGTGTAATACAAGAATGCTTAACTAAGCACTTGTATTCTGAACTGATACGTAATTTTTCAAACTTCCTAGGGTTAGACTTACTAGTTATAAAGAATAACTGTCCATTAAAGACTTAAACTGAGCTTGAGACTTGAGTACTTCAGCTCCCCTCTTCAGAGGCCCCTACCACTGTCCTGACGTACAGGTTAGAGCTAATACATTGCACCTGCCACTGCAGGGGTGTAGAGCTTCCTTTCAGAAGCAGAGTGAGTTGAGTTACCTGATGGATTTGTTTGCCAGTGACTACACAGGGAGTGCATGAAAGAACAGGCCTACAAGCATGATAAAGGATGTGTTAATCTTTATGTAAGCATATGAAATATTACAAGTATGTTGATGAGCAAGAAAAATAAGAAAGTGTAATAATTGCCTTAGCATATTATATGGAACTGCTGGGGAGAAAGAGCAAAGCAATGCTGTGTGACTGTGTGCTAGTGATGGTACTTTATTGCTACCAAATTTTTTGAAGCTTTTCTGAAATATCAAGAGGCCATTTTGGTCCAGAGGAATCAAATACAATAGGCTAGTGTGTGTGAGTCTGAATGTTTCCCCTGAATGTTTCCTCTGAATGTGATAGGAAAAATGTATCTGGTCCACTTGCAGGGTAATTTTGTTCATTTTCTAGACAAAATATAGTGAAAGTAGTTCAGAGACATGCAGTTTTCTTGCTGATTTTCCTGCTATATGCTCACAAATTTAGGGTAAGATTAAGTGACTTCTGACTTTAAACGACAGACATACATGTTACTCCAGTACCATGGAAAGTTGTTCTTTATTCTCTGCAGAGGAAGAAAACTTGTATTTCTTGTTCTAAAATGTTTGGATGTAACATGCCATCTTTTTGTAACTGAGAATTTTTCCCACTGTCAGCTTCATTAATCCTCACTGTTGACTTCGATTCATTAATCCTTGACTGTTGATTTACATGTCAAAAGTTCATCATTCACTAAATTGCTAAGTTATATGCTATGCCTTGAGTAACTGATATAAAAGCACATTGGTAACAATGAGATATCCTGCCAGACCCACGAAAACTGCTACTAGTAGTGAGAGACAGTCTCATGAACTAAGGAAGCACAGCTCCTTAGCTGCTAGCAAACCCACAGAAACACCAACACATCTGGTTACATATTTTTGTCCTTAAAAATACACATCTTGACATATGCAGAAAGACTGTTATCTCTGTTCTCTCTCTGTTTCTCATTCTGCTTATTGAATTGTGATTTACTTAAACTGAATTTCAAATGAAACATTTTAGCTTTAGTATGAGTGTTCACTTAAACCCAGTGAAAGGTATCATTGATGTGAATGGGAGATTCCATGTTCTTGCTTTGGTGACAGTCAGTCACCAGTTATTGCTGAATATTTTGCCTCTAGTATATGACTCAGAAGTCACAACTGGTACACACCAAACCACAACGTCAGAATGCATTTTAACCATTTAACTATAAATAAGCTAAAGCAACAACAACAAGAAAATAAATCCTGCAGGTACATTTTTCTTGGTGTATTTTGTGACCAAGCATATTCACGACCATTTCACTCATTTTGACACTAAATACACTGCGGCGTAGATTGGGTCTGAAAAACCTGACCTCAGGCTCAGGTTCACTGTAAAATATGATTCTGAGATATGCTATAGCCTTTCTGTTGAGATACTGCTATTATAAAACCCCAGGAGGTTTTGGTTATGGATTTAATATTAGTAGAAACACATGATGATTCTGAACACAACTGTTTCTTTGAGGGCCACTTCATTTTCTCTATATAGCTTGGAGACAAAATACTACTAGTATTGGGTAGGCCTATGAATTTCTGGCTATGCCAGATGATAGACTTTTTACTAGCCATTGAACCAAAAGCAGGCTGTATAATTTTGCAGCCTGAATGGCAAGAGATAACTTATTGAGAAGAGTTGATCACAGGAAATAATTCTGGATTGAGTGACCCTGATTTAATTCAGTTTAAATTTAATAGAAACATAAACCAAATGGGTTAGTAATTACATTTTTTAATTATTTCAAAAGGGCAAGCTTTGAGAAATTAAGGGACCTTGTCAGAGAATTCAGCTGTGTTGAAGAGCTCGAGCTCTTCAGTGTTGATAAGGCTTGATGTTTTTGAGGTTTTTGTTATTAAATAAAAATGCATAGCTTTCTGGAGTTGTCTTTACAAACTTTTGAATTTCTTGCAGGAAATGGTTTCAAACCTACTGGGTGAATGGCTGCTCAAGACAAGAATATTACATATATGCAGAGAGCCTGTAGGGAATGGAGAGACGGATTGATCAACAAATAAATCTGCTTCAAAAGTCAGAGAGCTTAGAAACAAGGTAAGAACTGGCAAAAAAAAGTTTTGGTAAAATTAAAACAATTTGGTAAAATTAAAACAAATAATGAAAGATTTGTCCAGTACAAATTAAAGAAAACGTCTAGCTTCAATGAAGATATGTTGCTTGTTTTTCAATGAAGACAGTATTGAACTGGAAGAGGAGACAGGTCATTCCATAATAACAAATAGTCAGAAGAGCCCTGAAAAGTTGCTACACTGGGGCAAAAATTAAGGTTATTTTTTAAAGACTAAAAGACTTAACTGCATGCCATGGCTTGTGCTGTGGTAGGAATTTCTAATAGGTGTACTGCTTTAGAAACAGATATCTAATTTCCTTTAATATTGCGATCCACAGCACAGATCTGTGCGGTGGCCATCTTAATTGAGCAATCAAACAGTGTGATTTATTCCTTATACTGTCTTGAACCATTTAATTCCCTTCTAATCTAATGATCATAGGTTTTGCAGAGCGTGTTACTTCCTCAGCATTCTTGCAGCATGTCTTATCACTTCTGGGGAGACCTGTTTCAAAGTTGTCGTAACGTTACCGCTGTGTCAGGCAGGGAAAGACCAGTTAGGCTCCGAGTCATCACATTTGTGCTCTGTGCTGCATCTTTGTGTGCTCCAGACAAGTGTTCCAACACGTAGCTGTTAATTACTTTGACCCTTGATGTTCATGGATTACATTTAACCTTCTCTCATAACTCACTCTGTGGAAAATGGGTACAGAATGTTACAATTCTAATTTAATATCTTTTTACAATAAACTTAAACTCTTAGGTTTTTATATGTTGTGTATATGAAAACTCCCCCTCGTTTTCTTCTGCCATAAAAAGGGACTAGTAATTAGTTTGTAAAATGAAGACGTCCCATGCCCCCGTCAAAACAGAATGTGAGTTTAACAAAGACTCTTAGTTGGTCGTCTTTCTGAGCGTGATTTTTATCTGTGAGGTTTAATGGAGTCCTTCATGCTGGAAACATCTTTAGAGACAAGTGAAAATAGTCTGTCAGTTGCTATGGACACATCTATGTGAAACCCCTGTATTCCTCTTTTACCCTGTGACTGCATACTGATATGTGCTATATGGAACAGACTGAGTGTCCCCAACTTAATTCCTAACATGCACTGTGACTTTTATGCAACTCTCTACACAGCTAATTTACACAGCTTGCTTTCATTGCAGTCTGTATCAATTTTGGCAATTTCCTGCTAGAGACATGGCACAAGCTCAGTGATAGCTCGTAATAAGCCAGTATCTTTGCTGTAAAGATAATTGTGAACATCATTAAATGAATGCTATGCCAGGGGGAATGGGTATCCTTCCAAGAAAGCTTTTCATTTATCCTGTGGTGTCAAGCACAACAAACAAACTGTAATCAGCCTGAGCTTCTTGGGATTTCTGGGATTGGAAATTTCTCCTACAGTGAAAATTCAGTACATTCATATATGATGACAGCAGTACACCCTCCACCTTCTGGTAGCACCCTAGAAGTCCTAGGCTAAACCCAGTTTGCTATTTGCTTCAAAAAAATCTGTGCAGCTAGATGCTTCCAGATGAAGAGTTACATATTGTTTTATCATTATAATAGTGTTAAAAATTGAGATGAAAGGAATTGGGGGACAGTGACAGATAGGGGTAATGTAGAGAATGCATTTTACCTCCTTAAACTTTTGCTATAGAATCACAGAATAATAGAATGGTTAGGGTTGGAAGGGACCTTAAAGATCCTCTAGGTCCAACCCCCCTGCCGTGGCCAGGGACACCTTCCACTAGACCAGGTTGCTCAAAGCCTCATCCAACCTGGCCTTGAACTCTTCCACGGAGGGGGCATCAACAACTTCCCTGGGCAACCTGTTCCAGTGTCTCACCACCTTCAAGGTGAAGAATTTCTTCCTAATAGCTAATCTAAATCTACCCTCTTCCAGTTTAAAGCCATTACCCCTCGTCCTGTTACTACCTGCCTTTCTAAAAAGTCCCTCCCCAGCTCTTTTGTAGGCCCTCTTTAAGTAATAGAAGCCTACTATAAGGTCTCCCCAGAGCCTTCTCTTCTCCAGGCTGAACAGCCCCAACTCTCTCAGCCTGTCTTCATAGGAGAGG
>JAVKLA010000042.1:8185717-8211750 GCA_034782735.1 Sagittarius serpentarius | reverse complement strand
CCGGAGCGGGTGGGTGCCCGAAGGAGGCTGTGACCCCGTGGGAAGCCCGCGCTGGAGCAGGCTCCTGGCAGGACCTGCGGGCCCATGGAGAGAGGAGCCCAGGCCGGAGCAGGTTTGCTGTCAGGGGCTTGTGACCCTGTGGGGGACCCACGCTCGAGCAGTCTGTGCCTGAAGAACTGCAGCCCATGGGAAGGACCCATGCTGGAGAAGTTAATGGAGAACTGTCTTCTGTGGGAGGGACCCCACACTGGAGCAGGAGAAGAGTGTGAGGAGTCCTGCCCCTGAGGAGGAAGGAGAGGCAGAGACAGAGTTTGATGAACAGACCCCAACCCCCATTGCCCATCCCCCTGTGCCAACTGGTGGGGAGGAGGTAGAGAAAACCAGGAGTAAAGTTAAGCTCAGGAAGAAGGGAGGGGTAGGGGGAAGGTGTTTTAAGATTTGGTTTTATTTCCCATAACCCTACTCTGATTTTGATTTGTAATAAATTAATTTCCCTGAGTTGTCTGTTTTGCCCGTCACATTAATTGCTGAGTGATCTCCCTGTCCTTATCCCTACCCATGAGATATATTTTCTCTCCCTTGTCCAGCAGAGGAGGAGAGTGATAGAGTGGCTTTAGCGGGCACCCGGCATCCAGCCAGGGTCAATCCACCACAAGTTACAAAAAGATAACCAGTTAGCGTACATTCTTATGGTGAAATAAGAGGAAATCCTATGCTTACTGAAATAAATTGGATCTTTCTCTTAAGGTTTTAGCATGAAAGTCTTTATCTTTCCTTGGTCACCACTGTAAGTATTCCACTAGGCCTGTAAAGATGTCTTGTTCTTTAATGTAGCTTGTTCTCTGAAGAGTTTTGGTGAACTACCTAATGTTGTCTGTATAGATTTCCTTTACAGAAGCAGTGTAATTCATCTGGACTGATTTCATTACGTGTAAGTGTCTTTCATGACTATTCAGACAGTGTTTTACTTTCTAATGGATATTGTAAATTTTCTTTTAAAACTGCATTTCAAATTTAAAAAAAAATATTTTATCACAGGAATTATTGCTCCTGTAGTATCATATATGCAAATATTCATGGATTAAAATCTCCCTGGAAAACATGGACAATAAACTAATCCAGACAGCACAGGCCAATAGATTGACAGTAAAATTTGTATGTTGCTGCTTGGAAAATCTGTGAAACATATACTTGTAATATAAAAATTAGCAACCCTTTCATGCTTTTGATTGGACATTTCAGTGCTTGCTCAGATAAAGAAGCAGTTGTTCATCTTCTTTTCTTCAATGTGAATATTTATTCTTACTGTTTAATTTGGTCTTTCTTGAAAGAAACAGGGACTTCAGATCTTACTGTATAACTTAAGCTTGTATGGTATTCACACCAAGGAAAAATATCTAAATATCTAAATCTCTATTTCATAGGAAGTAAAAACCAATTCTGATGGCCAGCGTGCAGTTCTAAACAAAATTAGTCTTCTGAATGATGATAAGGAGGTAGCTGATATGGGTAGAGGGAGTCACTGAGGCTTAGCATTAAATACAATATTAAGAAGAGTGGATGGGTGTAACACTGTAAACAGAAATCTGTTTTTGAAAGGTGACATGTTCATGGGTATAGCTATTATAAGGTGAGTTTAGAAAACTTGCATGGCCCTCCTAAGTGCTCTGCATTTTTCTAAGCTTGCTAAAAAGTGTATCTTTTGTATAGAAGATGACAGAATTAGCCACCCCATATCTGATTACTGGCTTGTCTACTGTTCAGCAAACAAAAGAAAACCAGTCAATAGACATAACATGGAAAACCATTAATAGGAAAAAAAGATCTTTTCTGAATCTCCCAGGCAATCACATTAATTCTGAAATATGAGGTCAGATTAGTATAATATTGTTTTAGCTTACGAAAGCATGAAATACCATAAGTGGTTGAACTTATTACAGAATATGGTAATTTTTATTAATCTTGAATTTTGAAATTATTGTTAGAAGTAAACTTTGCTTTGTTCTAAATGGGTAGCCAGGAATCAGATGTGATGGAAATAGTGGCTTTTATTGGATTTTCAAAACTTTGGCACTTTTGAAAATTCCATTGTAAATCCATGACTTAGTAAGTGCCCAACTTTAGTCACATGGACAGTCTGATTTATCTTGATGAGAATATGCAAATGCTAAATGTACTAAGCTGAAAAGGGATACAAAATTGTACTGGAAACCTTGATGTTCCCTTAAAGAAACTTCTTAAGATAACACTTGTCCATGTGGTAGAATTGCTAATGCAAAGCTTTCATATGATTAATTTAATGAATATTAAAACTATGCTTTATTTTCATCTAGTTCTCATTACTTTCATCATGAGAAATTTGCATGTATATGCATCTGCATGTAGGATAATATGCTAGATATCAAGCCTTAAGGACAGATAAAATGATAGAAAGTATATTCATGCTGCACTTGCCCAGGATCTGGTCAAATGTGATGGTCTGGATGTAGGAGAGGAGCAAGTCCAACAAGGCATGAAGTAATGCAAACCAAACCAAGAATTGCTGAAGAAAAAGTGAACTACAGGAAATGTAGAAACATACCAGAGTCAGTGAAAGTGCTAAAAAAAGACCTGTGGCAATATGAACAGTTATCTCTTCATGTGGCCAGGAGGATAGTTGATTAAAACAGAAAACTTTTTAGTATCTATTATTTTGAATGACATTTACAGTTAGTTATTAACTACCACTTCACCCCCTGCAAATACAAAACAGCTTGTTGTGTAGATTGTCTCCTCTGCCTTGTTTAGGAGTTAAGCTGCCTTTTTATTCTTCCTGATTTTTATTGGATTGTCAGTATTATTCAGCTTTGCATACCCAAGCAGATTCTTCTAAACCTATTTGCATTTAATTGTAAGAACACAAGTAAGTAAAGCTTAACTTTTTTCTTAATTAAACTCCAAACGACAAATCATCATTAGTAAGACACCCTGCAGGGACAGAGATTAGAGATACAGAGCCAAACCTTAAAATCTGTTTTTGTGCCTGCAATGCAATATTTACAAAACTATTAGAACAGTTTGTGTATTTGTTATAGAGGCAAGAATATGTTAACAAATAATGTAAGAGTAAATACTTTATGCAGTTCCATATTCTCTTCCCCAAGGAAGAAATTGCCTGTCAGGAAGCAGCATAAACAACCAAAAGTTATATTGCCTACATTACTAATGAGATCTGACCTTGATTTCATCTTTCACTGAATCCTAGATCATCAGCACAGTCTGCCACTCAGCTTGATGCTGGTGATCCACCCATAGCTTGAACCATCCATCTCAAGTCTGCCCAGTTTCAAGGTACCTCTAGAACTAACTGCTGCCAGCACTGGGTACGTAGTCCTATCTTACTGATAGGCAGGTTTGGCCCATCTGTGATTAGAAACAAATTCAGAACAGAATAAAGTGTATTTCAGATTTATTTCTGCATTGCCTGGTGTGGAATGGTACAAAGGGACATATTCTACTTTTCAGTACTGTCGTGGTTTAACCTCAGCCAGCAACTCAGCACCACGCAGCCACTCACTCACTTCCCCCCACCCAGTGGGATGAGGGAGATAATTGGAAAAAAGGTAAAACTTGTGGGCTGAGATAAGAACAGTTTAATAGGACAGAAAGGAAGAAACTAACAATGACACTAATAACAACAATAAAGTGACAATAATAATAAAAAAAAGATCAGAATACACAAAACAAGTGATGCACAATGCAATTGCTCACCACTTGCTGACTGATGCCCGAGCAGCGCTCCTCCCCCCAGCCAACTCCCCCAGTTTATATAGTGGGCATGATGTCCCAGGGTATGGAATACCCCTTTGGCCAGTTTGGGTCAGCTGTCCCAGCTGTGTCCCCTCCCAACTTTCTTATGCCCCTCCAGCCTTCTTGCTGGCTGGGCAGGAGAAGCTGAAAAGTCCTTGGCCTAATCTAAACAGGACTTAACAATGACTGAAAACATGAGGGTGTTATCAACATTCTTCTCATACTAAACCCAAAAGACAGCACTGTACCCACTACTAGGAGGACAATTAACTCTATTCCAGCCAAAACCAGGACAGTACCAGAAAGGATAAACATGAATCATAGTCTGAATATTTCAGTGTGAACTAGTATAATGAAGAGAGAGGAATAATTGGCTCAGGTTGCTGAAAATGACTCCTAGGCTAGTCCAGAGGATCAACGACTCTTGTGTTAGACTGCATCTGTTTGGCTATAGACTTTAGAGGGCCTAGCACGAGGTGCCCTGGTCCACAATTAGTTTCTGGGAACTAAAATAAAATAAATATTAATGAACTGATATAGCAGTATCACCTATATTCACACTGAATAATCATGAGTCACACCCCAAAGATTTCTGATTATTTATTAAAGACTACAGTTGATCTGTTTGTAATAGTCTTTTGAATACTGAGTCATAGAGCTATAGGTCACATTTTCAAAGGTTCACTAGCAACTGTGATGTCTAAGACCTTACTTATTTTTCATTTTTATTTAATTTTAGAAAGCTGATTCTTTTAAATAGCTAATAGTACCCATACTTGAGTTTTAAGGCAAATAAGACGTATTATGAGTCATAACACAGAATTCAAAGAATTATAATAAATCACATCCACTGAAGTGAAAGACTTGGCCTGCAAATAATATCTGTGTACATTTGTGTGTGAGAGAGGAAGAAGGAGGGGAGAGAGACAGATCCTCTGGCCTGAGCCCATTACAGGATGTCAGGAAGCTCAGAAATATGTCTTGGGATTTTCCTGTGAATGTTATAGTTGTGAAGTGTTAGCTAATCAAGTCTACCCCCAAATTAGTCTCAGCATTCACTTGAGAGTAACAATTCATGAAATAACAATCTCCACTGCTGACAATCACACGTAAACTTTTGAGCAGACCTTTTCCTTCCACTTTTCTCTTCTGTTACTCTAGAAATGCTTCTGGTATTTAATTCAATGCTAATTTAAGAATGTGAAGACCATGGCTGTCCCAGTGATCTCCTTTGGGAGATCTTCTGGCATTACCCTTTAAAAGCTGAGTTGATTGAGGCAAGTTAGCAAGGTTTTCTGCTACTTTTGTTTTCCCTGAATCACACCTCCTACATTCTATAGCTGAGAAGTTTGATCTGTTTAGTTGCTGCTGCAGTCAGTACCTGTAGATGGAATCTTAAGTTTTTACCAGGACCTCCTTTGCTTTATTACTTCAGCTGACTTGTATAATTCATCATATTCTGCATTTGCAGTTTCCTCCATTCTAATATTTTCTTTTCATTTTGCTAGCTTCAGCTCCTCTTACCAGTTGCCTACTTGAAAAGTGACCTACGACTAACCACTTTACATTTCTGCTCCCAATATCTGTTTTGACTGAAGGGCTGTGACAAGGATCATTTGCATTAAAAGTGTATCATCTTAAGGCATGCTGGGCTATCCAGAAGAACAAAAAGAGTTTCTATCTAGGGCGATCAGACATTAAGTAATACTCTGTTCAATTGATTTTACTCGTCTTTAAGGGCTACTAGTCAAACCAATAAGCCATTTATCATATATTCATTCCATATAGATTTATGGGCATTGGTAGCAATAACTGCCTCTTTTTCAGGCTTTCTTGTTGATGCCTTTATATAAAACAAAACTTCTGAAAGCTTGGGCATTTGCCAATTTTTCCATGCAAAATTACAGAAATGATATCACAAAGATCAATATGTTAATAAGATTTATTTTTTATGTCACCAATTAACGAAAAAAAAGCATGGAGTAACTCATTCAGAATTAAAGTAAAAGCTTTTTTTTTTCAAATTTTTGATTAATTTGAAAAATAAGATAAAGTTAAACATTTTTATTACTTCCATGGAATCCTGAATTTCATCTTTCGTTCACACCAGATCCATTTGGTGAGAAGGTGATTTTGTTGCCTAATAAGTCTCCAGAATGTTAATTGCATTTAAAAAAATATTACTGAATAATATTTTTATAAGGAAGAAGTGAACATTCACCAAGGAGCTATTTACATATGCATTTTCAAGTGTTTTCTCATACATTACAATCTAAATTACGGCTACAATTTTTACAAATCCATCTACTGTTGGCAAGGTCCCTGCACTCCTTAACATTGTACTCACTTGCAAAACTCTCCTCAGAAAATAAATGCAGAATTATGCACAGGAAACAACGTTTCAGGAAAAAAAGTTGTCAAGTTAAAGCAATGGAAACCCACTTCTGAATATTTGGAATTCTGACAGGGATTAATCCAAAAATAAGTGGTTTAACCTACCTACCTAAATCAACCTGATCAGAACATTGATCCAGTGTCTTCATTTTCTCAGAAAATGCTTTCAGTATTATCATCTGTTCTGGGGTTTTCACTCTTTCATGCATATTTTCTAGGGTGAAAAGCAGCAAATGAGACTGTGAAGCAAAACAAACTGTACCCATTGAAAAGTTTCTTAAAATTCTCATTTTCTAGATATCTATAAAATTAAAAAAAAAAAAAAAAACCAAACTGAAAAATTTATGACAATTATTTCTTTTATTATTTGCAAAGCTCTCATATGACACTACACTATATTGCTGTGAACTTTAAAGGAGGCAATATCTCTTACACAATATAGTGCTCTTCCTGATGGATTTTGACTCTATCATCAGTTCAGAAACATGAAAAGCTTTGTAACTTTAACTCTGTAAGTACTCTGTTTTTAAGTATTGCTTTGTTTTGCTAAAATTGTTGATCAAACTGAGAAGTACTTTACATTTTACTGATCTGAATATCCTCCAAGTTCATAATTTTGGACAGCTAGATGTCAGATGCTGTTCAAAGGCATCACAGCACCTCATGGGATTCTAAATTTAGGCTAGCTCTTCCCAACCTGTGTTTCTCTCTTAGTGCTTCAATTTGCAATCATGGTGTTTGACTGCAAACTGACTATTTTGATGACAAAAATATTCTTTTAAAAATTCACTACTGTTACAAGTGAGTGGTACTGCAAGTCAGCAACAGAATGAATATTCAAATGTATCTCCTCCCATCATCTTCTTCTTCTGCATATTACTTCAAGTCCCTGCATCCAAAGGTCCAATGAAAAAATATTGATAGAAGTGGGGTGATGGCTGATATAGTCAAATGTGAAGCAGATTTGGGTTTGTAGCAAAGATTCTCTTTCTATGGGAAAAAAACTTTTTCCCCAAATTCCTATTATTTTCTTGCCTATGACTTAACTTTGCAGATTGCATCATTCATTATCATGCATTTCTTATTATTTTGTTAGTAATAATATGGCTTTATATACTCTTAAGCATAGTAATTATTAAAGAAATATGGAGAGAGGAGCAAAACACAAGTAGTAAAATAGCAAGTTTTTGATAAAATGGTTAAATCTGGATTTTCAGGCTAACAGGTTAAGAAATACCAAGAGGAACACTCAGACTGACTGTCCATACTCTTTCCTAAGAATGGTATTTTTACATAGCTGTTCTGGCCTGATGATTTCATTGCCAGATTAACACCTACATTTTTGCACATTCTGATGTGGTTGCGTTCTAAAATTTGGAAACAATTGCCTTAAATAATTCTGGACCTTTCCTTGTAATTGAAGGGACTGAGTTGCAAGGATTCTGTGTTCCTGCAGAATACTTTTACAGTGCAAACTCCAGTAGCTGTATTGCCTGCTTAAACTTTGCTGGTTTATTCCACTTTGCAGGAATTAGTCTGCAGTCCCTCTCTCTGCTAACTGAGTTTTGAATGTCTTCCTCCTATCTAATCTCTCAGTTGTTCTTAATCCATATTCCAAATACTGTTTAAATAACAGAACTAAAACTTTCTGTTTAAAACACTGAGTGTTTTAAAGTGTTTTAAAACTCCTTTGAGTTTGATAGCTCTCGGTTACTGGACTCCTCAACTCACATATAAACATTGTTTTGATTGATTCATTATTTTAGGAACACTTTGTTTTCTATTTATAGTTCAGATTTGGTGGCTGTTATCTCACATTTCCATATACAAAACCAAACAAAAACCATCCAGAAGTTCATACTGACACTCCTACTTTTCATTTATAATAATGCCATTCCAAGCAGTGGGATTGTACTAATATACTTTAGCTTTTACATAATAGTGCTTTACATGTGCATGCCAGGCCCATCCTTCATTCAGAGAAAGCGTAACTCCGTCAAGTATATACAATCATAGCGCTCCTCTTCGTTTGGTCATGGGGAAAGTAAGGACAGCCACTATATAGCCTACAGGGCCCAAAATCCCATGGAAAATCTTTCCAGAGATTTCAAAGAACTATAAACCATGCTCTCTAGAAGGTAAATACTGAGTATTTATATTCAGTTCCAGTACAATCATAAAAACCAAGCTGTTTACTTTCAGCTATTTTCTACTCCTTTTATTCATGCCTCTAGGTATAAGCTGTGCTCCACCTTTTTCCTCCCAGGTATTTGAGATTAGAGCAAAAGAAAAGAGAAAGAACAAGGAGAAATTTACAGAGAGAACACAGAGAACTTCCTTGTAGCCTCACGAAAAGCTGTGCAATCTGAAAGCTCTTAGAAAGTACAGATTTAGCAAAATACATATATTGTTTTCCTGATTGTATAAATGAAAAACCTGCTTAATTTACGCTGCAACTACTTATACTTCAGGCCTAAGAGAATTGTCAGAAGGTCCAAGTTCATCCCTGATGGCTTCCAAAGGGATGAATTTTGTTCCTAGCTATTACACACACAGAAAAGCAGATTCCATGAAAGTAATGGACTAACATACTGATATTATGGTTCACTGATAAAAGAGCTACAGTAAACTTAATTAATATGTAGCAGGAAAATTGGCACTATGCCTAGGTTTGTTCCCTTCTATCCATTTACAAGTATATTAGAAGTTTTACTGAAATGGTAGCTTACTAACTGTCTTGTGTTTATCTCTGTATTACCAAATAACCATAAATGCGTTAAGATACAATAAATGGACAACTGACTACAGAGTACAGCACTACACTTAAGTAACTGAAAGTATATGGTTATTCAATTTATGCTCCATAAAGACATTACCAGTAATTTATTGCATTTGTCAGGCATTTCTGAAGCTGATATAGACCTAGTTTATTGCACAAGGTTTTATAATTGCTGTGTGACTTGGAGCCTAGCAAATTCTTGTGAAAAACAAGACATGATCCTTGGATGCTTTAGTAGATAAAGGCGTTTATGCTATGCAATGATTTCATTTGAATCATGTCTGGGACAGTGAAATCATCAGCCCTGGTAAACATTCAGAAAGCTTTTCTCTGTTGACAAGGAAGTTTTCCAGATGAGACTTAGAAAAATCATGATTTCTTTGCTAACAGTTCAAAATCCAACAGATATCCCTATCTGTATGCTCACGTTTATAGCTAAATCTGCATCTACCTCTGTATCTGAGATTTTCAGAAGGGGAAAAAATATGTCTAAATGTGTCTGAATAAACTGTTCAGAAATTTGTTAGCTTCAAATAAGTATTTTGGTCAATTTTCAGCTGTTCTTTTTTTTCCCATCACACTTTTATTCACAGGATGCACTTTCAGATAGTCATAATCCACTAAGAGAAGTCTGGACAGATTTTTATATGGGTGATTCTAATTTCAACTTGTGGTTCTCAGCATTTAATAAAATTCAAACATTTTAAAGATTAAAGAGGTGAAGAGGAACATGGCTGAACAAATTGACTTTGTGCCTAGAGTAGCATGAAAGTAGGATCGTTACTTCTTTTTATCAGTTCAAAATGCTGTTCTTCAACAAGTTCATATATGGGTAGATAAATTCTATACCCTTATGCATAGCTAGGTAATATTTAACCACTGAAAGCGGAAAAAAACTTTTTATTTGTCCACTGTAGGTTCAAATGCAGCTTAATTGTTTACCTTTGGTTGTAATCAAGTTGTTATCTGTAAATGACGGGTCAACATGAAGTAAGTTTGGTTTTGTAATTTCAGCTGTCTATAAAATGTCCAGTCACCTCTGCCTCATGGCTTTAATCGATACCTTTATTTGTGGTCTCAGCAATTAAAAAAATGAAGAAATAAATGACTACAGAAAAATAATTTCAGATTATGGTTGAAGCTCACCTAACACCTACGATGATATGGTCATTGCTTCTGTCTGAAGTACAAATAAATGGGCTGATTCTTGCCAGGTTGATTTTGACATAGCTTTAGATTGGCAGTAATAAGGCAGCTAAGCTTGGACAGTAGTGGGCCTGTAGCAGCAGCAACACTCTGTTGAACACAAAGCAACTTTGCATAAACAGTCCTGATTGCCAAATGACTTCAACAGACTTTGGAATCAAAGCAAAAGATGGCTGGTACTGTGTATTTATTCAGTACTGAGATTTTAAGTAAGCCTTTCTCTGAAGAAGCTGGATTTGGAAATGCTAGAAGGAGAATGCCAGCCAACAAGAATATAGCAGCCAGATAAAGGACTGGTCTGATGCAGAAGACAATTTCTTCTGTATTTGTGTGGCACATTGATGACACTGAGAGATTTCCATGAGGGTGGTAGAGAGTATGCATGTAGATTAAAATGGACTTAAATGACCACTTAGCCCCTATCCACCTCCCCACCCCCAAAAAACCCACAACCTAGGATCAGTGCTGCATTAACCTAATATCTCCTATTAATATACTTTTTTCAAACCCAGAATTGCTTCTAAGAATGAAAGTACTATAAAAACAATGAAGCTGGCCTTTTTCAAAAAGAAAACCGAAAATGAGCCTCCGCATAAGGAACTGGACCATACTGTCTGAAATATTTTGTAGCATCTTATCATCTAATATCCTACCTGAAGATCTGCTGTATTTGTTATCTGATGGACATTTGTTTAAGACATATTAAGCTATAAAAGCATCATGTAACAAAATAATTTATTTGGGCTACCATGACTCAGTTAAACTTTCAGGTTTATTATGTTCTAATTTTATTGAATAGAATTTTTGAAATATAATACTGCATTATTCTTTTACTTTTTTTATAACAGCCAGTTGTCTATTGATCTGTACAATTCAACAGAAGCTTCTTTTATCTTATGATATTTTAGAAGCCAAATAGATAAGTCTCAGGAAGTCAGTTTTACAGGTCTCAGTAAATTCTCTCTCATTAACACTTTCAGCCCTGTAGATGCTAGACATCATAGTCCATGATCACGAGTTTCAAGCCTGTCATTTACTGCAGGCTGCTAAGAAGTCCTCTCAAATTTACATGTTTAACATGCTTCTTTCTAGCACCATTGCACTTTTTTGTTTTCTTTTCCCTGCGTCTTTGAATAACTACTCCATGATGTCATTGTTTGCTTGTTTATTTATTGTCAACTAGATGCCCAAGAAGGAGCAGAAACCCACTGCAGTTGGTGCTGTAGGTGAATCTAATCCAAAGAATTTACCCAGTAACTGCAGGTGAATAAGAAACATAACAATTGGCAATGCAATAAGCACAATGACTGATCACATATGACTATTATTATGAGCATCTAGTAAATGATTCTAAAACAACTTCGCAAATTAGTTAGTTTAGTAGAACATATTTTACTGAGTTTACTTCTAAAAGATATATGTTTATGAATTAAGGAGGCATACTTTTAAGAGACCTTTGATACTTTGTTCTTAAGTATAACATTGTTATAGATAGATCAGGCAGCTGAATGATCTATGGTAGTACTGACTTCCACTGTGAACAGGACCTGAATATTGCCTATGTGATGATGCACAAGTCTTTTGAGTGAATCTTGTTATTGCTGGACTACTATTAATGTACTCTTTATTTGGATCTGTTTAATATCTTACAAACGTCTTAGTGGTAAACTTATCAAATATGTAAAAGAATGTATCGTTAATAAAAAAAGCTATTATTGTCATTCTATCATCAGTCCTTATGAACCTTGTCCTACAAATATCTAATCATCTGAGGATTGTTATTAAATCCCATTAATGATTTTAATTACTGTTGCACTTAGGCATTTGCAAAATTGGATTATTTACTTGCAAAGATGGGGTGACTTTGAGCCAGAGCTGTTTTCCTCAGCCTGACTCAAGATATAATGTCAACCTGAATGATGAACGCATATATTTATTAAGTTCCCAGACAACACCACTCTTTGAATACTGAAAAACATATCAGAAGACAGGATTAGAATAAATTATTATGAGATTATTGGGAGCAATCTGGTATGGATAAATGCAAGTTCCCTATTTGTTAATAGGTAATCTCTTCAAAACAGGTATTTGATCACAACTAAAGAAAAGTCAAGAATATTGTGCTTCTGACAGGCAAACATTGCGGGATATAGGAAAAGCAAAGCAATCAAGTCACTGTATGTGGTACTCGTAAGATCTCAGCTGCAGACTGTGTCCAGCTTAAGCCGTAGGTGGACCAACTGGAGAAAATCCAAGGAATACAATAAGAATAATAAGTAACTGCAAATATAAGAAAGAGATATGAATAGTTTGAAGGAACTGTATTTGTTTAATCTAGGGAGAAGTGCAGTATAAAACTTCATATCATAGCAAATACCTGAAAAGAAGAAGAAAATAAGCTGGTTTTCCTGTCAACACAGGATAAGAAAAAACAAAGGTCTCTAATTGGACAGGGAAGACAGCTGGGATTAGAATCATAGAATCATAGAATTGCCTAGTTTGGAAAAGACCTATAAGATCATCTAGTCCAATTGTTAACCTAGCACTGACAAGTTCCCCACCAAACCATGTCCCTAAGCACTACATCTATACGACTTTTAAAAACATCCAAGGATGGGGACTCCACCACTGCCCTGGGCAATACGTTCCAATGCCTAATGCAAAGCACTGAAACAGCTGGCCCAGACAGGCTATGAAATCATGACCCCCAACTAGCCTGTTTGGGTTTTCAAAATAAAACTAATGAGCAAAAGCACAGTTCTTCATGGTATTAAGTGAAGCAAAAATAGGACTAAAAATGATACTGTTCTGACAGTAGAACATGATGCCAGTGTGTGTGTAGGTGTCATTCCACTCAGAAATATAGGACAGCAGCTTCACAAGTGTTCCATTGTGACTCCAGAGCTTTGGAATCTCCACCTAGTAGTTCCAAAAAGGAAACATTCATAACAAATGAAAAGATCACATAAATTTGTAGCCAGAAAGAAAAATACAGAAAAAGTTCTGTTGGTATTTATTGTGAATGGATAAATATTATAAGACTAGCCAAGCTGAACTGCAGTGACTAAATTGCTATCTATGTTTATGTGGTTTTCTATTTCTCTGTCTTTTTTATTGCCTTTATCCTGTGTGATGTCCTCCAAGACTCTCTGTACATTGATGTAATTACTACTTTTTTCTGTAGATTCAGTATTATGATATAGCTAGAGAACATAAAAAATCCCCAGATGGCACTTAACCCCCCCCTCTTTTTCCTTACATTTAAAAATAAATAGTCAAGTATCTGATTAACTTCAGGTTTTCAAGAGAAATTTTGCAACAGTATCTTAATGGTATATTCACAAACTACGTATTTTATTTCTGTCCTATGAGACAACCCTTTACAGGTTGCTGTTTTTCATTTATATTCCTGTAAGACAAGGCTATGGGGTATTTATTAGAGTGTATATATATATATATAAGTGTGTCTATATATATGTATATGTGTTAGAATATATACATACATACATATATACAAAAATTATATTTGCTTAAACATACATACATGTTTTACACACATATTTAGGCTAAACAGATTAACTTAGGATCAATTTCTTTCCAGAAACTTAATCTTCCTAGCATTTGAACATGTCCTGCAAACATGAAGCCTATGAAAGCAAATGTTAGTTTTACATACTCAGCTCACTGGACAAGAAATGTCTAGACTCCCTCAGTAAAGGCTTGATCTTGTACATTGCTGAATCTTGCTGTCACCAGAGGGGAAGAATCAAGTGCCAGAAGAGCTAAGTTTGTCTCACCAAGAAGCTGGATCCACAGTTACTCTGTTGTTATGAATTACAAGGAAATAGATGATTATTGATGAAGAAGACTACAGGGAAATAGAATATTGGCATACTGATGGCATTTTAAATGGATCCCCTTAACCAGAGGAGAGCAGTGTATGTTTCTGACTACTATGGAGTGCTGTAATGCA
The DNA here is from genome assembly GCA_034782735.1 of Sagittarius serpentarius. Taxonomy (NCBI): domain Eukaryota; kingdom Metazoa; phylum Chordata; class Aves; order Accipitriformes; family Sagittariidae; genus Sagittarius; species Sagittarius serpentarius. The sequence continues at coordinate 8,197,609 of JAVKLA010000042.1, read as the reverse complement.
ATAGTTAGATGCTTCAGTACCAGTGATTTCTCACGTTCTGAAAACTACTTCTGTGGCAAAGGGAAAAGAAAGAATTATAAAGTAGTGAATGTGTCATGTTATGAAAAGTGTAGTTTCATTTCCAGGCCCTCATCATGTGACATGGATAGTTATGAAAATGTGTATATTATTTTCTTTCTTACAGAGGAGGTCTTGTATCTAGTATCTGCAGTGGTGAGTGCTACAACAGAGAACTGTGATTTGACAAAAAGAGAAAAGTGAAAACTACAAATCAAATGCACAAGGATGAACTGAAGAAGTTCAAAGCAAACGATAAAGACTCTGAACTGCTCCTGGAACAGAAGACTCTTTTGAAGGAGGAAAAAGAAGCAGTAAAAAATGAAAAATGACTTCTGAATAGGTTTAAAAAACAAAATAGAAACAAGAACAGTTTAACAGATACCTGAGAAAACTATTTGTTTGCAAAAGGTGAACAGAGACAAGATCACAAAACATATTAACCATCTACCTAGTATGGAGCTGGGATGACTCAAACAGAACTCCCTCAGCAGACTTCCAGCCCCACCTGAACCTGTTTTGTTGCTGTTCTCTGTTTCATTCAGTTCATAGTGCATTTACATTTTACACAGTTTCCTTTAAAGCAGTCATCAGCCACAATTAGTTCTGACTCATGTGGCACAACCTTATAAGACTAAGATTTGGTTGTCTGACTTCTCCTTTGCTCCGTGCTGGGAGATTATTGTACGAACTTAACACTGAAGGTAAGTCAGGGATGTTAGCTGCTAGTGCTAGTGTAGACCTGTTAATAAACAAGGAGAAACAAGCATGTCTTAATAGAAGATAGAAAAACTCACTGGGGAAAAGAAAAAAAAAGTATAGCCCTTGTTACCTAAGACTATAAATCCCAAATTTTTTTTACTGGTGCATGTCTGAAGGCAGGAGAATGCAAACAGTGAGAACATTCAGACTTCTTTTCAGTACACCCCTCTTCCAACTCATAACTGGAAGCAGAAAAAGCAAAGTTCAGTTCTGAGGATCAAAAATGAATGTCTGGTTGAAAAACTTACCCCAAATTAAACTGAACTGTCTCAGGGCCCAGTGAGCTATACTATTGTACTCTAAAATGGCTTAACAAAATGCTACTTAAAGAAAAGAAGAAAATGCCCAAGGAAGGAAAAAGAGGATAACGTCAATTACCAGCTTCCTCTTTCCCAAAGTGCAGAAATAGTAACAGCGGAGTTCTCTCCTCTTGCTATGCTAACACATTAAGCTTGTAAAGTCTGAAGTTTTATCCTGTTTTGTAGTAAGGCCTCAACCAAGCTGCAGTTGACCTTCCAGTGTATATTGCCCACCAGCTACTCTTCCAGCTCTAAAGTCATCTCTCTTCTTCAGCAAGAGTACCAGAGCATACCATGTCCCACATTATGTTTTGTTGTCCAAGAAAGACTTGTTAAATAGAGCTTAACTGATTTAAACTTTTCTAAGAGGCATGTCCTTAGAGCATGCACCTTAAGGCTGCTTGCTATGGAATTATATGAGGGTGACTGCTCACCTCAGACACTTTTAGCTGAAATTGGTTTGCACCACCTTTCAGACAGTCATTTACTTCCCTTTATCACAGGATTTCTTTTTTAAAAGAAATGCCCACAATTACGATAAAATACCAAATATGACCCATATTTCAGTTCTGCTGTTATGTCTGTCTATCCACCTCTTCCTTCTCTCCATCAAATGGCACTTCTGCACTTCCCTCCCTCTGACACTTTCTAGGAAGAGCTGCTTCTTCTCTTTTAGGTATCAGTTAATGTTTTCAGTATTGGTCAGGAATTTTTAGCTGGCTTCTCCTTGAGTACCTATTCAATTCTGCCTCCAAGATGCAGGAAATATGGTAATTTACACCTTAGCTGATGGGAACATTATTAGATGCGATGTCTCAAACATTCTATCTAGTAAAAGGCAACAGTTTCTGCACATAAGTTATGTCCTTCTTGTAGTAGTTAGTACAAAGTACACAAAGGTAATGACCAATGAAGAATCAAAAAGCACATGAAACAATTATTTAAAATCATGTTCTTACTGTCTTCCATTAGTTAAACAAAGACATTTGTCTGGTTTTGGTCTCTTAGTTCTTCTGGGGTAACAAGTTTTGTATTTTTTTGAGATGTAACCACAAATTATACTTGGCTGTTATATAATAAATAGACTAAATAATAGTAAGACATTACAGGTCACTTACTTGTGAAAGAGCCACAGGCAGTTGTCTGAAAAAATCACAATCATTTTGGGCTGTAAATAAAAACAGAAAGGTAAGAAAAATTATGAAGGAAGTAGAACTATGAATGACTGGAGAATGCAAACATCTTTCTACAAGAGTAAGTGAATTGACAGAAATTGCCTTATACGTGATGATACTCCCATCATAATTATTCAGGAAGGATAGACTCTATTTCATGCCAAAGATGCAACTGTTAGAGGCCTTTGGTAATAATGAGGGCATTGATGGATTTCCACAGAATAGGCTCATACATTGTCGTAGGCTTTCTCTCCCAGACATTTTATAGCCTTTTCATTCAACAAGAATATTTTATTTTCCATTTATAAACCCAACTGCTGCCTTAATATCAGTTAGTAGGAAATAAAGTCATAGGCATAGAAAAAAAGGCATAGGAAAGGCAGAGGAAACGAAATCAGCCATCTCAGGTCCAATCTATAAAGGGTTAGGACAGAAAAAGGGTAAGTATGTAATGCCTTCTATTTCATATACTTACACCACTGAGACAACTTGTTTGCCAATGTCAGACAAAACATTAAACAGCCTGTAAGATAACAGTCGGTTTCTCAAACAGGAAAAAAAAGAGACATAAGGACGTTCTTTCTAGAACTGTAGTGCATGTCAGAGTAAAAGTAGTAAATACCCCCCGTTCAGTTCCCAGGCGTATGCTTAGCTCATTGGATTAGGCTTCCTGACTGGACAGAGGACAAACTAATCCTTTTAAGAAAACACATTAAGAACACGCTTTTAGTAGGTGCTGTTTTTCCACCACCCCACCCCACCCCCCCAAAAAAAAATAAATTTAAGGCTCACAAGCAGTTTCAGCCCATTGATGACTGCCAGGCAATAAACATCTTATTCTAACATACGACATCCTTAAGCACTTTCCAGTGAGTTGGGTAAAACTTACTTGTTCAAGGTCACTGATGCGGTGGGATTTGCTGTTCTTGACCTGCCATCAGTACAGGCCAAGTTTGTGTAGAATAGTTTGGTACTTAGCTTTGGGCTTCTTGTAATCCATTATTATTCTGAACTGAAAAAGAAACCAACAACCCCTTTTTCTGTGTTATCTGGACAAAGTGAGCTCAGTAAGAAAAACAAAAATTAAGTTCACCTTAAAAATGCTTTGGGGGAATGGAAACTTTGATTCAAAGTGACAATTCTAATAATATTTTCCCATTTTATTTTGAGATTTCTTCAGGCTGTGGAAAAACAAATTAAAAAAGAAAATAAAATTATTTGAGTGGAAGGAAGATAGAGAAGCTGTTAAATAAAAGGGCACAAAGCAGAGATTGCGACCCACAAACCAAGCAAAAATATGAAATTAATGATATTTTAGGTACATTTAGTATTTAATAACAGTAATTAACCTAGTAATTAACCTAGTAAACTTTTTGTGTCATAGATTTTAAAGCAGTTACAAATCAGGCTAAAGATGTTATTAACCACTTTTATAGTTAAAATACTGTCATACAGTAAATGACCAGCATTTTCAGAGACAAGGATCAGAGTAGCTGACATGCCAATGATTTTATAGTTTGTCCGTACTGTGCCAAATAACCATATCTTTTCAATTATGTATTATACGATATTTATATAATGCACACCAAAAGAATAGAGTCAGAGGATTAAGCATCTTCTGAAAATAGTGTCTCATCCTGATCTAGGAATTTGTCATGATGAGGAGAAAAACCAGAATGTTACCTTCCATGCAGTACGGATCAGACAGAGGTACTATCTTTCCTTGGAAAGTAAATCTGCTCAGTAGCCATCAAGTCAAAACAACATTGACTGAGTTATTTCTTTAAGAAAATAACCAGATAGGATAAGATTTTTGTCACAAGAATCTGAGAGCACTCTAATTTGACATCCTTTTACAATACAAGGTGAATGCCCAAAGGTAAAAAATAAAGTAGAAGTATTTCTCAATGTATAGATGTATTTTCCTAGAACAGCATGGTGTTTGCAATTGTGTGTCCAGCAGAAGGAAGAATTAAGCCCTCAAGGAGTAAGAAATTCATGGCTCCATTAGTCAAAGTGCTAGCTTTTTAGCTTCTGTATGTTTATTACTTTAAAAGTTGATTGAAATGATTTATTATCCAATCTCCATATTTTATTATTTTGCCTTACACATCTTTCACTCAAGTCACTGACCATAATTCCCTGCAGTCATTCTAATAATGAAAGAAGTCTGTTAATATGACTTCCTCAATAGATCATTTAATATTCATCACATCTGGATAACATAAATGATTTATGTTGTGAAAGTGGAAGAAAGAAGCCTACAACTCTATTCAGAACTGAAATTTTCAGGTATTTTAAACAATGCCTTTTTATATCTTTATTATGCCAACTGACCCTTTTTGACTTCAGATCATCTGGTAGAAAACGAGCTTTTGGCCAAACTAAAGAGCAAGAACTCAATATTATATACATAAATTATAATAATGTACTTTCTTTATGTAAGTCTGATTTCACGACAGTAGCTTCATTAACATATACAAATGGGAAAGAAAAAGGATTCCATAGTGTTGAAACAGCAGAATGAAACACTACTTCCACTGAATTTAATGAGGCCAGGATTTCATCTCTGTCCTTACATTTGCAAGATCAACCTCTTCAAAAATATTTAAAATATTCAGGCCTATGGAATGCTGGACTTAAGTTTTGGACTTAACATTCCTACTTAGATTTAATGATATATATAGCACGATAAAAAAAAAGTATGGAAATTAAAGAGACAACAGTGGTGACAGCGTGCAGGAAAAGATAATGTAAGTCTGACACTGGAAGGCTGAACCTTGAAGTAAGTTTAGAAAAACAGTTATATATATTGGTGGACATCAATCTAAATACTATTGTAAAATGTTTTTCAGGTGCTGACTTTCTTCTTGGTGACATTCTAATATATGAACAAATATTAGTGTTGTTGTTATCCACATATCCATAAAAATGAAGGTAAAACAAAGCACATGGTCCAAGAATTCTACGGTCCAGCTCTTGCATTAGTGGTCACAGATGCCTGTTTCTGAAAATTAACAGTTTCAGAGGTTCTTGTATTTTCTCTTCATGGAGGGGATCCCAGGTAAATACAAGAAATGTGCCTTTGATTTTGTATACAAAATCTTTTTCTGGGCTATGATTTGGTTTTGAGGTGAACTATTTTAATAAACTATGTTTCAGAATATACTTGTGATTATAGTTTTAAGCATGTATAGAATACTTAAGAAACAGCAAATCTAAGTATTTTTTTCTTACATAATGTCTATAATAGCAATAAAAACTGAGATTTGCCTCTTTAAATTCTTACACTTTAGATACATGCCTATCCTTTGATTGAATATGTCAATGAGACAATAAAGATTGCTGTTCCATATTTTACACAGCCATAACTGGGACACAAATGCCAAGGTTTACCAAGTAAGTTAGAGAAGTTATGTGTATAAATTCAGATTATATATTTGCTAAACACATTTCTAATCAATAACCTTTTGAGAACATAGTTTACATCCGGACTACTTCTCTATTGCAATGATACATCATTACCTTAGTAATTTTTCCCCTTGCGATAAAATGTGCTGATAAGGACAACTGGCAAAACAAGTAGTATAGACTGAAATAGTAAATGTCAACATGTTTTAGGCAACGTGAACCATCATTATCTGTCTTTAAAATGCCGATACAAAAAAATTGAATAAAGCACAGCCAGCATGTGGAAAAGCCAAGAAATGAACTTAGGCCTTATGAATCCCTGTGCAATGTCTTAACTACCAAGTCATTCCTAATAACTAACATGGTGCATGATTTGAAAGGGCTCTTAACTTTTTATGTGCCTATTATTTGTTCTTGAATATGGATACGGACAAAGAGTCAAATATTAAGATTGCTTTGAGTTAGTAACACTTACAAGGGTATCTTGACTACCACTGCATGTGAACTAAATCAGCATGCTGAAGAACCTGTGGTTATGTTACAAAGCCTGTGAATTTTGGAGAATATTGACAATCCAGTAAAAAAAGGAGTAGGAGAGGCTGACATCAAATGGGTAATTTTATTAGATACTAAGGAAGAACAGGGAAAATCCTAGCGGTTCTCACTTATGAGCTATACTTCAAGTGGAAAATTTTAATTTCACATTAGCCAGAAACGCATGTAGCACCATGTGTTCTTATCTTTCACTGAATGTTTGAAATATTTGAAAGATTTTCAAACCATTAAGGAAGATAAAAAAGGTTAATAACCTCACTTTTTGTTCAGTATCATGTTCAGTATTTTCACTAGACCCAAGAACAGACTTCTGCATAAAAGGAGATCAAACTATTTTACAACTACAGCAATATTCCCTTTGCCAAAGTGGATACTTTCTTTTGACATATTCACTGAAACAACCTGAGTTGCATGTAATGGTTGTCGTTTAGCTGGGAGTAAAGATACCTTTTCACTTTCATACATATAGCTTTCAAAGCCTTTATTAAAACTCACAATGTTTATCTGCTTTAGAGAAACTACCTGGAAACAAAGAAAGCACTAAGAAGGTATAAATCATTCCGTCCGACAAGGAGAGTGAAAGGTGATGGCAGCTCTTTTTCATCCTCAAGTGCTTGACAAGAGTCCAAGTCAATGGAAACTTCTTACAATGAGCTTTTGTTTACAGCATACATCTCCTGATTTGTAAAATGCCATAAGCACCAACAGTACAATCTTCTTCTCAATATCTGAGATCTCTAAGAAGTTAGGATATAACACATGGCTTTGTGAACAGTAATAAATTTAGCCTCAAGGCAGAGCTGTGACTTGACATATGCACATAAATTGAGAGGATAACAGTGTAAAAAAATCCAAACACACAGACTTGGGTATTGTTTTCAGATGCCAGCATTTCAGCTACTAGTATATTAAAGTATACCTGAGTTGCTAGGATTAAACACATGCACACAAGCATACCCTGAGGTTGAGGGAGAAGAAAAATCTTCAGAATCAAGTCAAGGAATTAAATTATTCCTTTCACTAATTTGATCTATTTTTTGAGAAAGTCATATGGGGGTGCAACGTAGTCATCACTAACCTGGAATAATTAGGGCAGCAATAACAGCAGGACCTGCATTTTGTGACTTCCAACTTGTCAGGACACTGTATTCTTTAATTTCAGATTTCGTTAGAGAGATCTATACTTAACTGGATTAAGACTCAGTTGGACAGACGTATTTTGTCCTTTATTGTTTGGAAGGATGTACCTCAAACAGAAATAACAATTTCTGCGGAGTCTCACTGTTCACTTTCTTAGCAAGAAAAGGCAGCAGTCTTTGGCTCTCAGTATATTATTTTTCTGCACCCTGCATTGGCTCCTTTATACTGTAGTGCTTACCACAGCAGCTGTGCTTTTTAAAAGCTGCACTATTAACATGAAAATGAAGGACTCTGGAAATTAGAAAGGGGGAGTTTTTTGATCAAGAACCCTGGACAATGCCAACATTTCTTAGTAAAAATAAAGCCAATGCCAAGAACTGAACAAATTTACAACCTGTGGGTTCATTTTTTTGTGAAAGCCTACTGCTGTAATCAAAGATGATAAAGTAAAATGATATATTAAATATTTATAACAAAATAGGAATTATGATTTAAGTACCTGGAAAGCCAGGAAAATCCAGAGTTCTATGCAGATACTTAAGGACTTTTTATTAGACTATAAAAGAATACATACCTTTGACGTAATTCAAATTGTATTTGATAACTGCACACTAATAAAATATATAATCCAGTCAGTATAATAACTAAGGTTTTACCACACATAAAGGAAAAAGGTGGGTGGAAAACCTCTCGCTTAAAAATCTTAAGGGAAAACGATTGTACTTCTGTAATGAAGATGTTTCACTAGATCTCTAGAGCAAATTTGCACTTATACACAATTTTTTATTGTGTTTCCCATTAGATCACATCATAATGTAGGCCCTAGTGCTCCACCACCTCCAGGTATTTTTTTTTTTCCTAAGTGAAGATAGCTAAATTCAGCTTTTTAGTAGAATGTAGTTGACTTACAGTAGATTTACTTTATTTTTTTAAAAGCAGATTTTAAAGTAGATTTTTTTTTTTGCTTTTAAAGTAGATATTTTTGCTATTTTTTAGTTGACTGTCAGAAATTTTTTGAAGCGAACAGCTTATTTTATCCAATTTTGAATCAGTGAAAAATTTTGTTGAGGAAAATAATTAGTGACTTTTAAATATCTTTCATCATAAAATTTAAGAAATGTAAACTTTCTAGTCTGTTTGAGACGGTGCAAGGCTCTGTCCTTTATCAAAGCTTGTGACGTCTAATGTCCTTAGCCCAACACTGGGCAACTTAATGTACTTTAACAAAATGAATTCAAGGACTTCCATCAAAAAAAAAAAAAGCCTGGCCTGAGATCATACAGCTCCCAAGATCACATTTTACTGCGCTGATCAATGTGGACTTTATTCATTGACCCGGCTGATTCAAAAGACTCTCAGTTTATACATCTCAGTTTAAAAGGTGATGGTTCAAACCAGTAGCTCCCATTCAGCATCTGAGGTTATAGACATGGATGCCTGGATTCACTGATTTCTACACGCAGCTCTAAGGATAGAAAAGTTCATCTGTAAGAAATCACTCGCATTACTAGGGCCTAAGTATGTTTAATTGTTTACCAAAATGTATGGAAAAAAAAACAACTAAGCAAACTCATGTTAACATAGCTTAGAAAAGAATGCAGACTCCTTGTTTCAGAACAAAAATTTCAGACTCTTCATTGATGTCGTTAGTGACACCTCATTAGATGCTGAAGACTCATTAAATTTACACTTTAGAATTAGGAGTACATTGGACATCAAAAATAACATATCATTGTTAATAATTCTGAAGCAAGTGGATGAATTAACAGAAGGTAAAATAAGAGCAGAATAGGACTAAAAATAGATGGATGGTCATATGAAGAAATGCCATACCAAGTGGTGAATGTAAACCCAAATGTTGCCTTTGATATTGGGATAGGCAAGCCAATAATAATTTCTTAGAGACGTTTTGGTAAACATGATGCAAAATGTGGTGTTTAAGTACGAGTAATTTTACTTATAATCCTTAGTTCAAACTCTAGCATCCACTTTCACAGAGGTTAATGCCTGGAAAAACTATCAAATGCTGGTTTTGGTAGGTCTGATAGGAATCGGGAGTACTAATATGTAACCTTGTGAGACGTAAACACACACTGCTTGAAATAACTGCTCTCACTAACCTGATTTTTCCCACTTCTATGTTCAAGTAGCCTTTACCCCAAATAATTGTATTACTTTCCCCTAAAGAGACCTCAGCTTAGCTCAGTTAACCAAAATCCCCTGCTTTACCTTTAAAGTTATGGTCTAAGCACCTGAAACAGAATACTTCGAAAGCAAAGCCACCATTTGTTAAGAACCTAGAAAAATTTAACTCTAAACACCATTGTAACTGATTCACAAGAGAAGCTCTTCAGGTTCGAGTATGCTCTTAATATCCTCATAACCAACAAAGATAAGAAGGGGAAAATACATGCTAATATTCAATAGTCAAAACAGGAAAATGAAGCCTCAGTGACTGAATTTTCTGGCTTTCAAGACAGGCCAAGACTGAGTGTAAGGAGAGATGATGACCACTTATTTTTACTTTGTTGAAATAATAATATGCTTGAACAGTTACTGGACCCCATTACATAAAAGGCTGCCTGAGGAACATTCCATTTGCCATGTTAAATTGGTACAGCAAGGTGCTGAACACGGTCTTTTGTGTGTACTGTATTAGCAGCATCTGATGAACTTTCCCAACCTCCCTGAGCAACTGCACTTACCATTGATGTAGTAAGACCTGTAAAACAAGTTGAAAGTAACTATTATTTTGTACCTATTGGTAAATTACATGACATTTCTGCGAAAAAAAGCCTCACAAGCTGCCATACCAGCTGGAAATACTTCAGTTTAGTGTAACAAGTGCAACCCTGAAGAGCTTTTATAGATATGACTAATTCAGTTTAGCTTCCTTGTAAATTAATGCATTGGGACAGCCAATAGTAAAGCTATTAAAAGAATGAAATGGTGGTGGAGTTGTCACAATTTCTCCCTTAGCCTGCATTTAGGAAGACAATTTCAGCTACATGGGTCTCCAGTCAGTGGCAGAGACAATCAGACCTTACATTCAAACATGCATGAGGTTTTTGGGGAAAGGACTTGAGGAAAACGGTCTCTTACCCACTGAACAGCACTATGTGCATGCATATGAAATTTACTTTAGTTAACGTGACAAAAGGGATAACACTGCAATTAGACAAAGAAGGCCCCCTATCAGGCAAAAGCCTGTCCAAACAGATGGGCTTTCCAATACACTTGAAGGTCAACAGATTCTGAATTTGCTGAGTGTGTCAGTAATCACAATAGCTTATAATCTTTCTCCATTGCAGTTACTGGATCTAACCTGTACATATCTCAGCAATTAAAAGATAAGTTCCGTAAAGCAGCTATCTTCTTTCAGCAAACTGAAAAAAATACTAGATCTTATTTTATTAAAGAAAAAAGTAATCTTGTTGGCCCTAATTTGAAGAAGGTTAATAGGGAGTCATATTTCCACTGTGGGCTATTTGAATTTTGCCTGTAATCACAGAAAAGCTCAATCCAGAAACTACAGGGAGAAAATGTCTTCAACGTTTCTTCTGTGGGACTTGCTTTGAAGTAAGAAAATTTAGGAACAGAGGTAGTAGAGGTAGTCTGGCTTAATCATCAAAGGCTTTTTCTCTGTATTTGGAAATTCCTTTTTATTTGATTAAATGCATCTTAAGAATATTTACAGTGCAGTACTTAAGTGAAATTTAAATGCATATACAAAATGGACTTCCACATGGAATACTGATGTTTTCGTACGGTTTAATGGATGCTCCAGGTATATAGTCAAAACAGGAAATGCGTATTTAAGACAATTTGTATATATATGGAAAGAAGACTGGGTTTGAAATCCTGAATCTTAGTCTTTGGTCAGACTGAATGCAGTCATTTAATGAGCTACGTGTGGACAATGGGGTTGGACTAGATGACCTTTTATGCTTCCTTCCAACTCAAGCCATTCTATGATTCTATAATGTCTTTTAAGAGATTTCACATGAAGCAATCTTATGAGAATAAATTCTCAAAGGCATGCCAGGCAGTGAATATTTAAACCCAAATAACACTGTCTTAATACTATAGTTTCAAGAAACAAAGCAAAATGCTATTTTTTGTTGCATTGATACAAATCTTAAATAGCACCATTAAAATAAATGACATTAAGTCCACTGTAAAAAGTATAAATAAAACCAGAATTTGAGGCTTTCATAGTAAAGTTCTCCAGGACTAAGCATACAAAGGATATCAGCAAATTCTGCTATTCTCCAAATTGTAGTGGTTGATACATTCTCATTCTTCATGTAACATTTTTTTTTTAATCTATATCTTCAACTCAGTTTTCTTGCTGCATTTGCTTTTTTTATTGCTGTCACTTGAGCCTTAAAAGACTGCATTTGTACAAAAGCACCTACAGAATGTGATACTTGGGTCTGTTGCTCTCAGGGAGGTTTTCTTTTCTCTTATTCTGTTCCTCTTGATTAATCTGT
>JAVKLA010000042.1:8160326-8175651 GCA_034782735.1 Sagittarius serpentarius | reverse complement strand
CCCACTGGGTGGGGGGGGAGCGAGTGAGCGGCTGCGTGGTGCTGTGTTGCTGGCTGGGGTTAAACCACGACAGTACCACATTATTTTGTCACTTCTTCACATGAGAAATTTAAAAGGTAGAAAATGCAGAAAAATACATTCAGATAGGTTATGAACAAAGATGGAGAGTCACCAAAGCCAAGCATACAAAGAAATTTTATAAGAACTCAAATGCTTCACTCGCATGATAAAAATGTCACAGAAGAAACAGGTATTTGAATTTCTATGTCTGTCAGTGATACTTTTCACAGAGACATCTGAACTCCTCATCCATATTAGTTAGCTGAAACTGATGACACTATCCCTGCAAATGCAGGAAGGGATTGAACATGAACATTTTATAAATAGAAGCTGAGGAAACAAAGAAATTATGGATCTGGTGTTCCAATACACTAAAGACTAATTGCTCCAGACTTTTTCATGAGCTGATGAGAGAAGTATTTGTCAAAGCAAGAAACCAGTTTTCCAGCATCTTGTACAGAGGAAGTTACACTTCTGTAGCTATCCACATATTTCAATTTGGAAGTCAGTCTGGTGTATCCTATATTATCCATAGAAACTGGTGTGCTCAAATCCACAGTTAAGTTACTGGCATTTCTCAGAAAGTACAAATGAAATCTTTGATCCTTGGAATAGCGAAATCTTTGCTGTACTGGCCAAAGATTTGATTTCTCCTTCCTTAGGAGTAACAACTTTAAGACACCTTCATATCCATGTGTCTCTTAGTCAAATAACATCATCTCTTCTGAATATTTTATTAAAGTTGCCTTTTGAAACTGAGTTCAGATTTTCAATCAGTGTAAAATTACTTTTAACTTTCCACTTTGTATTTAACAGAGACTTTTGTCTCTTCAGACAATCAGGTTATTTTTCTCTAGTGAAGCTAATGCAGATTTGTACAGTATATGAAGATATTGCTCTCCATGTTATGCAGACTTTTGCCTCAACTATGAGGATGTTTTCTAGTAATACATAAATCAATAATTTAAAGTCTTCATTGCCAAAGATTTGCTACAAGGCACTAATATACAAAGCAGTCCAATGCATAAGATATTAAAGTAGGAAAAATTTGTCGTTTCTCTCTCTTATTCCCTAACATAATTGACTATGTAAATCTTTACCATATGGCTATTGATTTCCAGATACAAGAACATAGAATCTTTTCTTTCTCCTTTTCTTAAACAAAAAACATTTTTATGCACCTTCTAAGAGTTTTTGGCTAAAATCCACTCACTAACTTGGAAGCAGTGAGACTCTGGAAGCCTTTTATGCTGCTGGTGCGGAGTAAAATATTCACTGAAATCAAAGAACTTTAAAGTTTGCCACATTTCACTTATGAACTCTCTCTCTGCAGTTTTCCCTCTTTTGATATTGTTGGGCTTTTAGCTATACCGCTGCTTGTTTTCCTAGATTGTTTGCAGTGTGTGTGTGTGTGTGTGTGTGTTATTTTTGAGGCTTGAGGTATCGGGAGGAAGAGACATGGAGCCGTGGAAATGACTGCTGAAAATGCAAAAAAGTAACTTAGCTATCTAATTCCTCTTTGTACTGAGGTGAAAGGGCTGACACTCTTTTAAAATGATTTTTGGGCAGGTGTGCACCCTCTTGAGCCATTTTCTTCATTCCAGTCAAGTGTATTTCCATACTCTAATCTCTGTGTAAGAAAGCTTATGTTGAACAAATTGTGGCTATTATTATTTGTATTCCCCACACAGTCAGAGTACCCACACTATCTAGCTCATTACTGAAAATTGCTTTAGAATGTCTTCTGTATGAAAGGCGTTATTATAGTATCAAATCCTACCCTAGTCTGCATTTGAAATTCTTGATTAAAACAGTATTTTGGGCTAACAGGTTCTCTATTAACATCTCACCTATATACTTTACCCTGAATAATTCTAAATAATTTGTTGCAACTTAGGAAGGTTAAGGCTGTTGAGAGTAATAGTCTGCTATTACTGCTTCAAATGAGATGTTTATTGCAACACTGGATTCAGTATCATAAAATATTTTATTCAATAAACTACTGCCAGTGATAGAAACTCCTAAACTTCTGTGATGAATGGGAGCTATATGACTAGGACTAGCATCATACACTGATATCGTAAGTATACATTCTTTGAATGTATAAGTGAAGAGTAGATTGAGAATTAATTTTTTCATTCATAGCAGAATGAAATAAAATTTTGGTTACACTAAACTATCATTGAATGATGCCTGCACAGACTCTCTTTGCAGTGAGTATTATAGATACAGTTGCAAGAGAATAGATAGGACCAGGATCTCTTAGGAATCTAATCAGATGCACACAGCCTTAACATACATGCCCCCATAAAGGCAACCACAAAGATGTGCCTAAAAGAAATCAAAACAAGAAGTTCTGGACAAAGAACAGCAGGGACTGTTTGTGCATTAGCTTACCTGGTTTAGCATCACTTAAGTATGGACTAGAAACTGTTAAGTACTCTGAAGGAAACAGTGCCAGAGACTGCATTTGTTGTGTCGCTTGTCAAAAACAAACTCTAAAAGCACTATTAAAATATCAAGGTTTTTTTGGTTAAGGGAGCAGAGGCCTAATTTAATGACTTGAGGTCAAGTCTAGAAGCTCTGAAACCCTGAACGCCCATGTATCCCAACCCTACAGCTGAAGTTAGGCTTGTAGGCCTTGGAAACCAGGCTGCTAGGAGAGGCTCTGTGGGGACGAGCTGTGGGAAGCCTCCCTGTGCCTCTGTCCCAGGCTGTGGAGCGATGGTTACCTCAGGCCCTCAGCCCCAGCCTGAGCAAGGGCCCCGCTCACCCGCCCGGCAGCAGCCCCTCATCTGCGGCTCCCCGGCAAGGCTTTCCTCACTGCCTCTCCCGCGGCTCCCCGCGTGGCAGCCGGAGGAGGCAGAGGCTGCCTGCCCCGCAGGCCTGGGTGGGCCAGCGCAAGGTCTTCGTCCTGTCGTGGGGCCTGATTCGTGGGCCGTGTCCCGCCATCAAGTGCCTCCCGCTTATAAAAACTGGCTCCAATATCTCAGGCTTCAGAAGATCCCCCTTCATCGACAACAAAAAGTCTTTTATTTCCAGGTGAAACCAAATTGCCAGTACACCCCAGGCACTGGGATGCACCTTACAGAATTGCTTTCCTCTGCACAGGTGTAGCTGTAAGAAAATATCAGTTACATTTAAGATAGGATCTTCTCTGTAAACAGAAGGGCCCACATCCTGGAATACAGAAGTATAAAGGCACTAAATCTGCTTCAGAAGAGTTTAATGCTCAGGACAGGAGTGAGCAGGCTGAGACAAAGACAGCTTCGGAAGTGATCTAAGAAATTAGGTCAGACTTAGTTACCATCAGGGTATGCCAGTCCCTTAAGCGACTTAAATATGCATGTAAACTGCTTTACCAAAATGCTTGCCTGACATCCTTACACACGGGAATGTTTCTTTCTACTATTCATACAGTTGATTTCCAAATCAAATCAAATCAAAGGTTGATTTTAAAAATCAAATATGTGAATTTTAAAGGAGATTTCTTTCCTTCTTAAATAACAGGTCACAGGTCCCCAAAGGAAAGAATTACCAAACCTGCAGGCAAACGTGCAGGGACGGCTGATAGCCAGGACACTGCAGGCCTAGGGATGGTCAATAGTGGGAGGGTTGTGGAATCACATCTGCACAGGTGAATGTCAGGTGCCTCAGGATCAGATATAGAGAAAGAAAAAAAAAATTAGACATACATTTAGCCTTGTAACATACCTTGGTTCAACAATATTAGAAAATAGTACAGTTAGTAGGAATATATCAGAGATATTTTCATCTGCATCTGAAAAAAAAAAAACATTGAAGCTTGAAAATCCGTAATAGTTTATTGCAGTTCATAGTATTCCAAAATCAATCCCTACATATCTTGGATGTTATTTACATTTTCAGAAGATTTTTTAAATTAATTACTCATTTTAAACACTTCACAGCCTCTGGAGATCTGCACATGTTGTTTTTCCCTGCATATCTATGGCAAGGAGATCAATTTGTTTCAGGGTTAACTGAGTAGTTTACAGAAAAGTGGGAGAAAGAAACTGAGAGGCAAGATTTTCATTTAATAATAGTAAAAGCTACCCATGAAAGTCATAAACTTCAGTCAAGTACAAAATATAAGATCAGTTAAGATACAGTCAGAAATGGAATTCTGATTTTAAAAAAGTGCAAACTAACTATTCTGTTACTTACATTTCCTCCATGATAAATAAAAGGTTTGAAGTGACGGTTTCCCCCAGTGATAGCCAAGTAACTCTAGGCTATAATGTTTCTTTGATAAAAGCAGAGAGCAAAATATTTTCAACACTGAAGAAAGTAAAAAAAAAAAAGCTTACAAAAGTTTTTGACAAGCTCAGCCTCAGTTCTGATGACCTTGTTCTAAGCACTTCACAGACTTTCAAATGGAGAACACAACTTAAAAGGAACACCAAATAAGCTGAGTCCTGTTGAGGTTCAAAGTTTAAAAATGCGTATCTTTCAATACAAGATGAAACTTTGACATTTACTTGGTTTTGCATTATATTGCCACTTATTCAATGTAATGTTAATAATTTCTAGCAGAGATCTTCACTACAATGAATTTATCTATGGATTTGAATCAGAAGCAAGCAAAATATGTTCAAATCATAATTCAAACCAATCAGATCTACTTCATCTCTCATTTTCAAATGCTAAGAAATTTTTCTCCTCACTCTAACTCCCTAAGTACAGCAGAGCAGCTAAAATACCAATGATTCATCTTCCCAGAGGAGGCACCATATCCCCGAGTGCTGAGTGCTGACCAACCCTTGTGCCCGGTCTTGCACTGAGTTTATACTGTCTTGGTTCCATTTTGGTCTGAATTAAAATCCAGTGTAGTCACGTGCTGAAGGAAGCAAGGCCAGCTGCTCATTGTGCATCCTACATATAAAATATGGTCAAAAACAGGACCAAAGGAATCAGGGTTACTGCTGTGAGAAAGCAGGGAAGGAACTAACAGTGAAATGTGGAGACGGAGAGAGAAGTGCTGCGACCTGAAGCTGGCAGGAAAGGAGGAAAGATGCATAGTACATAAGCAACCAAGGAGAATATAATAAAATACTAAGAAGAAAAGACAAATTGGTGGGCCAACCTGAACAATGAGTCTACAAAGGAGTAAAGAAGCCTGAGAAACAGAGCCCATAAGTAGGAGGGTAAAGAAAATGAAGCAAGACAAGCTGAGGTAGAGAAGATATTCATCTGGCATTGGAATAAATAGGACAAAACAAACAAGAAGGGCTTAAGCTTGGCAAGGGAGAGCAGAAAAGTCTTCAGCTGCAAGAGGAAACTCTTCTTTGGAGTACACATGGAAGCCAAGATTCCTGACACTTATGGTTCTGACAGCTAGGGTATGAAAAAGCCATCAGCCATGCTGCTCCTTCATTACATTTAGTGCTAATAAGCACCAATCATAGCCATTACTGCTGTCAGTAACTCAAGTTCGTAAGTCAGACATCTATTGGGTAAATTTAATGGGTTCCCTACGTGCTAATCTTATAAGACAAAATTCATAAATTTTTATAGTTTTAGTGCAAGTTCTGTGTGTACAAGTTTATATGTGATTTTAGTAAATGTCTTTTTCTGTCTTCAGCAATATAAATTACTAGAAATAAAATGAAAGGCAACATGCTTGAGTACATGCTTTTGAATTATTGCATAGGATTGACGAAAAGCCTGCTGTTTCATGCTGAAACTTAATGGAAAACCTATGTAAAACTGCAGAAATGGAAGCACTGTATTTAATTCCTTAATGAAACATCAATTTGAAACCTTGAATGAAAAAGGCACGTTCACAGCGGGACAGATAGAATTCAATAATCTTGCAGAGAACCATGCAAATGAGTTACAACAATCTACCACAAATTTCTTGTTTGTCCATAGGATTACCCCTGTGCCAGTGGATCCTCAGAGCTAAATGTACAGCTGATGAAATCACTTTGCTACTCAGCTTACCTCCTAGATCACGCTCAGGAACACACCTCGGATAGACTCTGCATTTTAGAATGCGGTCAAGAGTCAAGTTTCCTGTGTCTGGCCTTGCAGTCTTTGCCGTTCTTACTTGTTCTTGTGATGCGATCTTACATTTGATATCAGGGACACAAGACTGGAATCCCCTTGTACTGACAGGCAGCCCAGTATCATATACCACAAGAGTAAATAGGATGGGTAAGCGGCCTGCAGTCAAAGTTCAGGGTGATTGCGAAACAATATGAAGACAAGAAATTGTATAAGATCTATTTCAGCTTAAATGCTTACTTCTAGTCAGTCCTTCAAAAAAAGGTCATATTAATTTTTCTCACTTATTGAGTGATCTCTAATCTCTTAAAGATTCAAAACCCTTTGAAGTGTATCACAGAGTGTTTCATCCTAATCTGTATTAGTCTTCTGGTCCACATATATGATGAGATAATTAGGAACAAAACTATTATCAAACTAATATCAATCTGGTTTGAGTGAACTGTGAAAAGCGAACAACTGAAGATTACACCATGCAGAAGGGAGCTGGGCAGCAATTGTATTGCTATAGACTTTTGTTATTTCAGAATATTCCCACTGTATATTGCAACAAACTAAAATACTCTCAAAGCTTTTCATGACAAAGGAAAGAGAGGAGAGGAGGGGAAAAGACCAAAGCTACATCTGTACCTACTATTTGGGTGTTCACTTAGGCTGTAAGGAACCTGCACTGTAGTTTTCAGTCTGCTAGACTGAGAGCAGGAACTTACTTTGAAGAAAGTTTTTTCTTTCATAGGAACTACAATGGCTGTGGGTAGGGAAATCCTTTGTTTTGCTCAGAATCAGTCTCTTAACTAACCAGAAATTACCCTCAGGACAGTAAAAGGTATCTTTGCAAAAGAAATGGTGTATTCCAGTAGAAAGTTTCAGTTTTTATAAACTCACTTTTCCTAATGAAAAAATATATTATCAGAAAATTCGTACTCAATTCTAGGAAAAAAATCTTCATGCTTTTGTTTCAGTTGCAAGCTTTGTCACTATAATTAAATTATTTGTTTCACAAGATAAAGCTCTTCTATAAAGTAGTACTGTATTTACATTTCATTAATTATTTGGACTACATGTTATCTTGAAAACACAGTGCTGAAATTACAGAATTTACTTTTTTCTACTGTTTATTTTGAAGGCATAAGATTTTCTCTGTACAGATATCTATGGAACTTTTAAGAAGTAATTCAAATATTTGGTGATTAAATGAAACTCACTGATTCTCAATTCAGTTTAGAATTCAGATATTTGCTCGTTTCCCTGATTCAGTGTTCAGAATCAATTTGCTCTATCCTGACACATTGTTTATTTTAAGGCTTATCCTGAAAAAAGAGGTTTCTGCAACTATTTCTTTCAAGTACATGTAAAACAAAATTTCTACAAATGTAACCTATATTTTAATGTTTGCCACCTTCTGACCATGAATTCAAAATTCACAGTTCTCAGCATCAAACACAAGCAATCCAGATGGCAAGGTATGATATGACATCCTACCTTACCATGCACCTCAGGTTGGAATAGCAACAGGTGTAAAAATATGGACAAATGAACACAATTATATACATCTCTTAACGTCTTGAGTCACTAAACTTGCAAGAATCAATTGCATCAAAAACATTGACTGGAACTTTAATGAGAGTAACTATCATGGTTTCAGGTGGTACAGACTTAGTGATATTCACTCCATCCCTTTGCTGTAGAGGATGTCCTCTCCCTGCAAAGTGAGAAGGACAAAGCGTGTACTTACCCCTCACCCTTTTAATTTAAACCTGCATTTACTTGCAACTTTAATTAAAGGTCCAGAATTTGGCTAGAAATGGTTGAAACACTGTTGAATTTTACTGACTCTGTTAAGACACCACTCACTTCTGACATACTGGGGAATAGCAAAGAACATAGGAATTTTTTGTAGTTTATGCATTTGTCTGTGCTCATGGAAGATGGAAACTTGACTCTTAAAAGAAGCTAAATTCTTAAAATCCTCATGTTATTCTATGAGTAGAGGTCGAAGTGTACACAATGTCTGTCTTGCGTATTGTATTGCATAAAGCAATATTTACATCAAACTCTTAACAGGGAACAAAAGCCTAATAGCCACTGTTGCAGCTCTCTAGAAAAAGTGTGGTACCAGACCAAAAACAGGTGGTTACCCTCCTCAGAAAAATGCAAGACACATCACCATCAATAAGAGAACCCAAGAATGTAATGGAAAATGAAGAAAATTGAATAGGGTTGTTAGCTTTGTGCATTGGAATAACTGCAGAAATGTAAGGGGGACACAATCAAATGATGGCTTTGTTCAGACATTGTCTTTCCTGAGCTATATCTTGATGTTTTCTTCATTTTATTTAGTACTTTAGAGCTCGGATCTCCCATGTCATTCACTGAAAAACAAGTTTTAGCGAATAAATTGAAGGCTTTACTTGAGCTGTCTGAATCTGGTAACTTCCCTTGTTCTAAACTCTTCTAAACTTAGGACTTAATTTTACTCCACATTTTGTTCTTTCTCCCACTGAAACATAGCAGGTTTTGAAGCACTCAGGAAGTCATCCGTTTCTAGTCTTTGAAGGACATAAGCTCCCTTTGCTAGGACAAGTGAAATCAAGACTTATCAACAAGGATAGTACATAAACAGAATTCTATCCTTGTCCCCTTGTTGCTCATAGGATGATATTTACACAAATACATTTGTTTTGCAGAGAAAGGCTTGGAGAAGCTTGCATACAAATAGTACCTACTATTGGCTTCCTGTGTGCTAAACACTAGATAATTCTGCTTTTAGCATTTATTTCTTGAACTACTACTGAGTAAATAATACGGCAGTGCAGATGCCTCTAATACTGTTAAAAAGCCTTTTTTCCTGGCTTCATATTTTCTTACATTTCAAAGAGCAACTGGGAGAGCCTGTGCAGCAGGACTGTGTCTCATAATATACAAATGTTTGATTCACTGGCTCATAATAGTAGGGAAAAGATCTAAAAATCTCTTTCCTAAGTAAAACCAAGTCAGCTGAAGTAATCCATTTTTGTAACTAAAAATCCCCGCCACCCCCAACCCTACAGTTCCACACAATTTGCTTTTTAAAAACTGGTATTTATACAATTTTCTTTAGAAAATTCAGCATAATGGAAAATTGAGACACATGGGAGGAGAGGAGGAGACATCCTCACTTTAATTCTGGCAAAGTAAATTGAAATTTCTTGGCATCATCATTTACTATTTCCCAAGGAAAATAAGGCAACTATCATTTTATTCTTTTTAAGTTTACCAAGATTATGAAAAGCTCTAAATGGTTATGAAGAAAATTACTTACACTGATTGAAATATTAGTGAGGTAAGATTGTCTAGATATAACAGCAGAGATAATGTTATTCAGGTAACTTTCTACATTTATTCTTTTAGAATGTAAACACAATTACAAGTTTTCAAACTATTACCTGGTGCTGATATATGAAGACTGCTATATTGTCTTTCTAGGCTTTCTTCTTTAACCGTTCAGATATTTGCAAGTTACTCTCCACTTTAAGAAAAACTTAATTTTGTTTGGTTGGTTTTCAGGAATTGTCTTTTTTGAAAATACTCAGTTATTTGCTAAATAATATACATGGCAGTTTTCCTTCACTGTTCTAATAAAGATTAGAGGGAAATAGTGCTCCTGTGATTAAATTTGCTTTTAAGAGGATCATATATTGTAAATCAGCAGCAATAATGGTCCGTTACAATTAAAAGGCAAGAATTAAATGACCACTTTATGACAAAACATTTCATAAACCATTAAAAGTAATCTTATTAAGAAGTATAAACTTAAAAAAAAAGAAGAGTACAGCTGCATATGTCAAAGGTTTCACGTGATTTTGAAGTCAGTATATAAAAGCAGCTACAACAATGGACATTCATGCCAAGTCATACATAAATTTCAAGAGATGTGCTGTCATGTATTAACAGAATTTGTATGAATTCCTATTGTCAAATATAAATTTAATGTCAATAAACAGTTAAGTCTTATGTTAATATTTGAACTCCATCCCTGTGCCTTAAAATACTCTTTATAAAAAACCAATCCCAAATCATAATCAAATAAGTTTAACTTAGAAATAGTAATAAAAGCAGATAAGACATCAATGGCTGTAAATTGGTGTAATCTGTCTGCAGGATATGAGATCACTCTATCACACATTTGAAGATGTGGCCTTTGCTTATTTTTCTTTAGGAACAATGTGTCATATACCTATTTATTATAAATAGCACATAGAATTCCAGAACTAAGTCAGAGAAAGCTATTTGTGAGAAAGCAAAAAGGAGTAAGCCAATAACAAAGATAAAGCCTTTACCCTGAAAAATTACCATTCTCTACATGCATGTACAATTAATTACTAGTTCTGTTATGACCAGCATGGCTGACAAAGTTTTCTCTTCTTAAAGCTAAGACATCTCAAGACAGTAAACTGATTCTGTGGTAGTCAGATAGTGACAAGAGGGAGCAGAAGGGTACTGGGGAGTTCAGAGGGCTGAGATAAGTAGTCCTGACTCTCCTGTGTGGGAGAATGCACACTACTAGTATCCTCACCAATTTTAATGCTTTCACATCACCTTCCTTTCTGTAGAGCAAAAAACCCCTATGTTTAATTTGAAAAGGTTTTGAATATTTTTTATTAGGTATAGTCACAGACTCCTAAAAGGAAAGATCTATAATTGCTCAATTTACTTGATCATGCTGTATTTAATATAGTCTGGATATAGAGGACAAGTTCCGTAGTGTATTTAAATGCAGGGCTACTCAATTTCAGGAAATAAATTATTTATATATTGTCTACCAGATTTATAAATTTTCTACCAGGATAATTGCTCTTTGCAACAATACTAAGTTATTAGTGTAATAAAATAGCTCAGTGTAAAGTCAGTCACTCAATTCAATGTACAATCATAAATAGGATAACTATTAATCAATGTAAATAAACTAGGCCTAAATTTCTCTCTCTCTAAATCCATTTTTCCCTTCAGATTTAAAAAATGTGTCATTTTTCTCTTTAATATATTCTAACTTCTTCATGTTCACTTGAGTAATTTTCTCCTTTATTGTCAGTTTAAGTGAGATCTTAGTGCTCTACAGATCCTCCTGAGTCTCGCAGTGAACATTATGATAACTGCCAAAAGCTCTTTCTGAGGTTTTAGTATCAGCAATAATATCAGCAGCGAATCAAAGATAATCCAGGAAATTCTTCTCAATGATCTGTTCTCCCTTGAAGATTTTGGACAAAAGGTAAAATAGTAGTTGCGACAGTGTTTTCCTGTCTAATATATCACTTTAACTTGCTATCTTTACTTCTCTTGTCAAGTTTAAAAGTTGTTAGGCTAGTCAGATAGATTCAGCAGAATTCAGTTTCGTATAATTTAGCTTTATCTTATGTCTTTCACACAAAGAATCTCAAAGTGCTTTAGAGTCGAAGGTAAGAAATGGGAATGGAATATTGTAATAAATTGGGTACAGTTACCCTCTTACAAATAGAAAGATGATTTTTGAAGATTGACTAGAGTTTGAAGAATGAGGGTAGTAATTGGGCACAGCAGGAAACAAAGAAAAGACAGAGATTTGAGAAAATCTTTCCAAAGCTATATGTGTGAATTTATGTGCTAATACCTGTGCATTCTCCACGTGGAAACACACAACTCCCAGCTACACTAACAATTCATAATTAACTGTTCATATTGGTACTGAAAGGGAAGAAAATTGCATTGATGTGACCATACATGCACTTGTTTGATCTAATGCACATTTTTGGATTTTTTTTCGATAGAGTTCAGACGATAATGCAGGAGGAGCAAGGCTGAGCAGCAATATTTCCTTCAAAAGTCTGCCTTTCACAGAAGTAACTTCCACAATTCAGTATCGTATTGGTACCCTACTCAAGCAACAAAATTGTGAAATTCTGTTCCTAGAATTTTTGTCAAGAATGAAACTCAGTAAGGAAAAAAAGAAAGAAAAAACAAGAACAGTTCAAGAGATGTGGAAGCAAAATTATTCTTCTTTTAGTGTCCAAAGGTAAATACTAAAAATAACACAAGAAAATAAAAACATCTACTGGAAAAAAATTCTGTGGAACTAAAGAAACACACTGTGGAAATTGATAGGATCGTGAATGGAAAAAAATAAAAAGAGGTTGCATTCTGAAATTGTATGTATAGAGTCAAAGATTAGTCTCAATATTCTAAGAAAGATCAGAAAATCAGAGAGGAGCGATTTAGAATTTCTACAATGGATATTGCAATCAGTTAAGATGGTTTTGCAGAAGATGTGAATGTGCACTGCTACATGACAGTCTCTAAAAAATAATTCATTCTTTTTGTGCAATTCATATTTGAGAAATTAATTTGGAACCTTGTTATAGATGCTTAAATCTTCAAGTATTTTGTGGTACTAGAAGTCATTAATACTTCCTTTCTTATAGTTTAGTATCCTGGAATAAGTCAAAGCTGAATAAGAGCTCCAGGATATGGCCATTTATTTTTCAAAAAGTAACTCTTTGGAAAGACAGTTCTGAATCAGAGTCCCAGCTCTATGCTTCTCTAAGATTTCATTAATATTTGAGTTCAATTATTAACTTGAATTTTACCACTGGACTTACTTGTAATTGTTTCTAAATCCCGAATTTAGTTTTGGATATTAGTTGAAATCCTGATCAGATTTCTGCTTTTTTTCACCTTAAAAATAAGAAGAAATACAAGATCCAGCAAGAAGAGGTAACAGAAAGAATGCCTGGCTTGCACATGGAATGAGCATATTAATACCTTAAGGACACTGTTGTCTTCCTTTTCTACATCCTTTACCAGAAGTAGCTCAACTGGTGCCTGAATTTACCAGTTACTTACAGTAACTTTGAAATGTGAGTTTCTGTTAAACAGAAATAAACCAATGAAAATTCATGATCTCTAGTCAGCACTGAATACCTCAAAACCAGATTATGTGCTTTTTCTGAGAGGGAAGGGTGTTATCCATACAAGATGAAAGAAATGGAAGTCTATGAAGGAAGTGTTTTATTATTTGAAGACTTACCACAGTTATTCCTGGGAATTGCGTTTACTGCTTTATCTGTTCTCATTGCTTTATTTAATGAAATGCACCCTAACTAAATGCATTTCCAATAGCTCTATCAAATTTTCCCATTTTAAAATATGAGTAACAGATACAGTAATCATAAGTGCCTGTTCTGAAATGTAGGCAAATGTTCTAGAAAATATATTCAATGGAAACTAAAGTTAACTAATGTGCCCATCAATCGTTAGATACATTGTGAACTAGACAGAAGATCACTTGGTAGAAAATTGCCAGTAAAAATACTGATACAAAATTTCAATGCCACATGGCTAAGTCTAAAGTTAAGTTTATCATTTTAACTTCAGGAATAATGCTTCTGAGAAATTATGCACTAAAGCAGTTGCTGTTGCCAGAAGGTGTCTGTATTATTTCTTGGATCCTTAAGATAAAAGCTCCATTCATAAATTATTGTTTGAACAGTTCTTGAATGAATGTACTTTGAAGTGGATTAATTTGTCACAAAGAAAACATGTGGAATTAACAAGCTAATACCATTTAAAGAACATGACTTAGCACTACTTGAAAGCAGAGCCATCCATCATATACACAGAAGGGAATTTTTACTTTATAGATTCCATTTTGGGTGTAATAGAATCAAGAGAAGATCAGGAAGTGAAAGAAGGACAACAGCTGTGGTTCTATCTGTTGAATTTAGAAATGACATTATCTTAAAATTAAGCTGTAACTTTCTATAAAAGAACAATTGAGCCAAAACACATAGTGGAACAAAGATTTTACTAGGAAAGGGTGTTAAAATCCTCATGAATAGCCAAGTGGTTCTAAAAGAAAAAGAACTGGGAAATGATTTTTCTTGAAGTGAGATGTAAGAGAACATGGTGACAAGCCTTTACCTTTAGTGTGTGACTAAAAATGATCTTTTATAATTACCTTCTAACCTTACAATAAATGTGGCTCAGGTAAATTATGAGAAACATTATATAAAGGATTTTCCTTCGTCTTCCTTCCTGTTTTCACAGATCAGTAAAAGTTTATTTTTCTTTTTCAATACCTCTTAAACACCTCCACAATCTTTCTTTTTATCTCAGCAATTCTTGTAACTCCCACTTCTCGTACATTTCACACATGTAGACTCCTGCTCCAGCCCTTATACACATACCTGCCTCTCTCATTTGTCCCATCATTATTTAGTACTGTTTAATATTCTCAGTATTTGTCCCAGCAGCAAACTCAACAAAAGCTTGACTGTAGTATATCATATGTCACAGGGCATGGCAGGAGAGCCTCTCTTTTCTTGGAGAAAAGAACAGAACACAAAGAAAAAAAGAGAAAAGTGGTCCTGTACAATTTAGGTTAAGCTTTTTAGATTGTCACGCCATGAATTCTACAGTACCATTTGTCTTATGTAATTTTTTAACAAATTTAGTGTAATTCTTGCTATTATTTTGTTAAAACCATCTCAAATGCATTTTCATTATATAGTTGTGTCTCTTCAATGAGATAAGCTGGGAATTTACAAAAAAAAAACCTTATTAAAAAAGGATGACTAAAGTTAGTAAGCTTAAATAGTAATTTGAAAAGAATTTTGATTGTATTCAGATTAATGAGTAATTTGGAACAATAGTAACAGACCAGTAGAATAAAACAATTGGTGCTGAGGTCTCAAGTTCTACACTACACGTGCTGTATTTTAGACAAGATTCAGTCTGGCCCTCAGGACCATGTCTCCACCAGTATGTGGTTCAAAATGCTCTACATCCACAGTATTGTTCTGAAATAAAATCTAATTTAGACACACCTTGCAAGTATTACCACCACCACTTCCCCCACAAAAAAAAGGGGGAGTGGGAGGGGAAGGGGGTGTTTTCCCCTTCCTCCCATTGAGATATTTACAGAATGATGAAATATTTGTGCTTGGAACCCAAACACATACCTGTGCAAATGTTTGTCTCGTGACCTCCGTGATGGTCCTGTGTCGTGGTTTAACCCCAGCCAGCAACTCAGCACCACGCAGCCGCTCACACACTCCCCCCCGCACAGTGAGATGGGGGAGAGAATCGGAAAAAATAAAGTAAAGCTCATGGGTTGAGATAAGAACAGTTTAATAGAACAGAAAGGAAAGAAAGTGACAATAATAATAAAAGGATTGGAATACACAAGACAAGTGATGCACAGTGCAATTGCTCACCACTTGCCAAC
>JAVKLA010000042.1:8143081-8160226 GCA_034782735.1 Sagittarius serpentarius | reverse complement strand
TCCTACTGAACTGAAAACACAGCGCTGTACCAGCTACTAGGAAGACAATTAACTCTATCCCAGCCGAAACCAGGACATCCTGTTAATCCAGGCAGCAACATCGTGTCAGAGAGCGTTTGATAATGCCTGAAGAAATATTTGCAGAAAATATTTCATGGCCATAATTTGTTGCAGGCTAACATTTGATGTAGGCACATAGTATGCACAAAGGAAATGTGAACAGATAGATCTGTAAAAAATGGCAGGCTGTTCATAGGTAGTTCAAGAGCAGAAGATTGTTGCTAGTTGTTTATCATAGTCGGCTTTTAGAAACACTTTGACAATATGTTAGTGTGCCTAGGACAAAAGGACCTGAAATTGGCAAAACAGTTTTTTTCAGAACTGTACTATTCTCTGCGAGTGTCAAGGATACCATGTACCCTGCAGATGTGAGTGAAGAATTTGTACATACCTATGAAAGAGCAATGCCCTTCAGCTTTACGTAAAATAAGAGGAAAATAACTTAACAAAACTATTTGCATGTTATGAAAATGCCATAATGGCATGCTTCCCAAAAGATTCTAGAAGCAAATTTTGGGCAAGTCTTTACAGAAAACATGAAGAGCTGTTAGCTGCCCAGAGATTTGGACTTGAAAGCTGGTAAGTCTGGTTACTGTCGTAAAATATAAGCAGAAATGGTGACATTTCAGATTTTATTCTGTTATTTGTTCCCACTTCTGCAGCTTAAAAGGACTGCTCACGAAGTGAAAATGAAGACACGAATGTGAAAATGGAGACATTTTCTCCCAGTATAGTTTCAAAACTATATTAAAAAACATATCCCCCCCTACATCTTCACCTTACATATATCAGGTTAGCCTACTGACTTCAGAGTAAATACACTTTACAGGAGTTGTCTCACTGTACCTCAAGACGATTCAAACATACCAGAAAGATCAGAAATCACAGCTGTAAATGCTCAGATGATTTTTTTTTTCCTCATCTGAGATGATAAAGTGAAGACTCTGGTAACTGTACTGAAACCTTATTCCAGAAGAAACAGCAGCTTCATATTTTCTGCAAGAAAACATGTAACATTTGTTATTGCATTTAAAAAAAATAACCTTCTTAGCATTTTTTCTTTCTGGCTTCAGTGACAAATTCTATTTCAGAGCCCTGAAATCTCTGAATGTGTTCATAAGATTTTTTTTTCAGGTGAAATGAAAGAATATAAATGTCATAGATAATGTATGAATTATTATAGCTTTTTTATTCCATCATAGCTTCAACAAGCAAGGTTTTTAATTTGTAAAGACATTATCGGCAGTCTCCTTTCAGTACCTCATCATTTAAAAGCAAAATTGACTTAATAGGCTGGATGAAAGACGGTATTTCCAGCCAGGGAGGAGGGAGTTATTGAAAAGTGGGCTGGTGGAATTTAGGCTTTTCTGAAATAATGGCATTCAGCAAACAATGCTACTCTTTAAGTCCAATATGAAATAAGAGAAGCAGATGGATGTAATAATTCAGGTCAACATGCATATAGAAGTTCTATGGCATTTTGGCAAATATGCAGTTTGATACAGTTTCAACTATCCTGGCTGCCTGTACAGGCTGAGTAAATTATAAAACCAAGGCCCATCTCCAGTAATGTACCATATCCATGGCCACAAAAATCCTCATCAATAGTCAACTACACCTCTACTATCAGGAAAAACATTGAAATACATCTAAGACATTAGCTGAAAAGCAAAACTAGACTAATTACATTAGTACTGAAGAAACAGTGTGAAATTTTAAAAAAACAAGAAAATGGTTAATGTTATGAATATGCAAAAAAAACATTAAATTATTTCCTGCTGTCCTGTCTCCCAAAGACAATCTTCTGGTTAATGCCTGTCACTGCAAAACATTTCTGCAAATGTTGTAACCCAGAATTACAAGATTCCAACTTACTGTCACTTACTGGAGGAGGTTCCCTGGGAAGGAAGTATCTGAATTTCCAATTTCAAGAGGTATCAATTTCAGCTGGTTAAAACATTTTCAGGATGTTTACAGAGCACTCAAGACTGTATTACAAACCTTATGCAAAAAGACCCTCTGCCTGGATGTTGTTTTCACTGACCAAAAGCTTGGTGAGGACAGACAAGTATTTGGAGATAGCTGCTCTCTTCTAGAGGTCTTACTCACATTCAAAGTTGACCCCACAAGGAGATGCTGAAATTCATCAACTTGAAAATTACTTCAAAGTATAGGTTTTAACACTGCAACAGGATTATTGTCTGCCTTTTCCCAGCTTTAAATGTAATATATCCCTTCAGAATGACTAATCATCTCCTGAGCAAAACAGAACGTACTGGTTCTACAGTACTGATATGAAACCTCAGGATGTTTTTCCACAGCATGTAAGTCTGATCTAAGTCGGTGCTGCCATAATTCTGCCTTGCTCTGGCTGTGCATTCCTGCTTCTTCCCAGATGCCAGCAATCATGACTGATGAATTGTGAGGTGGAGAAATTCAGAAGCTAAATGGGGGTGGGATATTTCTCAGCAATTACAACTCTCATCTGATACAATGCACAGACAACAGAAAGGAAAGGACTGCTTGCCCAGAGACAAGGATATATGGTGGAACTTCAGGAACATTAACTTACAGTCTTGCAGAGCTGCACACTTAGTGTGCAGCCTTGCTCTTTATAAGCTGAAAACCACATGTATGCAATTTGCTAGAGAATCAGGTACAAAACAGTGTATGCAGCTCCTTATTATTGCTGACCACAGAGGGAATGAGGCAATTTGGGGTGATAGAGGGTTTAGGGTGAATTTACAGATTAAGATTTCACAGATCTCAGCAAGACTGTGATGTACCAGCAACATATGTGATACTTCTAAAAACAGCTAGGAAGGCTACTGGACACGGTGTCAGAAGTGTTCACCTGTCTCAGATGAAGTTCAAGAGGTAATATGACAGAATGCTGAAGGAAAAAGTTGAGGATGTGATGGAATGGATTCACAGTCTAGAAAATGGTTTTGACTCACTGTATTTAATTACAGACCTCCAAATCAGCTGACTACAGCAAAGAGCCACATGTTCCAGTTTTTGGCTATCACTGCTTTCTGGTATGATATTTCGACTGTTACAGCAAAACTTAGGGAACTGCCAAGTTAGGCAGAGAACAATCTATCTCAATATCCTCCTAAACACTGGCAGCAGATGGAGGGAGAAAAAAAAACCCAACATAAAATATTAAACACCACACGGCAGGAGCTTGAGATAGCCAAAGCCTTAAGGGGGCACTGCTCCACATTTCCCTGAAATATGCCCCCTACTCTGAATTCTGGTCTCTGAAGACAGGTTTTATTAGAATGCAATAAACCAGAATAAAATAATTCTTGAAATAATGATGCCTTGTGGTTGGCTGGGTACGACTGACTTTGGGAGAACCAATCTGCCCTGTTCCTTGTGTCCTCATAGGGCAGCTCCTTTCCTCTACTATTTAGTGGCTTTGAGGGCTGAATGAACGCCACAGGGTCCCTTTGCTGGTCCCTGGCAATGCCCCTCCCTCACCTTGGGGGCTTGGTTGTGTATTCACCCCCTTCCTGCTGGCAGAAACCCTGCAGTCACCTCCCTTGCGGCATTGTCTCCCAGTTTGCTTTGCAAAATGTCTAGAAAGCAGAGCATGTTCTGCTTCTCTCAAGTAAAATGCCACCTTCTCCTTACTAGAATAGATACAACAGGCAGGGTACCCTGCACAGCATCGTCTTCTCTCCTCTCTCCTACACAGCTGAGTCCTTTGGCCATGTGCTGCACCGTACCTGCTCAAGAAATGCTGCACAAGCTGATCCAACACTTATACTCCCTACCACAAATACTGTATGCTAAAGGCCTATTACCTATGTCAGGCTGTAGTGAGCCTTGGAAAAAAAAATATTACCAGAAATGTGGGGTTTTTTTGTTGTTGGGGTTTGTCTTTTTTTTTTTTTAATAAAAGAATCATCTGGAAGGAAATCAAACAGAGTAAATTACGGGCTAAAGATCTAAATAATGTTCCATTAAATAACAAAAGAAAAAAGAAAGATAAATTACTTTAAAGCTAATCTGTCAGTCTTTCACTGCAGGGTGTCACTTGAATCTGTGGCATTTTACCACCATATTTGATTCTGTATTTATGTTTACATTTATCATTCCCAGGAGACAGGAGTTACCCTATTCTAAGCAAAACAGTAACTAAATTAATATTCTTGTAACATACTAAATGCAAAAGGTGCTAATCATTAAGAGGGAAGGAAGAATTTGAAAAAGAGGAGGGGTTGCAATGAATTCTGCCCTTCTGCTAGGGTTTTGTCCTCCAGCCAAGCGTCCATTTTTTAATACCTAGTTAAAGGCTTCCCACTGCTGCTTATGCCTGGACCACCTGTTCCCATAATGCACTCAAATCAGCAGGTTTTGGCACTGCATTAGATAGCTCATAAAAATACTAGTTCAACATCAGGCGTTTAGGGTGAGCAGTCTAAACCACATGACCTGAGTCCTATTTCATTTCCATGAAAAAACAAATGGTTATAACGAGGAAGGAACAAAGGAAAAATATTGAATCAATTTGATTGTAGGTCAAGCTGGTGGAAGTGAAGGAGAAGGGACTTGGAAGAAATGCCTAAAGTGTATTTGTAGCATGAATGTTACAGGGAGGGAGAAAGGGACAGTGAGGAGGAAGGAATGTCGATCATAATTCACAGAGTTAAAGGAGTGTGAATGATGTTGAATAAAAAGAAGTAAGAGGCTACTTGTCTATTGATAGATAAGAATAGGAAGAGCAGGTGATAAATCACCTCACAAAGAGGCAAACGAGTGGTGTATAAAAGAACATAGTCAAGGGGGAAGGAGAAGGTAAAGTGATAGATGGCTAGCAGATTGAACGGGCAGGTTAGTTAGATAAATAATTCTTGAGTGCCAGTTTTAAAAGCTCTCTGAATTATAAATTTTAAATCAACCACATCTGGCCTCTGACGAAACTTTGTTATCCATAGGTAGATATTCACATCTGGAAGAAAATACCCTGAAAGACAGTTACAAGCCTGTAGCTCAGAAAAAACTTTTCTACCTGCAAAGCTCGAGCTTTCTGGTCTGTTTTCTTTAACTTCCACTCATTACTCCAGACATTAGATGCAGTCTAACAGCTCACATCTCAGGCAGTGAGATAGTAATGCCGTTCCAGGAGGTGAGGAGAAAGAGGAGCTCCTCTTTCTGGAAGGCAGAGCTTTTCATTCGCTCCAGTTACAGCAGCAGGCTCAGACCTCTATCACTTGACTTTTTCATGGAGAAAATACTTTATTCCAGGTCTTGGCACTGTCGTGTTCTTTGACATTCAGACCACAGGGGTATTATTCCACACATAACGCCATACTATAAGTGAATCCCAAACTTTTATATAAACAATACTAGATCTCAAACATTTCATCCAATAAATCTGAATAGATTTTTTATGTACTTTCACAACTTGAAACTGAATGTACCACCTTATCAGGTCTGTGTCCACTGCGTATTTCCTGGTAAGACAAGAGGCTTGCTTGGATAGACGCAGCTTTCTTTGAAAAGAACATGATATTTAGCTAAGAGGTATGTTAGTTCTGGAACTTGAAGAGTTGAGAGACTGGTTAAAAAAGCAGTTCTTTGTATGCAGTAGTTCAGGAAGGTAGAAACAAATGAATGATGGAAAAGAATAAGGCTTTTTATGAGCCATCTTGTACCTGGCAGGGCAGATCCACAGCCAATAGAGCCCAGCTGTCCCCTTGCTCATTCACTCTGGTGTCTCTGCTTGGAGACTTACAATTATGGGCAAAAGGTAGGTCCATTACCGCTGGGTGTGCACAGAGCTGGCCCAGATCCATGACTCTCAACAGTTTTGTAATAAACTTAATGGTTTCTTCATACACTTTAAAAGCTTTTGTAGCTCAAATGTTTCATTATCCATGGTGACCTGCAATCCAGAAGATATGTGAGAGTTAAAAAAACCCAACTTGTAAGACAGTTAAGAAAAATCTTTTTATCCTAGTCAAAGCAGAAATCTACATTTTCAGAAAAGATTTAAGAGAACTAACACTACACGAACCTAAATAAGTACAGTAATATACTTCCTACGTCAAATACACACCTTCCTTCGGGATTCTGCTCATGTAAATACCATCACATTTTCTTTTTTAGGTTTCACCATGCGTGTGAAGTGGATACAAAAAGACATTGCTGAATTTAAGGCAAATTATTGAAAGAAATTTAGATTTTCTTAGTCCCTAAAACTCAACTGAAGAATGAGTCCTCTGTTTCTTTGTCATGCAGGATTGAGCCCTTTGTAACCGCCTTTGCAGTGTCATGCCACTTAACAAACATCAGTACATAGAAGCAGATAGAAATTATTCATATTTTCTGTTGAGAAAATATACTAAATTGCACTGTTTGTTAAGCTGTGAACCTGTTCTTTTCTATTTCCTTCTGGGAACAAGGATTAAGTAAATTAGTCTTCAGAGAGCTACATTTATTGTGTTACTGTCATTTCTCAATGAAAATAGAAGAACTATAATACTGTCTTATTTGACTGAGTCCCAGCTGACACATGGTCATTTTGTCTGCCCCACCACAGAGGAGTTAGGACTTCTGCCTCTGTATTTCCCTTGGTCCACATCCCTCCACTAATACTGAACACGTGCATATTTCCTACACTTTTTGACATCATCAAGCTGGCAACCGTCTCATCCAATTTGCTGGAGCAAACCAAGGTGCTGGCATGGCTTTCTTGAATGGTAAATATCATCACTGAGTGTGTAACAGCTGAGAATGTTGCCTCTAGCATCTGCCCACATGCTGCAGGACTATCTGGCACATCCACAATCTGTCTGCCAGCAGGAAAATAAAAAAACAAACCAACTCACAACACACACACAAAACCAACCATTCAGCTCTGGCTGAAGTTAACTCTTTCTTTAACAAAGACAGAAATACCATCATATCTGCTTCAAAAAATAAGGGCAACAATGAGAAAATCACTTATGCTACCCACACTCTGCCTCCTCCAAAGCTGCACACATGACAGAGTTACGGAGGAAGCAATCCTGTCAATTTTCGTGTGGCTGCTGTTGCTTGGAAACCACTCCCTTGGTAACTACAACGCATTCTCCGCACGTCCCGGTAGCAATTCCTCTCTGGCTCTGAGACACGCAAACCTGCAGTATGGTGTGAAGAGAGTAAAAGAAAAACAAAAAAACAGTAATAAAAAAAGCAACCTGAAGGAAAAAGGAGAGAATGAGCAAAAGATTTGTTGTTGCTGTTGTTTCAAAAATGTCGAAATGAAAAATAATGTAATTGAATATAGATCTGGAAGTTGTTTTTAACATTGTTTGGAGGAGAAATTGTTGATATGCATCAAAAAGTGTGCCTTGAATCAAAAGCATGAGGTTGGAGATAGGTGCTCATGTGGCTCTGGAGTACTGCCACTGAGCCTGGTACAGAAAGTTGGCTGTCACTAGTGTTTTCTCTTCTCTGTACCAGTTTGACAGGGCATTTGTCGCTGAATCCACAGAATGCTTTAGAATTCAGCTTCAGAAAACATCCGCTAAAAATAACTCATTAGTATTTTGAAAATCATTTCTAAAGAAAACCACTATAAAAAGAAGAGATTATAAGCCATAGAGCCCTTTCACAGACTGCTCCAGAAGCATGGCTCCAGGAAGCTGTGACTCCAGGAGATACTGCTGCTAAGTCACTGCTAAAAACACATTGATCTTTCTTTTCAGAAATATTTATTTGAGCTCTTTGCATAGAATGTGAAACTTGGTTAATTCATCTTTGCATACCAATAACCTTGCCTTCTGCTTACCTGGACCTCCAATTTCTCTCTGACAACAGGACCATGCAGGCAGCTCAGCATAATTGTTGTTCGTGGACAACGTAAAGGAAATCCAATTTTTATACCAAACAAATGGAAGGAGTGCTCTAGTGATAGTATAAGCCTTTTATTTTTTTTTCAGTTTTGCTTTTCCTGGGCCTTCTGTCAGAATCACTGATGTGTCATTCCAGCAGCCCAAAGAAAGAGAAAGGGAGAAAGGGGAGAAAGAGAAAAAGGCAGCACTGAGAATTAGTGCCACATTAAGTGTCCTATGCACTGGTCGTACAAGGCAGAGCAGACTCAACAGCCTGTAGACTATATAAACATGTGTGCAAAGGAGGTTTCTTTTTACACAGATAGAAATCATTAGGATGGCAAAGAGGAGGCAGCAGGACATCCCTCCTGCTCCCATTTATTTGTATTAACTAGGTTAGGACTGAGAGTGTCTCTAAACAAGCATGGAAAAATAAATAAGGATACTATAGAAATCATTTAAATCACCCCTGTTGTCACTGTAATGAACTATTCTTTTTATGTGTGTCTGTATAAATATGTGGATGTGTATCTGTACATAGACACACGTATACTCCTGCCTTTTCAAGGACAGCAGTAAGTCCTTGTGTTATTTTTTTGCAGACAAAAAAATTAACTGGCTGAAGTTATTTTTTTTCATAGGAGGAGCATCACCCCAAACCATTAATAGTGTCATTTTAACACCTTTAGTTGAAGCATGCCTTCCACCCACACTCCAAATGGCGGAGGATATATGTAAACCACACCTCTACCAGGAATTCAGTAACTTACTGAGTCAATGCAAATGTTGGTGCTACACTGCAATAATATACTCATTCCTTTCCTGTTTCCTGGGACAAATTAAGAAATCTGAAAATGGAAGACTGGACTTTAAAGTATTCTGGGAATATGGCAGTTTGCATGATATCTGCAATCTAATATTGCAGGCTAGGGAGGAGAGGACAGGAGGATTACTCTTACTCTGATTACTAGAAAAGATACGATGGAGGGATGCAATAGATCTGTGTAACGGTAATGGAAAGAATAGTATCACTTTCTCTGATGACTACCTGGGTCAGCACTAGTTTCTCATGAAATACAGTGTCTTAATTTAGAAAAATAAATGAGAATGTCTAGAGGAGTTGAGCTGATAGTATATTGTGCTACTATTCCCAGGTAGTTGAAATACTTCTTCAGCATATGTTTATGGTACTTCAAGAATGAAAATGACAGTGGGAAATGCCAAGTCTTCCACATTGCTGAGATAGCACTTAAAATGTTTTGGCAGTACTCCTTTCCCTCCCTGTGAATTTTAATTACTCTATCCAAAAGCACCAAGTAGCCATTAGGATCAACATTATTCAAATACTGATGCCATGAAAGCTCTAGCCTTGAATGTGAAGTTGTAGGTCTTCCGGTATATAACTATTGTTACCAAATTGCTCTTTGATGGAAACCAGGAAGTTACATATGTGTAAAAAAAAACACAAAAGAAAACAGAACCACAAAGGAAATGGGGATAACTGAGATTTCCCGATTATTTTTTTTTAAAGACATTTGCAAGGGTTAAACTAAATATTCCAGAAATGCACATGTAATAGAGTCTTCATTCCTTTCCAGTCAGCACTGCTTTAGTTTGAATTTAAATACTGCAGTTAGACTCCTTCCTTGGGTTGGATGAAAGAAAAATGCTTGAGTATATCAAGTTTATTTGAAAAAGTTTAGTGCTGTGATTTCATCTATAAATTTGCATCTTGTAGAATAATTATATATTCTTGGGTAATACAGTAATGTATGAATATATCAGTTAAATAGGCTTTCCTAAGCATTTAAAGCTTAATTCTGTGTCTAGAGTTTATTGAATATTTCACCATTAAAGTAAACATCAAAAAAAATTAAGGTCAATATTAAACACATGAAAATAAGCATCCGGTGTCATAGGATGTTAGACTTGCACCTTGCATGTAGCCTTTTTCAGTGAGCACCGTGTAAAGCCAATAAAATCCAAGGAGACTTTAGTATTTCACATTATCAATTCCTAACTCGCATAATAAAGATCTACGGGTTACTACAAAATCAGGGTTCTAGGTTTTGCTGAGCCGCTGTCCCACAGGGTTGTTGTGTGAGAGACACCATTACAGCCTACTTCATGGGTTATGAAATGAGGTGACAACAGATATATGTACATGTAATAATCATGCCTTGTACTGACTGGTACTGAAGTGATTGCATATATCAACATCTATGTTTAGAGTAGTATTTCGTCATACCTTCTGTATGTAGTTCCTAATGTCTTTCATTCTGGGATTTAAATGAAAATGAAAAATTTATGTCCTCCAGACTGCAAAAATTCACAGAAGATGAACCAAATCAAGACTGTATCTTTGAAGTCTCCGTACGTTGACATTTGACCTTCCCTGTCTCCAAATACCAGCTAAAGGAAAAACTGCCAGTTTCATTGGACTACATTCTGATTTTCTCACAGCACACTGAGTAACATCTTACTTCAAGAGGAGCCCATCTAGTCAGGGTGGGATGACTTACTAGAAATGCTTTAGACAAAGAAAGATTTGGAAAAAAACAGAAGCTTGATTTAAAAAAAATCTCTCTTGATCAGATTCTCTGTAACTCTGCCTTTAAATAGATAAATATTGCTGCTTCTTGCATATTGCTGGCTTGATTCAAGCAAATCCATCTAGCTTTTTAAAAGTCAGTGTTTGTATATTTAATTTCTCAGAGGATTCAGTAATGTCTATAGTCCATGGAATTGAACTGAGATCATTATTCTTGCCTTCCAAACATTCATTTGCAGGCACATCAGATTTTCTGTGATTTTTTTTTAAAATATGTTTGCCATAAATCTGAGGAGTTCCTTTAACATGGAATGAATAATAACCTACCATTTATCCTTTAACATGCTGCAAATCAAGGTATTAATTTATGTTACCTCAGTGTGCAAGAGACACTGCATTTCTTTGAGATGAGGTAGAGTGTGATCAAACCTATTTCCAATATAGTTTCATTACAGAATTTTTTCTTTCTGTTGAAATGTTCAGTGCCTGTCCGTGAAGCATTCTAAAGCATTCACAGAAAGCTATATTGCTCTTCAATATTAGAATACAGTGATAAATTTTCAAAAGAAATGTTTTTAATATACAAAGATCCTCTGAAGAATTTTTTGCACAGAGACATATAATTAAGAATGGTTATTCAGAGCAAAACTGTGCCGGAATAGTGGGGACTTCTAGTCAGAGAAAGTATTTACATGGAACAGGGACAAATATCCATCTCTCTGGTACCTTTGGTTGAAGTCCTAATCGCTGGGATATTGGTATTCTGTGCCATTTCCCATATTTGTTTAAATATTCATCAAACTAATGAAGGGTGATTTGGAACATTGCCCATGACGTTAACGAATCAAGAAGAACAACGTCTCGAACCTCAGGCTCACAGCAGCTATTCCACTGTTGCGCTCTCTGATGTTTTCACAAACTTAATTTGCACGGTCTTAATTTGTTTCAGTGCAGAATAAAGAACAAATGTCAAACCCCTGCAATTTTAACAGAGCTTCTATTTTTCAGGCAGCCTTCCCTACCCTTTCTAAAGACTTTTCCTATGGCCCAGAGGAGTCACATTCTCATAGACAAAACCCAAGCACAGTCCCGTGGAGTACGGGTTTCCTCCAAACAAGGATGAACAAGCAAGCAATTTGTCTAAACACCGGTTAAACCTTTCCCTCTAGCCACAGGGAGCTCAAGCAAAATCAGCTCCAGGCAAGGAATGATTTGCGGAGGAGCACGCTGGATGATTTGGGCCAAAACCAAGACCCTGTATTTCCAAACACCCTTCTAAACCCCAGCCAAGGAGTCACAGGTGGCACCTTTAAGGCATTAGGAAAGGTAACAGGGAAAGTCCAGAGAACACCGCTAGGCAGTGGGAACAACCATTACAGTGGTAAAGCAGGGATCTTCCAAAGAAATGTCCACAGAGTTTTAATAAGACTTTCATTATCTTCACCCATGGCCTCACCTCTTGTGACACTTGGCCCTCACCACCACACCACAACTTCTTTTCTCAAGTCTCTCCAGTAAAATGATTTTTTTTCTCTTGTCCCTACCCTATTGTCCTTTGATTTCCTTCAGTTTTCTTCCCACTTATGTATGTTTTATCTCCCTCATTGGTAAGTCTAAGCCAGGGGAAGTGTAGTTGCTATCATTCTGCCCCTTTCCTTTGTGTTTTTCATCTGCTCCTCTATTCATTATCATAAAAACTATGATTATTAGTAAGTAAAAGTAACTAGTTTTTCTGCTGTTGCTAACTGAAGTGCAACTGAACTGGTGGCACCTATAGGAGGCAAGTTTTCAAAAAACGGTCATAATAATTAGCTGAAAGCATTCCAAACAAAATGGTTTCTCCCTTGGTGAGTAAAAATTGTCACCTCAGTTAGCATAGCACACCCTGGATTTAGCCATCTAGCTACTTCTCCCTTCTCTTTCTTAATTACCAGTATAATCACATGACCATAGTCTTGAAGATCTCTTCAGTCCGTATTTGTACCAACACAATTTCATATGAATGGTGGCTCAGACCATCACGTATTAACAAATCACTTTCTAAAGCAAATAGTTTAAAGCTAACACAAATAAGGCTGTTGCTAAATATTATGTTTACCATTAGGTTATTTGCTTTTTGTTTTCAGCTTCCTAAATAATAACCCTACTAGAGAGCACTCCTATAACTGAAAGTGCTTATGATACTTCTGTTAACACTTCTAACACAACAAAATACTGAATGTACAGCAGAGAGCCAGTGATCTTTCCTCTCATATTTTAAAACTTTAGTGGCCTCATTAGCCAGGTTAGGTAAAGACAGAAACGAAAGGGAGATACAACAGAGATGTATCAAATTATGAGTGTGTCCTAGTTTCAGCTGGGATAGTGTTAGTGTCTTCCCAGTAGCTGGTCCAGCACTGTGTTTTGGGTTTAGTATGAGAAGGATGTTGATAACACCCTGATGGTTTCAGTTGTTGCTAAGTCGTGTTTAGACTAAGCCAAGGACTTTTCAGCTTCTCCTGCCCTGCCAGCAAGAAGGCTGGAGAGGCACAGGAAAGTTGGGAGGGGACACAGCCAGGAGAGCCCACCCAAACTGGCCAAAGGGGTATTCCATACCATGGGATGTCATGCCCAGCATATAAAGCTGGGAGAAGAAGAAGAAAGGGAGGACAATTGGAGTTACGGCGTTTGTCTTCCCAAGTCACTGTTACACATGGTGGAGCCGGCTTTCCTGGAGGTGGCTGAACACCTGCCTGCCAATGGGAAGTGGTGAATGAACTCCTTGTTTTGCTTTGCTTGTGCATGCGGATTTTGCTTTACCTATTAAACTGTCTTTATCTCAGCCCACGAGTTTTCTCACTTTTACCCTTCTGGTTCTCTCCCCCATCCCGCTGTGAGGGAGGTGAGTGAGCGGCTGCGTGGTGCTTGGTTGCTGGCTGGGGTTAAACCACGACAGAGTGGTATGGAGAAGCTTAAGAGCAACATTCATTGTTGTAACAAAATGAGTAGGAGCCAAATTCATACTAAAAGGAGAAATATCTTCACACAAACTAAACTACAGAGATTATTGCTAATGCATGGCATAGATTCAGAAGTTTATAGAGATTCAAAAAGTACATATACTAATTTATGGAAGGAGAATCCACTAGGTATATCAAGCACAGGATATCATCTCTAATTCAATGAATTCTTGAGCCACAACTCAAAGCTAGCAAATACCACTCTACAATTGGCCTCTCATATTTTCCCCAACAGCTGCTCATGGCATTACCAGAGGTAGGATACTGCATTAGATGGTCTTATGTAGGCCAGGCCTATAGCGCATCCAAAAATGGAAAGCTCCAGCTGGTAACTTGGACCAATAATTTAAGACTCTATCTATGTGAATTTAAACACCGTCAGGGTCTAATAGTATCCATAGTGAAAGGATTCCTTCAAGTCTTGTGCTGAACGTTTGAGAGGGCTTTTCATAATGTAGGAGATCACAATCAATACCACAGAGAGCACAGAAACCCTCATCTACTCCTAGTCCTAGAGGCAGTTAAATACTTGTATGTCCCTATTTCAAATTTCTCACAGTCCCATAGCTATATAGCTAATGCTCTGGCCACCATGATTCTACCAAACTGAACTCGCTTGCAAGCACCAAAGCTGGACTAGTGTACCCAACAGGAAAGCACCCCTCCACTGACACGTCTTTTGTTAACATCACACTTGCACAGGGCAGTGATGCTGTTGATGGCACAGCAGCACCAGTTCCAGACAGCCTCCAGATACCTTTGGTGAAGCAGCTGAGAAATTTGACTGATCTACCTGAGCTGAGAGTCAGGTCTCTGCAGCTGCGGTAGCTCCAGCTTTAGGCCAGCGCACTGTGATGGCTCCTGCAGGGGTCATGTCCCTGTGCCCGCGGCTGCCTCTGCTTCTGACCCAAGAGGGTTATACAATTAAGTTACTCTGTTCCTTGGGGTGCTAAAGCCTCACCTTTAGATTCCACCTGAGAGGGTCCTGGGATATGGGAGCCCACAGCAAATGAAGACCTCAGATTGTATTGATGCTTTTTAGGATTGAGGCACAGATCTAAGCCAGTAACTCCCTGCTTTATCTCCTTCTCCCTGTTCTTCACCACTTACACCCGAGCTTCATTATCTAACTCTACCTTATGAGTAGCTATGGTGATCAGATAGCACAATTCTGTGCTGCTTCTTGGGTAACATTATTTATCAACACATTTATTCATACATGCATGAAAGTCCTAAGCAAGCCAGGTAACACAAATGAGACAACAGGCTGCTACTATATAAATAAACCTTTTCCTTCCATCCTAAAATCACAGGGTTTAGAATGAAAATTGGGAGGAGTATAGTCTTTCCTTTACTACCCTTAAAAAGTGACAACTGTGTGATATTATATTGGTGGACAAGGGACCTGAGAGGTAGTTAAGACAGCAGATAGTAAGATGCAGAACAGCAGCTGCCTGACAAAAGTAAAATTGATTCTTGCATGCAGCTTCTGCCAAAACAATGGCAAATCACTTGGCAATGCGTTGCTTGTATGAAAAAGGCTACCTTGAATTTTAAAACCTAAAAGCCCTAGAAAATGTACCGTGCTTAAGGATCTGAATCACACTTTTGCAGATAAGTAGGCTCTGGTTTCATGTAATGGAACTAAATGCTTGAACTTGAACAGAATTTTTCCTTAAGTGTGGCCTATTCCCTCAAGAAATATGAATTGTTCTAGATATTTCATTTTCTTAACATGGAGATTACATTCATTTTAGATTTCCACAAAAATGAGTGAAGAGATAGTCTGGTCAAAAAGAAAAGTTTTCCCTTTTAATTATTCTTGAATTACACCACAGTAATTTGACACTGTAAGTATAGAACATACCCATAAATTTGGGAAGTATTTGTAGGAACGGTGAACTTAATGATGTATTGCACTCAAAGTTACCTCAGTTGCACTGAATTTCCTATACTATTATCCCTGAAATGCAAAAGTTAAATAAGGCAAAATGAACAATTTGCCTTTGGAGCAATAATCTATGAACAGATCACTTTTTTTAAAAAGACGTCTTTTTGACCCATGTGCGTTATTTAGACATAGCCATCATATGTCAAGAGACGCTTTCCCCTTTAGCTGCTGGCTAGTCTTGCTAATACTGCCCAACATACGGTAGGCCTCATTGCTGCAAGGGCACACTATAGACCTGCAGTCAACTCGTTGTCCCCAAGCTCTCCCAGGCCCTCTTCTACAAATCCGACGCTTTCTAGTGGTAGAAGACTACTACTCACAGCAAAAGAATCCTGCTAAATCTGAGTTTCGTGTTCTTACCCCTTTTACAGAATTGATATTTATGAAGGCTGAAAAGAGCCCTTTTTAGCATTCTTCTGGATTATTTTAAGTACCTCCTATGTAATCATCAGATCTAGCCAAGAAATGCTTGTGCTTCTGAGTCTGACAAAGATCTTAATTAATTTTTTGAACTATTTTCCTATCTAGTAGTCCAAACAAGGAAGCAAAACAGTACTACATTTCCAGTTGTCTTCACAGATCAGTGATTACAGTCCACTTTAACCTTTTTGATTCAAAAGCTAACCTATGAAAGCTCTGGTTCTTGATTAAAATCAGCTTAAAAAACCCATTTTTATTATTTATGAACCTTAAGGTTATGCATGAACTTTCCTGATGTCCAGCTGATCAAGAGGAGCTTATCTCCCACACTTCATAGTGCCCGCAAGGAATGGTTCAAATTTTAAATCCTCAAAACATTTTGCCCCAGACTCTTGGCATTTTCACTAACTTCATTTGAAATTGTGATATTTATTTTACATTTATTTGAGTCTCATTTGAGTATATCTTCTCAGTGCAACACTCTAAAGCCAAAAGAAAGTTGCAAACACCTGCACATAAACATTTTTTTTATGCAAACACAAAGAGAAGTTTAGCACATTGCTTAAGTAAGGAAAGTATTTGTTACAGAATATGGTTTAGTATGTATTTTAGTACCACTTCAAGTCTTCAGATGAACAAACCTTATTCAGACCTTACATTTTGAACATGTGTTTTAAGTTCAATTGGAATCCAGCTCTTTCTGTGCCTTGCTGGTAACAGGTAGACCTAAATTAAATCTATTTAAAAAATAAGGGGACTGGACAGACAATGTTGTAAAAAGATCAGCATAACCATTCTGAGTCTGAAATTTTAAATGAAGACATTGAGACTTTTGAGATTCACCTCTGCACTCTTTTGAATGGTGAAAGAGAAGGAGCATACAGAGGCAGTGAGGAGTCCTTCCCTTGGGTTTCTTAAGTAACTCCCCAGTCCTCTTCTGTTCTAGAGAGAAAGAGTATTATTTCCTTAAGAAGGACTCCAAAGGAAGAAGAAGGGATAGGAGCTGGGACAGCTTGATATTCACTGCTGCGAAGACCACCACTGTAACATAATTCCAGCCCAACACTCAGCTGAATATAACATGTGGTGCCAAGACATCTGGAGGAAGAGGACATACTTTCATCACCCATCTCTGCCTGTCTAAGAGTGGAAATTGAGCTTATGGTCCAGAAGAGGTCAT
This sequence comes from Sagittarius serpentarius, assembly GCA_034782735.1. Classification (NCBI taxonomy): domain Eukaryota; kingdom Metazoa; phylum Chordata; class Aves; order Accipitriformes; family Sagittariidae; genus Sagittarius; species Sagittarius serpentarius. The sequence goes on along the minus strand of JAVKLA010000042.1, from coordinate 8,143,236 downwards.
TATCACTGTACATCACTTCAGTTCCACAGTTTTCAGGACCAATGGATGCCATGCCATTCTCCCAGGACAAAAATTAGAATAGAATAGAATAGAGTAGAATAGAATAGAATAGAATAGAATAGAATAGAATAGAATAGAATAGAATAGAATTTCAG
>JAVKLA010000042.1:8068670-8142981 GCA_034782735.1 Sagittarius serpentarius | reverse complement strand
GAATAGAATAGAATAGAATAGAATAGAATAGAATAGAATAGAATAGAATAGAATAGAATTTCAGTTGGAAGGGACCTACGGTTACCATCTAGTCCCACTGCCTAGATTGTGTGGAACCACGACCAGAGATGTTTCTTGCTGGAAAGGATCATAACTGCTGGTGACAATTTTTGACAATTTTAAGATGATTTAGAAAAAAATCAAACCAGAAATCTTTTCAATTTTTACTTGCCTCTCTTCTTCTCTTTGCTCACTTACAAATGTCTGCTCAGTGGAATATGTTATCAGCTATTTAACCACGTCAGGAAGTCATATCAAGTAGTAGTATAGTAGTCTTGCCATATATTTTCCTTATTATACACTAAAGCTTTATGGCAGAATTCCTGTGGATGTACTTCTTGTAGGTAATGATTTATAGTATATAGTATCCTGAAGGCATTTTAAGTCTAAGTCCACTCTATTTCTCCCCTCTAAGAAGGTGAAACTTTAACACGGAATCAGAGAGTTATGCTTTGTTTGTAAAATTTTGTTAAAAACAGTCTGGAATTTGAAGGATTCTTATCCCTGCCACCCAACCCCACCCCCACCCTGAAAAAAAAAAGATTGTAAAACTGTCTCATAGGGCACATTTTGAAACTATACAAGTAAACTGCCATTATCTATATGTTAGGGTAACTTGTGCTTCACAGTCTTTTCTCTGTACTTGCTGTGCAAACTGATTCGGAGCAGAAGAAACCATAAGCTCCAGGAGCCAATCTGCCACTGTTGTCTGTTTATATAGTCTGATAGAATTTACATGGGCTGGCAGACAAAACTGCCCTTTGCATCCTTTGTCTCTAGGGGAATTTGGAAGTATGTCCAAGTTTATAAAATAACGATAATCACACTATACACTAAGCACAAATAACAGATTTTCCGAGGGCCTATTCTGAGCAAGATAAAACTGTGGACAAACAGAAAATAACGGATGATGCTTAAAAAACAAAGAAAAGCAACCCATTTATGCATCAAACTTAAAGTGGGTCACTCTGCAATGTAAAGCACATTTTTAGTGGTTATAAATTTAGCAACCCTCTGCAGCATTATGCATGACAGCAGTCTTGTGATATTTCAAGTACAGAACAGGTCCCCGGAGACACCATGTAATTTATAATGGACTAACCATAATAAACTGTAGCAGTCAGAAAAGGAGCTGGTTCCAATGAAATAAGGCATGTTGGTCTATTTGTCGTATAGGAATGTCCTGTTGAAGACCTAACTTATCTGAGATCAGACAGAAACAATGGGAAGGTTGGCTGGTTGGTTGATAAAAAAAAAGAAGACAGAATGGAAGTTCTCCTCCTTTGTCTTTCAGAGAGTAAGAAATTAAAAGAAAGAAAACAAATACAAAGGATCACAGTACACTTCTTCAGTTGACTAATAACTAGCAACCCTTTCCTCCAAGTGCACAGCAAATGCCGTACTGCCTTTTTTGTGCTGGCAATGCTTTATCGTAATTGGTTCAGTAACAAAACCCAGTGATACCTGCAGGGCCACAGGCACTGCCTTCCTGAGCTTTCCTGCAAATTAATTAGGCACCAGCTGTCTGCAAAGGCACTCTATTTTTGACATATCTGTTACTTCATTACTTCACACAGTCCTTGCAGGTAGACTGTGGGTGTCTGTTTGCTCTCTTCATAGCTACCGAAGACTGATACCTAACAACGTGCACAGAAATAGGGGAAATGATAAGCAGATTAAAGGTGCTCATTTCCAAAATACAGGTGTATTTAGCATGTCCACTCAGTGCAGGGGTCTACGCACTCTACAATTAATGAAAAAATTAGGTTAAACCATTGCTATTTAAGGCTCAGAAACTTCATTTCTAGATCCTAGCTTCTTATAGGCCTTTGATGACCTGAGAAACTTTAAAAGACATTATTAGCTTGGACTTCTGAAGAAAAAGTTTCATTTAACATTCTCCTGTTCTGTCACCTGGTCCTTCGAAATAACAAGAAAAAAGTGCTCCAGTTACATCATGTTTTTCAGTTATCAATGAATGATATAATTAAGGCACAGGTATTGCAATACCATCAATATGATACTTAACATCTAATTGAACAATAATTGAGGGGTAAAAGGCCACAGCAAAACTTGTAGGACCGTTCTGGTGCAAATTGTTAGCAGGATCAGTGACCTAGGCAGTGCTGCGTCCTCAGTGTGTGACTACAGGGAGTTTGCTGCCTTCCCTCTGCCACAGAACACCCAACCATTTTGGGAGAGCAGACGGGCACTTCTGCCTCCAAGGAGAGAAGAAGGGGGGTGCCGCATGGAATGCAAACCTGAGGCAAATCCCTCTCTGACAGCAGGCTTATTGTCTATCTGACAAATGTATTTAGAAATCCCAAAGCATCCTTCCAAATTCACAATATGCAAAAGCTATGGTAATCTTAATTTCATTCCTCAAAGCAAAATGACCTGAGCGCAACAAACAGAGTGCAAAGCAATTGATTGGTTCATAGACATGCATATTCATGGGTCCTACCTGTTGTAGCAAGCAGAGCTGAGGAGGCCAAGTCTGCAGAGACATCACCATGCAGGAACCTGGTACTCACGCTTTATCAGGTCTCAGAGCTATACCTTCAGCATATCTCACGTATGAAGCTTAAGCTTTTAAATGAAACATCAGCTAAAACAATTATGAAGTACATATAATGAATCAGAAACTCTAAGAGTATGATCTTCAAAGCATGCAAACTTTGAAAGTCTAAAAATATGTCAAATCATTGCTAGAGTTTTATTGTCCTTTCCTAGTGTTCTGATTCCTCATCATGACTAATCTAAGTATTTCAGAGGAAAGCTGACTGCTAAGCTGACATGTTTAGATTTTATTTTTCCAGACATCTTGATGGAAAAAAAAAAATAGACAAATTTTTAATTTAACCCCCAACATTTGACATGAAAAATGAAAAATATTTTAGTTGAAAGGAAGAGTGAAATCTCCCAGAAAAGAAAACCATTTCCACTCGGATATTAAAATAGCATTAAAAAAAAAAAAGTGTTAAATAATGTACTAACAAAAGAACATCCTTTTTGCATTATGGAAAATACAATTTTGTTTATTGAAAATTTTCTTTAAATAAATAATTTATACAAATTTAAATCCAAATATAATGCAAGAGTTTACAATACTGTAAAATATCCACATAAAACAAATACCATGTTTTCATGAATAAATACTCACAATGCATATATTCTTTCCAAATATATTTTTGATAGAACTAGACTCATCTAATAGTAAAAAGAACGCTGTGTTTTGTCCATGCATTCACAATTGAGCAGTCCAGCTATCTGTGGGGATATAAAGTACATCAGAGAAAGACATTTAGTGTCTTCAAAAAGCAAAGAAGTATCTGGAAAGGTCAAATTTAGACACTGTATACAGTGTAGTTTCCAATTCAGCAATATGCATGAGTGCTTGCAAAATCTAAGCAAAATGTTTGCATTTATAGCCCAACAGATTTGTCTTGTTAACTCAGTTATTAAAGGAGAAAGATCTTCCCTCCCCTCCTCCATTGTTTTTACCACTCAAACATTTTTCAGGATGTGCACGGTAAACGGAAATGCTCATTTTTCAACAAGGTGCTTAACATCCTGTGAAATCCTTTGGGCCCAAGCCTGCTCACCAGAGTAAAGGGAGCAGGATTTCGTATTTGTTTTCAAGCACTGTTAGATGTAAAACACACACCTACGGAAGAAGTATAGACATGCTGGACATCCTTTCCTTTCGTCAACACCAGGAGATATTGCCTCACATGGCTTTCCTGTAAGCTAGCTGAAATAGGAAAACCAGGTGATGGATGGCTATGCTGCAGCTAAAAGACAGAGAAACATGCTATGCCAGAAAAGCAGCTTGTATTTACTTTAAAATCTTATAGCATGAGTGAGAAACCATCCTTTACTTTTCATCTGGCTGTCCTTTCCGTTTTTTTGTTTCTTCTTTTTGTAAGTTTGTGTTTGGATCTCATATAAAGGCTTTTTTTCCTCTTTCTCTCATCCTTAATTAGTTTGAATGTCAAACCTGTTCAGTAATCACATCACTTTGGGTAGTAATGAAGGCAAATAAATAACGCTTAACCTTTCTTAGAGAGATCTGGAGACCCTTCCAAAACCACTTAAGGCTTGTATGATTCACTGGAATCAGCCAAGATCTTGATGCTAAGTTTCCAAACTTGTGTAAGAAAGCAAACATTAAAATTAAGGGAGGGAGAGGGAAGAAGAAATTTGTCCTTCCTACAGTCTTACACCCTTTTAATTTTAAAGTATGCTATGAGTGGGAGAAAAGAAAAGAAAAGAAATTATGCAATGCACTTTACACTTTGTTGCTGCTTGGGAGGTCGGGAGGTTATTAGCTGGATTTCCTCATGCTGGGGGTCTTTTTCTTTTTTCTTCCCCACCCCACCCCCACCCCGCTTTTTCTTTCCAGTGATTTTTTTTCTGACACATATTTCTACTTCAAATATCTTTTGAATGGTGACCACCACCACCAACAATAAAAGCCTCAATCTTTCATTAACGTAAAATACAGAAGAACAGAAAAATCAATCCAATTTGTCTGTAAATCTTGCAGATAAATCTTGCTGTCCTGACATGTAGGTTTCAGTCTATTATCCACATTCCTTCTCCCATCAAAGTCCCCTCACCTGAAGAAACAATTTCTTTGCATGACATGGAAGGGGAAACATTATCCTCAAGAACAGAACTGCACTGATCCTTCCACGATCAAATTAGCTTTTGTGCCGTGGGTTTATCACTGCACCTCTTGCCCTTTTTTTGCTGCTGTCAAAGAGCATATGACATTCCCTGTAACCTGCATGACATTGCACTCCTGTGACTGCCTGTGATCTCTCTTTGCAGTACCTTCATAAACATCAATGCCATAAAATTTCACCAAAATGTTGAAGATTAAAGACTGACATGATTGAACAGACTCTTCAGAAAAGAAACATTGGAAACATTTAACAAGGAGATCTTAAAGGCCACAGACCAGTTTCACGTGGGCTTAGAAAGCATCAGTCTTTAGACATATCAAACAAGCATAGAAATGCACGTGACTATACACATCCATAGATATACACGTATCTCTACTCAAGTATCATTTGAAAAATAAACAGCACCAGAACTGAAAATGTGCACAGTTTACATGATTCAGTTTTTAAAGCATTTGCAAGGGAACCTAAGTAAGCCAATCCAAGACTCAGAACTTCATGAAGATTTTGTTTCCTTGGCTATATTATTTCTAAAAAAGATAAAGTTTTTAAAAAAAGTGGTCTCAGCTGGAAGCATGCCCTTAGCCATTAGAGTGCCAAAATGAATGCAGTATGTCAGCTCTGACAATCTGTCAGAAAGAGGGAAAAAATATTTTTGTTCCAAGAATAAGACATATTCAAAAGTTTTTGCCCCGAAAATAAAACAGACCACCACCCCCGCAAAAAAAACCAACAACAACAAAAAAACCCCCCAACAAAACCTGCCTGGGCCACAGTGTCAGTCAAGGCAAGCATAGCTCCATTTACAAAACCAATTTACATCATCTGAATAACCAACCCCTATTTCTGCACATAATCATCATTTTAAAAATTTTTTTTCTTGCCTAGACTCATATGAACATCATAATAAATCAGTCACTCCACATATCCTTCAAGAATAACAAGTGTTACAAATTAGTAATGTCATGCTGGTCATTAATTTTGATAACCAAAGAATTTGCATTAGTGAACATACTTGCTATGTAGTTGTTAATGTTATATTTGTTTAATATACAACAGTTACAATGTGTTAGAAGCCAGTTCCCATTATTTGATTTTCATAGCTGTTCAATATTTGATAGACACATGATTTCATTCTTTAAAATATTGATTTTCCTGTTATAAGTTGAGAACTCTGATGTTAGATAATTTCCGCCATGTTCTGTTAATTTTAGATTATGAAGATACATTCAACAGTACAATTTACCAATAAGAAGCCGATATTAATGTTTCTAATTTGCAGCCAAGTATTCATTCATTGAATGAAGGAGAGGCCATGTTATGAGTCATGAAGTAAGTGTTAAAGCTCAGAATAGAATAAAGGGAATAAATTATTCAAACACTCTGCAGCACCAGTCTTATTTTTGTGCCAGTAGATTTGATATAACACCTATTAGTATGTGATAACATTAAATGCATTTATAGATACAGACAGGTGAAAAGGTAAAAAGACAACTTGCTCTATTTTAATTTGGAAATGATACTCACCCATAAGTATAAATATTTTTAGACCCTAAAATCACGAACCAGTCTTAAAGTTGAAATACTTTGCTTTCTAGCTTGTAATAATCTCTGAAAATAAGGGCCAACAGAACATCACATACTTGTAACAAAGCAACTGTGTTAACATTTTAGTCTCTTTTCAGAAATCAGATCTACTGTTTAGAAGCTTCAGAGGAAGATGTGATACGTTTTAAACAGTGAAGAGATGAAGTCATACTTGAGTTTTCCGTAACGGTCTGGAATATTTTACTTTTCGTGTTCTATGTCTCCTGACACAGAGCCAGCATCCTGCAACCAGCAGTTCCTCACCTCAGTATCAGCCACGAGACTCACGGGTCTTCCCATCTCCAATCTTCTCTGCAGAACTGGTGCTCTTTATCCACAGAACAGCGAGACAGAACAGATCAGTCATTAAAGCAGTGCTGCTGTGGGGCTGGGAACAGAGAGTAGCCAGGTGGATAACTTCAAAAGGAATTACCAACCGCTGCCTGCATTTCCAGGGAAAAATGAGGATTCGGCAGTTTTAGCCTTTGGCAGCCTTCTGCCTGTTGGCCATTTGTTCCCTTTTTTGGTGCTCCATCTGCTCCCCCTGCTTGGATTAACCAAAGAACCAAATTGGGGCAGAAACTGCGGGTATGTACAGCTAAGGCTACCAATAAATACCCTGCCATCTCCCCCATGTAGTGACACTTGGGGTTTGGAAACACAACTATGAATTCCATTTTATTAGAGCTGGGCTGGCTTAGAACAAGAAAAACTAATGGACATGAACTGTTTCCTCAGCAGAGCAAATTAACAAGTCTAATCCTGAAGGCTAATGCTCAAGATCTACTAGGACAGAAAGAAGAAGCAACAACAAAACTGTGTTAGTGGACATTCTACATCTCGGGAGCACAAGAAGAGACCCAGCTTCTGGTCCCTGCTACTGCCGATAAAGGTTTGTGCAAAACAGTCAGCAGATGGGGTACAGCAGTGCAGATGCCCCTCATGACCATGCTTGACCACACTCTCCTCCTCGTCTGTTAATCTTGAATTCTGTTTTATGCAACAGAACCACTCCAACAGGAAAATCTGCTAAATCCACCATCCTGAAAGGGTCAATAATTTGGTCCTCCAGGTCTCTCCTATTAAATGTTAAGTAGGAAGAGGAAGGAATGGAACTTGGGTCTTCTGTATCTTAAGTCCAAGTAGACAGGCTTAAGACTGTTTAGACCTTTTCTGTAAAAGGAAATACCATGCCACCGCCAACAGCTGCCACCGTATTTCTTTAAGGAGGACACCAGCAACTTACCATCACTAGCAGATTTACAAGAGTTGACTCTGAGGAGGAGTTACTGAACTTCTGAGATTTTCAGCTGTTCCCCTCTTCTCAGCATTTTCTTACTGACGAGCACTAAGGATCTCAGCATACGGGGCTTATATTCCCCAGACATTCAACTCCCCTTGACTGCTGTGTAGGCAAATTAACACCATGTTATGGCTATCCTTTTGCATATTAAGCCTACACTTCAGATGCCTCGATGCCCAACTTCCTGGTGTCCCTTTCTGACCCAAATTCATATTCACTTCGGATGAGAACTGTAATCTTCTGCAGCTTTGAGAAAAGAGCCTGCCCAACATAACACAACTACATATACATCTTTTAGGTTTTCTTTATTTATATTTTTTTAGTTCAAGAATTACACACTAGCCAACATTATTATATATTTACATGCTGAAACTGGCTGCAATAATTTTAAATTCAAGAAAATATCTCTTATGTGCTACTCATTTACAATCATCATTTTACTACCTCATATATCCCAGAGGTTAGCAGTCCTTTTGAGAAAGACATGAAGATCTGATGCAATGATATCCACTAGTATTTTGCATTTTCTAGCCATTGGAAAATGTGCATTATGTGCATATAAGAAAGGCTACAAGGTCATTAGTAAGGCTGATGATTACTACATTATGAAGTAAATAGTACTAAGTAAAAAAAGATAAATCAGAACTGTGCAAAGACAGTACTAACAGAACCATTTAAACACCCATGCAAATAAAAATGTGATAGAAGTCAAATCATAGTCAGCTTGTTAGAATTAATCATGTTTCAAATATTCTTTTTGTCTTCAACTGAAAGTAACAGGACGGACCATGAACAATACAGCCTGGTGAGTATCTGTCAAATGACAGTAACAGTGAAAACATACAAAATGTTATCAAACTGGAATAGATGACCTCATGTCTGAAAAACACTAAAAAAATACAACCCTTAGTATGAAAGTAGAGGTGAGATTTTTCATCATGTAAGTTTCTTTTTTTTTCAAAGCACTTACAAAGAAAATAATCTTATACTTATGAAATGTTAGTGTTGCATATTCTTGTAGAGATGATCTATTTTGATTTTATATTAATGGATATTTAAATTATTACTATTTTTACAAAGTAGAATAGGGCAGTATTTTTGATCAACATTCCACTTGCTTCTTAAAAATTTAGACAAAGTTCCTAGTGCATTTTATTAAGCTTTACCTTTGGTGTTAAGCAGTGACTTATTAGATTTCCCTTTTAAACAATTTCTGGAGCGAAGATTCTTTGGCTTTGGGGGACTATGCTATCTAACGACAGTCAAACATCCTTTTTTTTTTTTTTAAAAAAAAAAAAGAAAAATATAAGTCTACTATTAGATACCATAAGAGATACAGATTTCAGAAACAGACAGACGCAATATGCAGGCTTTCTGTAATGAAATCGCCAACAGCTGAATTCTCACTTACCCTGGATTCCTTCACCTCCACTCACCGAGCAACATAAAAGTGCCTTATTTTAAGTGAAAACCAGGCCCTGTTTGTTTACGCTAATCTGAGTACTGAGTGCCAAGCTACTATCTTCTGTTGCCTGAACATTTTCACCATACAAAAGGATCGATTGTGCTAGCAGTAACGTTGCCGCAATGGTTATTTTACACCACAGTACTTGCTGTACTTTTTTATATCTGGAATCCAAATCTGGTTATGCAAAAGGGTGTTTAAATTACTCTGCTAGAGCACTGCAATTATTGTACTTAGTAAAAAAAAGTCACTAAACAATTACTGTATCTATCGACTGCTCATTTACAGCTTATTTAATTATTTACATAATTTTAGGACACGTTAACCTAAACCATAAGTAGAATTAGCTTTTTGCCTTACCATAAAGTACAAATTAGAAGTTAAAAATGTTTAAGAAATCTGATAATATTTACACATGTTCAGCTTAAGATATGGTTGCTCACATTGTATGTTCTATGTACACATAGCAAAATGTTATGATCACTACTGATATAGTATTGTACCCTGGCCATCCCAGCCTAGATTATTTTCTAGAAATATTTAATATTTTTGCCTTTTTTTGTTGGTTCCCTAAGGAATTTGTTGGTTTTGAAAACTTACTAGTGGACAATGCTGTTATAAAAAGAGAGAGAAGAAATAGGCAAGCAATGTGAGGACTAGTCTAATTTCAGATGCTAGGAGGTACAGTACTATCATCATGTCAAACGGTGCAATGCTCCATACGAATTATAAGCATTGATCTGCTGATATAGAAATGCCCAGTTACCCTGTATAGTAAGTTGGTTTTCTTTAAATACATTAATCTTTTTTTTCTCAAAAATATATTCATACACTGGTTGATGGTAGAAACAATACTATTATTAGCTTATTCCTTTAACACGCCAACATATGATTGTGTGTGCATATATATACTCAGTACGTGTATGTATACGCACATATGTCCATATAGACATTTAGGTATATGTCCATATGCACATATATTTGGACAATGTTTAACATCCGTTCACTTATGTTTAGTACTGTGTGACAGTATAGAATTGGAACACAGTCTGATAATTACATTGAAAACTAATTGATCTTTAATTTTAATGCATATTTGTCTGAAATAAATAGTATTTTTTCCCCAGGTGTAAGACCACCACTCATTTTCTCTACGCATTGTGCTTTTGTACCTTACAGATTTTATGTCTTTTTTATTAGAATGTAAAAACCCTCTGAAGAACTTTGCGACGTGCTGTTATCTAAGACTCTGTTTTCCTCCCCTGGGAATGAGAAAAGAAATGGTCACAATGTCACTGCTTGAGTCTTTCTTCCCAGACATTAAACTGCGATAGGATAGAAACATAACATTCCTTATGCAAACACAGAAATATGTTGCATGAATTTTCAGTTCTGAAAATGTGTATCATACTTACTAGCAGTCATGTACAGTATATATTTACAGATTGATCTCAAATATTTCATTAAAACTGTGCCATGTTATAGTCATAATTTGCCCATGAATTTCACAAAGATGAAAAACACCTTAATTGCTGGCTATTATGTCTAATAGAACAATAAAATGTGCAACTATAATTATATTACAAGGTCTATCTAAATTATTAACTTTCATATTTTGCTTATTGAAACTAACAACAATTAACACGATTAAAAAGATCTAGAATACTCATTTTCAGTCAATCCTAAAGTAAAAGCGAATTTATTCTAGTTTACCTCAAGTGTAGCACACATAGCAAACCCCATATCTAATGTATGTTGGCATAATTTCTCACTTTCACTCAAGTATCTCAGGAGAGGAGTAAGTGCTCACCTTGGGCTCGAGTTACACTTTTCCCTTGACAGTGCCTCACCAGTCTTTTTATATCACAGTGTTAAGCCTTAGTACAAAATGATAGAAACCTTCTCTTGCACTAATTTTATACATCACGTTAATAGCCAGAAGGACATAGTAAAAGCGAAAGTGCTCCTTCCCCCCAGATAATATATCTTTCCTAGTGACACCTGAGCAGAAACCAGACATTTTCTTTCACTCTCTGAATAGTGACATCAGAGAGTATTATGGCTTGTACTGTAACTTCAGATAAATTCATGTGCAGTTCTAGGATTCAGTCTTTGTGGTTTTCATAACAGCTGATGCAGTAAACCAATGCGGAGTCTCAACATATTCTCTGTAAGGTTTTATATTTGATGTGTATCAACCACAATCAGGCTGTGAGCTCCCTGTATTCACACTATGCTTCTGTGAAATAAAAAAGGAGTTGGCAGCAATTTGTGAAATGAAAGAAAAGCGTGTACAGAAGAATACTATAAGACTGCTTTTATTTATGATAATTAATACCATTTTTAAAGAACAGACTTTGAAGAGAAATACTGAATTTTGATGTGGCTCCTTTGCTTAGAATTGGGAAAAAAAAAATCCAATATGAATCAGTTGAAATTCCAAATGCATCTACAGAGCTTACTGCGTTATGCATGAAATGCCGTCAGAAATTAAGTAAGTGAACAAAAAGAAACATTTTGACCTGGAAAGTTAATTGCATGAGGAAGGCCTGTCTCTACATATTGCAGAGTCTGAACCTGGAGGCAGTACGTGAACGTACCCACAACTCCCTTGCAAACAGCGAGTGGTGTGTATGCCTGGCAAATCCCATTTCAGGCTCAAAACTATTCTCTCCCGTTTCAAGCAGAAATAAGCATATGATATGCTCAAAACAAAGGCAGAAAATTGGCCTGGTAGTTCCCAGAACTGTTTTCCTCCTATCACTGTCAATCACTGACAAATGGGGGAAAAAAGCAACAGAAATTTGTAAGAAAATTACTCTTTTAAAGCAAGAAAAAATATTTCAAAGAAAATATTTTATGAAAAATATTCTTAACAATCTTAAAGTATTGCCAAAAGAATACTTAAATGAGGAAAAACTACCTGTCTGAAAAAAATTCCTTTACTATTTGGAAGATAATTGAATTCCAGTTTCTTTCATAAATTTGTACACAGATGAGAGTTAGCATAGATACAACAGATATGGCTTTTGCTTCACGAAATATTTTGTGTCAAACAATATTTGGCATCCAATTTAGTAAAAGCCATCAGGAATTCATACTTTTTATACAGTTCTTGCAAATTTTTTTTCATTACAGAAAAAGGTTCCACAATGGACTAAATGGCAAACTCTACTTTGCCTATAAAATTCTATTTTTTTATCTATTCTATTTTGCCTATAAGAGTAAAGCTCTATGGAATTAAAAAACCCTCTTTTATTTCAAAAAGTTTCCTAAAGCAAAACTGAAATTTGCTAGTTTTTCAATGGAAATCACCCTAAAGCAGGAAACATTCAAGAATTCCCTTTAAAACATTCCCTTTAAATTTAATTTAAATTCCCTTTAAAACTGTGCATTAAGGAAAACAGAATAAAAAGTGAAATGATATTGCCAGACTGAGAAAATACCCTGTCAGTATTTTTGGAACCGAAATACGTATGCTCGGATCTTTACTGTTGAAAGAGGTATGATACTTTTAATCAAACTGGATGTAAGGTGTTAAGCATAACAACAGTAGCAAGCATAACCCTGGAAAGATTGCAAGCTTGGAAGAAATCACACAACTCCACATGAGTATTTCAGACTAAGGTATGTACTATAACTGACAACATTCATTTGCACACTATATATATGTGTGTGTATACATACACACACACACACACACTCTTACACTTTTACATATATGTAGCCTTCTCTCTCCTTGGCCCTGTATTTTATAATTGCTCTCTAGCTCTCCCTGCCCTAGAAAGGCAGGGCACCACTGGTTTCCTTCAGCCACCTACAGAACCACTATTTGGCCAACCAATTTTGGCACTTTGGACAGATGATTTCCTTTCCCCAAACACAAAACAGCAGCACAGCTACCTGTTCAGAGTTGATGCATTTTTATACCATTGCTACATGCCTCTGTTGATCACAACTACAGTCACTGTGACTGCGAGCATACGCTCTCTCCTTAAAATCCAAAAAACCTAGTGCTTTTTGCTTCAGCATCTGTGCAAACACCCAACCCTAATATTATCAGTCAAAGGTTTAGTTCTTACAGTAAATAACAGGAAATACCTGAATACGGTTGGGAAACCTCTGACCATTATCATCTTGGAAAGACGACAGGCACTACTTGTTTTCAAGTTTACACATTTAAAAGGTAAAATGTGTATGTTTCATAAGCATGATAACAACTCAGTACACTCTCTTAAGTGTAGACACGTGTCTTGGATACGCCGTTTTCCTGGGAATGGTATGTACCGCTGTTGCAACTAGAACTTGTTTCTCAAATGCTGCTCTATAGTTTGTATCACTAAACTCAAATGGCCATTAAAAAAAAAAGAAAGAAAGACAGAAAAGAGAGAGCAAGGGACAATGAGACAGAAGTGATTGTTAAAATCCAATTTGCCTTCACACTCAAAATGCACTTATATTTTGATAAGGGGATATGTCCATACTGCAACTTAACGTATTTACGATTGAGCAGATACAACCAAAACATTATAAAACAGACCATAGAGTGGGCCAGCAACTAAGGTGTTTTAAAATAACTTTTTGTCCTGAATAGAATTTTTCTAAGTCCCACTTTTGGCTGTACAACCGATTTGAAGAGAAATCCAGTTCTTGCTTTCTGTGTGGCTTTGTTTCTTAGTTCACATAGTAAAGCCAATAGACAATATTGAAGAAGGAAAAAACAACAGGGAAGAATATGCGCGACCATCGATCTATGGCATTCACATCAGTCAAGTCAGGAATGGTAATTTTCAGTTGAGATGCACGTCTCCGTAGCCTGCTTTTCTTCTGTGCTACATGTCGCTCCAGGGCATTGCGACCAAAGCTGTGTCTGGGTAAGCCAGCTTTCCGGTACTGGATGCTTGAAGTGTCATACGCCAGCATAGTGCTTCTAGGGTCCCCAAGCCCCATCACCGCCTCGGAGGCAGCCATCTCATTTTTAATTTCAAGTGTGCTCAACAAAATATTTTCATGTGGATCCATCTGTAAAAAATAAGAAAGCAGATGTAACAGGAGAGAAAGGAAGCCCGATCAGGTGCCAACTGAAGCCATGCTGACAAGGGCTAGTTCTAACATTTCTAATTCATTGGATGTCAGCCTGTCTAAAAGACTTTAAGCATAGCCGTGTCTATTGCCATTTATCTGTGAGCTCAAGGAGCAAGAAGGCCAGTACAGTATAATGCAATAAATGGTATTTCCCTAGACCCCACGTTCTGTGAGCAGAAGCAATAACTGGAAATGAAGTACATGCTCAGCTCCTCAAAGTGGGATTCTGCCACTGGGTAGGATATCTGGGGCAAGTATTGAACTTCTTGGGGGTTTTGGAGGGAAATGAAATGGAAAAAGGTCTGCTTTGTTTTGTTTTTTCTTCTTTCAAATGAAAAGTTTCTGCTCTGACAAAAACTTCAGGTATTCACAAGGTCTCTCTACCTCTCTAAAACGAGGCCCAGAGCACTGCACAAGAGAATGCAGATTTTCAGGCCCTGTATTTCAAACAGGACTGCTGGTTACCTGGGGAAAGGCACTGACAGAGCCTAACTAGGCCTATGTGGAAACTCCATTCCCCAGTGCTAATGAATTTCATAAATACAGTGCATGCTGTGGAGACCTGAACGCTGGAATAGCAGAGATCTGCAATTTCAAGCAAGGAAAAACATATACAGAGTGTAATCACATCAAATGTACACTGAACAGTTGTTTCAATGGGTAGTTTTAGCTGCTGTATATTTTTTAAAGGCAGTCAGTGAAAAAAATATTAATACAATGTTGTAAAGAAACCTCTTAAGACCATCAAGAGGATTTCAAAGATGAGGAACTAAACTCTACTTTTAGGCAATCTGGAGTAGATCTGAAGTATGGTAGGAGAACTTCAAAATAATGCATTTATAGAAAACAAATATAAGGTTATTTAGGTATTCTAATTCTCCTCCGCCTTCCCTGTAAGTATATATTTTGAATTGTGTGATTAAAGAGTATAATTAAATAAAAATAGTTTAAAAGCAATAATAGCTAATGAGCAGCCAATTAAGTACACTGACTTAGTGATGGTAGTGCAGATACACTCCAGGCCAGATAAGAGAAGAAACTGCCCCAGCGCACCTTTAGGAATAACTCAGCCACATTATTCATTTATCACATACATAATATATACTATGATTATTATTGAAAGTGCACAAACTGTGACTTCTGTGGATTTCTAAACAATAATATGGCATTAGTCTAATCTGTAATATTTAGCAGCCAGCAGTCAGCAGCAGGTACCTCACTGCACTACCCAATATAGCACTGTATTTGCCATTATTAAAAAAAACCCTATGTAATATTTCGCAAGGCACGGTGAGAGAACTGGGTTGAAAACAGTTGCTTTTTAGTAGCATCCACTGCACAGTATTATGAACTGGGAAGTCAGATACTCACAAAAGTAGTTTGGACCTACTGAAACACTGCCATTTGAGTGATTACATCTGTTCAAGTGATGCATAAAAACTGGCATCGCTGAGATGCCAGATTTCCCCCTCTCTTCTTTTTTTTTCCCCAATCTATGTGAGTTTGCACCCCTCTAGTTTCATTATATTTTAGTTTTAGATTAAATGTGGTGACTCAATGTGAAGCAGCCAAAACCATCTGGTTTTGCTTGCTTTCCATCAAAGCCATATGAAATCTTTGAACTTTCTAGTGTGTTAGGGAAATCAATCTTTTTTGAGAAGCACTGGAAACATGGGAAAGTTTAGCTGGAACTCAAGAAAAATTCCTTTAAGAACTCTATAGCATGATATTAGCATGGTGAGGAAACACTGTGTTCTAGGCAGGAAGGCCATCAAATCAGTTCTCACCTGCATTAGACGGAACTAAGGCAAAAAGAGTATTCTGCTATTGTAATACAAACAAAAGCAAACATATACAAAAGCTTTCAAATAGATCTATGAAACTTCTCAAGAGAGCTTTCAAACATTTTCTTATGAGTGCAGTTATTTAGAAAAGTCTTATGTGATTTTGGGGGTAAGACAAAATTGGCTGTCATTTTTGCTATAAGATCTGAGACAAATAAAAAGACTTTCAGTATCCTGAAAATAAAATCAGTTATAGGCACCTGGCATTCATTGATCCCAAGAATGTCTAAAAACAAATAGGGGAAGTATCTTACAAGAGGGGTGCAAAGCCATTTGGAAACTACATTTTCCATAGTTTCACATAGCCTTAAGAAAAGAATAGAAATTTTAGTTCCAGTGACATCAGGGGACGTTTGACATAACATCCACTAATGCAATGGGTTTACCCCTTAGCCCAGAGCCTGGGTTATTTTCACCTCGACGTTGCACATTCTAAGATACTATCTTTGGAAAGATTTTAGTGCCACATCTTAGATCCTCTTAGGATGAATCTACTTTGAGCATTTTATCCTTTTGATCTGCAATGATATTGGAAATTTGAGTGCCCTTTACACACTCGTATACTTACTAGGCAACACAAATGCAAGAAAAGTTATTTTAGTCTACTACAGTTAGATTCAGATGTTTTAGCGACATGATATCACTCCTTCAGTTAACTTTTTGCTTTGATCCTTTTGTCGTTTCTGTTCTCATGTCAGTAAATTTCTTAACACAGCAAACAGCTGCAGGCATCTGGTAATCTTGGCAGTAGTTACTAAGATTAGTGATGCTGGGCAGAAAAAACATTTAGCAATATTCTAAGCGATCTTTTAGGGCAAAGTGTCGTCTTCTGCACAGATCAAACTGATATCAGAGTTGTAGTACAGCATTTTTCAATATGCCAAGAATTTTTCAGAAGAAATAATGCAAAATACAGTAAAAATTAGTGATGGGCGAACCTTCAAGTGTTAGAATAGCCAGGTAAGCATCACAAAGTTCAGGTGCTTCTCGAGCACTAATTTGACCCTCCTGCACCTGGAACAGTGGATTGATCATAACAAGAACTGCATTTTTCATGGTATTTTGAATTCCCAATCTGAAGAACTCCCAAAGTTCCAATCCAGAAGTACAAATGAATGTGAAAATAAAAGAAAGAAAGAAGCAAACAACAACGAAACAGAAAGAAATTAACCTAACTTTTCAACCTTTGATAAAAGGTTCCTTGTCAGATTAGAGAGAGAGCTGGGAGTGTTATTTCCACCAAGTAGGTTCGCCCAACTCTAAATAAAACATGCTTTTGTAACTAAGTGAAGCCTGAGATAGAATGATAATGAATTACGTTTATTGTACACAGCACCGCCCATTCAAAAGGATCCCAAAGCGCTTTACAAGCATTAGAAAGAAGGACCACTTCACTTCCCAGTGAAGCGCAATCACCTCTGAGGCGAAATGTGGTGACTGGCAGTGCAGAACAACGCACTGTATTTTAGTCAAGGAAATGGAGAATGCTGTAGCCAATTGAAACTATGGGGTGGGTGAGTGGTGGTGGGGAATGTTAGGTAAGCAGAACAGTTACATAAATTGATATTTGGCCAGATGCTCGGGGTTGAGATGACCACACTATAAAAAAGTGCCATGGGATCTTTAATGACCGTAAGTGGTCAGGACCTGAATTTTAAGTCTCTGAGGATAAAAACATTAGAAAACAATGAAAGATACCTTTGTTGAATACATTTCTGGACAATGATATGTGCCAATTATTCTTCTGTCCTGTAAGTTAATAAAATCAACACCAGTTTCCTTAGAGATAAGGCAGCTAATATCTTTCATTTAAAATTAAAGCACTCTAGGGTAATAATAGGACAACTAATTAAAAGACAGAGGGACCTCTAAGCCAACAATTAGCATAAGTATACTTCTGGCTTCAGAGGTGCTATTACTGCCTTGCTCTGCTCCTCAAGGTAACATAACGTTGTGATGCAAATGTGTTTTTTCCAACTGGTCACTTGACCAAGGAAGGTATGATGATATGAAAACAATTGTTAAAATTATTCTGGGGGAAAAGTAAGTGTAAAAGTGGTTTCAAAAGGAGGTGGAAGAAGGTTAAAAAGATCTCTTGGTGCTGAAGGATTGTTCAACCATAGAACTAGACTCTTTATGGTGAACAGGAGAGTTCAAACTTAATGGAGAAATTCCCAGGGACAAGAAAGGAAGGGAGGATGAAGATGAAGAAAAAGCAGCAGCAAGTACTATGGAAATAAAAGGTGAAAGCAGAAGTGGAGGAGAAATGACAAGAGCTCAGCAACCATGCAAGAGGGTGGGTTTTTTATAAATCAGTCTTAAAGGTGGATGACAAAATACATGATGCAAATGATATTCACTCGTAGGTCCAGGTCATCTGGAAGAAAAGCTGACTCTGGAGCCTTGAAAGAAGCCATGACCTTTTTGATGGCCTCAAACAAAGGGAATACAGAGGAAAGTGTAGAAATGTTACCATTATGTACTCTTCCTGCTACCTAGAAACTCCAAAATGATGGCTTTCTAGAGGAATTCCTCTTACACTAATACATTAGCAACTGTAAAATACAAGAAAATTACAACTCCCACACACATACATGCACACACACACACACGTATGTACATTAGGAATCCTCCAAGGAGGACCAGATCTCTGAAACTAACAACATCGAGCATCTTGGTGATTATGCTCTAGTGTTATGCCAAACACAGCTTTATAGTAGGCGGGAAATTTATATTGATGAATTGAAAAGATATAATAGTGACACTCTTCCTCATACACTGTTCATTTTCACCTATAACCTTCAATTACAGGCAGCTACTGATGGCTTATTTTACGGCAGAATGGCTCATAAGCCATGGATAAAACAGACAGTAGAGCTGGATTTTCTCATGGAAAAACCTTGTGAAATAAAACAGCTGTAAATTTAAAAGAAATAGCCTTTTGTTAAGTAGGGCTGCCATTAGCCAAAAGCAAAATATGGTGAGCTAAAGCATGAAGGGAGAACAGAAGTACCCAGTCTATCACAAAGATTAACACCTGAGATTAGGCCTAGCATTTATAGGTCCTGCGAACTGACGTTCTTAAGAACTGAAGACAAAAATAAAGATCCCTTTCGCAATGAGGACCAACATCACATGCCCAGACATATAGTTTAATTTGGTAGAGATAAAGACCTTAGTACTATCTATAGCATAGTTTACCACCTCTTAGCAGCTGAGCTTTGCTCAGAAAACCAGTAACATCCCATTTCTGACTAGTCACAGTAGCTCTGGCAAGATGAGGTGAAAGTATGAAGTGCACTTCACATGTAATAGGGAACTTCCACCTCATCAGCAAGGTTTGACTTATTGATTAGGAACCACTGATCTCTGGGGATTGCACTGACTACACAAGGTAATGCGTGGAAGGTAGATATTCCTGTATAAGCTGCTACTAGGTTCACTCTGGAAGAAAAAAGAATTAATGATTTTCAAATGGCACCTGCCTAAAGCTATACAGACATTTTTGACGTGAAAAGCACGTCTGCTGAGATAAAGCGGTATGAACTCAGAAAGCACAAATGCCTAATATTTCAAAACATCCATATGTGAAACAATGTCCTGAAGAATATAACAAACACTGCATTTCCATCGTCTCTACAAAATTCAATTTATTGCCAGCATTGCAGTATCTGTTTATGAAACCACGTTAGCATGCATTGGCTCGGATTGCGTTAACCAGCTAATATTTAGGACAGGCTGTAAAGCATGCAGTTAGAGGAAGTAAAATTAAGCTGACTTATAATTTCAGGTTACTTTGGTTTCAGTCAGAAAATCCAGAGAAACTCTGCAAATTAAATCAGGATTTTCTTTAGGTTCTTGAGCTCTTTAAAGCCTAAAATCTAAGCAAAAAAACCAAGAAACCTGTATGAATTAAAAAAAAAAAAGTGAGAGAAAATGCAAGATCTGGACACAGAGCTTTAACACTGCTCTGTCTACTTGTAATTCGATTTCTAGGCATCTAGTTTTACCCTCTGATATATGTGATTTCTTGATCATTATCATTAGTAACACATAAATAACTTTGTCGTAAGTATTGTAGGAAATGGTTGAAAACATATGCTTTCTTTCAGCATCCATTACTTACGCACAAGATTCCATACTTAAGACACTGCAGAATAAGTGCCCACATAAAATGAAAGAGGCTGAAGTATCTTTGGCTTGATGACATTTGAATAAAAATCATGAAATATGAACTTGTTCAAACTGCTGCACAGAATCCAATGTTCCAAAACCAAAATTCAACAAGTGAAGTAGGCAGAATCAGGACTGCTGTTTGAAATATGGCACAGAATAGGAAAAAATGGGGAAATGGCCTACTGGTGTCCTGTCCTCAGCTTGAACCTTACACCAACATCCAAAATATCACAAAAACATCCCTGAGGTTTTTGGAGTAAAGGGGGATAAATCACCTCAGCCAACCAAGAAAGAAAATAGAGAGTACGCTGTGATTCTGTACAAAAACATCTTCCTTCATTTCACTTTTGGCTGACATAATTTAGTCCAATGCAATCTCTAGTAAAGTGGAAGGAACAAACTGTGTTGTACATGTAATTTCCATTCTAGTGCAGCAAATAGAGCTGACCATAAACAGTGAACAGCTATCTGACTCAGGAAATGAGCTTGTAACTTTACTTAAGTAGATACATTAATTTAATGGGACTTAAATAAATCTTAAACTTAGTCATGTTTTCAGGTGATTTCTTGTGAATGAGACTTTCGCTCTCCATCCAAAGCCATGAATAATGCATATACTTATAAGGAGGAAACAATTTTCTAATTTTTTTTAACCTGCAAGAACATATCACAATGGTGGAGCAAAACATCAGTTAAGGAGAATTCTAACTGGGAAGTCTTCAAATCTGAATAAGCTTCATATTGATGATACTTAAAGGTAGTTGCCCTCCCTTCTAGAAATGTCAGGCACAGATTTCTTTTTTTCGTCCAGAAGACTGCAAAATCATCACTCGGATCAAAATAATTCCTTGTAATTGATTCTGCCTTAAAAGTGAAACTCTTCCATGAAAGAAGGAACCTCTTCTCTGTTAAAGATAAGCATCAAAAACTCCTCTAGGAAAAAAGTTGAAAAATTTAAAAATTAATCTAGCTGAACTTCCTGAAAGCACTCATTTTTACAAGGCAAATTTTGTAAAGGCAAAAAAATAGTCTTTGGCTGAAAATAAACATAAAGGAAGCAATGTATGTGGAACTGGAATTTTTGAAATTTCAGTCACAATTTTCAGTGACAATTTTTTACTACTGAGACATCTAGGAGGAAGCAAAGACAGGTGATTAGGAACAGAAGTCTTCTGGGGTACCAATTAACAACCGCTCTAAATCCTATCATTTCGCCAAGAAACAAGGTGTTAGGCAGCCCAGATTCTTACTAATACTGATCTGATAAAGAATTCATTATTTATTTGCTAAAATAACATCCTATTTAAATGTATACATTTAATTCTCATGGAGATAATATAAATAACACATCAGCAAGAACGTACATCCTAAAAGGTGCTGTCTTCCATCTGTGATAAATAAGACCAAAATTTCAAACTTCTGTTATGCTCATAAGCTGTCTCCTATTATGTTGTCTTATAAAATATACTTTAGCAGATATACCTAGCACCAAATATATACTACAGAAATACAGCAAAATTGCTTATATAAGAAAGCTTCGTGAAAGATGAAAAATGCATGAAATATTCGATTATGATCGCAACTGGCAAAATTTCTAAGGTATGACAGGGATATAGTTATAGTTTTGACATATGAACTAGACCATAAATATGAGGCTGATAAAGCTGCTCCTCTAGAAAAGACTTCTGTAAAATACATAGTTATTTTTCTTGTTTGAAGTCAAATACAACATGCAAAGAACTATACAGCATATATTTGTCACAAGAGTGGGTGGACTGTATGGCAGTCTGCTAGTGTTTCATCCATCTGACCATGATATACTCACTTGTCAACAGATTTAGGCTCGTGATTTTGGGGGAAGACCAACAACATAATTCTCGGGCTCAGCCCAAAGATTAACATGGCCAGAGGCAGCACGAGAACCAAGGAAAAACTTTGGGAGCGCTGACAAAGGCCAGATAAAACACCGGAGAGAAACTGCAATTAATTTAAAAAAAATTTTTTTGAAAGAGAATCCTTGAGATTTTTCTATGGAAAATCACCGACAAGTTTTCATTATAAAGTAAATAAAGATGAATTTCTAACTTTTGACAGAAAATTTCCAAATTAAAAAAGATCTAGAAATATACTTATGACCATGTTCAGTGCTGATTTAGAAGCCTGAAATACTGCCAGTTCCACAGCTATAGACACCGCAAGGCTCAGAGGACTAGTCCTGACAATAATAAAATGAAAAGTCTTCTGCTTTAAAATAACCAAAAAATCTGTGTTTGTTGACTGAATTAGAACATTCTTGCATGATTTACTTGTACACTGATAGTCTGCTGTTTTGGGGAGAGTCTAACATTTTGTCACTCATGAGTGACAAGAATGAAAAAACTTTGTTGCCAAGACATGGTTAGTCATTTCAGATTTGTTTCTAAGTAAATTTCTGTGTATGCAAAATATATACCAATACTATGTATCATTGCAAATTTTGTATTATATTGGTTTTGTGTATGCATTAATTCTAGAGAAAATAAAAACTGTATTATAGTTTTCTTCCTGACATTTTGGTGGCCTTTTGTGCTTGTAAATTTAAATCAAACATGAGTTTGATTAGTTAAACGTGTAGTTCTATAGCAATATATATACACACATATAAAATATAAAAATATAGATAGTAGGAGAATTTCAGAACACATTTAAAATGAAGGAAAAGAGACTGGATTTTTTTTAGCAATAGTGTACAGTTTGTTCTTCCATAACTTTATGGAAATGAGAAAAAATAGTTCACTAACATGCAAACACGGTAGGTGTTTATGTAAAACATGATTATGTTCAATGTTATGAAAGTTTCATAAGATGCATTTCAGGAAGGGTGATCCACTCACAACTGAGAAAGCTATTAATGAGTTAATGAGACCAAATATAGTCTTATTTTTAAATTGCAAATAATTATATATTATATATACCTCATGATACAAAAAAGAAGAAGAAATAAAAGCTGAAGAATCATCCCTACATGGAATCGCCTTTTGGATCTTCTCCTCCAGCTATATTATCATATACTTTAATAAACAGAAGACCTTCCATGCAACAATTGAAACTTACGTAAAGACCCTCTTCCTACCCAAAACTGCTGTAGTTTGAAAGTAGAAAACCTCAGAATTCCATTTAGCAAAATGTAAATTAAAATCTTCCATTTCTGAAGACCTTCATTTCCAGTTATCAGCAGGAACCTTTGAATACTCAAAGAATACATGGACAGGAAGTGGCCCAAACAAAACATTATTTTCATATAATCATGTTGATTTAGGCTGTGTGACCTTTACTGTTGCATCCTTCAGGCCAGCCCAAAAGCGTTATGTTTCTGACAACTGTATTACCAGAAAGTTTAGCTCATTTTGAGGACGTGAGCAGGGACAGGTGTGCAGGGCTTTTCGTACACAGCTCTAAGATGCATTAAGTTTAGGGACAAGGCTCAACAGGTTTTCTGGGTGGGGAAGAAAACTAAGTTCAAGTGTCTCACACTTCTAAAAAGAGGAACGAAGACATAAGAATAAACAAGATTTAGACTTCTACATTTTAACATAACCTCATTACAGAGGGATTCTTAAAACTATTATCTAAGGAATAAAAAAGATATATTCATATATAGAGGCATACATGTCTCTCTCTATATGAACATATATTTAAATTTAGGCATAACCCTATCGACCTCCTAACCTTTTTCCTAAGTTATGTGAGAAACTAACTCCTGGTGTCTACCTTTCTCCACATGCAGAATTCTGGGAAAGCAGCTAGTATCCAAAAGAATGAGTAACTAAGTGAATTTACTGATAAACCTAGGTCTTCATAGCCCAGCATGACTGTTTCATTAAATTTAACATACATGTATGCACTACAAACCCTAACACCCTTTTAAAAAAATCATATTTATATATAAAAAAGTATACGATTTTTACATGTCTAAACGGATGCCTAGTTCATGTGGTGCATTAGTACTATTTCGTTATGAATACTGCTAGTCATGTTATTCCTAGGTTGTCTGGGCTATTCTGCTCATTAACCTTGCTCTATCTTTATCTTCATGAAAGACAAGCAGTTTCCATAGCATGCTGCAGTGAATGCACCATGCCTCTCCTGGGAATTTGAATATTTCGACTGCTGGGGGGGGTGGGGGGGAAGACTTTGAGGAAAAAGTGAAAAGTATTTTTGAAATATTGGGAAAAGTCTAGAATGTAGTCTAACACAGCAATTTGGGTTTTTTTAATAGTGTTGAAAGTATTAACTTGCTTCAGTCTAGGTAATCTTACAGCCTAAAAAGCAAACAACAACAAAGATAAAGCATCATAATTAATAGTTAGTGACAGACTATAGATAGGCAAAAACTATAAAAGAGAGATTTGAAATATGTATCCCTCCTCCTTAACAGTTTGGGATACCATCATTCTGATTATGTAAACAATTCTGATATGAATTTTGGATTACCTGAAATCGATTTCCCCTAGATTAGATAGAATAATGCATTGCTATCTGCAAAAAGAAACTAAACATGATCATTTTAGACACTATAAATAAAGCAAAGAGGCTGACAAACAGTCATCTACATCATAATATTTTTACCACTTAGTGCCACCCTAGTGTACCCAATCCAGTGACCTCAAGATTCATGAGCACAACTAGGTTGTATCCCCTAGCACACAACATCTAGAGTTACAGCTTATTTTTTGGATAGAAATTGGCTGACTCATGGCCATTCAATTAAACCCTGGCAAACTCTTTACTCTTTAGAGCTGATCTGCTTTGGGAGATCAATTCACCAAATTCACTAGCCAGACACACCTTCTGGACTGCAGCTACATACATTTCTCCTACTTCACTGTACATCATTTGCCTTTTTTGTGCCTTATTTCTCCACAATTTGAAACAGTAATATGAACTGCATTAATGGATTCTTTTTTTGCAGCCAAAAGTGTATTTAATTCAGGGTCACAGGTGTATGGCAGGTTTGTGGATGCACTACAAAAGCAAAAGGCATAATGTGCTTTAAATAAATGGAGTGTACACGCACTGGTCTTACATTAATTAAACATGGCATTCGAAGGAGCGCGGCTGCAGAAAGAAAACCTCACACAGTTGACTTGACCTTTATTCAGATGTCATGTGGAATACCACTACAGATCGTGGAAATAAATCACCTTCTGACTGCTTCTGCAAAGTGCTGCAGGCTAAAACTGGAACTTCCTCAAATTTCACTCCTATCAAACCTCTGGTTTCAACAAAACACGAAGAGGCTGGCCAAACACTCTGTGCATTGCTGATTGTTTCATATGCAAGTTGGTCCTTGATAATGCATGAATGTAAATTTAGGAGAAAGGCTGAGCTTTTATAATCCATGCCTAGTTTTATTACGTGACCTTCCATAAACTTCTGTGTAAGAATACCTTATGACCCTAGATCAAGAATCAGTCCTCGTGCAGTTTTACCTGTACTGCAAACAAAAGGAAAACTCTCCTTGGAGGAGAAAGAGGATGAATGCTTTCACTGAAATCTGGACAGTGGCAGCATTAGTTCCAGTGATATAGAACAGGAAGGATTTGAGATCTTAGACTGAAATTTTAAGAGCTTTGTTTTGCCTTAGTGTTTTGATAGCCTGTTCAGTTTATTAACTGAATCTGTGCATATAGCCATTTAAAAATTCCTCTTCTTTCCAAAAGCCTTTACATCTTGTTGTAAACATGTTTTACATGATTACTCACGTTTTATACTAGCAGTACCTCCACTGCATAGAGTATAAGGTGCAGTTCTGT
The DNA here is from genome assembly GCA_034782735.1 of Sagittarius serpentarius. Lineage (NCBI taxonomy): Eukaryota > Metazoa > Chordata > Aves > Accipitriformes > Sagittariidae > Sagittarius > Sagittarius serpentarius. Next base: position 8,116,978 of record JAVKLA010000042.1, on the reverse strand, counting down.
GTAATAAATACTGACTGGTTTTAGGTACCTTTGCAAGAACTCCTCCCTAGAGGTGCATTATATTTCTTCAGATAGAAATAAACAAATATCGTTGTGAACTGAAAAGGCCGAAGGCAAGCCAGCAGTAAATCAGAGGAGAAATAAAGGCATTAGCCAAGCCTAAGCTAATGAGCATTGCTTTGGAGCAAGGTATATTATCTCAGGCCTGCAGCCCTGTTAATGCATCTTTACACCTTAGTCTGAAAATGGAGGAGAGCAACTCTGTCTGCTTGCAGTGCACTGAAAGTTGTCACAAGTCGGCCTGCAAAGGGCCGCATGTATACCTCAACGGACTCACTTTGGCTCAAGTTAACACACTGCTTCACCTAATTCCACCCCTCTTTGGAAAAAGAGACATCTGTGGATATGACAGTGAAAAAAAATGCACAGGGTCCTCCACTTTTTCACTATTAAAGTGGTGAAAAGAAGTTTGGAAGCTGTTACGGGAAACGGCAGGTAGCAAAGCAATACCTGAGCTGGCTGTGCTGTTTCCAGGTGTGCTACTGTAATGGATGGCGTTGTTGGCACAATGACACAGAAAGTACTCAAGTCTTCGTGTTCAAACAGCACACATACATGAGCCAGTTAATCTGAAAATGGGCACTTGGATGAGGAGCATGCTGTGGGAGCCCCACTTCCTTGCTAGGCTATACAATGGCCAGAAACTGTCCATCCTCAGCCTGCCCAGTTTTGTAGGTGAAATAATTAGGTGCAATCACTTGTGAAACAGGTAATTGCATGGTCTTGCTTGTCTTAAAATTCTGATAATGCAGTGGAGTCCTCTGAAAATGGAAGATCTGAGGCGATTCAACTTTTCTGATTAAACTTGGTCAGACTCTGTTCCTTGGTCAAAAAGTTGTAGGGGAAAAATTCAGCAGCCGAGACAACTTGAAGGGGAATAAAGCTACCGTGTTAAGTGCAGCTGAGGGCAAGTTAAGCTTCTGTTTGTTCTTTTCGTGCCATCTCATCTCCTTTAGCAACTGTGTGCTAATTTGGATATAACAACAGTGGGTCAGGAGGGCAATGAATTGCACAGATACCTATATTTGTTCAGACCTTCTTAGCTCACTAAACCCTACATTCATTCCTCAAGAGAATGTTTCTGTTGTGACTCAAAGCTATTAATATGCTGTTTAATCTCATTACCATACTAAAGTTCCGTGTTCTCTACTCGGTACCCAAATTTCTGACAGAAAAACGTCATTAGTCTGACAATTTCACTTGTTTGTGACTTGACACTGTATAACAGCAATGCACTGTAACTTTCAGGCATGCTGACTGAATACCTTACATAATACAAAGACTACTGAGTAAAGAATTACTCATTGTTTTAAAAATACACTCGGTATATTTAAAAAAGGTCTTAGCATTAAGAAGAAAAAACCTTATCTAAACATGCAGAGGTTAGCAACATCAGTTCATATTCATTTAAAAAAAAAAAAAAGACTGAATAAATCTGTATAAACAGTTTTATGAAGTATTGCATAATATCCTGACATTTTTCGCCTCTTTTCCAGAGGGAAATTGCTTTATTAATGCTCATAATAACAGCAGCATGATTGCAAAATTAGAGGTAGTTTTATTTATGTGACTTATGTTATCATGTACTTCAGGTATATAGCCTGTACACTTACAGCATCTCTGTGCTTTAAATTAGGTTGGAAATGTCTAGGCTTCAATTACTACTGCAACTGTATACTTTCTAAAACCACATTCAGTGAGGTATTTACACTATGCAAAACATAATGCCACTTCTGTGAAGTGGCAAATCAAATTACTTTGAAGGAATGTAACAAAGACATTTTATATGAGAAATGTTAATTTGCAATAATTAACTGTTCTAAACCTAGATGATCTAACTATAAAGAAAAGAATTAAACTAATTTAGAAATAATTTAAACACTACCTGAATAACATGCATGCAAGAATTAGAAAGACAGGACTAGAAATGGAAGGCAAGATGCACCGAATCATTATATGGCAATAATCTCTATAAGGTTTGATATCTGGGTTGAGAAAATGGAAGTATCACAACCTGTTTCTAGCTAATACGCTGGTAAGAAAACCATAGTGATGGTTAAGTAAAAACTGACAAGGTGCTTCGTCAGGAGATGGATCTGTAGCCCTTCTTTTAACAAGAGGCTTGATGTAGGAACCGATACCAATACTCACAGCGAGTATCATCTCCGCTGCCTGACACACTTGCAGTCTATGTTGCTTTAGAAGCGGATGGCATACAGCTGCTTTTCCATTAGAATCACCCCTTGTCAAATGTACAGATGGCAAGATGCAAGCAGCAGTTCTTTACAGAGGAAGAAGAATCAGCCTTGCATTCAGCCCCGTACATTTACCATGGCCTTTACAGTGACAGTTCTGCATTCCATTAAATTACCACATAGCTGTAACGGAGGTTTTCTGATCTATCCAGAAGAACAAATACACAGATATCATTGATATTGAAAAGCATTCTCATTTTACTTACACCTCCAGAGAAGTCAATTAATGTATGTAGTAGTCTGAATCAAATCAATTAGATGAGCAACTGTGAAAAAAACAGCAACAGAATCTAAAAGACGTTGACAACAGCATAAGCAGCAGGTTGACTGGGAATTTAGAAACACAGGAAATTATACTGAAAATACAGAGCTTGGAAGGCGATCAGACTGCAAATCCTGAACAACACAAAGACTAGAAGGTGCATCAGACACGTCACAGTGATCAGCACCAGTAAGCCCATCTAAGCTACAGTTCCAAGATGGAAACATCCAAGCTAAAAGTATTGGATTCAACAATGTAATAGAAAATATAAAAAATAATCAAAAATACCTTGGCTACTGGATTCCGGAAGAAATTTATGGTGAATAAGTCAGTACTGAGAGAGCACCAAGAAGCTCGTTATTTGAACTGTGATAACAAATTAAGTACATTAAAATGGCTGGGGGTCTACCTCAGAAATTATTTGCCGTTGTACCAGGTTCTACACTGAGATCCTGGTTAGGCTAATCATCTCCTTGAAGGCAAAGCCAGGCTTCATAAAGGAGAAAACTTGAAGGGTTATATCACAGTAGCTTGTTTCCCTCCCCCACTCCCTTCTGTCCCAAAAGGAAACAGAAACCAAAACTACAAGTAGAAGAAAAAAGCCTCAGAGAGGCTTCTAGACCAAATCCTTTGCAGACCATTTTTATGTAATTACAGAATTAGGAGATGAAAGTTACGGATTTTACTAAAGTCTTTGACACATTATCTTAAAACTGAAGAGACGATATGTCCCAGATATATGGTCATTTACCCAAAGGAAGACAGTCAGCTACATGACATTGTGAAGCCAGAGGTTAGAATTTGGCCCTATTTTTTAATGTATCTGCTAATCATCTGGAAGAAGCACAGGCAATATATTAGATTAGTGCCCTGAGCCTAAAGAAAAGATAGCATGAAATGTGCCTACAAAGGATCAAAAGGATGCTGATGACCGTCAACATTCCTATGTAAAATAGAAAAGTCGACAGAATAAAATTGCGTAACAATGGGTTAGAGTATATATACCAAACTTTATGACACATATTAGGTCTTCAAGCAGAAATACAACACTCCCAGTTTACCTGTCCTTATATATACACTTGCAGTACTATGCCATTCAGAACAGAAGGGATTAAAAACCTTGAGACTATAAAGATACTAAAGGCATTTGAAGAAATAACATACGATAAGACAATAGGCTTGAAAAGATTGGTGAGGAAATTATGTGAATGCTATCTTCCAATGCTATGGAAGGATGTCCAGAGTAAGAAGAAAGACAGTGATTTACTTGTAAGCAGCAATACAACTGTTTACAGGGAGAACAATTAGCCTTGACAAAGGCAAAAGATGACAAGTTGGACTAAAGCAATAAACTGCTGAAAGCAGCTTGAGAAGCTTCAAGAGTGGAACAATCATACACACAGCCATTTTAACCTGAAGTCACTGCAAAGAAAATTAAGCATGTCCAATATGATTTAACAGGTCTGTTAGTCTGAATCTTCCTTGAATTTTATGTCCTTTAAATTTCCCCATGATCTTATTACTCAGGTTTCAGAATTCAAGAAGCAAATCAAGATACAGGCCCAGTCGCTTCTCTTCCTTTCCTTTACCCCAAAATAAAGCCAACAATCTTTCAGAATGAGGGAGTATATGAAGATACAATCTTCTGTGATGATTCAGACTAGAGATAAGAATTTTTTTGTGATGAGAGTGGTGAAACACTGGCACAGGTTGCCCAGAGAGGGGGTAGATGCCCCATCCCTGGAAACATCCAAGGCCAGGCTGGACGGGGCTCTGGGCAACCTGATCCAGTTGAAGGTGTCCCTGCTGACCGCAGCGGGGTTGGACTAGGTGGCCTTTGATGGTCCCCTCCAACCCAAACTATTCTAGGATTCCATGATTCTAAAAAAAAACCCAAAACCAAACCCACCATATTAGGCATATGACAGGAATACAATATGAAATTTAAAAAAAAATTTGGCCACAGTTTCATCTGGAGTAGCCCAGGGGAAGCTCTGCAGCCAGCCTGATGGTGTTCACTCAAGTGGAAAAAACAGGACAGTCTCCTCCTGAGTCACCAAATCTCCAAGGGATTACGCTGGATTCAGCAGATACCACAGTCATGGAAGAACAGCTTCTCTTGCGCTTCTTTACTGTTTTGTAGGCTGTCTACTATCTTCTGAATAATACTGAGCAAAAATAGAGAGAGTGCCCTCGAATCTTTCCATACCAAAGAACTGAACTGCATAAACAGAGTATGTATTAACTTCTACCTTGATTTTGCAAGTAGTTGTGGATGAAAAGACTAATCAGCACTTCTCCTCTCACCACCTTTTGTTGTTCGAAAAGTTGTAAGAGGCTGTTACAAAAAACCGGTCTTGGAATCCGAAGAAGTCTGTTACAGATGTGCTGGTCTATCATGTATAAACAAAGATGCTGCACTATAAGCAGCAGTTCCAGTAACTATTTGTCCGCCTTTTTTATCATGTCTGTGCTGAATGAAGTAACAGAGCTGTATAGAAATTTTCATCCTCATGTTCTGAGGTTTATTACTCATGGCATTTATCTTTTCTCACATAGTATCTGATTCTGATAAATTCATAATATTCCATGTAGTGTCTTCATAAACATTACAATGGTAAAAGATGATCTATGGTACCATAACATTAAAATTAATCTCATCATTATCTGTTTGCCTTCATTCATTAAAACATGTTTCTCTCAAATTAAAAAGAAAAAGATAAATTAATGAATGGGTGAGATCTGAGCCATGACAATATAATCATCTATCTTAAAAGACTATAAACTACAACCTATAGAACTGTTTTATGGTATCAACATGTGACAGATTTTTGTTGTTCCAGGAAAAACAGAACAAAATGTTCTTCTGTCTGCAGGCACACTATGGTAGTGTAGAAGTTCTGAACAAACATGAGAAATCCCATCACTAGAGCTGTATGAAACTTATGTTTCCACTTCACAAATAATCGCTTGTTTTTTTCTGATTTAGATTTTTTTTTTAATTTTGATTTTGATTTTTTTCCCCTTGGAGTATTATGCTGAGTTACAAATTCAAAAAGCTTCTCATGCCACCCCCTCAAGATAATTTAACTTTGTGTGACTTTCCAATTTTGCATGTGTATGAAAGTTTATACATTTCACACTGAGTACATTTTAGCATTCAGCCCAGATTTGCCACGGTGCGAAACTCACCCAAACTGGTCAAAGTGAAAAATGGCAAGTGCTTTATGATAAGCACTCCATTTTCATTATTTTCATTACGCATAATGGACACTTTTTCCAAAAGTGTGTATCTTGGCAAATGTATTTTCTGCCTCAATTCTCCATCCCCAGGGGACCATTTTTAGATTCAGAATTAAGTGCACAGCACGTTGATGCTTTATTTCTGAGCAGTTTCTCATTTAGTCAACAGTATCTTGGGCCATTACACGTTGAAAATATGCAAACTTTTCAAGCTTCAAACAATTCTGTAGCAAATATTTCTTATCCAGGTCATCTGAAAGATTTATGAAAATAGGTTAAATTTAGGTTTTCCTTCCAATGTTCCATACAGCTCTTACTAGAATACCAGCTATAGCCATCATTTTGGATTTGTTCCTTTGGAAACAGATCAGACATATTTAACTCTACATCCTGACTGACAAAACATCTCACAGTAAAGCTTAACTGAGTGCATGCTTTAGAAAAAAGTCATTCAGTTTTTCAGGCTAGAGGGCAGCATACATTGCTGAGGTGGCTAAGTACACTGCTCTGCAGAGCTAAGATCATAATAACCCCACTCCGCTCATTTCCTACAAGAAATTACATTTTAAAGCTCTGTCTGGCAGAAGTGAAAGTCTGCCCTCCTGGGGCAATGCTAAATATATATCTCCGTTTCAATTCACCTTATTGACATCCATTCGCAACTTCTCATTGTTGGCACTGGCAGCTTTTTCTGCCGCTTTCTTTTGACGCTGAGGTCCCCTGCCAAAGAAGATGTAGTTGACCAATGCATACTCCAGCAGAGCCATGAAAACGAAGACAAAACATCCCATAAGGTACATGTCAATGGCTTTCACATATGGAATTTTGGGAAGAGTCTCTCGAAGATGGGTGTTAATTGTTGTCATTGTGAGCACAGTTGTGATTCCTGGAAAAAAGAATTGACAAGTCTATTGATTTAATTCATTGTAATTTTCTAGCATAATAGCTCATAATATTAAAATGCTAGACCTGAAAACTTCTAGATTTTTTTTCCTGGTGGAAAAAAACCCACCCCCAACCTCTGTCCATATTCCTTATCTTTGTCCTTAATTTTTTGTACAGCAAAGCAAATCACACGTGTAATAAATTGCATTCAATAAACAAACAGTAGTTGGATTCTATGAGTATGTTTTTAACCAGCTAAACTGTAACCTTCTCTAACGAGTCTCAGTTATAAATTACCAGCCTAGAGTCACTGTTATCTTGCTTTCCTCCAACATTTTCAGGATCTCTGCAGTCTTGAATTCTTATAGGAAAACACTACACAGAAACGCCTGGTAAAACTCAGACAGTATCCTATAAAGTTAAGATGTCAAATTCTCAATTGTATCTTTTATGGTGATTTACTTATTTTATCTATATGAGAGCTGTACTGGCAGGAATCAGTCTGATTTATACAAAATTTGGCAATAGATACTCATATTTATTTTTGTAACATGTTTGGATCCTCTGATGAGGGTCACAGTATAAACAAACACACATGGGACTGGTGATGAGATATAAAAGTACTCTAGAGATTAATTAGGGAAATGGTTTTGCTTTTAGAATTTAAGGTAACAGTAAGGAAAAAAGCCCTAAACTTAAGGAGAAGTTAGCTATACAACCCTAGTAAATCTTTATTTAATTCATACCTGAAAGGAAAAGCAATTTATAATCCATAACACATTGCTGAACGTGTATTCTGGACTGCCATGAGCAAAAGCAAACTAAATGCATTCTCTTTGGAGAAAAAACAAGCAGTAAACCAACAGAAAACGTTGAGACTATTAGGCTAATTCTGGTTACAATGATTATACAGTTAGCTAATTCAGACATGAAATCACTTTAATTTTTATTTAAATTGTGATGATTTAAATGCTGATTCAAAAATACAAAGCTTAACAAGCCAGATATAAAAAGATCTAACAGATTTATTTTTCAAATCACGCACTATCCACTAAGCCAGAAGCAAAAAAAAAGCATTCAGCTAATGCACACTGCATGAGATGTATAAAAATGCCTACCTAAAGCAACTCTTGCAGCTGAAGCATCATAATTAATCCAGAAGGAAACCCAGGACAGGATAGTGATCAGAATAGAAGGCATGTAGGTCTGCAGAATGAAGTAACCAATGTTTCTCTTAAGTTTAAAGCTGAGAGACAGCCTTGGGTAGGCACCTAAAAGAGAATATTTGGTATGGCCATAATTTACTTACATAAAGCCTGAAAACATTTTTCTGTCATTTTGGTTTTATTGTTTCATGCAACATAGAGTACACACAGAGTTGAAAGATCCAGAATATTCAGCTGCAGAATTTCTAGCAAGAATTGGAATTAAATAATCTTTTATTCTAAGGGTACAAGGGTGCTCTAGGTGCCCGTCTGCTGGTAATCGTAATATTCAACAACCAAGAGCCAAAATACATTTCAGAGCATCGAAGTATAGAAATGCTTCTTCCCTGACAAGCTGCTGTATGCCTGCTTCAGTGTAACCCTTATTCTAACCTTCTCTCCAAGCAATGCAACACTTGCCCTTTGTCACTGGGCACCAGAAATCTTTTGGTGTATGAAACACTGGTTGAAATGGGTGCCTAGAGATCACTATTCATGTCCCATTTCTGCTTGGTTTTGAAGAATTTGGGATGCACAATCCTTCTATACTCCCTCCAAAGATTATTTCTATCCATATTTAGAAAGTGAGTTTTGAAGATTTTTTTTTTTAACACACCTAGCAGCTTTCTCAAGTAGGTAGAGAACATCACATAGTAATAGCCCAACCCAACTCTTCTCTGTTTTGAACTATTTAATAGCATTGAAGTGTTCTAGTTGTTTCTTGTTTTGTTTTTTTTATTTTATGAAATCCAATCTTATTTTCTACTTCTCCTCACAAAGCATCTTTTCAGCCTTCAGAAAGTCATATGCTTGCTAGCATAGGCTAAACTACAAATCCCGTGGAACAAGGATTTTAAAGATTTTACAGTGAAGACAAAATAATTAGTCTAATACATCCACAGCTTGGCACAAGGAACTAGAAATAATGAGAGAAAGGTTCCTAAATTTCCTGAATTTCCTGCAGGCTGGGTTACTTCTTGTTGGGCTTAGGGCACTGAGGTGTGTAAGTGGCTTAATCAGTTTTCATAGGAAAACAGAAAATACAGATAATTTGACTGAGCCTTAACATGACAGGCTGCTGTATCCTCCTCTTATGTTAATGAGTGATGCCTTACACACTATGAAAGCTGTAATAAAAACGGCTCCTTTCAAAATTCACAGTTGCTGCTCTAATTTATTCCTGTTTCTAAAATTTTTGCTCAGATCCTGAACGGCACGTTGCAAATTAACCCATGTCTAAAAGTCTTCCCAGGGAATCCCCCTTTTTGTGAACTCCACAAACCTGTAGAGAAAACAACATTCTTGGTGATAAGCTTGTAGTCTACAATGGAGAACTGTGGCAGTTCAATCTTTGTCACTCCTGTGACTGCGTTATCACCCCCACGCCAGTAAAATTCAATGTCATCTGTTGTGTAGCCATCTGTAAAAACAGGAGTTAACTGTTAAGATACACATCTCTTTTGACATCATGGAGAACAGTCCAGAGCATTAACTCAGAAAAAAACTTCTAATATATTTCTTAAACTAAACTGTTAATAACATAATAGATATAAACATACAGACAGACACAGGTAATTCTAAATATAATTTCAAATAGCAATCCTAGGTGTATTTTAATCTTTCGGGTTTTTTGAAGATATATTCTATTAGTATATCAATAAAGCAAACCTGTAAAACCAAATTAAGACTACACCCCCCCCATATATATAGATAGTTACTGTACATTCAGCTTAAAAGTAACTTCTGATCCCAAGGCTGGGGTTTGCTGTAATTTCAGCCCCTGGGCTGAAACACCAGCACCGGTAACAGAAACATGACCAAGTCACCTCCCGTGCAACCGATCAGCATAGGAAGGAGGACAGTGAGAGCAACATGGGTAAAAGAGAAGCTGAACATACGGTTATCTCATTATATTTGCTCTGCATGCTATGTAGTTTATAATCTGACTATGGATGAAAAGGACAAACTCTAGTTCAAACCCATTTAGATTTTACTTGTAAAACCAGCATCATTCTTTTTCCGAAAATGGCTTGAACGCAATAAAAGACATCCACTTTCAGTGAGGCCTTTGTAAGAAGCAGCTGTAGCAGGTGTAACAGCCACCACTCTGGATGGCAAAAAAACACCCACAAAAAAACCAACCAAACAAAAAAATTCCACCACCCACAAAAAAACCCCAGAAGGCAGTACATATTCACACTGTCGTAAAACATATGCATGAAATATGAATCTGCGTACGCCAAATGGCAGCTGAGCTAGCTTGCATACTCCAGAGTTGGTATATAGAACTGATCAGTAGACAGAAATAAATCTAGGACAAAACCAGGAAAGAAGATATTAATGAAGGTTTGTAGCCTTTTAAAGGTTTTCGTTGTTGAAAATAGTAAATAAAAAGAACAACTCAGAGATAGAATAATGACTGTGACCTTTTGGGAAACTGACATAATAAAATGATACATATATGACCTTGATTTTAAGTTCTCACCCACAAAGTACAAAATTATATACTAACCACCATTTTAGAGTGCTCAAATAGCACTTAACCTCAAGGAATAATGCACATTATACATTTTGTGATAACCTAGAAACTATAAAACTGTTTCCATACATCATCAATTTTTGATAATCCAAGTATAATCCAGGTGTACAGCAGCAGCAGAAGGCAAGCGAGTTTTAAGATATGAACCCCAAAACACTGAAACAACCATAAAAATCTATGCCACGTATAGCAAGTTTTAAAGTCTTTTGGTAGTTACATTCTTATAGCATACTGATAGCAATACCAGTTTTTTGTATACATGACTCTCATTCTGTTTTTCATGGGGCTAGCAGCAAATCTAAAGTAGTTTGAGGGCAGAAAAGGGAAAACTGATTCCAGGAATCATAGCGATCTCATTCGTACAGGACAGGTTTTGAACAGCCCGTCAACATCAAGAATTCTAGGTGGAACCCGCTCTGCTTTCAAAGTTGGTGATGTGGACAGCAAAACAGATGAGAGAATAATTTTTAAAATTTTTGTGAAATAAGTTCTTCCTTAAACTTTCCATTTACCCAAAAGTTCACTAGCTCTAGCCAATGATATCAACCAAAGAAAAAAGAGGCTTCTATCTTCTAAATGAGCTTCAAGTCAAGGGAGAAAAGGCTCTACAATGTGGAACATGATATGCTTTTGACATATCCAGAACTCCTTAAGAAACAGAGTTTAAATTCACATCAACATAGCTTACACCATGGTCACTGATTTGTTTCCCCTCCTCCTTTCTCCGTTGTTTCACCAAGAGGAGAATCATCAAAGGAATAACTTAACATAATTTGAACTAATAACTTCCCTCCTCTGTTTAGACAGTGCCATCAAAAGAATCTCATAGATATCATAATCTTGGCATTTATTGCATGTTACTTGTTCAGAGGCTAAAACACGAGAGGTCTGAAAAGGAGCCAAGATTACTGCTGTCACTAGAAGGCCTATCACCTGTAATCAAACAAGCATTAACTGTGACTCCACAATCATACTGATGCTTCTTACACGCTTTGAGATACAACAAAGTATGTTTGAATCTGCATTTTTAGTCACCAGAACTCATTAGATTTGAGGTTGTCTCATGCAGATCAACATGTAATTGAACTTTGCTTTTCACTTACTGCGTATTTGCATCGGAAAACCTTTAGCACCCCACAAAGAAATGCCTCAGATGAAATTTACAGCACAAAATTGTTGCATGTTGACCAAGAGATGCTGTATTTAGAGATAAGAATAGCTTTAGCACAATGATTTCCAATAGCTAAGCAAGGCATCCTTAGTTCAGCCAAGACTGTTAGAACTGATTTCGAATTCTTCTATAGTATCAGTTGAATTATTTCAAAACAGTCAAATTACAGACTTACCCAGGAGATTGGAATTATTTTGTTCTCATGAGGAAATAATGTATTTTTCTGCTTAATTATGATTTTCTGAGACTGCCTAATTATATAAGAGCCTCCCATCCTACCTCTCCTTTCTTCAATTAACCTTGGTCTATTTCCTCCACAGTATGAAGACAGCAAAAGGTAGATGATGGAAGAGCACAATACTTTAAAAGTTTCTTTCCTTCCAAAATGACCTGAAATACTGAGGCACTTCTAAGTACTGAACATTTTAAGAAATGAGGAATACTTAGCCACATAACTGAGATTACCACAGTTTCTGAACTAAGACTTGAGCTGTGAAACACAACCTGAAAACCTTCGACAATATATTATAATCTTCAATTCAGTTTTTTTACATTCATTACTTCTTGTGGTAAAAATTTATACCAAGTTTTGGCTCTGACACTGTATATATGTAACACCTTGGTAACTCCCCTCCTCTTCCCTGGGTTGTGGGTGTGAGTGTCTCAACCTGCCTGGCCCTGTTCTCTGGTTCTCCAGTGGATACCTGTAAAAGCTGTACTCCAGCAAACGGACTTTGTTTTCGCAAATTGTTACTTACCACCTGAATCCGCTGCTAACAAAAGCTGTTGCCATGTTCCCAAATACTGCATGGAAAGAAGGCGCCCTGCCCTTTCTGTGATGTACATCGGACCATGACACCTATTGGTGTACCTCCTCCCAGTGGAGAAGCAGTTGTTTGACAGGAAGGGAAATTATTGTTAGCACTGGGGCACTGGCTGTTGCCAAGTTGCTTCTGCTCTCCATGGAATACTAGATTTTAAGTACCACTAAATCTGCTTCATTTGCTTTAAAAGGTACTTTTCCAGGAAGATCAATGGTACGTGGATGGGGTCATTAATGATCATGTTCATGGCAAGACAGGCCCACTTCCACAAGATGTTTGAAGGGAACACATTTGTTTCAGTATTTGTCTGAAGCACAAATCCTTCATTCAGTGCAGAAAGTTCTTTGGTCATTTTTCCGGCTGTTACATGGTACAAGGAATACGTGCAGATTCTGCAGAACTGAAATTCATCAGGTTGTCATGGTGTCTTTCACTTTTCTGGTCACAAGTCTATCTTCAGAAAAAAGGCAGACAGCTTACTTATGTTTCCTTGTCTATCACCACTTTATATTTGTTAAGTCTCGCTCTAGGCTTTCAGAGGGAAAAATACAACCTAAAATAAAATAAAGTTAATAAATTGGCTGATCTTGAGATGTAAAAGCAAGTATATGTTATGAAAAATATAAAAGGACATCCTTAGAGAGTTTAGAAAGAATAATATTACATGCTTTGTTGTGAGGGTTCACTCTTACTTTGTCATACTGCTGAGTTTCGCTGATATTGTATCTCAAACCTACCCTGCCCTCCAACAAGTTCCAGATTCTAATACCATTTACTGAACTCAGTGGGATCAATCAAGGTAATTTATTTAATTTTGAAGTAATTTAACTGTTACTGCTAAACCTCATAACTAATAAATCAATCTTTTATTTTTCTTTCTGACAAAATAAATGCTACAATAAGTTAAAGCAAGAAAAACTACACTTTTTTATGTAAGAAAAAGTATATTTATAAAAAGCCCAAATGGGTCTTTATTTTATTTTGTTTTATTTTTTAGAACATCTGTTAGTTCTGCCCAACTGCCTATACATGGTTTGGCCTTGAACCATCTAATCATACCAGGGTTCACGCAGGTGAACTCCAGGATTTCTGTCCAGCAGACTGCCAAATGCTCTGCTGTTCTCCCTCTACCAGGAAGATGTGGTTAACCTTCTCCCTGTATTCTCACAGCCTTAATACTAAGCAAATATCGACCACTAACTCTTGAGGAGAGCTGAACTCCTTTGAAAATCTAACCCAAAAGTTCAGACCAAAGATTCCAAAATACACAGCTCTGGGCTGCTTTGGGGAGACTGTGCAGAACTCCCTGCTGCTTAAGATACTTATGCAGGGGAAATGCTAAGCTGAGACTTTGACACCGAATGACAAGACTTGTTGGCAGGTATTGAGAAGAAGAATTTCAGGAAGTCTCTTCAAGCTTTTATTAAAATAATTCTCTCTCTTTCCAAGTAGGATAAATTATCCCATTCATTTCATAACATGGAGAAGGAGAGAACAGAATATTACAGTCATCTGCACATGAATGCTATTGTATACTGCTGAAGTACCCAAAGATAAATAAGTCTAATATCTGCAAAACATCTGCCAGAAAAGAAAATGGGCTATTCAAGCCTCTAGTGGATGTTTTACAGATATTAAAGTCCAATTACCTGTGGCTATAATAAGCTGCACCTGCAGGTATTTGGGACTCAAAAAAACTCTACTTACAAGTTAAAATTATTTAAAGAGCAGCCAACTTAAAATAGTAATAATAAGCAATCTAGAAAGAATAATCTGTGGCTCTTGACAAGAAAAAGGCAGAATTAATGAATGTCAGCTCAATATTTCTGAATTATCAGATCACATGCCAGTAACGTAGAAAGTAAAGCATACTAAAACCAAAAATGCTGCAAGTCATTTTTGCAAGAATCTGAGTTGAGCACAGAACACTGTCTATTTGATTTAGAGTGTAAAAGAGCTGTTGTTTTACTATAGCACAAATACAGGCTGGGCAGATAATGGACTGAGAGCAGCCCTGCGGAGAAGGACTTGGGGGTGTTGGTTGACAAGAAGCTCAACATGACCCAGCAACGTGCATTTGCAGCCCAGAAAGCCAATCGTATCCCAGGCTGCATCAAAAGAAACACGACCAGCAGGTCGAGGGAGGTCATTCTCCCCCACTACTCTGCTCTTGTGAGGCCCCACTGGGAGTACTGCATTCAGCTCTGGGGCCCCCAGCATAAGAAGGACATGGAACTGTTGGAGCAAGTCCAGAGGAGGGCCACGAGGATGATCGGGGGGCTGGAGCACCTCCCCTATGAGGACAGGCTGAGAGAGTTGGGGCTGTTCAGCCTGGAGAAGAGAAGGCTCCGGGGAGACCTCATAGTCGCCCTTCCAGTATCTAAAGGGGGCCTACAAGAAAGCTGGAGAGGGAATTTTTACAAGAGTGTGTAGTGACAGGACACGGGGTAGTGGTTTTCAACTGAAAGAGATTTAGCTTTGGTATTAGGAAGAAATTCTTCACTGTGAGGGTGGTGAGGTAACTGGAAGAGGCTGCCCAGGGAAGCTGTGGATGCCCCATCCCTGGCAGTGTTCAAGGCCAGGCTGGACAGGGCTTCGACCAACCTGTTCTAGTAGAAGGTGTCCCTGCCCATGGCAGGGCGGTTGGAACTAGATGGTCTTTAAGGTCCCTTCCAACCTGAACCATTCTATGGTTCTATATATTAAATTGTATGCAGCAGTGCTACCAGCACATAGAATCTGATTGATTGCTTTTTCCTAAATCATTTATATATCAGCAGCAGCACGATTTACTTCACATTCAGAAAGTTCACTTTCTCATTCCTTTCATGCATCACACATCGGCAGTCAACCAAATCAATACCCTGTCCTGGTAATATGGCACCAATCCTGAGAGAAGCAAAGCATTCTTGACTCCAAATAACATGGACAGGGAATTTATCATTGCTTGTACTTCAGGGAACGACAGATGATGAAGCACTGTAGAAGAAAAACAAACAACTAGTAGAACATAAAATAAAAACCTCATCATACAGAAACTGCAAAACCTCCTATTTTTTTCCAGTCTATTTAAGATAAGTAAAATTCGGAAATTCTTTAAATAGAACCAACATAAAATGAGAGCTGTAGCATTACTGGCTGAGCATGAGAGTATTCAGACACAAGATAGTTATCAGAAACACCACGCAATGGAAAAAAAGAACCCAACTGTTTTAGAAAAGTCAGCACTTATCAGTAGGATTCACTACTTTGATATATATCTGTACATATAGATACTTGATATATAGATACACGTACTCATCTACTGTGCGCACAGTGTGTAGGAATTCAAGTGGCCCGTATTACTAATACTATGGTAGCACCTGGAGACTAAAGAGAAGACATATGTTGATTTGTGGAAAAAAAAAAAAATTGACATAAACATGCATAACAGTGAAAATGTGGCTTAAACACAGAGAGGATTCTGAGGCCGTGCATTAACCTCACTCTGCTCTGAACCATCAGCAAACTGTGAGCATGGCTGGAACAGCATTGGGCAATACATGCATACATTCAGCATCACGTCCCAGCTAAGAACTACTTCAGCATCAACAATGACACAAAAGGATCCTGTTGGGAACTGTCTTAATCCTAGACTCGTCTGCTCAAGCTTATCCAAAAAAGTGACCCTCTAATTACTACTTCTATCAGCGATTCTGGACATTGTCAGCATAGAAGTACAATAAAGTGCAATTTGGCCACTTCAACAGCACTTTCGCTCAGCAGGTCCGGAGGCTCAGTGAAAGCTGGCATTACACAATCTTTCTGATCACCTGAGTTATTTGTCTTTTGCAGCTTACAACAGGCTCTGGAATTAAATACTATTATAAAGAAGCCATTTAAAAGAAGAATATCATATACATTGTGGAGAATAATATAGTTGCATGATACACATGGCATTTTTGGAAAAAAAAATCACAAAATTACTTTAGATATTCAAAAATCTATGGACTCATAGGTAGGGAATGAGTACCAAGCTACTTAATCTCTCGTATCTCTGGTGCTATCAGTTGGATTTTCTTTGCCTAGCTACACACAATACAGTACCTTCCTAAAACAAAATGGAGAGAACTAATGGATGATATCCATACCAGACTGAATGTTTTGATTAAGAATATACCAAATATTCTTAGCTGACAGTCTTAAGACATTAATTTATTTAAACGCAGGCCATAGACTATCAGACTAATTGAGAAACCTGACACCTACAGGCCCTGTACCATGAGATGAATGCTATACAGAAATATTAAATAAATGGTTAATCGTGTTTATGTAACAGATCATGGAACCTTTAGTAGCAATATCTATGCATTTTATTTATTTTTAAACATAGAACCACCATTTTCTCCTTTTTCAAGAATTTCTTCAGCAGTTTTGCATTTGCACAGAGCAAAGAGCAAAATTACTTATAAAATCGTAAGTAACATGCAAAGCATGTTTTGAAATTCCGAAACCCTTCGGAACACTCAGACTTGGTTCATTGCATCACTTCATTCTTCACCATCCACTTATGCACTCAAAAACAGAGCCAGAAAGAATGTTAGACGTGTTTCTTTGCAAAGATCTTCAAAGTTGAAGAGAGTACAAGTCACCATACACTGAAATCAATGGGGTGATAACGAAGGGGAGAAGGAAAGTCAGAGTTTGTGTATCACTGAACGCATTTAGCATCAGAGAAATTGGAAAAAGCACATCCAACTTGTTTCTCTCCCCCCCCCCCCAATTCTGTCTTTCTGCGTAAAACATTAAAATTTTTTTTACATTCCACTTCAAAGACTTTTTCCCCTAAGGCTCTGAGGATTCGGATACAAAAGAGGATATACAATTTTCTGACTACAGTGAAACTCAATTGATTTTTAGATTAAATTGGTAACATTCTCAAAAAACAATCATCTTAAAGTTGTACAAATGGTTCCTTACTGGAGAAGGGAGGGGGAGCGAAGAAAGACGGGAAGAAGGAAATGTGGCTCCATAATTGCTGTAGGACAGTATACAGCTATTAAAAAAGGTGTTTTGATGGACAAGTGAAATTACAAAATTGATTCCAGGGCTCAGGGTAGGCTTTTCACGGCATTAGCAGAAGCAACTTTAATTTTCAGGTAGGTACTTCAGGCTGATTCTTGCTTACGGTAAGCCAGGTAACTTGCAGAATAGGTGTCCTGGCACAACCCATAAATGTCTTTGCTGGTTTTTCTCCTAATGATTTCAGTAAAAATCATTTGTACTTTAGGGAACTTGCTGCAAAATGCTTTCATAAGTAAATTTCCACTGTTGTGATACTTCTAGGAAAAGAAAGAGAGATCAGAAACCGATAGGGAGAACAGTATCAGTGCAATAGTATTCAAAAACCTTCTAGTTCCTAGAACCCGGCAATTTCTTGCAGTCTTTTTGCTTCCATAAGCTCAGTTACTCCCACCAGTATGAATGATCTAAAAAGTTATTGGATTCAACATCGTGGAGATCTGGCAAGTCTAAGTGTTCCTCACATAACAGAGAGATGAGTATATGCAGCACAGTGGTGCCTGGTGACAGGAAGCCAATGACGCCTAATTAGCCAAGA
Organism: Sagittarius serpentarius; assembly: GCA_034782735.1. NCBI lineage: Eukaryota > Metazoa > Chordata > Aves > Accipitriformes > Sagittariidae > Sagittarius > Sagittarius serpentarius. Next base: position 8,098,935 of record JAVKLA010000042.1, on the reverse strand, counting down.
GCGGGTGCCACGTAATCAGAACTGTATCTTTTCCGAGACTCCAGCAACAGCTGGGCACCACATCACCCAGTGCTAGTCTCTTCCGTGCTATACACTGGCACTTTCTGTGTAGCTTGGAGTACAGATCTTTCCCAGATCTGTGGGAATTCACAAATCACACGCAAGAATGCTCTTCATCTTTTTCTTCTGATCTCCATCGTTCATTTGTGCTTGGTGTTTCCTGCAGACCAAGTGCAATGTTTATGTATTAAGCATATCCCAGAACACAATAATGTATAATATATATGGTCCAGTTTTATTTATTTAAATGTCTACAGTTCAGGGATTTTCCATCGCTATTGAAATTACATGTCTGAGTTCTTTAAGGCAAACAAATAATGCTAGACAACCATGCACGTTTTATACAGTATTTAGAAACATCCTATCCCATAGTTCTGCCACAGTTTATATTATCTGACCCACTTACTTCATTTAGCAGAGGACCTCTTCTGAGGATAAGGTTGACAACGGTATGTCAGTTTTGCATATTGATTAAGTCTGGATCATTTTTGAAGGGGATTTTAGTGTAGCATGCGTGACATTAAGAAAACGTTATGTGAAGAAAACATGGGTGGCAACTGTTGCCTGTATAAGGATAGTGTTAAACATACTTATTTCTCACTTCCACTAATAGCAAAATTATAAAGAAAAAAAATCCCTCAATTCATAAGTTTCAAAAAGCAGATTAGTATACATTACAATTCTGCAGTAAAGTTTATTAATTCCCTGTTAAACATATCACATAAAAAAGGAGGTCCTGAACACACAAGTAACTGTATTAAACATGTCAAATCTGTCATACGTAAGAGACTTTTTGATGAAAGGAAAAAAAAAAAAAGCTTAGTTTAACTTGTAATTAAAAGCAGACTATGGTAGAATACTGGGAAGCTGAATATTAAGAAGCCAGGATAAAGGTCTATTTTCTTGAAGCTTAATTTGATTATCAGCTATACAGAAGAACTAAGAAATTTACTTTCACTTCTCATAAGAGTAGATCTTCAAAGACGCAGTAGGAAATTACAATATATAACCATGAGGATGATATCAATCGTTGCTGAGGAAACCAACATTTAGGCAGAAATAACAAATTGCTATTTAAATGTGAACTGCAGCGGATGTAAATATGATAAAAATGAATACATCAATTCTTAAGTGATCTATTTCAATGCCATTAAATCACAAAATGAAAAATCACACTTTGAAAAGTCAAGTGCAATCTGGTATAAGCAGGCATGGGCTTTTTTTCAGGGTAATCTCCAAAGTTCAAATATAAAGTATTTACTATGTTTCAAGACTTAAGAAAATGTAATGTTGTAACTATGTTCTTCCACACTTAAGTCAATTAATTAAAGTCAAAGTTAAATAAAAAGAATAAATATCTTCAACACAACGCTTTAGCATTGAAAACTGCTTACAGAAAAACAATGCTTTTTCACCCTGCTCATGAGATTTAACCTTAATAAGAAACTAAGCACATCTCCCAGGAAGCTGAACTGTGCTATAGGCGTTGAAGGACTAACTCAGAACGCCAAGAGACTACTCAAGGCCTACTTGAACCTTCTACCACTTCAAAAAAATGCCAGTGTAAAAGGGATGATAATTAAGTGCACATATTTAATACACAGGGCTAAAAATTTTCACCTGAACAAAATTCAGTAAATGAATCATGCATGTCTTAAATATTAATTGCATCATTATATAAAATCCATAAATAAACGGGTGGACAAGAGCTCTGTGATACTTCCAGTGGATTTGTGCAGTATTCTGTTAACTTATTTTCTAAGGGACTGGATAATTAAACATGTATAGTATAAAAAAAAAATCAACTTTATAGATCTTTTAAAAGATCCACAGAACTTTTTTTTTTTTTGCATAAGCAGCCCATAACAATTGGACAATCTGATTGAGCATAGTGAGGGCAACATCATCCATAAGAAGTCAGTCAGAGCTCTTTTGAATGAGTGGAAGGAAGCCATAAATACCTGAGGCAGTAAATACCACCATTCTGGTCCTACACTATTATGCTGTTCCTTCTTCTTCTGTTGACAGTACATTTCCTCAACCAAAGCAATTTTGAAGATCTGCCAGGATCTTGAACCTAATCAGCCTCTTTCAGCCTCTGCTTAGTCTTCACTCAGCAAGTTTCTCGTGCCATGCTTGTGCATATCTGAGCAAATTAATTTGGCAGTATCTAACTTGCAGATTTGAGGAAATACCTGTTATTTATAAGGACATACTTGCAAAATAGCTAAAAATGGAGTAGATTTTGCATGGGTAGTCTCATGAGCTTAAGAATCAAATATGAAATCTCCTATGTGTTTTTAAATGAGGCATATGTATAAGTAATGATTCAATCTGAAAGTACTGTTATCTTTTTGTATAATATTAAATATCCAACTTGGGTGCTGAGGGAACAATTTTTTGTACTTTGATGCAAATATATACTGAATTTCTCAACTGTATTCCAAAAAGATAATTTTGAAGATTGATGAATGCCCTAAACCCCAACTTTTTGCATAAAACTGAAGACTATTTCTGATGTTTGAAAACAATTATTAGCAACTGTTTTCTATGCTTGAATACGTAATGTTTCCAGTAACAGAACTTTTATAGTAAAACGTACATCCACACTGAGCGGGTGTAAATGACAAATTATTTTCTCCTCCCAGCCTTCATTAAGCACAAAGATCATGTGGGGAAAACAAATACTTACATTTGCACCCTACCATCGATTTAATCATTGCAACCTGTACTCATCCTCATGTTTTGAGCTGATCCCTACATTTTTATCTCATTTGGCTACATTAACTTGAAATTTATGCAGAGGAAAATTGGTGTCCAAAACAATTATATATGCTCTGGAAATTATGAAGGGGCTTAGACACTGAATATTGTTTTCAAACAGGTAAATAAATCTCCCGACTGTCTTACTTAGGAGAAGACTTAATTGAAAGACTTTTGCCCTTTTATCTGATTTAAGAGTTGGTCTTTTCAAAACTGGAAATAGAACTGAGGGGTATATCCAAACAAATGAATCAGTAAAGTATCATCCACATGAGCTTAATTTTTAATACCTTACAACATTTGGTCTTACATCTAAGTTCCCCACAACCCACTATCAGCCTACATTTTGAATGCTGATGTACATTTAAAAAAAGAGAGGAAAAATGAACAACATCTGTCAACCTTAACATTATTTATAAAACTGCATTAATACTCCACTCAGCTTAATTATTCCATAGCTGTATTAAAAATCCAAGGCCACAAGGAGAAAAATGTAATTTGTAGAAGAAAGCCCTGCTGTCTAGTGCCTGTGCCATTTGTTCAATTTAGAAATATATTTATTCATTAAGATACATTAGGTTGCAATGCAGTGTGAGACAATGTTCTGGAATATTATTCTGTCTTTACCTGCAGTATTCAGGACATCATAGTACCTAAACCACTTCAACTTTTAAATAAAGATCTGGTTATGAAAGGGTAAGAACATTGCTCTCATCGACTGTCCAGCAACAATATGCTAAAAACTGTTATTGTTAAGAGCTAGACATCATTAGAACATTTAAAAAAACCCACAGGTTTTTACACATGTAGAATTAAGGCTGGTTTTGGACACTTAACCGAGCTTGCAAAAATTAATTTTCTTTTAGTAATGAGTAAGTTATAATGAATACTCTTTCTGAAGTTGTCCATATATATAGATTTAGGAACTTTGTCTTAATTTATTTTCCTATCTGGGTAAGTCCTCTGTCTTCTAAAAGCTTTTTCAAGGATAAGTGCATGTACCTTTGCTGAGGAGAACTATTTATACAGTACCTTGTGAATGAAGTTTATAGGATGTTAATTATAGACCCCTATAGTGTTAGAAGTACATCAATATTTCCTAAAAATTACAAAAGACCTGTAACATTCCTAGATGTCCTTCACACAGCCTGGTTGGTATCAGAAACTACATTGCTGCCTTCTCAAAATATTTCAGTGGCAGCTGTGTGCCTCAAGGCTCAGAGGACTTTTCTGTAGGAAACTGTTGTGACACCTATATCAGAAAAGACAGCACAGGCTTGTTGGCAGTATCCCAACTACTTTCCTAGGATGCTGAAAGAGGCGAGAATAAATCCTTTTGACACCCAACCCTCCAGGCTGTAGAAACAGTATACAAAGAAAAGTTATTTGGCGAGTAACAAGATGCTAATGGTTGTGGATAGGTATGCACAAGGTAGCAGGAAGTGGAAGTGTTTTAACAGGAGATGGGACAAGGCAAAAGAAGAAAGAAATCTGCTTCAGCTCTCTGCATTTAATTAGCACAGAAGACTGCAAACCTGCAGAGCCCCAACAGGCCGTTAAGCAGCTGCCTTCTGTGAAATCCATGGCAGAAGCAACCTCCATTTAAATTTTTCTCACCAGAAGAGTTCACTTACTCTAGTCTAGTTTAAAGTTTTGGCTTTTATGTACCACAAGTCTGTGTTAAATCCTGCTCTATAGGTAATACCCTGTTTTACTTATCCTGTATTCCCCTCTGGTTCGCATTGACGTTCCCAGGTACCATATCAAGACGACTTCATCACCACATTTCACATTTCAGAGTTTTTAATTTAACAAAATTGTCTATAACTTTTCTAACACTCACTTTTCTTCTGAGTAGTAACTCCAGGCATTGCTCGAGGCCATGCCTATTTCTTGAAGTAGCTGTGACTGAGACAAGGTAATACCAACCCTTATAGGAACTTTTCCCTGCAAGAAGATTTTAACACACCCTGTTGACTTTTACTCTGTTTTTCTCTAGCTCTAGTATGTAACTGTGTCAATATGCAAATATGTATTACATAAGGTTGCCTCTTGGGCTGCAAAAGCAGGATATCTGCATGTAAATGTTCATTAAAAAGAATCCAGTACAATATTTTAACATACATAAAAGGGAATCAGCCTCAAATACAAAAGTTAAAACACTACATCTTTATGCTGAGAGGCCCATGTGGACTGCACCTCTCTCGTGCCTTTGAAATAAATACCCTTCTTCAAAAAAACTAAGAGAAAAACACATGAATAAAACAAAAATGTATAATACACAATGCAGCAGTGGAAAATGCTATTACTAGTACTTCATAATCACTATATTTTTCTGACACAACTGCATAGCTTCATTCTTGAAGGAATTATGACTCAAATTCTGTTCCAAACTACAAAAACAAAACAAAAAAAAAAATCAAGCAATTTGACAATATTTTTCATGAGCCTACAATACTTTGTACCTGTTCCCTATTTAAACTGGCTTCTTCCTCGTACAGTGACATTCCTAACATATCCTTACAACCCAAGGCTTATTTGCATCACACAGGTCAGTACCTACATTGATATTCCTATTTCCTAACTTTGTCCTTCCTTTGGAAAGTGACATCCTGTACGTGTCTGTGGGATTCATGAATCAGAGAATTCTTATTTGCAGGGAACACATTGCTTCTGTGTAGAAGCAAGAAGCTGAAAGTACAGTGAGCTCTGTTACCATAAACATGAAAATTGGATTCCTCCCCTGCTCTGTAGCATCCTCAGTCTCCTGGAGGCTGTCATGGCTCAGGAGCACGTCAGTGCCACAAGTATCTATCAGCCACTTTGCCAACATGTTTATTAAGCCATTATCCTATCTGTGGTGCTCCCAACTTTGTATAATATTTGAATTACTCCTGCAGGCTGTTTATGTTACAAGTACATCTATGCTGTACTACTATTGTATGAGGTAACTACTTGTCCAAAGCTTAGAATGAAGGGGCTCTTACGAGGCAAAGAATAAATGGGAATACGCAACACCTATCTTTGGAAGGCAGTAAGCTGAAGATACTGATCTCTCTCATTAGAGCTTTATTATGTCATTTTGTCACAAGTTAGAAGTGGGAACACTGAAGAGCTGACCTGTCCCAAGTGGCTTTAATAGCCGCTTTGACGTGGAACATCTCATGGAGCTGTTAGACGAGTGGAAAGGCTGCAAACCCAATGTTTTCCTGGGCACAAGGTCTGTAATTACATCCAACTTGTGTGTACAGTGGTGAAATGGCTAAGAAATACTTTATTACCTTCTGTGTACCAAGCACTCACACAGAAACACAGACTGAATCTGATTCTTGCTTTGTAAAGTACTAAGAGTTATTGAAACAAGAAATGTTGCTGAGTCAAAGGGGAAGAAATAGGAGAGTTTTTCTTCAAGGAAACCAAAAACCATGCAGGTCTGCAAACTCGTAACAATGCAGAGCTGTTTAAAAAAATGTCAGTAAAGATAGGTATAAAAACAAAACTAAAAGAGCTGAAGTGAAACAGCCCTTACTGGAGGACCACACAGGCTAGACTCTTCATTTTGATGGAACTGTCTGGCCATTAACAAGAGAAAATGCTATCCTAGTAAGTACCACAAACATAAATGCATGTGAACATAGAGGAGAGGGGTCATCCCCAAACCCAGAAAAAAACAAAGTACCCATATTCCTGTGGTCACAAGCACAGTAAATACCTGAAGCCCAGCAGCAGAATGGCGAGGAGTAGCTCTCCGAGAGGATGCACCACTGATCTTTAAGCTATATGCTCAACCTCTGCACCTCCTCGGGCACACCTCAAAGTCTCCCTGCAGCCTTACTGTCCATATAGCTGGAGATCGCTGATAAAAAACCCCTTCCAATATCACAACCACAATTATAAAATAGATCAACATCTGCAGAATGCTTACTAGGACACAAAGGGGGAAAAAAGGCCTAATAATATTAAATGCTAAGTGGACAATAATCTAACAATAATTTTCTTTCCAAGTTTTTTTTCGTTTGTTTAGGTTTTGGATGAAATCTTGTACATAGGAGGCAGCCTGCCAGCTTAATTAGAATAAATAAAATAAAAATCTATCGTGCACTAATCAAATCGTTATCTTCTTCGCTAACCCAAATGTATTCATGACCATGTTCATTATAATTATTTGACGCATCATTAAATAAGGAAAACAGCACTATATTGTTAACATTTTTCTGTAGGTTCATCAGTGCACTTGGAATAAGGTTGATAGTTGAAGATATGGAATTAACATAATACCAACATTTAAAGAGCCTACTGGCAAATTAGCAAGCGATCCTTTAAAAACCAGCAGAATACAGGAAAAAAAAAAAGAAATGGAGATTTTTTTCTGAAAACATATGTAAAAATATGCTATATTTCTTTTTAAATATCCATATTTTGAAATGTTTAACCACTCTAAATAGCAGAGTATGAATACATGATCTAATACATAAAACTGTGCATATAAACATACACCTAGCTACAGACATTCTCTACGTAACTTGAATATCAAGTATATAAAGAAAGATCCCATATAAATAACAATGAATATCAAGAAAAAATAAAAATACGTCATACTTGTTGTACCTGGTAATGGCAAAATTCCGGAGGACTCATATCTGAACTGCATATTCAGAAATAATACCTCCTTTGAAGAATAATTTTCACTGACTTCATCGAGAATAAGCCTTTAAGTGTGTGGTGTTTTACCATAAGCAGACATATCAGAAGTTGCACTTACATCATCTGTGTTCTGCAGAGTTTGCATATGTCAATATTTCAGAGTCACTGTTAACTCAGAAAGTGCAGTAAGAATTTTTTTTCTGAGAAAAGATAGCGATACAGTGGCAGATGCTTAGATGGTTTTGATTGTCAATGGAGTCATAAGGGTTTATTATTGTTGAGGATCTGCCAATAAACGTTTTTCAGCCCAGAAAGGTGATTGGAAAGAACATCAGGTTAACACTGGGTGCTTGTTTTCAGTTGGTTTTACCATCATAGCAACACTAGACAGCATTAGAAACTCAATCATATGAAAAATGGCATTATCAAGGGAAAAAATAACTCTAGTTTAAAAAGACTAAAAGTATTTTAGCACTTAAATTACAGGAAGGCAAAAATCAAATCAAATTTGGAAAAAGAAAAAAAATATTGCAACAAAGAAAGGCCCTTCTTAAAAAGGAAAATTAATTAAAAGCATATTAGGAAAAAAAGAAGGGAAGCAGTTTTGCTTTCAATCTGTCTGCCTTTACTTCAACTTTGGTAGACTATGAAGTGTTTATGGCCCTATTATTACCTAAATCCAGTTCAAGTATATATTTAAGGTATATGAAAATTAGTCCATTGTGTTATGAAGTGCTAATTTGTGAATAGTCAAAAGCATAGAGAAAAACAATTTTTAGTAGCATACTTCCAAAATATGTCTGCCTCATGAGAACAATGTTTCAGCTTAGTTCATTTTACAGTCTGTCTTTATACGATACTCTCTTTTTAAATCAGTTCTCAGCATGGATGAAGTCGGTTGGGTTTTTTTGAAGGAAACAAACACTTTACAGTTCTACCTGTACATTCCCTTGAGACAATTCTCTAACACAGTTTTTAGCCAAATAACATTACTTGAGAAGACTGGGGGAAACCAAGAATGAGTTTTGTCTGATGAAGATTTCATGGATTGTAGCTATCAGCATTAATAAAATTTAAATCACTTCACAAGCGATAAGACACTGTATTAGGGGATAAGGAGTATGTCACCTACCAATTAAATGCAGCCATTTAATAGCACAAAGCAGCCTCACACAACAATTTGTGGCATACAGTGAGGAATACAAAATCCAATTAAAATTTCAGGGGGAATTTAGCAGGACAGAATTTAATTAGCAAAGATACAATTTTGCCAGGAGACTGTGGCTAACACCTGTTCTGAAGTGTAAAGTGACAAGCAATATGTAGTAACAAACGTTTGGGTCATAATTTATGTTACATTTGCTAGACAGCTCCTCTAGTCATATTCAGATCCTTGTTTCCCTTAGACTGAGAAAAGCACTGCTTTCCCAGTTACCAGTGCTGCTTACAGAAGCCTCTGACTCATTCCAAAATCCTAATCCAATCCAAGCAATACTGTTGGAACGCTGAAATACGCTTATTTTCATGTTTCTGCACACAGTTTAAATCCCACTTATTAGCATCTTTTACCTACCCTCTGTGAATAACTACAACGCTTCCTATAAGCTGTTGGGAGTGGCCACAGGGATGCAATGGTTGTGCGTACACCACACGGCAAGTGAGCAAGGAGGTGGTGTGAACCGTCCTTGGGTCTTGCTCCCTTTGGCAGAAAACAAGGTCAAACAGGCAGGGAGGATGATCAGTGAAGGAAACTGGCTTCCTCATTGGGACACAACTGGAATGCCCCATCTCAGAGGATGGTCAAGAGCACCTTCTCTGCAATGTACGCAGAACCAAGACGACTCAGTTCCATCGTATTTTTAAAGCTGACTTGATCTGAGATTTTCTTAAATCTCACTACTCATCTTTTGCATGCCCAAAGTAGCAATGAGAACATTGATTTACTGAAAGGTACTAGAACACATCCTGAAATACAGATCACTAACTTTTTAAAGTGTTCCCAACAGTAAAAATCTTAACAACGAACTGAAACAGATCATGAACTGAATCATCACTATTTTCTGGTATATTCTTTTGGTATTTTTTACTTGCTTCGGAGAAAGATGGTATTTGCTTTGGTATGTATGCAAATCATCCCTGGAAACATACCCTTCATTCACAATTCTAGAAGTTATATATTGTAAAGTCTAACAAGAGCATTTTCTACATCTGGTAAGTTGCTACAGTTACCAACGTTGTGAATTAAAATCCAAATTCAATTCTACTATCTTATATGATTGCAGTTAATGTTTTTTCTCTAGATTCACTGGCAACTTCATTAGCATTAACAGCAAGTCACTGGACTACCTCACCGATGAAAAGATTAAGTCACTGATTAAGCCATTCATTATATCCATCAGCATAATACTTACAAGTTAAAATCCTATCCTATTAATGATGAAAGGAAAGGAATAGATATCAGAAACCCAGCATTAGTGAACCCTACTGTTAGTAAATCCACATGTAGCTGCAGTGCAGGACAAATAAAGCATCAAGATTAAAGCTTTGAGCTTAGATAATTACATAAGTAATAAGAGAGAAAATAATTTTGAAAACCTTGCCTAGAAATTCTGGCAATGTCTTTCTAAGTGGAAATCCAAAGAGTGTTTCAAAAATGTTCATCTTTGCCTCTAGGCTGTCCTTTGAACAACAGAAATATGGAACACCATTACTTTAATTCTCATTTAGCATTTTTACTGCAATATTGAAAATAAAACTTTTCATAATAAAATGAAGGTGTATGCTCTATATTTCTTACAATTACTTTTATTGAAAGGAAAATGAAATCTTGTGATTTGGGAACGGTGAATTAAGTCTATATATTACAGATTTCCCAAATCGACTGCTACAACTGAAGGCTTTAATATAAAAAAAAAAAAAAAATTGAAAGATGAAAAAAAAATTTTGAGAAATTATGTGACCATTTCAGCTGTGTGTGGTTGAACATGGCATTGCCAGATTACTAAGCTCTCTTTTTTGAAAAAGGGGAAAAGGAGAAATATCTGGTACTAGATAACCCACTGTTCCAACTAAAATGTTCTCACTGCACAGAACAGCGCTGTTGAAATAGGAGATGATCATACCGTGTATCATGAGGAAGGGTAGAAGTCGTTAATCCTTCAGTTGAAAGGTACAAAGTCCTACATGTTAATTATGACTGAAAATTCAGTGATCATCTTTAGAAAAAAGTTTCATAATTATTCAGTACACTGAGAAAACTTGAGGCGCTTTATATTCTAGCAAACAAAAGGATACTGAAGATGTCAAACTATCTGGCTTTGCCTTATATAAATTTGTACAAAATGCATTATAGTCTGACATTTTAATGAGAAAAGGTGGATACAGTGTGAAAGTGGAGTAGGAATGACCACAGGCAAGCCTGTCTATGGCAAATCTTTGCTCTACTGTCTACAATATGCCACTAATAATAATTTTCTTAAATGCTTTTCCTGGTGGCATAAATAGGGAGAAATAATTAAAGAGGTTCTTGCAGAGGGGAGAAAAACCATGAACAACCAGGTGATAATAGAGGAAAATGTTCAGAGTAACATATCTAGTTTGGCTGGACTACAAGTGATCACTAGTATAGATGATGACTGAAAACAAGAATGGTTTGGAAATCCATCTCACAAAAACATCAAAACAAATTAATTACTGTATTTTCTGTGGTGGATTTATTAAATTTATACAGCTTTAACAAATCTGATTTATTTTGTAAACATGTTTACTTTTGTAAAGTTGCTTTTACACTGGCAAGAAATTCTCCAGGGCATGATGTGTGCTGTGTGCATGGTACTTGTTTGTGCACTGTGGATTTTCTTCCCAACCCACTTTTCACCTAGAGCATTTGGTTACCCTAGCTCAGCTCTCAGTCAGCAAGTGACATTAATTATCCACTGTAAAGTGGCTGTGAGCTGTTGATTAAAGAAATTACTCAATTCTTGTGTGTGCACCTAGCATCAATTATAACCTGCATCTATAAAACCAGGTATTTTAATTCTTCCCACAACAGCACTGCTTTTAAATCTCTGCAACATGTAGGAATCAACATTTTTTAAGAGAGTAAAACGTGACTTAAGACATCTTAAAGGGAGTTTCAGTTCTAAAAGCTTTGTTGCTAAAGAACTTCTGAAAAACAGGTGCTGTCTGAGATGGTGCCTCAAAAGCTCTGCAGGGTATACTCTGTGAAGCATAGTCCTAAGGACAATGCTTCCATCCTGAAACCTTTGCACTTTCCATCAGTCACAGTAAGAACGTATCTTCCATCTAAAATATACAAGCAATGGAGGAAGAAGGAGTGAAGCACTGTCAGGTTTTGAGTAAAGACAAGTATCTAGCACTGGCAGTCCTTATTCTGAAAAGCTCCTCCTCAGACTTGTTTTCCATTTGTCTGTTGCAGTTGCCCTATTTTGCAAGTTGCCATTTTGAGTCCAAGTTTGCTCAAAATCTGTCTGACAAAAGACACAATGAATAAAGAATTACAGCATAGCCTTGAATCTCCACTTTCCATTATTGCCTTGCCTCCCACAACAGAAGATTTAAGTCTGTGTTATGCTGATCACTATTGCTATCTTTTTCACTGTGCTCCCACTCTAGCCACCTGGGTCACAAGCGCCATAGCAGTAAAGCAAGACGAAGGTTGCAATTGGTAACAGGTATGAGAAATTCTAGTGTGCGCAACACACCTCACTGCTCTGGAAGTTAATGCAACTAGGAACATATGTAGGTGCCATGGAAGAAACATGCTTCTGGTGCTTAGGCTGGGGCTCACAGTCACATGAAATCATTTACACATTTCCCTGTGTAATGATTGAAGCATATCTACAGATTGATACAGGCATAACCAGAGAGAAACTTTTTTTTTTTTTGAGTGAAAAGTAACTTCAAGGGGAAAGGTAAGAATATACTTACTCTGACTTTCCTTTCATCTAAGTTCAATGAATAGAAAATGAAAATTCCTGGAAAACTCTCTCTCATCTAGTTCATCTTTCTTATATTAAGAAATTATGTGTTTCTTACATGCTTTCTGTCTATGTTGAAGATGGCTGGTGTTGATGCTACCTGGCAGTGAACTTTGTATGCTTTTAATTGCATGTAGCAACAATAGCAAAATGATAAAACCATCTGTCAGCAGTTCACTTTAGCTGGTCAATAGTTTAAACAGCAAATAAATGTTTCTGTGGGAACACTTCAAGTCACTTACACATGGAGATCACTCTCAACTTGATTTAGATATAAGGCGCTACTTTGTAACTGAGCCTTTAAAGACAGCCATTCCACCTCTTCCATTGATTTTCTGTACTTTCATAACTATAAAACCAGGTTTCTGTATTAGTACATATATCATTCACCTAGCACTTTAAGTAGGCAACTGATGCTTTAGAAGAAACAAAAATGCTACCTCATGTTAGTTTATATACATATATGTAGATATATACACTCCACATATCTGTAACACAGACCAATTTAAAGGATTTCAACTCATATATACGTTTTTTTCCCACTGAGTATTTACAATTTCCTCTTATTTTCTTAAGACATATAATGAACTACATGAATAGATCAAAGAATTTGGAATCATTGAGAAATCAACAGTCCCCCACACTCACACCTCCCCCTCCCCATCCTAAAGATGTGCTTGGAAAAAAAACACAAACACAATTAATAGAAAAGAGTACTAATTCCAACTGTTCTCTGTCTAGGAATAACCACCACTAATAATGAATTCCCTTAGTAAGAAAAAGTTTATAACTGAAATGGAGCAAAGCAGCTGTAAGAAAATCGAAAAATGTGCAAGGAATACGCTTGCACATGTTACTTTGGCTTTATGCGTCACATACTTACCAAAACAATCAGATTTAAGCAATTAAAAAAATGGATTGATTCATGATGCAACTGTGCCGATCAGTACTCTACTCCTTTTGGCTTTACTCTTCTGACTCTTAACATCTGTGGCTTTCGCACAGTGAAGAAGCCAGTTCTATCAAATTTAGCCTCTCTCTGAAATCATATTTAAGTATCGGTGATGTCAAGGAAATACGCTGCTCACATTCCAGTTAAAAAGTAGGCAATAGCATAATCTTATAATTTAAATTTGTAAGCCAGTGTAACAGAAAACCTCACATAGTATCTTATCTCCTCCATATCTTCAGTCCTGAATTGTTCTGGCCTCTCACCTTTGCTGGCAGGCTTTACACTACAGGAGAAGGGAAAAAAAACCCACAACCCAAACAAAAAAAACAAAGCCCCAACAAGCAGCTCTCAAACCCATCCTACAAACCAGATGAAAGCCCTGGCTGGTTGCAAAGATGACAAAACAATCGCAGCATCTGCACCACCATGACCTTGTTGCTCAAGTTTTGCTGAAAATTCTGACCTGAGGGTTCCTCATTGAAGTATTCCAGATCCTCATGTCTCCTTGAGCTCTGCTGCTGTTAATATAAAATCTGCAGCATGTTCTCTGTTGGTTTTTTTTTTTTGTGGCTTTTTCTAAGTTCTACAAAGGAACATCTGTTTCCTGTGACACTTATTCTCATACTCAATACTTTACAGTTTTAAAAGAAAAGACATAAAATTCTGTCCTTGCTGAAGACTGGCTGTGACACAAAATCAACATTTTTTTCTCCCCACTGCACTCACATTCTTGTGTGCAAATGCTCTCCATACTCAAAGTTTTTAGTTTTAGTCAATGTCAACTTCCTCTACAGTAAAAAATAAAATGCACCAATGGAACCATTTCAGATAGAAGGAGGCTGTCTTGAGTGTTTCTGAAAACTACACTCTCTTAACTAGCTAAATTCAAAGTATTACTCTATTTTGCAAGAGAAAAAAAGAGAGAAAAAAAAGAGGTATACAGTCAAAGAAACAGAGAAAGGGGACCAAATCTGGAATTCTTGCATATGTTACATAAATGCAATCAGGTGAAGTGCATTTAATCCCCTGGATTTCAAGATACCTGCTCTATTTTTCGACTCGTTGATATTGAAAATCTCTTGATTACCTGAAATAATTTACTTTCTTTGAAAATACCTAGATAAATAATACCAAATTCCTCTTTTTTTTAAATATTACATGTGAATACTGATAGGATATAAAAATATTTTTTAGGTAAAAGTATCAAAAATATAATATAAACTGTTAATTGTGTTCAAGCAGGACAGACAGCATATAGCTAGTAATCTTCAGGGAGAGACAAATCAGATTAGTGTACTCTTATATACTGCCTAATGCTATCAATTTCTGCTTGGAATCTGTAAGAAAGGCAAGAAACAATCCCTGGAAAATTAATGTGTAACAGACTATATATTCTTACTACGTGGTTTGCACTAATAGGGCCAATATGTAGACGGTGTGCTTTCTCTTGGGGAATCATTAGATACCTAAGTCATAAAACATTATTTGGAAGAAGAGAAAAAGCTTTACGATAACAGCTTTATATAAAGAGGTAATTAGGTGTAAAGGGCATAATGCTGATAGCAATTATTGCTGATAATCTAAAAATACAACGGACTTCAGCAGTTACTCCACAGTAGTACCATTCTGTATTAGAAACTACTTTATATTTCACTTATACTTCTCTTACTATGAGCAGCTTCTTCCTAATACTGTATACTACTAAGAACCAAATCATTCTAGATTACAACAGCTTCAACTCTTACAGTGGGTTTGTTAGCCAGAGAAATATTAATATAGTAGAAAAAGAAACTGTAGCACAGACAGATGCTACCGCAGGTCACAGAAGTGACCAAATTAGTAGTAAATGTAGAATCAGAAATCTGTTTCCCAGTCTGGTGCTATCCCACACCAGATGCTCACCCTTACTGAGACACAACTCTCATAAATGAGTTTTCTTTGAGAGGCACAAGATTTTGTCAACCTAGCAGCAAAAATTAGCGGCCTGATCCATAAAAAAAAAATACATCTTCTCTTACACCTTACAGCAGCACTCACTAAATGGAAACTTTGATCAGGTACAGTCTCCAGGGGCTGGTGCCAGTGTGCACCACTTTGAAGTGGGTTACATACCTGAGATACTTGGCATTTCCTGCTCCTTTTTCTTGTAACAATTGTGCTCACAGATCTATTAGCATTTAGTCACCATTTTTGTCTACAAGCTATGAATTTAGCCAAAGCAGCACCACTCATACTAGTATGGCACAGTGTCACCAGATTGGCTTTTAATCCATGAACCACATACAAGTGAGCTGCAAAGGCTCTGCTCAACACGTAAGAAACAGTGTTGAGTGACGGGGCTGCATTAAGATAGCCTGGAAGTTAAAAAAATATCAAGAGGAAAGTTGTGATGGTGTGCTCCCCACCGAGCCTGACTTTTATTTCCTACCAGTGGGAGTCATAATGGATGCATCTGGTCATGATGGCTACATCTGGCCCAAAGTGGATTCAGGGAAGACAGATAACACAATAGCAAAGGGCTAGTTGAGCATGCACCAACAGAGATACATCTGGTATGCAAATATGACTATACGTGAATCATCTTACTCCATAAATAGTGGACGGCCCAGGGCCCATTGAGCTCTCCTGCAAAGCAGTGGGCTGCATGCCAGGATGTCCCCTTGAGTAGGGACATGTCTCAAGGTTACTCCTCAAGGTTGAGAGAATCCTTATCGCGTCAGATACTCAGTAAGTGAATTGGGAATAAGCACGCTGAAACTTTGTAACCTTACCTAAGTGATATAAAGGATTGTTTGTGCACACATTATCTTTAGACATAAACTGTTGACCAAGTCTGGGACTAAGTCTGGATCCAGCCGCACCTAAAGTCCCCTCTGAGAAGGAGTTCAGAATGCAAGGGGGTCCTTTCTGAACCTCAAGAGTCAATGGGAGGGCCTCCCTGACAGTTTTGTCTGATCCTGTCCTCTATGCAGTAAATAATTGAGCGTACCTTGCCATCAAATCTTGTTAAACCACTGTCGCATGTACTACCAAACTTTGTTAAGTCGCTGTTTTGTATCAGTAAACACATTCCTGCTTCTCTCTTACGAGTGAAGTGCGTCACTCCATCCACGACAGAAGTGTACACAATGTTATAGACACTAAGCCTTGCTTCCAATGTTATGGTATTAGCTCCTCTAGCCCAGACAATCCATCATTCTAAAGATAACTTTGGGATTAAGAAATTTTCTCTGAAAGAATCTAGAGATATAAATATGTATATAAGAGGAGTTTTTCCTGCAATTCAAGAAGATGACGGAAGAAGTACAGTCAACTCATGATTACACCTAACCTGAAACCATTCTCATTTTGAATAAACTACCATGATTAAAGCCTCTTAGGATTCAAATGTATTTATGTAAAAAGACACGTACTCATGGGCACGCATTAAGACCCATGGTCAATAGTCCAGATTATAGAGTTGCTGGTTGGATATGAAACACACATTCCATAGACACAGAAAATGAGGATTTGAGGAAATTTCCAGTTTCATCAGCAGAAGGAACAAGACAGAATAAACCTTAAATCATGACACCGCAAAAGCACAAAAATAACATACTGAGAATTCTGGGGATATCATCAGTGCAACTGGGGCCAGAGAGAGGTTTAGCATCCCTAACTTCAGATTCCTAATCTTAGAGACTCAGACTAGACAACTAGACTCCAACTTCAGAAACTGGGAAGAATGAACAACCTCCAGAAGAGTATTAATCTCCTCTTAAGACAGGTGTGATGACCTGATTTCTGGGGGATATATGACTTTCCCTTGGCAATACAGGGTGACCCAGCAATTTATTTAGCTAGACGCTTGGCTTTTAGATCATTATCCTTAGGTAGAGCTAAACCTTAACTCATCAGACAAATGCTACTTTGAGGCTGTTTTGTTATCTGTCTCAGCATCTAGAAGAGTTCTGCAGAATCACAAAGCAAAATGACACTCTCCTGAACTGAAGGATATAATTTCTTTTAATATTGGTCTCATACTATAGGGAAAAAAATGTCAAAAAATATTATGCAGCCACAGACAAACCATAGTCATGAAAGAATATGTTCAATTTGCCTGAGAAACCATGCCATTTTTATATCTACTATAAACTGTGGACACTAATGGTCTCAAGAAATATAAAGCATCACAGCTATATGGGGTATGCTGCTGGCATATACCTGAACAACATTAAAAGAACTAATATCCTCAGACATCTCTCTTCTCTAATGTATATGAAGAACATAACATGGAGGATCCTAAATCCAACACTAGATCCTTCTAGTTTAATTTTGTTACCTTAATTCACTGTACTGTATACTTGCATTATGGTACAGTTTGTAGTAAGGCAATCATATGGTATTTTTCCCCACACAACTCTCCCTACCACACAAAGCAACCAACAGTGACTTATTAACTTTGTTCTCTCAGACACAGAAAATATTTCAACAACTAAAAGTAACTGTGTACATGAATATATTTTGTTGCAACCTTGTCCCTTCATATTACAGAATCTACAAAACTGGGCACCAATTTCTCCCCCACTAGCATTTGTTTTAAAAAAACGGGGGGGGGGGGGGGTAGAGAGAGAAGTAAGAATACGTGAAAGAAGTGTAATATTCAGGTGCATACATCTTCCAGGGTATCTGGAAAATCACTTAGAACAAACGTGATCTGAACACAGTAATAACTTACATTGCCATAGAAGAATAGTTCTTTTAAATAAGGATGAATCAGAGATGATTTCTTCAGTCCTCCTGTAACGTATTTAAAATAATTACGAAATGCAAAACCTAACTTTTAAAAAGAGGCTGGAATATGTCCATTTAGACAGCTATAAGAGTGGCCAGAACCAAGAGTGCCTGATCATTTGTGAAATGCTGAGCCCTTCCAGCTCCTTGCCCTAACAGCGTAAGACTGATGACAACTTTCCCTCTTCAGCACTGATACTTCCCAGGTGCCGGAGAGCACAGAGCAGTGAAATGGCTGTCATGCCTCCCCAGAGAGCACCAGGATGGCTGGGACATGCCATCCCTCTACCATGCTTTATACCTGGTCACCCAGGAGACCTGCCGGGAAATGCCTCCTCACCACCACGTGCCAATGCCGCCTTGCTGTGGCAGCAACCCCCGCAAAGGCCCTCGTCACAGTACTTTTAGCACAAGTTTACCTTTTGAGGAAAGATCTGGTAAAGAGATCTCCGCTTTCCTGTCCCAGAGTTTGATTACTCAGTGTAAGTACAGCATTGACATAAAGTACACTGGAAAATATTTTAACTGCATCACATGTAGAATTTTAACAAAATCAGATACACTTTTATGGGGCATTAGTGATACATTACAGCTTGTCACATTACAAAGTACATTATCAAAAAAATAGCTGAACTTAAAAACCTTCCATAACACAGAAAAATATTTACACTTGGGACCAATACGAATACTAGAAACT
The DNA here is from genome assembly GCA_034782735.1 of Sagittarius serpentarius. Lineage (NCBI taxonomy): Eukaryota > Metazoa > Chordata > Aves > Accipitriformes > Sagittariidae > Sagittarius > Sagittarius serpentarius. The sequence goes on along the minus strand of JAVKLA010000042.1, from coordinate 8,080,046 downwards.
CACTGTGACATTTTTTCCAAGTAATGGCATTTCTATAAAATCAAGCAGCACAGTAATCAAACCCCTAGTTTATAAATTGCCACACACTGAAATAATTTAGGATTTTTCTTCAGCATTATAGACAGAGCTCTTTAAATTCCATTTCCACTGGAAAAGGCCTTCGCTTGATTACTCCTATATGAAATTCTTTCCCTCAGAGCTTCCTCTGAACAAAGTTTTGCCCTCCACTTCGGCAAGTTAATTCATGGAATCATAGAATGGTTTGGGTTGGAAGGGACCTTAAAGACCATATAGTTCCAACCCCCCTGCCATGGCCAGGGACACCTTCCACCAGCCCAGGTTGCTCAAAGCCCCGTCCAGCCTGGCCTTGAACACTGCCAGGGATGGGGCATCCACAGCTTCCCTGGGCAAACCTGTTCCAGTGCCTCCCCACCCTCACAGTGAACAACTTCTTCCTTACATCTAATCTAAATCTACCCTTTTTCAGTTTAAAACCGTTACCCCTCATCGTATCACTACATGCCCTTGCAAAAAGTCCCTCTCCAGCTTTCTTGTAGGCCCCCTTTAGCAAGACTGCTATAAGGTCTCAATGGAGCCTTCTCTTCTCCAGGTTGAGAGGGCTTATTCCACGGTTTATACTGTATTTCTATTATGTCTCTTTGCTGGGCTGCACACACTAATGCCCAGAGCAGCAATCCATGATAACAGAAGACAGCAGCAACACAGATTTCCATAGAGCAGGCTGCCAGTCTTCAGCATACTCCAAGCTGGATGCAACATTTCTCTTTTCATAAATGTATGCAGAGGAAAAAGAAAGTTTTGAATGCAGCACTAAGAATGATTTTGAGTAAAACTTGTTCTTTGCATTGTTCTAAAAAGACTACAACTTTCATTATCCTAATAAATTAACAAGAAAAGACATCTCTGTTGCAATCAGGTTATATAAACTTCTCACCAATAGAGATATATCATTAGATTATATTTTAAGCTCCCATATGTCACTAGAATTCATGCTGAAACCACCTTACAATGCAATCTTTATGATAGATTTCTGTGGATTAACCAGTTTCCAGTTTTCTCTGACATTCTGTTAAAACTTTAATACTCTAAGCACCGTCGTTTGACATGCTTTCTGCCACTACTTTTGCCAAGCATGAGCATATGTTACAAAACAGTAAATGCTGCTCTTTGATTTACAACTTTCAGCAAGAAAAATACTTTACACTGATACTGCATATTGTTTTAAAAGTACTTGGATGAATAATACTTTATTTTACACACACGTGACTTTGTTTCTGTATGTTTTGTTACTTTTACCACAACATTTAGATAGAAAATGCTAATAATATGAAACTCATTGACTGTTTAAATATGCCATCATAGAATCATAGAATGGCTTGGGTTGGAAGGGACCATCAAAGGCCATCTAGTCCAACCCCCCTGCGGTGAGCAGGGACACCTTCAACTAGGTCAGGTTGCTCAGAGCCCCATCCACTACCTTTCCCTGTCATAACAGAAACCTGCTAAGGTTATCACAGGAAAGACAAGTCCTTGTAACTAAGGAGCAGGAAAAAGTACAACACCTAGCAGAGAGGAATAAAATGACAATGTCTGAAGACAGAAAATGGACAGCCTCTTTCCACTTTCTGGGCACAGACTATAGATCACACATTACAGAAGTGCAGTGGCAGGGGAGATCACTGGCATATCCACGTTTGAAAAGATACTATTATTCTGCCTTCTTGATGAAGGTTGAAATTTTTTATTGAAAAATCTTAGGTTAAGAAAGATGACTCCCAGATTTGAAACAATGGATAATGAGAAACCAGATGGCATGAAGAATCCAACACTCGATTTCTGTTTCCTTCCTACATGTTCATCTGAAAAATCCCGGAAATACGTGCTGCAATATGGCATCTTTAAATGATGCAGCATGACATTTCCTCCCCTGCTGAGTCCGTTCTGTAAAGAGAAGTGGAACCACATCACTATTTCTTTCTTCACACTGGTCTCCTTTGGGGTACTAGGACCAGCTATAATGAATACCTGATTCCCAAAAGAATGATGCCTATTAAGCAATAATACCAGAAGAAACTAAAAGAACATAAAAGGAAAAAAACTAATTTCCAGAGCAACACATTGGAAGCAAAACAAGGTCAATGGAAATATATTAGTTCCTAAACAGCAACCCAGAACTTTGCCAATTTCATGAACACCCATAAGCCAGGAACACTGACAAACTGAAACTGCTCAAAAGCCAGCAACACCGTTAGTTCCAGAGGACCTTAAACAACAGCCTTCCAGCAAGTCCACATTTCCTGGATTATAATGTCACATGTTTTTATGGGTTTTTTCTTTCACTGTCATAAGCAAGAGAAACATTGAATAAAACACACACAGTACTGAAGCCAAATCCTGTCTGCAAGTAGTAATTTCTCCCTCAGAAAAAAAAAACAAAACAAAAAAACAACAAAAAAAACAACAAATCAGAAACACTAGTATCCATTCTCTTTTATGTTGTTTTCATAGCACAGAAATTACACACACAAGGTAACTGAGACATGAAACCTACTTCCCAGGGCTATTCTAGAGGAAGACTCAACACAAATTTACAAAGTCAGGGTCTAAGCTCAGCCTGTTCTGCAGCTGCAAATACCGAAAGATGTCTTCATCTGCATACTTAAATATTACCCAATAGGAACAGCAATATACTTGTTATTTACTGATCCTTGTATGCATCTCAAGGGGAAGTGTACACCACCACATGCAGAAAGCGTAGACACCCTTCTAGTAGAAAAAAAAAAATAAATCAAAACAATCTTTACTCTCTTGAGATCTGAAATAAGAAAGGAGAGCAATACTATAGGTTACACTCAGAGATACTTACTCTAGCTCTGCTTCAGACTAGTAGGAGGGAAATGCAAATACAGTCCTTGAGTAAGACCTGTCAACTTCTTGAACTGTTTGTCAAGCCTTACTTTTGGTTTTTAATCAACTGTTTATACAATGGTAATTTCATGCTGGTCTGTCCATCTGCCATTCATGCAAGAACTACTTATCTGCAAGGTTAGGGGCAACCTACCTCCACAATTCCTGTCAAACAGGGTTTTTTTTGAAAGCCCTCCTGTGGGTGGGCTACAGTAGGTGAAAGAGCCACAGTCTACCCCTACGTTTCACTATGGTTATCATTATACTCTCCCATCCCCATCATCTTCACTTTGTACTTTCACTGCTGCAATTTAAGCTCATTACTTCTTGTACTAACCGACACCACAGAGAATAGATTACCCTCTTCCTCTTTGCAGTACATGTTGTGTATTAGAAGACTTGTCCCATCTCTTCCTTAGATTCCTCTTTACCAGAACAACCCCCATTCAATCTTTCTTCTAAGTCAAGTTTTCCAGGTCTTGGATTAACTCTATTGCTATCCCTTAGATATTCTGTAACTGACATAAATCTTCCTTGAGGTGCAGCCCTTGGAGGGACATAGCCTGACCTCCGAGTACTTGCCGCTATGGAATAGAACAGAAAGATTCCTTTAGTTATTTTCCAAATAGCAGTTCTATTTATAGACCCTGATGTCAGCCTTACCATTGTCACAACATGCTGAAAAAGAATCAGTCACATTGCAATCCATGATATCTCCCCAGGGTTGTTTTTCTTATTTTGTTTTGATTCCTACTCCCCTCCCCTGGACTGCCATGTACCTCATTATTTCCCAGTTCTGAGGTGCCATTCTTAAGTGTAAAATTTGGAATTTCTTTTTTTTCAGACCACCTCTCTAGCTAGACGAGAACCTTTAAAACCTAACCTTTAAAACCTAACTAACCTTTCAAGCTACTCAAATGCTTAGGCAAGTTTCGTAATTTTGAGATCATTAAATGAAAATACTGAAAATGGATTTGATTCAAAATTGTTTCCTTCCAGTAAATTCAATATACATGCTCTTCATGTTATTTTCCAAATGTGGTTTTCTCTAATCTGTGTTTTCCCACCTTGTTTATTCAATACAATGCCAGGAACCTTAATAATGTCAAAATATAGGACATCTACTGCCTCCAGCAAACTACTGTGCTGTTCAGAAATGGTCCAGGCACCACCACATGGGATCCACTCATGAAAAGGAGTGTTAGGTTCAAAACAAAAAGAGAGTGACATAAACAGGAGATATTTTCACTGGGCGAGGGGAGATATATGCAGCTGACCAGCTTTGCAGGCTAGAGTTTTAAAAATAATGATTGGGCAAATAATTCCGTTGCTCATTTAAAATTATTAACATTTCCAGCTCTTCCTGTGACTGCCTAGAGGTGATTTTCCTCCCGAGGCTGTGCCTCTAAGGGTGCCACTGTGCCAGCAGCAGCCGTGAGGGCTCCTCAGTTGGCAGCAGAGGGTGCAAGGTCCCACTGTGCTGCCGGCTTTGCAGACACTCTAGCACGTGTTTTATTAAAGAAGATTTGGAATAAGGAGAGCAATCTCTTGCTAATGATTCCAACACAGGAACTCAAAAAGCAAATATTCATGGGTTCAGCACGAAACTGTCAGTAGCGAGATAGATTACACTCCTCATAATGTGGCAGGGTAGACACACAGGCTGCATTAACTCTTAACGTTTGCACCACTGCCATTGAGTAGGACACACAGTTAAAGGCAGTAAGGAAAAACCTAGAAATATCTTTTCTGAGTGGGACATGCATTACTAATCCACTTAACAGATGCACAGAGGGAAGCACATGTATGCATTTGCTCCCACAAATTAAAATGGTGACAGAAAACAAGGTAGGAAAAGACAAGGACAACCAAAAATCCAAACAGCCCAGAATTGCTTTTATGACCAAAAAGGCAACTTGCCAATTTTCTATAGGCAGGCATCCTTTTAGGAAAGCACCCAAGAAAAAGTTTCAAGTTTGGTCAAATGTATGGACATACTTCACAGGACATTTAACATGTCTGGAGTTAAGACGCAGATCACAAGGAATTTAAGGAATCAGCATGTCTAGAAATAACATGGGAATGCGTGAGTAGTCAACTTGGTTTACAATAGAGGGATAACAACTGCTAAACTGGTGCTAGGCTACCATCCTGACATTGTGGGGTTTATTACCAAATTGTTACACTGTGAATTCACAAGAATGTGGACTTTGTGGAGCTTTGAAAAACTCCAGAGGCTTTAAGAATGGGTGGAATTTTACAGAGACGTGCAAGACTTTTCATTGCTCAAGAGGCTGGTGATAAACGCAGACTTCTTTTATATAAGAAAAAACAGTGGTCAAGTCAGCTGTTCCCCCTTCATTTGTAGACTGAAGATTAACAAGCAAGAATGGATATTCTGGGAAATTTTGAGGTTCTAAGGCTGGTACTTTGGAAATACTTTAACAGAAGAGATGGAAGAGTTAAGATTGACCATGTAAAAAGAATGAGAATGAAAACTGTTTAAAAGGTCAGCTTGGGACTAGGGTTAAAAAACAAGCGCAACAGTGGAGGAGAAACTCATGCAGGCCACTGAAGCAGGGAAATTCCATAATCTGCAGTAAGATCCTAAAAAGCATCTTCTGTGTGTAAAGAGCACAGGAATGAAGCATTAGGTATATGACAAAAACTGATGGAGTGAAATTCCCCCTTATTACAAACAAATTATGACAGAGTGCTGCTGACACAGGGCTCTCCTCTTGTTCACACAACCTGCCTCATGACCCTTTTTTTCCCCCAATATTCCAAAGGGGAAACAGAAAACTTGTATTTTTAATTAATGTTGAAAAAAAACCTGTTTTAAATTATTTTATTTTCTATAAAAATTACCTTCTTATATTTGATTCTAACAACCTGAGAATTCACATCATCAACAACAAGCATACGTAGCACTTGAACTGGCTGGGCTAGTCTTCAAGGAGATACTAGCTTTTCTTCATGTTCAGAAAAAGGAATACTGTGTAAGACATCAACTCCAATAGGCCACCTTTTCTTTCTTAAAATACCCTCAAAATTACAGAACCTTTTTTTTTTCCCATTCTTTACTATCATCAATTTTCAGAGAAGTCATACAGAGCATACAGATAGGTAAAAAATGGATGAGGAGTGAACAATAACCCTGTCCTATAGATGAAATATTCAACCATTAGCAAGATTTATGGAAGCACAATCATGCTTTCATAAGCCAGCATATCTATCCTTGCAAAACAGAAATTTCTGAGATATCTATTTGATCATAGACATCCCAAGGTCTTTTTGCACTAGCTTGAACAACTGAAAATGCACCAATATGTAACTGAGCTGCAGACACCCAGAAAGTGATGCCCAATAGTTTCTTCATCAAAACCAAAGTTACAAATAAAGAGAACTCTAAATTATATTTAAATGTTTTTAACTAAATTGTTACATTTGTTCTGAAAAATAGATGAAAGTTTTAAAAATTAGTATTTATTTTTGCATTTCTTCCCTTACTTGTAATACGATATTGTTAAATGTGGCTATGTTGATCAATTTAGAAATGTTAATCAAGAAGGATTTCATGCTGCCTACACTGAGGCACTGATGCCAAAGGTAGGAGACTACTCAGATAGTCACAGGAGACAGGTGCCCCTTGAGAACACAAAGCACCAAAACCTGCCTTGTCCAGGCGGCCATTCAGAGCAGACTGACCTCACAACTTCGACATCTAACGTTAACCGCTAAGAAGAGACTGCACAAGTTCATCTCTGAACAGTAAAAAATCTCATTTTGCCACTATATCATCCCGATGACAGCAGAATGCTTCTGCAGGTAAAACTTAGTACACTGATGGCATTTTCCTATTCTCATACAATAATTTGGAATACTAATCATTTATTAAAGGCTCTAGGTATCACCACACATTAACGATAACGCGTATTACGAGAGACAAGCAACATTCAGCTCAAAAGAGGTACATACACTTTCAGACCATGTGCTCCAGTTGCAACACTGATGGCTTTAGATAAGAACATCTCATCTTATAGAAATGTCTTCAAATGGTGAGAGGTTTTTGTCAACATTTATTTGGTCAGATTTTAATGAGAGATAAGGACTCCACATGTCTTTTTGCCCTGAACTCCTCTGTCCCTATTGACCAGGAAACTGCACTGGCACCAGCCGTTCCCATCACAAGCAAAATCAGAACTTTAAAGTTCCATGTACGCTGTAGGATGCACTGTAGAAAATAACACCGAATTACTGTTAGATACACCTTCTTGCAGACAGCTGCAATACAGTGGACATATACTAAGATAACCAAGGGGCTGAAAATAGTCCAGGTTAAAGCACACAGAGCTCCACGTCAGCTCATCTGCCCTTCTTTGAGTCTGTAAGAACAGATGCACGCTATCTGCTAATTATCTTCTTCTGCGCAACCAATTCCAATACTTTGCTCAGATATTTTTACTGCATACTTTGATATTTTTATCATGATTGGAAAAACAATTTAGATAAGGAAAGATCTAACCAAAAGGCTTGCCTACTCATCATCCTCATAATTATTTAAGGCTTACATTTATCCTTCCTTTGGAAGCAGTTTGTAATCTATTCTGAATAACTCACCAGGGATGATAGTGCTCGAGCTGATAGCTGAGCTTACTTCTTCAAAGGTCAGACACGCATGGAATAGCCAATATTCATAAGCAAATTAGGAAATTTGGAGATATATTTGTCAAAACAGAATGATAGGCCCTTAATAATAGTGCTTAAAACAAGGTATTATCTCCTTTTTAACAGACTGAGTTAATTTTTGGCTGGTCAAGTGGCCTCATGTGTTAACTCACGAACACGTGGAACCAACAACGCTCTATTTGCAGTCCCAGCTGGAGTCTCCCTAGTGAGCTTTGTTCTACCTTCTGGCTAAAATACTTTCCACAATCATTCAAATCCCTGAAGGGAAAAAGTATTTAAAAAACAACAACAAAACAAACCCCAAACCAAAACCACACAAAACAAGCAGCTGCTCTAGGTTGCCTAAATCACTGTATTTAAGGAAAACATGTTGCATTCAAAACCGTGGCATTTTCCCAGTAAGAGCAAGTGATATCACAAAATTGCATTGTTTCTGTATAACCTGAGATCATTCTTATCTGCAGAGCAGCTATGTTAATATCACAGTATTAATTCAAGGTAATGCTTTTCTACTCCAAGAAGAAACAACCTTACAGAAGTGGTCACGGGAGCTTGACTCAGTGGGCGGTGCTGGCTTACGCTCAAGCAGGAAAAAAGTGCACCGGCCCTTTCAAGAAAGTTGTTCTTCCGACAGCAGATTTCATACCCAGAAAAAAAAGTGCAGTGCTCTTTATAAAGCAGAGACAGAAAAGCTGCTTGGATTATAGCAGCTGTATTGGATAGTCTCTCACAGGTACAGCAATACAAGAGAGCACTTTTTTTTATTAGCTAAGGAAGTTTTTACCATATCTAACTGCCTACTTTTCAGCATCATCTTCACACTCATTCTGTCTGTAAACCAGTGAGTTTATGCACCAAAGAGTGACCAAAAAGTAAGGCTATGGTTGATTCTATCTGATCACTAACAGCACAGAAAGCTAGACAGCAGGCATTTTCCCTTAAAGAAAGCAGATTGCCACATGTAGGCTACTGAAGCTAGACTTACATCTCAAAAAGAAACACCACCATGATAAATTCAAGCATGTCTCTCCTTTTCAACAGTAACATTTACTAGTGTAGTCATCAAATCTTGCCCGAATGCAAGACTAAGAGCACTTGATGCTAAAGGTAGTAAACCAGATAGTAACACTGCCCTATGTTCACAACCAGATTTGAGAAAAGTACTACGCTAGTTACCTAAGGGAAATACAGCTATCTCTAACCCTGATGAGATCCTTGGGTACTGCTGTACAGTAAGAGTAGCCATATTTTCCTAATCTCATAAACATACTTTCAAATCAACTGAGAATATTTAATTACTGTTCTTACCATACCAGAGTCCATCAAAAACATATACTCACGTCATGTGCCCAGCTCTTCTCTGGTTTGTCTCAAGAGATAATATCTCTCTCGACCTTTAATACTGGGCTGACTTGGTTTTCAGTAAGCATACTGACCGAGAGGTATTACAGCTGATTTCCTTTGCTTCAAAGACAAAACACCAGATGAGTTTTAGGTTTCAAAGGCTGTGTCTGATACCTACCTTGTCTCAGTACTCTACGTTGGAAACCAGTAGTTCTCAGAACCAGCACAGGCTCCTCCCCACCCCCTCAACAGTATTTCACCTTCAGAATTAAGCTGTGACTCAAACTTGGTTTTGCCGAGTGCCAGCTGTAAAAAAGACAGAATTAACGCTACTGTTCCTATATGTGCTTCTGCCGGGAATGGTGCAAGTGAAATAACTATTCCTATTCATCTGTGCTGATGAAACTACAACGTTTCAGGACTCTACATAGTTAAATTTTCCTCTAAAGGATAGCGCTACCACTATGATTCAAGAGATTAACTTAAAGAGTGTCTACATTTTTTCTCCTACAATAGCACAGGTACAGTCACTAATCTTTTGTATTAAATTGTTAAAATATTATTTTACAAGCTAAAAAATCTTGATTTCATTGTTATTTATAGACTCTACTTAGCAAGATCTTTCCCTGTGTCATAGAACAGTTTAAAACAAAACCAGTAAAAAAATGCTTTAGGGAATACTTTTTATGCATTGGTTGGACCTTTCAGAGAATTTGAGTAGCTCTCTAAACTTGCTTTTACTGATATCAACTGGTGATACATCATTTATTTGTTTATAATGTCAGGATATCCCAAAGTACTTTTGAACATTGCACCTGTAAATGTCTTTCTGTCCTCTTTTGTTGGATGAATTTTTTTCTTTGCCGTACTGTTGAATGCCACAGACATCAAGTTTTCCAAGTACTTCTCTGATGCCTCCTAAAAAGCTACAATCCTAAATAAAAGACTTAGTTTTTAGAACTTTGAACTCATCTGTTAGAGTTATTTTCTTCCCACTGCAAAAGCTCAGCCGACGAACCTTGACCACATTCTTGGCCTATAGATACATCAACCTGGAGTGAATATGTTCTGAACAGTCTAAATAAAATTGGGAGTCCTAATATTTGTAAGCATTGCCTATGTCTACAAGGAGAATATCTTTCAAACTCTGAGCTGGGGCTTTGTCTCAGCGAGGGATCAAGTGTCATAAAACTTGCTTGACTAATATGGTATAAAGAAACAATTCAAACAATCCTCAAATGTCAAGAGTCCAATTCTTTTGTTGTCTTCTATCTCCACAGCAAATTCCTGACAAACTTTACTAATGGTCTTCGAAAACCAGAAAAGATCACATGGAAAATACTTTAAAATAACAAGCCCTTAATTTGAGTTTGCAACACTACTATGAGAGGTTGTTGTACAGGATCCATGTGAAACTGCTGTTTGCATTTGCAATACTCTACCTCAAGGCTATATTATATCAGAACTATGATGGAAAAGGGGGATGAAAAATATGAAAGATTGCTTAGGGACACTTTAAAACCAGAACAAGTGAAAAATGCAATGGCAGCAGCGATTGACTGACTTTCACTGGTCCTAAGACAGTCAAAAGACACCCTTGCTCAGAACTGGCTTGTAACAGAGGCGTAGATGAAGCACTCTGGCTCCAGTTCTGAATGCCGATTCAGCATTCCCAGAAGAGCAAAGCTCAAGTTTTAATCAGGCTAGAGAGCTCCCTGTAAAAGCAAGTAATTTTAAGGTACACCTTAAAGTATGAGAACGTGTTAAGATGCCTGTTCATATATGTCCATTAAAACTACGAAAATGATCCTTAAATGATAATGTATTTATAATTTGATGTTTTGTAAAATTACAGCCATACCATTTGTAACAGGCATAATGACCTAATTTATCAAATATCTTTTTTTTAATTCCTTAAAATCAAAAGCAAGTTGGCATCCAGCCACAGAACAAAGTGTCCCTGAGTACAGTTTCAAGGCCAAATAAGGGCTAGTACATATGTAAATATGTGCAAATAGGAGCCCACTGTTTAGTTGCAAAAAGATGTATCTTCAAAAAAAAGGTGACTAAAAGTCTGTACATGCATCACTCAGTAGCACAATTGACAGGAATGTGCACAGTACCAATGCTACTTATATTTGCATCACTTTCAAGATCTCCCATCCAAAATAAATATTTTCTTAAAAAATATATAATATTTTATTATATATTTTATAGAATATTTTTACATTAAAAAAGACTATTTTTACATATAACAAATTTTTAAAATATTTTTTGTATATAAAAACAGAAAAATCAGCTGCCAGGGATTCCAATCTTGCAGTCATCTTCTCTTAGCAGACTTTAAAAATTTCCCATGTTTTACTGTGTTCAGAATTCCTTTATACTCATAATGACACACACAGATACAGCAGT